>CM017571.1:7288049-7938049 GCA_007844125.1 Sinonovacula constricta | reverse complement strand
TAAATGTAAAAGAACTTTGAAATCTTAGAAAAATGACGAATTGTCCGCTAAATTAGCAGTCATGTGTTTCCTGTTCAGCACATAAATTTTCCCTTCTTAAATTTGATAGAATTATAAAAAAAGTAAAATGTAATTGACTTGTTCTATGCACAAGAAAATCGGTTTAACAGAACATTTACAAACCATTTAACTCAAAATCCTAAACAAAATTTGTCCGCTTAATAATTTAATTAATCGTGCCGTGTAGAATGAAAACTTTTCAGCGGTCAACAACCCTTCATATCAGTGATGCAATCGATGATGCAGACGAGAGAGCGAGTATAATATAAAATTTACATGTACATCGATTCCTGAAACTGTTATCTATTTTTAGACACCCTGACGTAACATTCAGTACACGTAGTTTTCTATTATTAGCTTTCAAATCGAGCCCCTAACTTGATTGTTCCAATGACGTAACGCATATAACGACTATAAGTGGTCACGTACTGTAACTAATAACACACTATGGGTACGGACCTAAAACTCTTTCTTACCGAATGCATTACAGAGTGTTCGACATCGAGGCATTTTGGACTCCTAAATGCATTCATACAAACGATTGTATTTCTTTTTATTTATTTTTCAATTTTTTACATTATCTTTAACCGTTATTTTCAATATCAAAAAGATAAAGTATATACATGTACGTGTTTAAACTCTGTATACTAATTTTGTGTACCAGCATCCGTATATGTTGTTTGAATAAATGACAAATTTCCCATATAGATGGCATCCGATATCATATTTTGATCAATATATCGTAACTTATATAATTATGTAAAACAAAAAGGGGACAACTGTTGTTTGTTTGTTGTTGTTGTTTTTTGTTTTTTTTTTTGTTTTTTTTTTGTTGTTGTTTTTTTTTTTTTTTGTTGTTGTTGTGTTTTTTTCAATGCATACAAACAATGCAAGTAACTCACGAAACATAGTAAAACAGTATTTCTTTTTTCCATTTTTTTCCATTTTCTGTATTTCTTCTCTCTATTTGTAATTTTTCCTGTTCTTATTCTTTTTAATTTTTATCAAAACACATTTTGAAGATATAATTAAACAAGAGATGCATGTATGTGCAAATACTTTGTGTACTTGTTCAGTTTTATAATTTCCAAGAATAATAAAATGGAAAAAAATATATTTATATAAAGTGGGAAAATCTAAAAAAAATAATAATACTTTACGATTTATATTTTTTGTTTATTATACTGTTTTTGTTCTGTTGTTGTTGTATTTTATTGTTTTGTTGTTATTTTGTTGTTGTTGTTTTTGTTGTTGTTGTTTCTTGTGTTGTTGTTTTTTCTGTACTCAACAAAAGGATACATACATTTAAACATTAAGTTATAAAATATCAATATCTTGATGTGGGATATACTTAAATGCATTTATTAATTCTTTTTTGTACAACAGTCGCTTGACCTCGCCTCGTCTACTTTCGAAACCAACACTTTTTACGGCCTTGGGAAGTATGCTCTCTACAAAATTACCATACATTCCTACTTCACCAGTGGCGGAAATGGGACAGACTATAGCGTGCAGTGCACGACAGATTCTGATAGTGAGTATCATCATCACCATCACCAACATCATCATCACCATCACCATGATCATCATCATCACCATCATCATCATCATCATCATCATCGTCGTCGTCGTTGTCGTCGTCGTCGTCGTCAATATCATCGTCGTCGTCGTCATTACCATCATTATCATCAATTATCATCACCATCATCATCATCATCATCGTTGTCGACGTCGTCGTCTTCATCATCATTATCATCACCATCATCATCATCATCCTCATTACCATCATCATCATCATCATCATCTTTATTTCCATCGTAGCGACTAAGCGTTGTTAATTAGTGCCGAAGTGTCCAATAAATAGATTCATTAGTAGTATTTACACTACTTTTTCAATCATTCAGACGTCAGTATTTCAAGTTTTATCGATTAATAAAGATCATCGTCGCGATGACCTTTATTTCCCTACTTTTCAGCAAATAAATAACCTGTTCATTTTAAGATACTGACATTTTAACAGTATAACAAGCACTTAAATAAATAAAATCGCCCATTCTCTTACACTGTCGAATCTTTACATTTACCTCTGCGAGAGACAAAGATTTCGTATGACCACGTACCTCAATATGACGTCAAGTTTAACGTCTGTTTGGAATTTGAAAATATCGTTACATAAATATTTGAGAATAACGAACCGTAACTCTGATGGGAACTAGACTGTCTGCTTCTTTGCTTTCTCCTTTGTTGTCTGCTTCATCAGCAAACTTGGTTACTTGTGTTAAAACAAAACATCGCCAGACGGCAGTTAATGCCTATTAGTGCCTACTACCTTTTATAATTGCAAGCTACACTTTATTGTTGCAAGCTAGACTGTTAAAACGGAAGATTTGTTCTTTTCTCTAAAAGGGGTCTTACAGAACAACTGCGACTTTTTGTTTATTGACTGCGACACTATCTTCCCTTTGAAAAAAAATGCATTTCATAAGCTGACAAGAAAACCGCTGATGCGAAGTATCAAAGGCGACGCAAACGATTGAAACAAATTTAAAAGAAATTGTGACATACAGTCAAATAAATACAATAAAATAATAAATTGAAAAATAGAACTCCATGTACCGAAGTGTGACATGTATTTCATTTAAGTCCGCGAAACAGACTTTCCCCATGTGCAAATTTCAGTGAGCATTCCATATATAGGCGTCGTGCTCCAGCGCGTCTCCAATGAGTATAGAATAACGAAAGATAATTCAGCGGAGCGGGATGCATATCTTCCTTTTCATTAAACGCTAGTGTATCTCCTTTTCATTAAGCACTAGTTTATCTCCTTTTTTTATTAAGCGCAAGTGTATAAAAAATTTAACTATAATAATGCACAGCTTTTGAATGTGATATAAGATATAAATAAGTATCATGCATTAAAAATTGAAAGTTCATTAAGTTTATTATTACTGAATACAGCTAAATTTTAATTCTAAATATTTTGTAAAAATAAGAGTTGTTTTTTTACCTTTCTTAACTTTTTTTTTCATTTCAGTTCCTGATGCGTCTAATTTTAACTTTTCCTGTGAAGGCATCTCGTACACTGAGATCTTCTGCAAATGGGAAAATCTTAGCTTGGTGTACAGAAATGGCGACTTGCAAGGTGCAATATTTATAAGTTACAGTTTGTTTGTTTTTATTGTTGTTATATATATATTATAAGCCCATAGTTGCGATTAATTAATAAAATTTGTCCTACACTTGCAAGCATGGAAGGAAGAGACAATTTAAGTGTTTTGATAAGTTGTGCTTTATTTATGTGTTAAAGCCCGAGATGGTGACATGCTGTTGATAACACTATGCAAATTATGCATTTGTATTGTTGTAATCTTAACCTCTACTCACCTGTTTTCAATTGTAACCAGATCATACCCTATTTACGTCAAACTTCATCGTATTCGGCGCCGTATGACCTGTTAAGTGTCGGTGTACTGTAAACTCCAAAATACAATACAAATACATAATTTGTATAGTGTTATCAATAGTATGTCTCCATCTATTGTTTTAACACATGTCACCTCTACTAAATTGTAGGATACTATTTTCTATGATACCTCTCGGTCCATATCTCGATCCGTTATTTTTGAAGTAGCGGACAAAGCCATCACATCATATTTTAGGTTGTCGGGGCTTTTATGTACTGTACATATTGTACATATGTTGACAGTTTATGTTATTACTCGTTATTTTGTCTATATACGAGTATTAGTTCATTGTATCTGTTTTAACTCCCGATGCAGATACTAACTGTTAGATATTTGACTTTGACGGGATATTTTATTTACACTGTTTGTTTGATAGAAAAGCCTTCAACAAGTGCTAGGTTGGCGCGCTCCACAAACCATTTTTAAGCACCCCAGTCGGCCCTTTTGCCGACTGACCGTTCCAAGGCGGTAACTGCTGTTTTTTTTTCTTTCTGTGCGTTATGTCCCGTTTCTGTGTCTTTGTTTCATTTACATTTATCTTGTTTGCCTTGGTCGAGAGGTAGTTTAGATTTAAATATACGTGGTTATTTTGATAGGAAAAATTTCTTAGATAACTTTCTCATTTATGACCGGACATACAGTACTCCCTGCGTCCTTAAGGCTGAAGGGAAATGTATAGCTTTATACGGCTCTTCGACGAGAACGGAATGGAGTAGTCCATGAATTCCATAGGGAATAGTTCATATGGAGAATTTGTCCGACAGGCACATAGTTCGTAAGAGGAACTTTTACGAATGGTGGCAGCTGTCTTGAAGAGAAATTGTTCGGGATTGTGGGTATTGCTTGGAAGGTGACTTGGTCGGGATGTAGGTAATTGTCCGGTGGGGAAATTGTTCGGGATGATAAAAAATTCACAAGCAGAATAAACGGTTTTCCAAATAAACCTTGAAGCAGAGACTATCTGACCTCAAAAGTTCAAAATCATTAATTAATGTAAATAGGAAGTAAATGTCTTAGTCAGACTCTTTAGCGTCGAGCAACCTCTACCTTTCCAGGGTACCAACTTCAGTATATCGGTTACGTTAACAAGTACTATCTCTACGTCAACGTCAGTGCGGATACGTTGGAGTACAACATCACAGGTCTGGTGTTCGACACTCACTACATCATGCACCTCCGCTCCATCAACCAGGTTGGCTTTGGACCGTATACCTCCGCCAGGGCAAAAACACTCGGTGAGAGACAAAAAGTAGTCCCAGAAATACTTTAAGTCGTGCACGTACATGTAGACATAAAGCTATGATCAAGAAGACGTCCAACAATAACGAAATACTTCTATTACTAGTAGTTTTGTGTCAATCACTTGAAAGAAACAAGATAAAAAAGAACAATTAAGGGGAAGTAATATTGTGATTTTAGTTGGCAGCATTTACCTCCCTTAATTAATCTTAAGCGGCAAAATAGTGTTTTGTAAAAGAAAACATATTACTATGTTCTTAAAGTTTCAAATCGATATTGAAAAAAAAAAAAAACGTTTCACCTCTTTTTCAGTGACTTAAACTTATATCATATAATCGATTCTGCAATTAAATCTTAAATTCTGTAACTTAAAACATGTAAAGCGCTACTTAAATGCCAATTTGAGGTATGGTTAGTATTGTTAAAAGTAATTGCCACATTAGAGCTAACAATTTTGATTTTCTGTGGAGTAAATAAAATAGATATTCACCAAATATTTTCATTTTCTTATACATCAGCAGTTCTAATTCCTTATATAAAATGAATACCTACTTTGAATATATTTGACTATTTTATTTTTCTTTCTTTTATTCTTTTAGGATGGCCAGTAAAGTATGGTAAGTCGACATTTCATTTTATTTTCATATAAAAACTGTAAATAGCTTTTGTTTGAGTGCAGTTAAACGATTCCCTTTACTCACTTGAAAAAACAAACGTACACCTTACTAAGTTCAAAATGAACATATATATTGTCATTAATTTCCTTTTGTAAAAAGTCGCGAAATAAAGTTTTGTTAACCCATCGCCCGAAAAGAAGAACACGTTGTTGTTGTTGTTGTTGTTGTTGTTGTTGTTGTTGTTGTTGTTGTTGTTGTTGTTTTATCATTCAATTGTTCATTAAATATCTTTATCAATAGATTAAGTTAATGTATTCATGCTATAGATATACATCAATCACTTCTAAATTCCTTGATCAATTTTATACATATTAGTAATTGATACATACTAATTGATCGTTACTGATAATAAAATGTTCACTTATTAAAGGATATATGGTTTATATATGAATGATAAATAAGCGATAAATCTTCCTTACAATAAAACTGTATGAAATTTATTTATGGTCAATTAATCTTTCAAACACTATCGATAAAAGATTCATTATGGATCGAAAATAAATGTTAATTAGTAAAGAAATGATCAATAATTGGTAAATTGTTAGTGAAAGGTAAGGTCACGGTTTTTTATAACTGATAAACGATAAATTTAACACATTCATAAAATAATTAGTGCTAAAAAATTGAGCCATAATTGATAAAAATAGAAAATAAAACGCCGGTTAATTGAACATTGTTTATAAATATAAACAACACATCCACAGAAAACAAGACGAGATATTACTGTTACGAGGCGGTTCCGGGGATGTACGAAATACCCTGGTACGAAATGCCGTGCTCGATTTACACCGGGTCCATATTGGGACTGCTGTTGATGAGTCTCCTGCTGTTGATAGCGCTGTGCTGGACATGTTGTTGTTGTAGAGGAGGAGGCAAGAAAACCAACAACACCGAAATCAACATAATGTAAGTAAAAAATGTTGCGATTTGTCAGACTTCCGTACAATAGGTTGTCCGCCCCCACTATATAGATGCTATATTAGATTTAAAGGTGGTGTCCGACAGTTTGCCCATATCAAATACATATAACAATGTCGAACCACTGCTTGAGCTATCTCTTAAGGTGTCGGCGTACAGGCACTTTTCTAAACAGGTGCGCACGTGCGCATTTTTTCCGACCCCTATATCTCCAAAACGGTTAGAGATTTTCCAAAACGGACGCCGGATTCTTGCTCTGCACCCCAAATAACACCTTAGTTTTGGCTAAGGTTTGGAGCAAAGTGGATTTCACCTAATGCCCCCATTTCACCAAGGATTGTTTTTATCCAATCGGCCCGATCTGTACAAGATTATCCCCGATGATTTATTTTTTTGATCGGCCAGATTGTCGTTCTGAATCGCCTCCAATCGTCCCCATTTTTTAAGCCGATTGAATCCCGACCAATGGATCACGGCGAGGGACGATTCACGGACGTTCCTCGAGCGATCGACACGTTTCAGGGGCGCAAGTATGCGAAAGTACGCGCAAGTACCCGCAGGTACAAGACAAAGGCCCGGTAGAGACCCGCATTTCGTGCGCAAGTGAGCGATGTTCGTGCGCTGTTCGGCCGAGAGGGACCGAAAATGGGCGATCCCGGCTCGAGAGAGGACGCTTTCGGCCGCTCTGCGTCCGATGTCCGCCGTTCTTTCGCCGTTCTTCGCGCGAGAGTGGCCGAATGTAGCCTTATGTTGACACAGGTAGCCGCAGAAACCCGAAAGTAAACGTTCTTCGGACGATTTAAACGATCTTTGGCCGACTAAATTTGCCCAGATCGGCGAGAAATCGGTGTTTTTATGGCCCGACTATATAAATCGAGCCAGATCGAAGCCTTTCATCATTTTCTGACAAGCCAGTGAAGGTCATGGACCAACAAGCAGTGCTGGGGCTGGTTGTATCTTTACAACTTCGTAGTGCTATAGCACAGCAAAATGTAACAAGACTGGAACGCATGCTGAGGAGGAGGAACAGGGTCAAGAGAAGATATGCTAAAAAGAAGTAAGTTGTTGTGAATTGTTAAAGGTTTTTCACCTGTTTTTTGTTTCAGTACCTGTTCTGAGAAAAGTTTGCAGTTTATTTTTTTTTATTATAAAGATTTTATAGTTCTCTGGCATTGGTATTAATTTGTACATTTATTATTATTTATAATTACTTTGAGTAAATATATATAAGGATTTCTATATGTGTTTGATTCATTACAATTCTGTGGTATTGATATTGTTCTGAATAAATTTCTTATATTTCGTATATTTCCAGGTTTTGGTGTGCTCCCTGGCTGGGTGATGACAGAAGACTCCACTATGGCCAATACGATGCACTGATGCAAGAGATGAGGGTCGGTGATTCTGTTGCTTTCCGAAACTTTCTGCGCATGCCTC
The DNA here is from genome assembly GCA_007844125.1 of Sinonovacula constricta. Taxonomy (NCBI): domain Eukaryota; kingdom Metazoa; phylum Mollusca; class Bivalvia; order Cardiida; family Solecurtidae; genus Sinonovacula; species Sinonovacula constricta. The sequence goes on along the minus strand of CM017571.1, from coordinate 7,930,254 downwards.
CAGAGATGTATGATGAGATGCTGGCTCGAATTGGCCCACGTATACATAAGATGGACACCAACTACCGGCTGGCGATAGATCCTGGGGTGAAACTGGCCGCAACTTTGCGATACCTGGCGACTGGTGATTGCTACACAACAGTGTCATATTCTTTCAGAGTGTCACGCCATACAGTTGCTGCCTTCATTCCTATTGTGACCAAGGCCATTGTCGAAGAGTACAAAGATGAAGTAATCCCCTGTCCTGTAACTGCTGAAGAATGGAAAGAAATCGCTGATGAATTTCAGAAGAGGTGGAATGTGCCACACGCCCTTGGAGCTCTGGATGGTAAGCATTGCGCAATCAGGAAACCTCCTAACAGTGGGTCGCTGTACTATAACTACAAGAAGTTCTGCTCTGTGGTACTGATGGCTCTGGTCGATGCCAACTACAGATTTCTGTGGATTGATGTTGGTGGGTATGGACATATGTCTGACTCGCAGATCTTCAATGCATCAGAACTGAAGGAGTGCATTGAACAAGGTATGCTGAATCTGCCTCCTCCAGCGCCAATGCCCAACGACGACGTTGAATTGCCCTACTTCTTTCTGGGTGATGATGCCTTTGCTTTACGTAACTACAAGATGAAGCCCTACTCAAGAAGAGGTTTGAGCAGAGAGGAGGCCATCTTCAACTACAGGATATCCAGAGGCAGACGTGTTGTGGAAAACGCCTTCGGGATTTTGGCTAGCCGGTGGCGGTGCATGCTAACGCCTATGCAAGTGACCCCTGAAGTAGGCAGACTGAATGTTGAAGCAAGTGTGATTCTTCACAACATCATGAGGATGAGATACCCACAGATGCAGAATGCAGAAATGGATAAGGAAGATGAAGACCATAACCTTATCCCAGGAGAGTGGAGAAATGGAACTGCGATGCCTGACCTTGCCCAAAATCTTGGCCACAACAGGGACAATGTTGAAGGAAAGAACCAGAGGGACTATCTCAAGCACTACTTCAACAGTCCAGCTGGATCGGTTCCTTGGCAGGATAGAGCTCTTCAGCCCAGAGACAACTAAAGATATTGACATTCTGTGTCTATTTTAAATTGTCTATTAAAATACTTTTGTATACTGTTTTGACTTTGTTAATATCTTTGTACTTAATAAGGCCCTATTCTTCCAAAAAATCAGTGACTAAATCAAATAAAAAAACACAAGTTCACTAACTAAATTGAAGCTGTAAATTGGGCTAATCTAGTTAATAAACTTGTTTGTGTTTTTCATTTCATTTTTGTCAACCACCAAAAAAGAAGAAAATAATTATTGAAGTTCCCCTTTAATTTGGTTTCTTTTTTGTTGCCATTATCAACACTTTTTTTAATAGAACAAAGACATTTGATGAACATTTTCAAAAGTTTAATAATGAACAACACAACAATTTAGTAGCATATTTACAACATAAAGTCTCTTTTGGAACCGAAAGGCAATGCTTGTTCAAATAATCCAAATGTCAGACAGATTGTTTTTATCACTACTGGTCATCAGAGGGCGGCTGGTCACCAGAGTCATCAGACTGTTGGTCGTCGACAACTTGGTCTACCACGCTGTCCTGCGAGTCTCGGTTCTGGTTGAGCAAGGAGCTGAATGAATCGTTGAAGCTAATCCGGGAAGCGCTTCCCTGGGAAGGAAACTGCGGTGTGTTCAAAGTGGTAAGGGTTGGTGTCCTAAACGGTGGGCAGCTAGGTGACCTGGGCGACGATCTGGTCACTGTCTGTGTAGGAAACGTGCGCTGCACCCATTCGTAGTCCATGGAATTCCAGGGAGTCACTCCAGGATACGTTTGGGTGCCCCACTGGCTAGGGGGAGGCTGCTACTCGTTCTGCACATGCTGTTGCTGCTGGAAAGGCTGCTGTTGCTGAGGCTGCTGCTGCTGAGGCTGCTGCTGTTGCAGAGGCTGCCGTTGCAGAGGCTGCTGCTGCGGAAGCTGCTGCTGTTGCAGAGGCTGCCGTTCCAGAGGCTTCTGAGGCTGCTGCTGCGGAGGCTGACTCTGACGTTCGGCGGCGTTGGCTGCATCATTCTCCGCTACCATCTCCTCGCAGAGCAGGAAGAATCTGGCCCTGTAACGTTTCCAGATCTCTGGGCGTACCTCGTTGAACTGACTGGACAGGTAGCCGCACATGTGATGCTTGTCTAGGCTGGTGGTGGGCCGAATTGTCTGCAGCAGATCCCTGGAGAGCTGGGCTAGCTCGCTGCTCTGCTCCCTCTGAGACTGCATCTCATCAATGGCGCGCTTGTCAGTACTAGTAGAGTCGTCGGCGCCGGGAGTTGGCCTCTTCTTGCCCCTGTGGCTGGTCGTAGTTCTCTCGGTGTGAGACGGGCGTCGCTGCTCAAAAGACTCTGACGTTGGTTGAATGGGTGGAATGTCGGGCATCCCCTGAACATCCAGGATGCAGTCGTCAGGGATCACCTCTACGGAGGTCGAAGTAGAGGCCGCGGCCAGGGGCGCTGCAGCTGCAGCGGTCGCCTTCGCATACATAGATACAGTGTTCCTCCTTGGAACCTCTATCATGTGGGAGATCAGGAAGGAGAAGTTGTCCAGGATCCATCTGAAAAGACAAATTAAAAGAAAAATTATATAAACAGCAACAACATATTTCCACACATGATACACTTGTATACTGAACCAAATTCCCGACGCAGCACAAATTTTATGTAAATAAGAAAGAACGGGTCAAAATATTTGATTGATAATTCGTACAGCGAATATTAACCATTGTATTGATTAAAATTTGCCCCTTTCACTAATTTCAACAGTAAACATTACTGCAACATATGAAAAACATTGCAAATAAAACTGTCAATTAAGTAATTGTAGATACTTACTGGTCTCTGTCTGTGATACGGACTGCTCCCTGGCCGGACTTGGTTTTCCTCAGACGAGAGAGTCGGGTCCGGATGGACTCGTACCAGAGAGTCAGCTCTTCTCTGGGACGTTGCATCACTTCTGCCTGGGTCCTCCACAGCTCATCTCTGACCGTTTTGTTGAGCCAATCCCTCTTAGACTTGTCGTAGAGGCAGGGGTTCTGTTGGATAAAGTCCACCAAATCCTTCTCTTCAGTGGCAGACATGGTGACACTCTTCCTTGCCTTCTTTTTCTGAGGAGCTGTATTTTCTTCGGGGAGGGGAGGCAGAACTCGACCAGCAGGAACCTCGACCGGAACCTCCAACGGATCCTCGACCTCGACCGGAACCTCGACCGGAACCTCAGCAACCGGCGGCGTTGGAATTCGTGGAGGCATAGTTCTGGCATTCTTCCCCTGGCCGGTCTTTTTTCCCTTGGTCAAAGCGTTGGTCTGTAGAGGTGTTGCGCGTTAGGTGTCGAAGCTGGTTATGGTCTGCTGCTGTTTGGGACCCCTATTTATATAGGTCGCCCTAATCGGCTTGTCTCGGTTCTTAATCGGCTACTCTTGGACATCCTCTGCCACTCTCGCGCAAAGAGCGGGTGAAAGTCGGCTATCTGCATGTGTGATCGGGCACTTACGAGCATTTACGGGGCCATGCGGGCTGGTCGTCCGAGGATCTGCTGATAGTCGGGTGCTTACACTCCGATGACACTACGCACGACCCTTGGAAGAGAGCGGCAGAGGCTAAACGAAAGCCCCAGAAGGCTCAAGAGGGCTCCAGAGGGCGGGCGAGACAAGTGGACCTTCAGAGGACCCTCGGACGACCAAGGCGACCACGGGCCGACTGTTTTGATCGGCTACTGTTTTTCAACTTGTTTAAAAAAAGTAGCCGATCACTTTTTAGGTACCCGACCCTCGGGGGACTAGTGCGATCGCGCCAGATCTTACCCCGAAGGTATACGTTAGTGCACGTTAGTGCACGCAGGTTCCCGACTTATTTTGCAAAAATAGGGCCGATCGACTAAAAAAGAGATCCGGTACTCTCGGGATCAAAACAATCCTTGGTGAAATGGCCCTATAAAATCGACCTAAATTCCGACGTTTTGATCAGCGATTTTTGCATTTTTCGCCGATTTTTTTTTTATTAGACAGATGGCTCAATTTTTGGTCCTAGGGGTTTTATGCATAATTTTTGTATAAACACATACTTAAGTTTTAGAAAATACGATTTTGTACAATAACTGAATTGTAAGACAGAATTTATCTTTGCAATTGTATAAAATCTTGATAGTAGTCTCTGCTAAAAATAGATATCGACCTCAGAGCGGATTACTCGGATGACTATATAACGTTATCTCAAAAGTCAGTGGTCAAGGAATTTTCTAAGTCTAAAAATAGCTATCTCAGCAGAGTGGCTTAGATAGGAAATACCTGTTGGCAATGACGAGTGGTGATTTATGCTAGTGTGTTCGCACAGATCTAGTGGACATCAGTGGACAGAATTTTGCTGGACCTTTTCACGTAAAAATAACTTATTTGGTTATTAGAGAAAAGTAATTTTGGTCCAAACCGTCGGATACCACCTTTCAGAATTTGTCTGCATTAAATGCATTTTACATCGCTAACCATTGTATTTTTTCAATCTGCTAGCAAACATTTGTCACAGGTTCACCACATGAATTAACTATAACTATGTTCCTGTTTAATACAAGTGTAAACATTACTGTCCTCTCCAAAAGGCACCTCTGAGCAGCAACAACCTCTAAACATTAACACTTTTATACCCCCTCATAAGTTTCTAGTGCATTTTAACCTCTGAGCAGCACCACCTCTGAGTAAAGGTAAACGGCCATTCAAATCTGTCAAATCTGAAAATATTTTTCCTTTATATAACTTTTATTAAAAGTTTCAATGTCAATACTGAAGGTAGTCAAAGTGTTATGTTTTCTAGGTATGTATAATTACTCTTATAGATTAGATAGATGTTTTAAAACATCATAGTTAACTATGTTTATATGTGATCCGTTTTCTGTAGTATTCTTTCCAGATTTTAATGAATTTATACTTTTCTCATTACATGTATAAGTGTTTGTTTGTGACGCCATATGTATGGCAATGAACTTTATGTTTATGCCTTATAAAGAATTGAATTGAATTGTCCCTAAACGCTGTGATAATTCTGCTGAACACCACCTGGGGGCTACTTGAGAAGTTTCACACTTTCGTTAATTGATAAGGAATCTTGGTTGACTGATTTAGTATAAGAGCTAATCAAATCTGTTTGACAGGTAACCAATTAGGTATGAAAAACCCTGATAACCTGGTTCCAAAATAGTGCTTATAGAAAGAATATTATCAGTTTAATTGGCAATAGTAACTAACAATGTGTGTTATTAAAATCCAAAATACAGTAGTTTTCTGTGCGATTTGTTTTTTGACTTAGGCAAACGGCTGGTTACCGCTGTGAACAATGAACGGAAATCTACTGGAAATGTGATTATATGATTATATTTAGCATGATCAATCTGGTTACGTCAGCAGCAATTTCCGTTCAAGGGATATTAGAAATTGAAGAACTGAGTTTCAGACATTTTTTTTATCATTACAGTTAAGTCCTCCATAACATAATCAGCGTGACAAACACATCCATAAATAGCATATGGCTCTTTTTTCAGATAAATGAAAAAGGTAAAGTTTTGACATTTTTGACAAAAAAGTACTAATTACCAAGTCATGAAAAGCAAGACAAAGCAATGTTCCATTTTAAATATATTGTTTGTTTATTGGGGTTATCGTCCCACCAACAGTATTTCAGTTATCTGGAGACGGTTTCAACTTGAAGCAGATATAGTGCTGCCTTCACTGTGTATAGCATGCCGTGAACACCTGGCATGATACCACACCGAGTCACATTATTCTGACACCGGGCCAACCAGTTGTGGAACTACCTTATATTTGCTTGAGCGTTAGCAAGGGAGCTATATCACTACCATTTTTAACGACTTTGGTATGTCGCAGCCCGAGATCGTACCCGGGGCCTCCCGTAACTGGAGCCGACGATCTTCCGATTGCATTTAAATATATATATTAGCAGTTAATATGAAATAAAAATAGCTTAATGATACAATTTATGCAAACAGATTTGAAACTAAGCACAAAATGTAATTGCTATTAATTCTTTTCAGTTATCTGAAAAAGAGCCGTATACATGTAACGCCAATTAACATCATCCTTAAGTAGCAGCAACAGTGGCGGTGACAACAACAGCAACAAAATCTTTTCAGAGATTAAAATTTGAGACCCCTCTAATCTTAATTCGACATATGTTATTGCAAAATACAACATCAGCTTTAAATTTATCCGAGGGACGTTGCTAATGAAGTACAGGTGTCGGAAATTTACTCATTGCTATTTAGCCCACTGCTTGACATCTCTTAAAGTCTAACGCATTGCTACATATCCAATGAGCGGAACCTTTTCGAGTGCGAATGCAACATTCTCTCATCTTGAACGACTTCAGTCATCACCTAAATCCCATTAGGAACAACATTTCGTTGATTTTTTTTTTCTTTAAACTTACCTCCTGGCCAACCTGAGAAGTAAATTTGAAGCAGTCTCTGGAGATGTTTCAAGTCGTCTGTTTGTCATATCTGTTGTCTGAGTCAACTAGGTTTGACATGCAAGTTGACGTAAACTGGGTATTTTTCTTCTTGTTTGTGTTCGCTTCTTATTTCGCGCTGTAATCGCAAGAACGAGCCGGGATACATGCAAGCACCTTGTAACTGTTCCTCATACAGCGTATAGAATGACTTAAACCCGGCTCAACTATCAAGTGTTACGTTGGGTACATTTGGTTGAAACTAGGACCTACGTATTTTCCTCTTTTTTCTGTGAGTTCGTCTGTCAGAAGTTTAGATTATCAGGACTGCCCGACTATAAGGACAGTTTAAATTGTATTCATCTCTATACAATGATTATACAAAGATTATACAATGATTATGCAAGTATTTTACATTTTTTACGCTTCTCTTTGTTATCTATTTTGACCTCTGCTGAACTAAATCGACTACATTTCATTTAGGTTAGGCCATACAATAAAAACGGTTAGGTTTTGCTTATTTGGCAATTTGCAGTTTCATTTCAAATATCCTATGTGACTTATAGTAAAGTTATAGAGCCATAAACCGTTATATATGTATACAGCCATGATTTAAAGTTACAATCAATTAAACATTCATAAATCTCAAACTGCTTTACAGCAATTCACGATATATATATTAAGAGTGATTGGGGTGTATAAATCCAATGGTGGTAGGGGTGTATAAACTCAAGAGTGGTAGAGGTGTATAAATCCAAGGGTGGTAGGGTGTATAAACTCAAGGGTGGTAGGGGTGTTTAAATCCAGGGGCGGTATGGGTGTATAAACTCAAGAGTAGTAATGGTGTATAAATCCAGGGGTGTAGTATAAACTCAAGAGTGGTAGGGGTATATAAATCCAAGGGTGGTAGGGTGTATAAACTCAAGAGTGGTAGGGGTGTTTAAATCCAGGGGTGGTAGGGGTGTATAAACCCAAGTGTGGTAGGGGTGTATAAATCCAAGGGTGGTAGGGTGTATAAACTCAAGAGTGGTAGGGGTGTTTAAATCCAGGGGTGGTAGGGGTGTATAAACTCAAGAGTGGTAGGGGTGTATAAATCCAAGGGTGGTAGGGTGTATAAACTCAAGAGTGGTAGGGGTGTTTAAATCCAGGGGTGGTAGGGGTGTATAAACTCAAGAGTGGTAGGGGTGTATAAATCCAAGGGTGGTAGGGTGTATAAACTCAAGAGTGGTAGGGGTGTTTAAATCCAGGGGTGGTAGGAGTGTATAAACTCAAGAGTGGTAGGGGTGTATAAATCCAGGGGTGGTAGGGGTGTATAAACTCAAGAGTGGTAGGGGTGTTTAAATCCAGGGGTGGTAGGGGTGTATAAACTCAAGAGTGGTAGGGGTGTATAAATCCAAGGGTGGTAGGGTGTATAAACTCAAGAGTGGTAGGGGTGTTTAAATCCAGGGGTGGTAGGGGTGTATAAACCCAAGTGTGGTAGGGGTGTATAAATCCAAGGGTGGTAGGGTGTATAAACTCAAGAGTGGTAGGGGTGTTTAAATCCAGGGGTGGTAGGGGTGTATAAACTCAAGAGTGGTAGGGGTGTATAAATCCAAGGGTGGTAGGGTGTATAAACTCAAGAGTGGTAGGGGTGTTTAAATCCAGGGGTGGTAGGGGTGTATAAACTCAAGAGTGGTAGGGGTGTATAAATCCAAGGGTGGTAGGGTGTATAAACTCAAGAGTGGTAGGGGTGTTTAAATCCAGGGGTGGTAGGAGTGTATAAACTCAAGAGTGGTAGGGGTGTATAAATCCAGGGGTGGTAGGGGTGTATAAACTCAAGAGTGGTAGGGGTGTTTAAATCCAGGGGTGGTAGGGGTGTATAAACTCAAGAGTGGTAGGGGTGTATAAATCCAAGGGTGGTAGGGTGTATAAACTCAAGAGTGGTAGGGGTGTTTAAATCCAGGGGTGGTAGGGGTGTATAAACTCAAGAGTGGTAGGGGTGTATAAATCCAAGGGTGGTAGGGTGTATAAACTCAAGAGTGGTAGGGGTGTTTAAATCCAGGGGTGGTAGGGGTGTATAAACTCAAGAGTGGTAGGGGTGTATAAATCCAAGGGTGGTAGGGTGTATAAACTCAAGAGTGGTAGGGGTGTTTAAATCCAGGGGTGGTAGGGGTGTATAAACTCAAGAGTGGTAGGGGTGTATAAATCCAAGGGTAGTGGGGTGTATAAACTCAAGAGTGGTGGGGGTGTATAAATCCAAGGGTGGTAGGGGTGTATAAATCAAAGGGTGGTAGGGGTGTATAAACTCAAGAGTGGTAGGAGTGTTTAAATCCAGGGGTGGTAGGGGTGTATAAATCAAAGGGTGGTAGGGGTGTATAAACTCAAGAGTGGTAGGGGGTATAAATCCAAGAGTGGTTAGGTGTATAAACCCAAGTGTGGTACGGTCGTATAAGCACAAGAGTAGAAGGTTGTGTATAAGCTCTAGGGTGACAGTTCTACGACTGGTTGGCCTGGTGTTAGGATAATGTGACTGGATATGGTATCATGCCAGGTGTTCACGACATGCTATACACAGTGAAAGAAGCACTATATCAGCTTCAAGTGGACACTGTCTCCAGATAATTGAAATACTGCTGGTGGGACGATAAACCCAACAAACAATGTCTATTATATAGAGAATACCAGGTTAGTGTTGATATAGATAAATGTTATCATGCGAGGCTAAGAAAATCAGAAAGCACGAGCTCTATTTAGCCAATCTTTATATTATGGACATTTTTGGGGTGACCACAAGCATAATTACGGGATAAATAAGTTTCGTTCTCGTAAACATTCCTGATCGTTTCGTCAAAAAAGTAGTCCGGCTTAGAGTAGGTGCGCGAATATCGGTTGATAAAGCTCATCTTTATCACACAGGTTATATCAACCGATATTTACAGAGATGGTGGGATAAAAGAATGCATGCGTTCCTGCTGAGTGGTGCTAAAAGTGTCCGAAACAAGGGGAAGATACGGATAGCAAAAAAGCCGACTTTTAACGTATTTTTTTTATATTTCTGTCTAAAAACTTAGTTTTAGTTGATGTTCAAAATAGGTCAAGGTGCCCCGTTTAGAGTGGTAAGGATTGTAGACACAAATATTGACAGTTTGTCCTTTCTAAAGGAAATCAGTACAGGCCCCCATTACTTATTTTGGCTTGTAATACACGACTTCAGCTATATGATGATGCTGGTCTTGCATATAAACTGAAGAATTGTTTTTACTTTAACATGATATGGCCAGTTTGAAAAAATTACAGACTTGCTATCTGGTAAAAATCACATGTTTGTCGCCGGTTATTTAAAATTTTATACTTTCAAAACGTTTCCATGGTAACGTTTTTCAATTTTAAAAGTTCCGTTGAACTTTAGAGGATTTTGTCACGTGTTTCGTTTACTGGTTGCATCCTATCCCCGCAGTATATTATCTGTTTGCTTGAAAGGAACTGCCACAAAACTTAACACCTGCGGACGTGACAACAAACCCTTTCTCACCATGTTAAGATAAATTGTCCTGAAGTGGAATTACTGCACCACAACGCTTGAACGACAATTGAATGCAGGTTGATAAAACTTGTGGGCAGAGGGAAATTTACCGGTAGCCGTTTTTGTAAACCAGAAAAAGTTTTGAATAAGACTTGCATATGTCTGAAATTAGTCAAATGTCATTTTAAGAAGCAGCAGCGCACAAGCTAAATAGCACATAGACGCACACACGTACACACATATACACACGTACACAAACACGCATGTACATACGCACGTACACATGCGCACACGCACGCACACTCACACACATGCACACACACAAGCACGCATACGCACGCACGCATACACACACACGCAGCACGCACACACGCACACACACGCACACACACATGCGCGCGCGCACACACACACACACACACACACACACACAAGGCAATTACACATCTCTCATGCAAGAAGATTCTATACCAAGGCAACTCTATGGGGTCTCCTCCAAGTAAATTATGCCATACTGACAGCAGTTGTGAAAGTCACGTGTTTTATTTGGAATTAATGGAAGTTTAAGGAGTTTAATCAAGCTTCCAAAAACACCACCCATTGCATTAGTTACCGTTGCTAAGCAGTATAGACTAAATAATATATATAGATTTCTGATTGGTCAAAATCTACTGCATTTGAGTGGTTAATAATAAATTTAACGTTTGATCGCCATTGGTTCCTGTCGCTAAGCATTATGAAATACAAAAACTAAACGATTTCTGTTTGATAAAAATCAGCTGAAATGAAACTGTTAATCTATAAATGTATTTTTTGATCGTTATTGGTTACTGTTGCTATGCCAGATAAACGAAAGCTGTTTTGATTTCTGAGCTGCCCCGATTAGGAATAATTCATAGTAACTGTTTGTAGTTAACGCCTAAAATCGCTCCATTTTGGAATACGATCGCGCAGATATTGTACCCTTAGATCACTGGCGTCTTTGAAAACGTATTGCGGTCATGTTTGTATAATTGGCACCGGTTCCTGTTATAAAATATTTTTTTATAAAAAAAAAATGATGCAGTAGGCAATAACATGAAATAGCAATTTTTTTGCGGACAAAAGAACAGAGCATGCCGCGGTAAATAGTGCAGCTGTCTATCGAAGTGTTAATTGACCCGGGCGGGGTTGAACCAACGACCTCCCGATCCGCAAGACGACGCTCTGCCACCTGAGCTATTGCTGCCGTTTTTGTTGTTGTTGTTTTTTTCATAGTTGAAAAATTGCGCTGTAGATAGTTTTTGTCTTTTTTTAACTTAAGTTTACAATTTTACAAACTCAGTGTGAGGCAGTGTCAAAAAATAATGGCTAAGTTTTCTCGTAATGTTAGTATTACACTCGACCTAATGCTACCACAAGCGCTTAGCAACAGAAAACACGTTTTTAAATGGTCAAAGGTATATCCATTATTGTGCACGCCAACAAGGATCAAAGCGACTTTGCCGCTGACAATTTAAGGTGGTATCCAACAGTCCGGACCAATTTTCTGTCCCTCATATAACCAAAAAAAGCTACCTAAAAGATTCAGCGCAGTGCCGTTTATTGGCGCCATGTATCCTATGTTTAAAAAAGGCATAAGGTACAACTTGTCATTACAAAAATATATTCGTATTCGAGGAGGCACGCTGCACAGTTAGCTTTTTCTGAACTAAGAAAACAACAAACCTTTAATATAAGGTTGTTTGATTATCCGGAAAATCTGCTCTGACATCGATATCTAATTTTTTGAGCTGAAGTCCCGTGCTTATTTAAAGATTTGAAAATAATAGGACATTTAAGGCGATATATTTCATCATGTGTACTGTCCATCATTTGAGGTAATGTTATAAATAGCCTTAACATAAAGTAAATTATAAATAATGTTTATGCTGCACTTTTAAATACAAATTCCCCCATACAGGCGTTAGATGTTGTTATAGAATGGGTTGGGATTAGACGCCTTTTTTTGCCGATACTGTGCAGCGACATTTCTATCATTATAGCACTTATGAGGTGCCCAGGGACTGAATCCGGCCAGTCCATTATACTGGCACCGACGAGTCAGGTGTAATGCTGTCCCCTTAGCTCCGAGTGTTAGAAGGGAAGCCACTACTACCAACTTTAAAGTCTTTGGTTTAACCCGGCCAGGGTTTGAACCCACGACCTCCCGATCCGCAAGCCAACGCTCTACCACCTGATCTATTGCGGCTGGTAAATGTTATTATATGTATTAGATATTAGCAAATTGTCGGCTACCACATTTAAGCGTTAGTACATGGCACAAAGAAACTCATTCGCACTTTATTTATTTTAAATTTTTGTATTCGACAGTTTACCTATATCAAATGCGTGTATCAATATTTTTCCACGGTTTCTGGGAATTTCTGCAAAGGGTTTGGGTTTGGGGTTTTACGGCACACCGACCCTTGATAGGTCATACGGCGCGGAATACGTTAAATTTTAACCACAATAGAATATAATCAAGTTAAAACTAAAATACGTGATTAGAAATAAAAATCTATCAGGTTATTGAATTTCTGCATAATTTCTGCATACGCCTATATTTTAGTCTGAGTAAAGACGATTCCTAAAACTCGCTACATGTGATACAGAATACAGCGGGGAAAAAACTCTGTTCATTCTTATCTATCTTATCTATAAATAAGCGCGCAAATGATATTTGGTAAAAATAGATCCCGACGTCAGCTTCGACTACCCGGATGACGATATAACACAACTACAATTATTACCTGAAAAGATCTCGCAAAAGATCTGTGTGAAAAGTGAAGCATTACACTCCGGTCGTACTTATAAACATGTATTTCCTATCTAAACCACTCTGCACTGTTAGCTATTTTTAAACCAAGAAAACCTCGTAACCACTTGTATAAAAGCTCATCCGCAGTGACGTCGATGTCTATTTTCAGCAGGAACTCCATTGCTCTTATTTATAGATTTAAAAAGAATGAACATTTTGAGTATTGATTATAGACTTTTACTGCCCTGAAATTGAGATTCTGTTAAAAATCGTCAAATCAGAAATTATGCACAAATACCACAGACAGAGGTCAGATATTGTTACATTTATTAGATATAGGCAAACTGTCTGATACCAACAATAATGCACCCTTTTTAGGGGGGAAACCGACGTTTAGGACAAACGATTCTTTCGCAAATAGCCATTGTTATCTGAAAAGGTGATTCATTGGTGCGCTATATCCGTGTGGACAGCGAATCATAAAACCCCACTCGCCATTGCAAACAGGTATTTCCTATCTGAGCCACGCTGCAGAGATAGCTATTTTTAAACTGAGAAAATCACGTGGCAAGTAACCTTTGATATCACATTATATCGTCATCCGTGTAGTCTGCCCTGACGTCGATATTTATTTTTAGCAGAGATCACTATTGTGCATTTTCATAGATTTGAAACTCATAAATCATTCGAGTGTTTTTTTCTTTCGCAATTTGTAATGTCGGGCAATATAGGTAGTGCTCTAAATAGTATTTACTTTGACTCAATTAAGAGTTTACGTAGAAATTAATGCAGAAAAGCTAACTCAGTTTCCTGTCCTGGTTTCACACCAGTAATCTTCCTGAATGTAAAGGATGTCATGAGACCACGGTGTGATAGTGTGAGACCCCCTTCAGGGGAGGGAACTATGTCAGATTTCCTTGGGTTTATGCCAAGTGACCATGTGCTAAAGAGTGACAGAATTAAAAATAAGTGTTATTTATGTATGTTTGTGTAAAGGTTACGCCTAAACTCCCCCCACCCCGACCTCATACCCCACCCCCACCCCCCACCCCCCACCACACCCACAAAAGCTGTAGAAATATATTGTTACATGCTTAAAGGTAAACTATTGGATACCACCGTTAATACTTTCTCAACTGGTCCTGTAATCGGTACAGCCGACAAGTCCAATACACATGCTAGCAATGCTTGATACAAAATATGTGACGAGGATCGCATCGATTGCACAAACAGACGACTCAAGTCGAAATCCTGTCTACAACTCGACCAATACAATGTTATTAGAGTATATTCTAGATACGTTGTTATGAAATAAGTTTGTGTTTCCAACGCAGTTGTAAAAGGTAAATAAGTATCTTTAAGATACGGATAATTTACCTTAATGGTTTGCTTGCATTTTATTCTGCAACATATTAAAGCGTGCACAGCTGTTGAAAAGTAATCACGTGGCCAAAGTCCATGTGAACTGACAATGACTTCTTAATGCGGATAGATCTAAAGTTCTGTGATTTGTCGAGTTACCGGACATGGGGTTTTTGCGCCAAAAAACGAGACCTAGGCTGGCAAAAGTTAATAATTGGTTTAAATGCGGTATCCGAAAGTTTACCTTTACATGTAACAAATATTTGACCTCTTCTGTTTGGCGTACTTGTGCAGAGCTAAGATAAGTTTCAACAGCATCTCAATTTTAGGTCGGTAAAACTTGTTAATAAGTTCTAAAATGGTAATTCTTTTTTTAAACTATAAATAAGAACGCTTGGGATTCCAGGTAAAAATAGACATCGGCGTCATAGCGGATGACGTAAATGAGCTAAAACATGAATGGTCACGTGGTTTTCTTAGTTTAAAAAGTAGTTATCTGTGCAGCGTGGCTCAGATAGGAAATACATTTTTGTAATGACGATTGTGTCGCCATGTTTCACTTTTCACACAGGTGTTTGACATCAATAAACAGCGTTTTGTGAGATCAGTTCAGGTAACAATAATTTATTTGGTTGCTTAATGAAAAGGATTTTGGTCCAAAATGTAGGATACCACCTTTAATGGGCTCCACCGCATTCTTGTGCTGACTGCACCAGTTTTTCTCCAGCAATGATCATTATCAAAATACAAATACAATGAAAAGAAAAATGATATTAGAAAATTGTGTGACATTTTTATATAACCGATAGTTTTAGATTGACAACATACTTACATCCCAGATATTAAAGGTGGTATTCGACAGACAGTTTGACAATATCAAAAACATATAACAATAACGAACCAATGCTTTGGGGTTTTGGGGCATTTTTTTTATAAAACCGTACTTTAGTTTTAATAAATACGATTTTGAACACTAACTGAATTGTACGACAGAACTAATCACTCTTTGATTCTTTCCAACTGTATAAAAGCTCGATAGTGGTCTCTGCTAAAAATAGACATCGGCGTAAGAGCGGAGTACTCGGATGACTACACAACGTGATCTCAAATGTAAGTGGTCACGTGGTTTTCTAGGTTTAAAAATAGCTATCTCTGCAGCGTGGCTCGGATAGGAAATACCTGTATGCAGTGACGATTAGTGATTTATGCTTGATTGTTCAAACAGATCTAGGACATCAATGGACAGCACTTTGAAAGACCTTTTCAGACAATTACTTATTTGGTTATTTCAGAAAATAAATCTTAGTCCAAACTGTCGGATACCACCTTTAAAACTTGATATTTTAAAAAATCATTAACATTGTGACATATTATTGAAACTTTTCCGCTTCTGATTTTTAGGGTAAAAGCACACTAAACAATGCTTAATTCTGTCTATGGTTGTATGTTAATGTTCTTTGTGGGCACATTTCTCAGAAGCCACTTAATGAGTCATTAAAGGCGATATTCAATAGTTTGAACTGAATATTTTTTCTCTTAAATAACCAAATAGTTCATTGTTACCTGAAAAGACCCCGTAAAATGATGTACACTTACATTAGATCTGTGTGAAATGTGAAGCATTACACCCCAATCTTCAATAAAAACAGTTATTTCCTATCTAAGCCACGCTGCAGAGATAGCTGTTTTTAAACTAAGAAAACCAGGTGACAACTCATTTTGAGATCGCGTTATATTTTCATCCCGTAAATCCGCGTTGACGTCGTTATCTTATTTTAGCAGAGATCACTTTCGTGCGTGTTTATAGATTGGGAAAGAATTAACATTTGGAGTTGTTGTTTTTTTCTCAATGTGGATTGTCTCATATATAGGTAGCGTTCGACATTGTCTTTACTCAGACTAAAGTATGAGTTTGTGCAGAAATTATGTATAACTTCCCAGAAAAATAGTATTACATGCATTTGCTGTAGGTAAACTGTCGGATACCACCTTTAAGATTAATTCATCCTTTGATTAAGACATCGAAAACGAGGCTAAGCATTTTTTAAATGTTTTTTTTTTTTTTTTTTTTTTTTTTAAATTCCGAAACAAGCCGAAAAGATAGCTATAATAATTATTAAACGTTTAAATCATGTTAATTAAATACATATTTGCCTTTTTGTTATTTTTTATACGACTTAATCTTAATTTATAACCCCACGTGATCTTGTCATCTATGACGTCACTGTGAACTCAATGAACTTTAATCATCGCCAGCGTGGCTACATGCCACATAGACGTGTGTGTATTCAGTACAAATGTATAATTAATGAACCTAGGATAGGACCTCTTTTGATAACTGCTGTCAAGATGGAAGTGGGCGGGCATTTTGTCAAAAATTTACAACAAGTAAATAATGTATTTCTAAAACATGGGATTGGTGCACTGGTTGATTTAACTATCACTGCCAGCCGACATTTTGTAACCAAGAGAATCATACGATGTTGACAGTAGGTTGGTTTGATTTGCTAAAACTAACAATCCAGTGCTTTAGTCTGCTATTGCATCAAGCCTTTACTGCAAACAAAGGTGTTATAAAAATGGTCGTGTGCCATTTTAACAAATTAAAGGCGGTGTCTGACAGTTTACAGACGTAGATCCTTACCTGTTCACACCGTTCCACGTGAAACAGTCAAAATTCCTGAAGCTAATTTTTCAAAGGCCTCAAATAATTGGTTTCACGCCCTGACCACAGCCACTGCTAAGCATATTAGCTACACACACACACGCACGCACGCACGCACGCACACACACACAACAACAACATTTTTTGTACTTGTATGGGACCTAGGACTGGCTACATGATTCCCTTCTGTATCTGTGAATAAGTCAAATTTAAGGTATGGTTTAGACCCTGGTTTAGACGAAACATTACATTCCTGTAACCAAATTAATGACCTGTTACCAGGAAAGGTCCTGAAAAATGCTTTTCAGCAAGATCAGACTGGATTCAGTTCCGCATTTGTGCGAATAAGAAATGTGTCCGCTATCTTGGTAAATTTTTAATTTTGATATTTGAAAACAATTTTATATAAAAATAAGGTTAATTGATGCACCTCTTACAATACCCATGGAACCTTTATTTCCTGCACTGCACGACACTGCGTTTGTCAGAAGCAGTAGAACAGAAAAATAATTATTGGAGTGTTTGGTTGACTATATGAAATACTTCGCAGTGAGACAATCATGATTGACTAAAGCGACTTCTAGCTCTCTCGATGGCGCAGGGGCGGATCTAGAAAATGTGGTGGTGGTGGTGGTGGTGGCGGGGGTGGGGGTGGGGTATGAATCAAGATCCATATAACTAAATCGCAGTAAATACTAGAAATAAGGGACCCTTACTTCGACCTAAGCAGTCAACAGACAAAATTTACTTTAAAGCTTAGTATTTTTAGGCTTACATATATTTTCACAACACTTCTCTTTTACCTGGTTGATGAGGGGAGCACTGCTCTCAATGACCTTTTGTAAATTTTACTTCAACAAACGAGGACCGTGTATTCATCCGCTAGGCCGAACATCACAGTTTATCAAATTATCAGACACATACTTTATCAATCGGAACTCCTAGGCCATTTCTTCCGCCAAAGAAAGGCAATCTGAACTCCTCGGGTAATTCCGTCCACGGGACAAGCATCCCTCGGATGTATCTAGTGCAATGATACTTAATGAAATCACGATCGTTTTGTTCGCAGGAAGTCGGAAGAATATGCTTAAAATGAAGTTCGCACAAAACATAAACAATGGCGTTGTGTGTTTGCTGCGCTGGGTAAATTAAACTTGGATGATTTAAATTTGAAGCAGCCACAAAATGAAATTTTACAGGCATCGTACAGTAGTGAGCTGTCATCCGAGCTGTCATCTTTGTTTTGACGTTTGTCACAAAAGAAGTTCCATTAAGGGAATTGGCAGAGATGATCCTACTACCTACATACATCCGAGAGATGATTCGTGAATTATCCGATGTGTTCCGATTGATACTTTATGTGATATGTTATTAAATCTTTTTATCATTTCTTCATGCGTCGTACCCAATAAACTAGCGCTTATTCCTTTGATAATTTTAGGTTTTTGTCTATCTGTAAAAAAAACCCATAAATATAACTTTTTATGATATCCGTCTATCGAATCTGTAGACGATAATTATTGTTACTGGTAATTCTGTATTAGTATATGAGACTTTAGATGCTTTAGTATCTAATTGAACTGTGGGCTGAAACAAATCGTTTGCTTTTTTTCAATTCTTCCTCTTTCAGTGTACGTCATTTTATGTCTGTTCAACATAATAGTTATATTCCCCTCATTAACTCTCTCGTAACATATATTTTTTGTTATTTATTCAATCCCGTATGAGTGCAGAAAGCTTCTTTCACTAGTAAGGAAAAATACTAATAACACTGTTTGAGTGAAAAAGGGTATTTATTGTAAAATACCATAAACTTATATTTTAAAACATTATTTTTTCTTATCTGTGCGGCAAAACGCCACAAGAAAAAACATATATTTAAGTAAGTACTAACCGCTATAAATTATCGTAAACTTTATGCTAAGACTGATATCATATATAACAGAAATAGCATCAAGTAAGTGCAGGCTGAAGATAACAAATTATATTGGTCAAATGTTATAGAATTATCGATATCTCATTTCTGCTTTCTGATCACGACACAGTTCATGCCTTATATGATCAATCGTCTATATATAGTTACAAGAACAACAGCCTTCAGTCGCGGATCCATACCGTTTCTAGTGAAGCGGTTAAAATTCCTGAAGCTAATTTTTCAAAGGCCTCAAATGATTGGTTTCACGCCCTGACCACAACCACTACTAAGCATTTTAGCTAGGCACATATAGATCTATATGTAATGTTGTTTCATCAAATGTGGTTGTGTGTGCATATGTTCCTCGTGTATTTTGCTACATTTGGAAAGAAAGTATGTCATTTGAACAGTAGTTGTGTTCTTTTTACAATGAACCATTTTTTTTGTACTTGAATGGGACTGGCTACATGATCCCTCACTCCCCCAGTAACTGTAAATAGGTCAAATTTAGGGACTGGATCCGACCCTGGTCTTGTAATTTTAGAAGTCGTATAACATACATAAGATTACACACTAACAGGCGCGTTTCTGCCATTAAGCACTTTATCTTATTAGCACACCAGTCAAGTTAAAAAAAAGGTTTCAATGATTAAACTTATACACGTCAGGATTTTAGTTCTTCATAAATCCGTCGCATGTTCGCATTTGATCTGTTACTCATTAGAAAAGAAACGAATATATTCAAAAGTATTACTGCAAAGGTTTTTTTCCCTTGTAATTGTGCGTAACTTCAAAAACGGCCCAGATACGCGCATGAATAATTAAGAAAAATATGTTTATGAGAACTGAAGTATACTATACGAAATCCTGATGATATCAATTTTTTTATGTTAAACATATTTCGCCATTGTAAATTTCTCATATTTGAATCCAACTTGCAAATCTCCATCTACCTTCCCAGTTTTAAAGCCGTATTGGGTGATGCTTAACTAAACTTAACATAAATGTTAACTGAATTTATGAGTGTTTCGTAAACTCTTTGAACTTGAATAAGTGGATTTCGCCATTGACACCTTTCTATGTTGTTTGATTTTTAAATACATCACAGGGACCAGATATGGTCATAATATCTCCGTCCAGCTATAGTTGGCGAAGGAAGACAACAGATAAGTATCTGGATAGATCTACCGATGCACCATAAGACTTTCAAACATTAAGTTTTTCGCCTTGAACGGCACTCGAACCCACGTGCTGAGAGGCTTAGCAGTCAAATGAGTAATCAGTCTACCACTATGCCAATGGCGCTCCCATCGCCACAAAAGCAAATTCAGAATAAGTTTCAATCCCCAGGGAACCCCCTAAAGATCCATGCCAGATGACGATTGCAATCACCTTGTTCATGAATGCCAAGACACCATTTATCAAACCGTATGAAATGACAAAGCTTGTCAACATCATCCAATATCCTAGCTACACCGTCTATGTCAACAAATAAAACCCATTAAACAAAATAAATTCTATCATTATTTCTGCGATGTCTTTCTTTCTATATGCGCTGCCATGATAAGTTTGGGGGGAACGTCCAGTTTAGACAAATATAACGGATGCTGATTTAATAGGTTTCAAACATAGTCATTCCTTTTGCGGTCATACACCTTCATATTTAGTCAATCTGAACGCAACTGCGTGAAGACAGAAAATCCCCCTTAATGCGATGGTCATTTATATTTCAAACATTTAGCGACAAGACGGATTAAGGGGTCAGATTTGTTTAATCTCTTCCTCTGTGTCACTAGGTGGTCAACTGCTTTCAATTTGAATGTGGTATTTTGTCCTTAACAGTGTTTTTATTTAAAAAAAATGATAACGATTTCTTTGGACTGAATGTCCTGACTACTGCGTGAAAAATAAGTACTCGCGAATGCAAGCTCGGACGTCAAAATGCATTTTACATGTCCATGAACGGGAATCATAATATATATGTGCATTGTAAACAATGTATTGAAATAGTAAGAAAATAAGACACAATTTCTCCTTGTTTGTCAAGAATTCTATAAAAATACTATACGGCCTACAATTTGTCTTCCATTTTGCTGTTGCTTTTACTGTTGCTACAGTTGTTGTTCTCAAAATGAGTCCCCGGACAAACCTTTTCTTCCTTACTGGGTATTAAACACCCATGCATGTTGCTTCTGAAATAGAAACATCTGGTAAGAATATTGGTTAATCACAGAATCAAATATCAATATATCAATTGTGGGTTTTTTGAAGGGAAAATAATACACACAAAAATATGGATGGACTCTTCAGTGAGGAAAATTGCCTTTAATTTGAGTTCACCGCAGTGCCCTACATTTAAATGAACGTCGTGTACGATAATAGAATTACGTTAAAGGCTTAAAAGGCTTAACCTACTGGGCTTGTTTTAATACATGTACATTTTTACGACATCTGTTTACACTTTTATTTGATTTAAATGAACAACATGTATTTTGTTATGGTAATATCTATAATAGGCTCTTTTTCAGAAAACTGGAAAAATAATTGTCATTACTTTTTGTGCTTAGTTTCAAATCTGTTTGCATAAATTTTATTATTAAGGGTATTTTTTATTCCATTTTACCAGTAAAGATTTTTTTTAAAAAGTACATTGCTTTTTGTTTCTTGTCATTTTAATTATAATTTATATTTTATTAGATATAAAATAAATACAGCCAAATCATTGAGTTCATGCAACCAGATTTGAAACTAAGCAAAAAAGTGATGGAAGATGCAGTTATTTTTTCCATTTATCTGAAAAAGAGCCAATATCTTATTTAACAGTTTTATGTTTTTTTCTATTTTATTTTACGCGTTGTAATAGCAGGACTCGTTTCATGATTGTTACAACTAGAATACTACTTTACAATGTTATTGTCCTTTTTAAGAAACAAATAATACGGTGATGGATTGAAAAGATATGCAGGTCATATAATTTTAACAAAGTCAGCCAATTTTATGAATTAATAGAGAGAATATTTTAAGGTGGTATTTTGCAGACAAACGTAGAAGTACTTTTCCATTGTTAAAATCATTTTTAATAAACGGTATACTCCTTTTTATCATATAGTACCTTTTAAAAGCCTTTCACCTTTTTGGAGCCATTATGCGATTGTGATGCAAAAGAAAGGAACGATACAAAATCCCCCATCCCCCACCCCTCCAGGTCCTGTGAAATGATGTAGCTCGAATTGCGAGGTACATAGCAGCGTTCATTAGCAGCAACTACAATCACAAGTTGCCTGTTGGTATACTAAGGCAATTAAGCAGAGCGCAATGCTTGATAGAAGTTCTTCACGAGATTGGAGGTAATTTTCAGTTTGCTCACCGTGGTCGTGGCCAAAGCCGTCGCTGTAATGACTTCCTGTCCAAACACAACCATTATACAAATGTGCGTTTGAGAGGCATTCTAAGTCGATTAATTTCACGCACAATGGCAAACATCAGCATTACAGGAATAACGAAGACGCCCGTTATCAGATACTTAGTCCGTTTCGAAGCTCGAGTGAAATGCTAGACACGGTTATTGAAACATATCAGAAGGCGTGTTCGCATGTCCATGTATTATAATTTCTCTTTATGTATCATTTATCTAAATTAAACAATCTTGTAACCGCTGACGTGTACATGTGTGTGTACATGTACAAGTATGTGTACATACGGACATATGCTTTAATGAACACAATCTCCGAATAACAGACACCTAGTGAACGAACGTCATCTGATGAAGACTGAAACGGTCGAAATGGACTTAGTAAGAACGTTTTGTGATAAAATATATTGCGTAACAAAATGATAGTGTGCTGAAAGACGCTAAGCAAATCAAAGAAATAAATCAACGATGCATTCTCTATTCCTGTGCGCTTTACGTTTGAGAACTTGTCGAGTTTATTGTGATTTAGAATCTTTATGAGCTCGCCGTGGCTCTATTCAGTCAAGCGCTAAGGTTAAAAGCCGGTTGGTTACAGCTGGTAGTTAAATGGCATTGTTTTAGTAAAAGACCAACTATGTTTAAACAATATAAATAACGAGTACTAGTAGATGTGTATGTGAACATGATACAATTTGCCGAGAGTCAAAAGCTCCATGACGCTGTTCCTACACTTGGCCGTTTTAGCTCAACACCATAGTGTATTTCCGTACTGTAAATGCTTAATATATGTCATTTGCATGCGCCAGTCAAATTATACATCGGTCATCTTGATGTCGGCTCCAAGTACAGGAGTTCCCTAGTTCGATCGAGGACCGCGACATGCCAAAGTCATTAAAATGTTAGTGGTATAGCTCCCTTGCTAACGCTCAAGCAAATATAAGGGTAGTTCCATGACTGGTTGGCCCGGTGTCAGGATAATGTGACTAGGTTTGGTATCATGCCAGGTGTTAATGGCATGCTATATACAGTGAAGACAGCACTATATCAGCTTCAAGTGGACACCGTCTCTAGATAACTGAAAAATTGTTGGTGGGACGATAAACGCAATAAACAAACAAACATTTCGATGTTGTAGCAATACAAGTGAACATAATTTTATTTTGTAAATAAAGGTCACTGGCACATAATACAATGCGGTGATACAAAGATATTAAATTAAGAGTTGCGTTTGAAATGTTTCGAGGGGAAAAATCAACAAAAACGCATGTTTGAAATACAAATGCATAATTTTTTATATTCCATGAGAATAATCTGTATAATATATATATAATCACATGTTTGGTGGATAAAATTCTACCAAAACTGTCACAATCACTACGGCCACAATACTATCTATATAAAAGATTACTTCCAATACAGTTATAATTTTTGACATAGACAGAATACATCAAACTCATTTTCAACAACTCGTGTTGTTATTTGCAGCAAAGGATACATATTTTATTGTCTCGAGATAAATGTGCATGCTTTTCTTTTCCAATAGCGAGTTGATGATTTGAGCATCGAAATCTTGAAAAAAAAATTATTACAAAATGGCATTTTAGTTGACAAGTATCTCACTGCCTCGAGAGAAATCTTAAATAGTTAGTAAGTTTCACAAGAGTTTTAAAACATATGATATGTTGATCCATAATTCCTAAACCTACCCAGACGTGTGGCCGAGTCAATTTTAGCTTGTTGAAATGAACGCTGTATTCAAACATAAATATATCTGTGAGACTAATATTCACATTTTTTTCGAATGTTTTATACATTTTCATTAAAAAAAATCTTTCTTTTTTATGTTACTGCTGCTTGTATTGATCTTTACCGCAAAGTCAAGCTGGTATGTCAATGTCTGTAATTTATCTTTTGCCAAGACCATTTGCTGCGACTCAAACACTAAACATGTAATATTCTGAACCTGATTTCACTTTTCTTTGTAAATGCTGTTTCTTATTAGAGTATGATTTGGTTTTTTATTATTTATTTTGCTTTAGAAATAAGTCGTGACCAATTCTGATCATTATAGCGACGTTCAGCTATTTATTTTTTTTATTTATTTTTTTTTTGGGGGGGGGGGGGCAGATAGCAAAATATATGGTTCTCCACATGGGCCCCATATGGGCTACCAACATGGGACCTATATAGAAAGTTCAACCGGGATTGCATATGGCCCCATATTGGCAGCCCAATTGGTTCCCACATAGCCTCCAATCATAGACAAATGTTTGGGTACTACCACCGGAGTCCGGCAGGTCAGATGAAAGACCTTCCCACATTAAGCCATTCAACCTGAACGGGAGTCGAATCCATGCGATTGGAGGTTTTAGCTGCATTTCTTAAAGATATAAACAGCACAGAATAATTTCGTTCAAATTGTGGTAAGAAAAATTATTGCTTTTATTGAAATATAATGAAAATTCTGAATATCATTACAGGGAGGAGGGGCCAGAATATGACGACGATGATGAGTACGATGACGACGATGATGATTACGACGAAGACTCGGACTATGATGGGCATAGCACTCTGATTGTCAAAAAAAGGTATGAGATGGAAGAAAATTCCGAAGAAGATGACAGCATGGTTGATGAGAATGAAGATCTTCCGAAAAAAGCAAAGAGAAGCAAGAAAAGCGACATACTAACTGCAAGAGATGTTGTTGTCGAAGATGATGACAATGACGATGATGACGAGGAAGAAAGCGAAGACGAAGAGGAATCAGAAGAAGAGGAAATATTATCGGACGTTGGATCTGATGTTGGTGAAGAGAAACTAGCCGCCATAGAAGCTGCAAAAGCAAGGCGAGAGAAGAAAAAGTTAGAACGTGAGGAACGTAAAAAAGAAAAAGAACAGAAAAAGCAAGCGAAGAAAGAACAAAAGGAAAATAATAAAAAGGCAAAACTGGCAAAACAGCTTAAAGATAAGGAAAATAATCAAGCGGATAAACCAGTTAATGACCAAAGTAAAAGAAATGACAAGAAAAAAAATGACGCCAGAGATAACGAGTCTGAGCAATCGAATGATGAAAGTGACGAAAGTGTTGTCTCTAAAGCAAATGATACGGTTTCAAATGTCAATGAAAAGAATAAAAAACAATCTAAGGCAAAACAGACAAAAGAAAAGAAAGGAGGCAAACCTGAAAAGGAGGTAAAGAAACAGGAATCTAAACGTCGACAGCAACGAGGTTTAAACAGTGAGTCTGAAGAGGAGGATGAAGCTGATTACTATGAAGACTGGAATCCAGATGCTGAAGAAAATCCAGATGTCGCCGTGAAGAAAGTAAATATGCACGATGGCATAAACGGTGAATCTGGAAAAGATGGGTCAACAGCTGAAAATGGTAAGACGGACAAAGAGAAAGCAAAGCGAGCAAGAAGAAATAAACGACGAAAGGAGAAGAATGATACAGAAACAAAGTCTCAGAGCAATGGAAATGATCCGACGATAGGAGATGCTGAAACTGGAAGAAAAGTACACTCATCCCGATCAACGGGTGAGGGAGAAAATGACGAGGATGATTATTCGGATACGGAAAATGACCTGTCAGACGATGAGAATACTGCTCGCAACGAAAATGGTAGTCAAGGTGAGCCAAGTCAAAGAAACAGTAAAAGTAACAGAAACAGGCATGCAAGTCAAGCAAATGATTCTGGAAGAGGTTCCGCTTCATCCAATGTGTCTGACTTGGGTAAAGTGGCAACTAAGCCTGGCAGTGCAGGAAACGCAAATCAAAGGAACTATCAAGATGACTCGACCAATCATGGCATAAAAAGTGCTCGAAGTCCAAGTCGTGGTAAGAACAACAATGGTTTAAAGAGCCAAAATAAAAGTATCGCCAATGATGGCTATCGTGAGTCGAGCAGTGCGAGAAGTAAAAGCCGCGGTCGAAACAATGACTCAAACAATAAAGATAGAAATGGCAGACAGAATGGACCAGAAAGTAGTGTAAATCATGAAGGGTACACTAATCCAAACAATAGGTATAGTAGTATGTCCTACGGTAGAAATTCTCAAAACCAGCAGACCCCAAAGAAATCATATAGAGACAATGATAATGATATTGGTGCGAATGGAAGAGATACCAGAGGAATTGCGAGAAACAATAGCATCTCGTCATCTGACAATATACATTTGAATGGTGACAAAAACAGTAATGGTGGCTATAAACAGCAGACCACCGACAAAGGTAACAACCAGAAAACGGGATCTGGCACTAAGAATGATACACAAGAGAAACCTAAAAAACGTGGATTCTTCAGCAAACTTTTCGGAACAACAACGTCCGATCCGTCTAATAAATCTAAACCAAGCTCCAACAATAACAACTCTAAAGGAAATTCAAATACCAATAATAAAGCAAACGCTAATTCAGCTAACAAAGAAAACCCGGGAAATGGTCATGGTAAAGATGCTAAAAAGAACGGCAATGCGGCCGTTGCCGAGGAATCCGCTTACAATAGCGACTGGGAGGAAGATCCAGCTGAAATTAACAAACCTAAATCTTATTCCAATAATGGAAATAGCAGTAGTTGGGGTGGAAACAGTGACAGTTCCGGAAATGGAACCAAAACATCGCATGCACACAACGGTTCGACGTTGTCCAGTATCCTCAACGGCTCTTCAAAGTACAACAACGGTGGTCATCAGAAAGTTCCTTACATAAATCCAAATGTCTTACCTTATGATAACACTCAGTCCTTAGGCAATAGTTCTTTTACTGGAAGACCTTTTGTACCAGAACGCTCTGTCGATCAGTATGGTAACCCAATCACGCCTACTGGTATTGTCGTCAATGTTGCTGATCTGCCTTATTCTAATAAATATGGACAAACTGGTTATCAAAAAGGCAACGCCAGCACTGGAAACAAAGGTTATGGTTATTTTACAGAAAGTCCATCAAATGGATATCCCAACGAACCTAATGGAAAGACAGGTACATCTGGAAATAAAATAAATAAGTACAACAATGGGTCTGGCTTCGGAGGTAATGGTAAGGGCAATGAAGGAAGCGTTGTTGGCAATAATGGGGAAGGCAATGGTGGTACCAATGGTGGAAACATGAATGGTTACAATGGTGGTTATAATGGCGGTGGCAATGGAAGATACAATGGCGGAGTCGGTAGTGGCGGCAACAGTGGCGGTAATAATGGCGGGGGTTATGGCGGGTTCGATGGTGGAAACAATTACGGCAACAATGGGGGGTACAATAACGGTATTACTGCTGGTAACAATGTGCCTAATGGTGGCGGTAGCCTAAACGGGTACAACGGCGGTAAAAATGGTGGAGATATAAGTGGTAATGGACATAGCAATGGCATAAATGGTGGTAGCAATGGGTTTACTGGTGGCAACACTGGTTATCCACATGGTGGAAATAATGGTGGTAGAAATGGCGGAAACAATGGGTTTAATGGTGGCAACACCGGTTATCCACATGGTAGTAATACTGGTGGTAGAAATGGCGGAAACAATGCATTTTCAAACGGGCAACCTTGGCAAAGTGGAAACAGTGGAGGCCTACCAGGAGGATATGATGCTGTCCCTAATAATCCAAATGGCAGAAATCTTGCATATGATAACACAGGTCATGGCCATATTCAGTCAAACGGCGACAATCCAAACCAACGACAAGCCATGCCCAATGGCAGTTCAAACGGTCTCTCGCATGGAACTGATCCTAACCGAGCTGGGTCTCCGAACCCCGGAGCCAACGGAGGTCAACATCCCGAATCATTCCGAGGATCTGATGGCCCTGAGAACAACCCAAACATGATATCCGGTAACCAACATCCAAACCCTAGAAAGTTTGTGCAGTTCAGAACCAATCGTCCTGGAGATGCTGCCAGTAAAGATCCAAGTCAAAGCGGTCACACAGATAGAAACAATCCGAACTTAAATCGGAATGCCCCACACGGAAACAAGAAGGGAGGTGACCAGGACGATGCAAGCCTACTTGGATACGATATGCCAAACCATTCTATTCCTGGTGCCGCAAATGGGCCTGGATTCAGAGGGCAGAATCCGGCTTGGGGGCCTCAGGGCAAAAAGGATACTAAGGCCTTAAAGCTATCTGGAACGCAAACGCCCGTGAAGTCGCTCATTCAGCCTCAGGAACGTTTTCCATTATCTGAACCGGAACCTTTGATAGGCTCTGACAGACTCGGAAGCAAATTTCCCTTCTTGAAGGCTAACAAAGACGGAAGTAAAGATAGAAATCCCCAAAGGCGAAACAGCGATGACACTTTTGGGCCAAATCCCAAGTCGAACCTTCCTGGAATGCGTCCAAATCGAAGCGACTCTAATTTAGCTCTGCGTGGCTTTGGCAAACCTTCTAAAGCCGATGCAGGTGATTTGGATCCGACTAAGCCAGAGAAAGTTGGTTCCGGTGACGGAGGCATAAAGCATCCAAGTGGTGTTGTTTTTGATGACAGACCTCAGATTTTCTATGGTTTTGGTGTCGGAAGATGGCGTATTATGGCTGCCAAATGGCTCAATGTGTTCAAGATGAAGAAGAGACCAGTCAAGACCGCGAATTCGGAATGGGACTAATTGATCACAGAGGCTAAAGTTACGTTTGAATATTAATGTTGCCGTTTGTTTTGTCGCTATTGTTGTTTCATATTGAAGAGACTCAAACTACAAAATACACTCGATCGTATATATGTCGTTATTGTTAGCTGAATATGTTCACGAGAAATAATTTAACATGTATTCTGTAACCATACGTGTTGATTGCAGCAGTGTATGGTCATAACAAACGACAGTAAACATAAACTAGTATTATTAGTCTAATAAGTTTAGACTTTTCTGAAATGGAACAATGGTTGTTTAAGTGTGGTGTTATTTTTGATTTGTCTAAAGTGACAAATGTACTTGGTAGCAAGTTTGAGACATATATCTTATGAGTATTGAAATAATCTTTGTTATTATGATAATGTTTTAATAACGTGGATATCAGTTTAAATTACTGCTTTACACGATGCAAAGAAAGTCACGTCAGCGGTGGAAAGATATAAATCAAGGGCAAGGGTTCATTTTTTTATTATGCTTACTTTGATAAAATGTATGGGTTTTTTATTTCTGTTGTCTTATTGTTTAAGATGTCGTCATTATAACGTAATGCCACAATTAAAATGTTGCTTGTACCATCCTTTACCACAAATGAAATGTTGCTTGCACGATCCTCTGCCACAATTGAATTGTTGCTTGCACGATCCTCTGCCACAATTTAAAACTTGTTTGTACGACCTTCTGCTACAATTTAAAGGTTGCTTGTACGATTCTCCGCCATAATTGAAAGGTTGCTTTTACGGTCCTCTGAAACCATTGTAAGGTTGTTTCTATGTTTTCTACTACAAGTGAAAGGTTGCATGTACGGCCCTCCTCTACAATTGGAATGTTGCTTGTACGGACCTCTACTACAATATGAAGGTTGCTTGTACGGCCCTCCACTACAATAGGAAGGTTGCTTGTACCGCCCTCTACTACAATTGGAAGGTTGCATGTACGGCCCACTACTACAATTGGAAGGTTGCTTGTACGGCCCTCTACTACAATGGGAAGGTTGCATGTACGGCCCACTACTACAATTGGAAGGTTGCTTGTACGGCCCTCTACTACAATGGGAAGGTTGCTTGTACGGCCCTCTACTACAACGGAAAGGTTGCTTGTACGGTATTCTACTACAATTGACAGGCTGCTTGTACGGCTCTCCATTACAAGTGGAAGGTTGCTTGTACGGCTCTCTACTACAATGGTAAGGTTGCTTGCACGGTCTTCTACTACAATTGAAATGCTGCTTGTACAGCTCTCTATTACAAGTGGAAGGTTGCTTGTACGGCCCTCTACTACAATGGTAAGGTTGCTTGTACGGCCCTCTACTACAATGGAAAGGTTGCTTGTACGGCCCTCTACTACAATGAAAAGGTTGCTTGTACGACCCTCTACTACAATGGAAAGGTTGCTTGTACGGCCCTCTACTACAATTGAAAGGTTGCTTGTACGGCTCTTTACTACAATTGGAAGGTTGCTTGTACGGCCCTCTACTACAATTGAAAGGTTGCTTGTACGGCCCTCTACTACAATTGAAAGGTTGCTTGTACGGCCCTCTACTACAATGGAAAGGTTGTACGGCCCTCTACTACAATTGAAAGGTTGCTTGTACGGTCCTCTACTACAATGGAAAGGTTGTACGGCCCTCTACAACAATTGAAAGGTTGCTTGTACGACCCTCTACTACAATGGAAAGGTTGTACGGCCCTCTACAACAATTGAAAGGTTGCTTGTACGACCCTCTACTACAATGGAAAGGTTGCTTGTACGGCTCTTTACTACAATGGAAAGGTTTCTTGTATGGTCCTCTACTACAATTGGAAAGTTGCTTGTACGACCCCCTTCTTCAATTGAAAGTTTCCTTGTATGGACCTCTACTACAATTGAAAGATTGCTTGTACGGCCCTCTACTTCAATGGAAAGGTTGTACGACCCTCTACTATAATTGGAAGGTTGTTTGAACGGCTCTCTACTACAATGGAAAGGTTGTACGGCCCTCTACTACAATTGGATGGTTGGTTGTACGGCCCTCTACTACAATTGGAAGGTTGCTTGTACGGCCCTCTACTACAATTAGAAGTTCGTTTTTACGGCTCTCTACAACAATTGGAATGTTGCTTGTACGGCTCTCTACTACAATGGAAAGGTTGCTTGTACGGTCTTCTACTACAATTGACAGGCTGCTTGTACGGCTCTCTATTACAAGTGGAAGGTTGCTTGTACGGCTCTCTACTACAATGGAAAGGTTGTACGGCCCTCTACTATAATTGGAAGGTTGCTTGTACGGACCTCTACTACAATTGAAAGGTTGCTTGTACGGCCCTCTACTACAATGGAAAGGTTGTACGGACCTCGACTACAATTGAAAGGTTGCTTGTACGGCCCTCTACTACAATGGAAAGGTTGTACGGCCCTCTACTACAATTGAAAGGTTGCTTGTACGGCCCTCTACTACAATTGAAAGTTGCTTGTACGGCCCTCTACTTTAATTGGAAGGTTGCTTGTACGGACCTCTACTACAATTGAAAGGTTGCTTGTACGGCCCTCTACTACAATGGAAAGGTTGTACGGCCCTCTACTATAATTGGAAGGTTGCTTGAACGGCTCTCTACTACAATGGAAATGTTGTACGGCCCTCTACTACATTTGGATGGTTGGTTGTACGGCCCTCTACTACAATTGGAAGGTTATTGGAAGGTTGCTTGTACGGCCCTCTTTTACAATTGGAAGGTTGCTTGTATGGACCTCTACTACAATGGATAGTTTGCTTGTACGGACCTCTACTACAATTGAAAGGTTGCACGTCCCTCTTCTACAATTGGAAGGTTACTTGTACGGCTCTCTACTTCAGTTGGAAAGTTGCTTGTACGACCCTCTACTACAATTGAAAGGTTGCCTGTACGGTCCTCTACTACAATTGGAAGGTTGCTTGTACGGCTCTCTACTACAATTGGAAGGTTGCTTGTACTGTCCTCTACTACAATTGGAAGGTCGCTTGTACGGCTCTCTACTACAACTGGAATGTTGCTTGTACGGCTCTCTACTACAATGGAAAGGTTGCTTGTATGGCCCTCTACTACAATTGGAAGGTTGCTTGTACTGTCCTCTACTACAATTGGAAGGTCGCTTGTACGGCTCTCTACTACAACTGGAATGTTGCTTGTATGGCCCTCTACTACAATGGAAAGGTTGCTTGTATGGCCCTCTACTACAATGGTAAGGTTGCTTGTACGGTCCTCTACTACAATGGGAAGGTTGCTTGTACGGCCCTCTACTACAATGGGAAGGTTGCTTGTACGGCCCTCTACTACAATTAGAAGTTCGTTTGTACGGCTCTCTACTACAATGGAAAGGTTGCTTGTACGGTCTTCTACTACAATTGACAGGCTGCTTGTACGGCTCTCTATTACAAGTGGAAGGTTGCTTGTACGGCTCTCTACTACAATGGAAAGGTTGCTTGTATGGCCCTCTACTACAATTGGAAGGTTGCTTGTACTGTCCTCTACTACAATTGGAAGGTCGCTTGTACGGCTCTCTACTACAACTGGAATGTTGCTTGTATGGCCCTCTACTACAATGGAAAGGTTGCTTGTATGGCCCTCTACTACAATGGTAAGGTTGCTTGTACGGTCCTCTACTACAATGGGAAGGTTGCTTGTACGGCCCTCTACTACAATGGGAAGGTTGCTTGTACGGCCCTCTACTACAATTAGAAGTTCGTTTGTACGGCTCTCTACTACAATGGAAAGGTTGCTTGTACGGTCTTCTACTACAATTGACAGGCTGCTTGTACGGCTCTCTATTACAAGTGGAAGGTTGCTTGTACGGCTCTCTACTACAATGGTAAGGTTGCTTGCACGGTCTTCTACTACAATTGAAAGGCTGCTTGTACGGCTCTCTATTACAAGTTGAAGGTTGTACGACCCCCTTCTACAATTGAAAGTTTCCTTGTATGGACCTCTACTACAATTGAAAGGTTGCTTGTACGGCCCTCTACTACAATGGAAAGGTTGTACGGCCCTCTACTACAATTGAAAGGTTGCTTGAACGGCTCACTACTACAATTAGAATTTCGTTTTTACGGCTCTCTACAACAATTGGAAGGTTGCTTGTACGGCTCTCTACTACAATGGAAAGGTTGCTTGTACGGTCTTCTACTACAATTGACAGGCTGCTTGTACGGCTCTCTATTACAAGTGGAAGGTTGTACGACCCCCTTCTACAATTGAAAGTTTCCTTGTATGGTCCTCTACTACAATTGGAAGGTTGCTTGTACGACCCCCTTCTACAATTGAAAGTTTCCTTGTATGGACCTCTACTACAATTGAAAGGTTGCTTGTACGGCCCTCTACTACAATGGAAAGGTTGTACGGCCCTCTACTACAATTGAAAGGTTGCTTGAACGGCTCACTACTACAATGGAAATGTTGTACGGCCCTCTACTACAATTGGATGGTTGGTTGTTCGGCCCTCTACTACAATTGGAATGTTATTGGAAGGTTGCTTGTACGGCCCTTTACGACAATTGAAAGGTTGCTTGTACGGCCCTATACTACAATTGGATGGTTGGTTGTACGGCCCTCTACTACAATTGGAAGGTTATTGGAAGGTTGCTTGTACGGCCCTCTACTACAATGGAAGGGTTGCTTGTACGGCCCTCTACTACAATGGAAAGGTTGCATGTACGGCTCTTTACTACAATGGAAAGGTTGTTTGTACGGCCCTCTACTACAATTGAAAGGTTGCTTGTACGGCCCGCTACTACAATTGAAAGGTTGCTTGTACGGTCCTCTACTACAATTTGAAGGTTGCTTGTACGGCCCTCTACTACAATTGAAAGGTTGCTTGTACGGCCCTCGACTACAATTGAAAGGTTGCTTGTACGACCCTCTGCTACAATGGGAATGTTATTGGAAGGTTGCTTGTACGGTCCTCTACTACAATTGGATGGTGGGTTGTACGGCCCTCTACTACAATTGGAAGGTTATTGGAAGGTTGTTTGTACGGCCCTCTATTACAATTGAAAGGTTATTGGAAGGTTGTTTGTACGGCCCTCTATTACAATTGAAAGGTTGCTTGTACGATCCTCTACTACAATTGGAAGGTTGCTTGTAAGGCTCTCTACTACAATTGGAAGGTTGTTTGTACGGCCCTCTACTACAATTGGAAGGTTATTGGAAGGTTGTTTGTACGGCCCTCTATTACAATTGAAAGGTTATTGGAAGGTTGTTTGTACGGCCCTCTATTACAATTGAAAGGTTGCTTGTACGATCCTCTACTACAATTGGAAGGTTGCTTGTAAGGCTCTCTACTACAATTGGAAGGTTGTTTGTACGGCCCTCTACTACAATTGGAAGGTTATTGGAAGGTTGTTTGTACGGCCCTCTACTACAATTGAAAGGTTGCTTGTACGATCCTCTACTACAATTGGAAGGTTGTTTGTACGGCCCTCTATTACAATTGAAAGGTTGCTTGTACGATCCTCTACTACAATTGGAAGGTTGTTTGTACGGCTCTCTACTACAGTTGGAAGGTTGCTTGTACGGACCTCTTCTACAATTGGAAAGTTGTTTGTACGGACCTCTTCTACAATTGGAAGGTTGCTTGTACGGATCTCTTTAACAACAGGAATGTTGCTTGTACGGTCCTCTACTACAATTGGAAGGTTGCTTGTGCGGCTCTTTACTACAAATGGAAGGTTGTTTGTACGGTCCTCTACTACAATTGGAATGTTGCTTGTACGGTCCTCTACTACAATTGAAAGGTTGCTTGTACGGCTCTCTACTACAATTAAAAGGTTGCTTGTACGGTCCTCTAATACAATTGGAATGTTGCTTGTACGGCTCTCTACAACAATTGAAAGGTTGCTTGTATGGACCTCTACTACAATTGGAAGTTTGCTTGTACGGCTCTCTACTACAATTGGAAAGTTGCTTGTACGGCCCTCTACTACAATTCAATTGTTGCATGTATACAATTGAAAAGTTGCTTGTACGGCCTACTGCCAAAGTTAAAGATAGACTCATTTTTAGACGACATCAGCCGTGTAGGATCAAATTTAATTCTCGCTGCAAGAGTGCAAGAGATCTCCAGTCACACTATGATATCCTGCTGTTTATGTTTGGTGTCAGATTTAGGCGCTGAAACTGTTAACTTTGCCTAGACTGTCAAGTTATTACGGGATTAAATCTACTTCAAAATAAGCTGGCCATGGATATGCCTGTTTAAAACGTTATTTGGCTAATTGGGATTATAATTTAACATGCTAATATTGCATAATAGAAAATGATGATGATGATGATGATGATTATGATGATGATGATGATGATGATGATGATGATGATGATGATGATGATGATGATGATGATGACGAAAATGATAATTATTATGATAACTGATAACAACCCCAAATTTACTGGCATAAATAACAAGAATCGATCTATTACAAATTTGTTTTAAAAGACATTGTTTATTTGTATATAAATTACATATGTTTTACAGATAACATACATGAACTTGTTTAAGCTACTTTAAAAGTATTTTGCCTAAACTCGACTATATAAGACATATTTGATACAGAAAAAAGAAAAAGATGTGAATACATATTTTATAAATGGCAATTGTTGCATCAATAAGATTCATCTATAACTATTAACATGACTTTACCACGAGGACGTAGTTAGCCGTCAGGTGGTCGTGGATTCAAAAAGGGAAATAGGAAATATTTGCTATTTAGATTTGTAAAGCATTTGTCGTGTTATAATTTTAATTAAGTGTTGTTGTTTTTATGAATTTTATTTCAATCCTCTTGTGTTTCATTTCGGCAAGGGAATTTATTAAATGAAGTGCTTCTCTTACATTTCTACCTATACTTTGTCTCTTCAATCTCGGTAAATGAGATTTATTTTTATGTTAATTGTATACTCTCTTGTAAATAGCTCCTTTTCCTACTCGACTTTGTTCCTCTCTGTCGCGTTTTCTCCATTTCTTCTAAGCATTTCTCATTCTTTCTTGTATCTAGTAAAAATCTAGATTGCAATTGGTAGTTTGTTGTGTGTGTTGTTTTTGTTTGTTGTTGTTGTTTGTAATTGTATATGCTTGTTGTTCAACTCTGATTTGTTATGGCCACACTGTATAATGTTCTGTTTGTATGTGAATCTTCATTCTTTAGAGAAAATAAAGATATTTTGTTTTGTTTTACAAATTATTATGTTGTTGTTTTTTATGTTTCATCCGTACACTTTTATTGATATCCCTACTATCAACAAATTATCTTATGTAATCAACAGTATAACCATTTGTTTATATTGTTCATGGTTTGAAAGAAATGCAAACCTACAAACAGTAGAATAAATAAAAAGTACTGGCTTTCTTGGACACGATTGTTAAGTTGATAACAACAATGTTAGCTTGTGACCACGTCGTTTGGTTGCCACATGAACGTACGACTTGGTGGCTTGTGCAAATATTGATTGTATAATACGTAAATTATTGCAGTGACTATATAATCGCCCCTCTCGCTCAGTTTCAGGAACGAGAACGATGTCAAGTCAATATTTGAGCAACCCTTTAGGCATCGGTCAACTAACTTTACATTGCTTACTGTTTCACAGAAGTATGTTAAGATTTGTTAGTTGTATGACTAACCCTGGTAATTTATAACAGGTGAAAAATTGGGGAATCTACTCTTGTAATTATAATAGAAATAATGACAAAAATGAACCCATCTATCTACTAAGCCATCGCTAAATAAAATGATACCACAGTAACCAAAGTCCCTAAAAAGTGCTTTTTTTTTTAAAAAATGACATTGACTAAGTAACATAGCGGTAATCTCATGCATTAAAAACTGTATTTACAAAGATTCACATGAACAAAAGCCCAGAAGTGTACGCATATTTAATACTGATAAATGTTCAAAGTAGTCCTACTGTTACGTTGTTTAATATATACAATTATATATATAATTATATATATATATATAATTATATATATATATATATAGAGAGAGAGAGAGAGAGAGAGAGAGAGAGAGAGAGAGACACAGAGAGAGAGACACAGAGAGAGAGACAGACAGAGAGAGAGAGAGAGAGAGAGAGAGAGACAGACAGACAGAGAGAGAGAGAGAGAAAGAGAGAGAGAGAGACAGAGAGAGACAGAGACAGACAGACAGACAGACAGACAGACAGACAGAGAGACAGAGAGACAGAGAGAGAGACAGAGAGAGAGAGAGAGAGAGAGAGAGAGAGAGAGAGAGAGAGACAGACAGACAGACAGACAGACAGACAGACAGACAGAGAGAGAGAGAGAGAGAGATTATTTCGCTGGTTATGACGTGTTTCATCTTTCGTGATATAATAGTTTATTCTGTACCATATATAAAGCTCTTGCTTGGACTTGGACAATTATATTTTTACAAAGAAAACGAAATCACCTTGACCAGAAACAACGTACAACAAGTAAAATGTTACACTTCGTTCAATTAATTAAAAACTGCGGGTATGCATGAATGATGACAGTATATTACCGGAAGCATTTCAAAATAATAGGTAAATAAACTTGTTTGTGTGTTTTCTATAAAAGTCATTCGAGCGTTCAAACTTACGGATCTAAACTGATCTGAATAAGTTGAATGCTGAAATAAGTGAAATTTGACAAGGCTTGTTTGTATGTGTTCTGGATATTCAGATAACCTGAAATTGCACAATTGTCTGGAAGCTCTCAAACAATAACAGTCAAAACATCGCCATAATTGTATCGGGGCAAGTCAACAATATCATGTATTATTTTGAACAGATCAAATGCCGTATCCAACATTTTGCCAATATCAAATGCATGTAACAATATTTTCTCACTTCTTTGGGGTGCATGCTTCAGTCTAAGTAAAGGAGAGTTTGAACAATACCTATATTGTTATACAGCGCAATTTGCGGGGGAAAAATCCCTGTAAATGTTCATTTTTTCCAATCTTTAAATAAGCCCGATACTGAGCTCCGCTAAAAATAGACATCGATGTACAACGGACTACCGGGATAACTATATACCGTGATGTCAAAAGTACGATGTAACGTGGTTTTCTTAGTTTAAAGATAGCTATCTCTGCAGCGTGGCTCAGATAGGAAATACAAGTCTGTTGACAATGACGAGTGGGGATTTATGCTTCAATGTACACACCTATTTAGGGCATCAATCAACGACGTTAACAATGACTTTTTTATATTTGAGTGAAAAAAATCTTTAGTCCAAACTTTCGGATACCATCTTTAAAGAAAGGTCTTAACTCCGAACGTGCATCAGCTTCCTCGCTGTGGTCAGTATAGTGGTCGCGTGATCAATACTATCAGAGATGGCGGCAGAAAAGTCAACACTATGGACGCCGTTTCGACATAACCCTTGATAAAAGAAGCCCGCTAACGGACGCGGAAATGACGCGATTAAAAAGAAATTTTCCGTTGTTATTGGCCTTAACTGGATAATCCATTTATTATTCATATGACGGGATAAGTGGGTAAGATAAGCCTGGCAACGTTACATTCGGGATGTTGGTTACTCTGCGGTGATTCGTATATGGACACAACGGAGGGTGACCGACCCCATCATCATCATTGCTCATTGTTTGTGTGCCGTTTGTCACTTGGCTGCGAAAGCGCAGCAACAAGGGCAAAGTTTTGGAATTTCGACGTAAATACTTGACATGTTTCTTCCCGGTCGTTTCCGAGTACATTCTAATTTTTTGGCAATGTTCATTAACTCTCGGTCAGATTCGGTAATGTTCGATAATCTTCGTCGATCATCGGTCACACACGGTAATTTCCGGAAATATTCGTTCCTTGGTGATGACGGTATGGCTTCAAAGGAAAAAGGTGGTTCCTATAACAATTGTTAGACTCTATTTCTGTGTGACGTTTTAGATCACGTGACTTGAATTCGTTTAAATACCATATTTTACTGGAAGACAGACCAGATGATTGGAAGGAAGATAAGATTAAAGACATTGTATAGAGAGAAATATAACCAAAAGCTGTAGTCTTCTCTGTTATTTGCTTCTATGTAACAATTTTAGCAAGAATTGCGCTAAAATATTAAATTACACACATTACTAAAATTGTGGAAGATTGTTATTGAACATTTTCACCTGGAGTTGACTATCCCAAGGTAAGTGCATAATTATACCAATAACGGTAGCTGAGTTTACTTCCTTGCATTGTTACTTAATACAGGACGGTTGACAATATAAGAACAATTTATTTAACAATATAAGAACTATTTAATTAATAATATAAGAACTTTTTAATTAAGAATATAAGAACTATTTAATTAACAATATAAGAACTCTTTAATTAACAATATAAGAACTATTTAATTAACAATATAAGAACTATTTAATTAACAATGTAAGAACTATTTAATTAATTATTAAATTGGGCATACGGTTTTTCATTTGTAGCGTTTATTTATTTAATAAACAGATTGTACTTTATGATTTTTAAGAAGATGTAATGCATTTTAAAATCTCCGATCTACTTCTTGCGTTATAGTGATCGGGCTTTTTTAACTACATGTATATTGAATAGTGTATAGAACAGAACAGAACAGTCATTTATTTGTCTCAACGTTTACATAATACATAGTTGCAAGATA
The DNA here is from genome assembly GCA_007844125.1 of Sinonovacula constricta. Taxonomy (NCBI): domain Eukaryota; kingdom Metazoa; phylum Mollusca; class Bivalvia; order Cardiida; family Solecurtidae; genus Sinonovacula; species Sinonovacula constricta. Next base: position 7,890,899 of record CM017571.1, on the reverse strand, counting down.
ATTACAATCAATGTTACTGTCAAAGATCATCAAGTCTTCTCAAAACCACATACAAACACAGACACAAACGCAAACACGCACGCTTGCACACTAATACATACACACGTACTCAATCGCACTTATCAAGAATGAAAAGACACACAAACACGCCTCACACCACGTTAAACATCTCAAGCACGCTTACGAACAGTGTTGTTGGAAACATGCAATAGTTACAATACGTAGATTTTATTATAATATTATCATATATAAATATTTTGTATTTTCAGTTATAAAATCAAAAATTCAAAAAAGGGAAAAAACGAAAATTTTAATCAAGATGATTGTGTGAGAATAATGCTGTTCTATCGATATTTGTATATTATATAATTTTTTTTGCAAGATAATTTGGCTTCTTTAACATCTGTGGTCGTTATTACTTTATTAGTTAATAGTATTTTCATTCACTGTTACTTCTGTCAGACTATTGTGTGTGTGTGTGTTAGAAATTACCATAGACGGATAAAGTAAAATGTATATAGTAATTCATATAACTAATTTTGTTACAAACTGAAATTATATCTCGCTTTAATTCCATGCCACGAACTGCAAGGTACATGACTTACAAAATAGGATATAATGTCTTCAGAAACAAAAACAAAAAACAGAAAAGTAAGTGACTTGCACTAAATCACGATAAACACAGTCATGTACAAAGAAACAAAAAAATGACGACTACCTACTATGTGCATATGTATTCATTTTTAAAAAAACACTCATTTTATCTTTTATGTATAGAATCCAAACTCACGACAGTGTAATCGAGTAAAATCCTGAGTTAAGATTGGTACGGAAATATTTAGCTTTGTTTGGATTGTTCAAATAGTTTCTTTTGAAAATGGGGTCTGTTTGGTTATCTAACATCTGTACTTCTTTTCGAGAGGGATTAATATAAGTTGAAATACCTTTTTACCCACTCGACTATAAATACATAGGTTTAAACCCAACATTTCTTCAATTAGGGTTAAAAGAGACCAGACGTATTGAAAGGTGTGTTTTGGCATTTAAATTTTAAAATCATATAAATCGAGCTCGTGTTTTGACAAACACATGTCAAACTTGTCAAGGTTGTACTTGAAACGTTGCTTTTGAAAGAAGTTAGAAAAGGGCCTTCCTTCGTTAGAAGGGTTTATATCAACTTTGATATTTACTGGATGAAAATTCTTCTTGATTATTATTTCATTTCATCTTAAGGAAATGTCGCTGAAATGTATTTTATCTAGAAGTTTGTGCTAAAGAGTTATTGAGCATGGTTTTAGAAGTAAAAACGTCATCACTTTTAATATGGCCTTTTAAAAAAGACTGCCCCAATTGAGAGTTTCAAGTTTTAATCAATATGTTATAGCAGCCAAATGAATATGTCATATAGATATGGCAGATTTATCTTCAATCATCATATTCACTTCTTCATCTCATTTTGCTGTCTTATCATTAGTTCGTCGAGGCGACTTTTCTTTTTGCCGTTGTTTCACAGAGGCGACATTTTATTTTAGCGTTATTGTAGTCGATGCGTCTTTTTCGTTTTAGCGTTATTGTAGTCGATGCGTCTTTTTTTGTTTTTGCGGTATTACAGTCGAAACGACTTTTCTTTTTGCCGTTGTTTCATCGAGGCGACATTTCGTTTTGGCGTTATTACAGTCAAGGCGACATTTCGTTTTGGCGTTATTACAGTCAAGGCGACATTTCGTTTTGGCGTTACTATAGTCGAGGCGACTTTTTTCTTTGGGCGATGTTTCATCGAGGGGACATTTCTCTTGGCGACTTTTCATTTTAGAGTTATTTCGTCGAGGCGAATTATAATAGATTACAACATAATTAGTAAAATTAGTATCGGCATAAAAATATGTTTAGTTGTGAATTGGACGTGTACTCTGCAGTCTATGAAATTTGACATAAATTACGATTTAATAACAATATACATACAATACAACATTAATTTAGCGTATTATCTTTTAAATTTCTCTAAGCTATAAAATGATCTAAGCTATAAAATGATCTAAGCTATAAAATGATCTAAGCTATAAAATTCTCTAAGCGTCCCGAGACTTCGCCTAGGAAGTTCTGTAGCTAAGTAACTCCAGTCCGGTACTTGACTCCGTCCCACCGCTGCCCATTATGTAACGCGGGACTGCGCTCTACAACGGTTGCCAACGTTACACCCATCATAGAAACCCTTGCTTAAAGGCATCTCGAAAGGAATGTGGTATCCCACTGAGCCAGGCCCCCACATGCTATGACCAGACCTGCTAATTGCTGGTCATCACTGCAGGGAGTCTTTAGCCAACATAGTACTAATCTGTCACAGTAATACCTCTGATGGGTTAATGCAAAACTAAATTACCTGCTAGTATGGATGTGAGACAGTAGGCTAGTTTTGCACAAAGCCACAAACATTATTGTTAGTGATAATGTGGGTTGTTTACTATATGATCCCTTACAAATTCTTTATTGCATTAATTACTAGGTGTCAATTTTGTAACTGCAAGATTATGTATTTATTTCATAGCTAAATATTTAATTTTGAAAATACATGAGAGATACAAGTTTTAGTATTCAAAATGAGTCTGAAGGACATTATTCTGACAATGAATGACTTTTTAAATTGCTTTTGTTAGAAACGTTTCGTTACATTTTACAAATCCAAATAAAATATAACTTAAAATATATATGAGAACTAAAAGAATGAAAGAAATTACAAATTGTATAAGAAATAACAAAATCAACCAACAAAGTAAGAAAGAAAACAAATAAAGATTTATATATATATATATATATATATATATATATATATATATATATATATATATATATATATATATAGGATTGCGTAATTGGTATATTCACAACTGTTTCCTTTACAAACTGTGAATGACTATGTTCAACCCCCAGATATAGCATACATACACTTGGATCTTGAACAATACCTGTGTGACAGACACATCGTTACAGACTGTGGCAGCCTGGCTTATCAGAAAACAGATGCCCTCACATGCTGGGTGGGGCAATAAATGGGGGGGGGGGTCACTTATATAAGGCTCTTGAGATGCCTTTAACCGCGCAACTTTAGAAGCCGCTTAAACCGCGCTGCTAAAAAGTTAACCCCTCAGCGAGGCTGGTTTAAAGTGCGTATATTCCTATCTCTGCGGTCGTTACACAAATGAGACAGAATTTCGTACACTTGACTTAACCAGAGTAAAAGAAAATTGCATATAAATATAACATACGAAGTAGATATTATAGTAAAAGAATAAAATATCAACTTATTTGTAGTTAAGGATTGAAACAATTATATGACATGACTGTTGTAAAAGAAACAACAGAGGGATCAATTACAATACTCGTTATATGTATACCGCGCTAAATAAGTGTGCTTTGGGAGGGGTGGTGTTTTTGTTTTTTCTTGAAGACTTCCAGGGAAGCTTCGCATCTTAAACAAATGGGGGGGGGGGGGGCTGTTTCACAACGAAGTCACAGATTTATTAAAACATTTTCGTGCCAGTTCTATCAGATCGATACAATATTTAATAGGCACCAACAAAGGGGGTTACCTATTGTTAGCTGTCACAGTTAAAAAAAAATAAGGCCGTCAAGCGAGGTTTCTCACAAGAAATTAGACCGGTACCTTCATTTTGTCGTTTATAAAAGTTAGTATTTTATTTAAATTATCTACATATTTTGTTGTTTGAATTATAATTCATTATATTTATTCCATGTTTGTACATTAAGAGGTTAATTCAAATAGGTCCATTTCGTCAGATCTAGAAACTGTTTTAAGTGCAGCTTATTTAGCAATGTCTCTAACAAAACAAAATCAATACATCTATTATGCATGTGTTTGTGCAATCCGATATACTTATCTTAGCTATAAGTAGAAATAAGATATTCCCACTTTTCCAATTTTCTATATATTTGGCTCAAAAAATGTTGACAAAATGAGATTTTTTGTGGTATTCTGACACGGCAATAATCAATAATCCGTACGGTGTTAGATTAAAAATTGCCTAGGGTATTTGAGTTATAGTTGTGTTTCACTATTCTGTAATTTCTTGTTGAACTTTCTTTAATTGTAATACAATTTCTATATTTATTTAAGCTGAATGCGACAATATTTCATAATAAAATTTAAAGTTAAGGGTACAATGACAGTTGTTAAAAATCGCTATGAACATAAACATACACTAACAATCACTAAATAAAAATGCTTTGCCATAGAAATATCGATTTAATGCGCACTTTTATGATTCAAACCGTCTTCTACCTGAATTGGCATTTCAAAGCTCTCATCGAATGAATATCCTATTAGGTTATCTTTAGAACAACATTAGAAAAATGAAATTAAATATATAAGCTGTTATATGCATTATACCTGACATAAATTATGGTGATTAAACGAGAAGTTAATTTTCACGATAAATCGGTTTTGACAAAAAAATATATAGTCTCTTTCTGTCATTATATGGAAGAGAAAGCCATTAGAATTTTTAATTTAGCAAGTCTTGTTCTCAGTAAGTGAAATAACTGTCTTTTTCGTTAAACGAAACGTGATCACAAATCTTTTATGTACAGCTTATTGTAAGTTCATATTTTCTACTGAAATATAACATCGTGCATAATTACAAACGATCAACAATTAATATTTTAACACGTCAGGTGGTAGAGCGGCGGCTTGCGGGTTGAGGTCGTGGGTTCAAACCACTGCTTGGTCATACCAAAGATTTTAAAGTTGGTAGTAGTGCCTTCCCTCCTAACGCTCGGGGCTAAGGGGACAGCATTACGCCTGACTCGTCGGTGTCAATATAATGGACCGGCCGGGTTCAGTCCTTGGGCACCTCATAAGTGCCCCTGTGCTATAATGATAGAAATGTCGCTGCACAGTATCGGCAAAATGCCGGCAAATCCCATCCCATTCTATCCCTATTTTAACACGCATGATGCGACTCGCCCTTTCCTAAGACTTTCAAGCAACGAAGTATCAATATTTTACACGAGTACAGATCTTGTACAACAGAGATCTCCAGCAGCTAGACTAACACATACACCACTCATGCTCATTATCAAACAATCAACAAACAAACTCTATTTTTGTGTGTATACGTTTTATTTATAGCTTTCGAACGGCCTCCTCGCTATCCCATAACCATATTGGCATCCCCTTGGACGACCAACTCCTTACAGCGTCCAACCTGACTACTCCACCATGATTCTGGTCGCCCTATCCCTGCTATGCCTGCTCGTACAGACAGACGCACACGGTCGCCTGCTTCACCCACCCGGCCGGTCAACTCTTTGGCGATTTGGCTTCAACACCCCTCATAACAGCAACGACCACCAGTTGTCGTGTGGAGGTTTTGGTGTAAGTACGAACGTAGTCAAGTCTTCTTAAAGTAGAGTCCCTCGTCGAGATTTTAAACCCGACGACTTTTTACTACTCGATCGGGACTTTAACGCGCAATTTCGACTACAATTTGCGACAAGAACTTCCGTGTTCCAGTTTTGGTGCGGCGATAGTTCCATCCAAACATCTGTCTATATGTCTTTCGTCGGTAACTGACCAAAGTCACCGCGATGAGCGTAATTGATCATGTTTATTTGGATGATGTAATGTATACATGTACTTTCCGAGGAACGCCGTGGTCAAGCGGTAAGAGTTGCCTCAACCTTTCACCGCGTGAGTTCGAGTCCTTGCCGATGTAGAACTTTCATCTCGGAAGTTCTTCCAGCAGACCTGCGATGCGCCGGTGATTCTACCCTGGCATTAGTCTCTGGTCTTTCTCCGCCAATAATTAGCTGGATGTCGTCAATTTAACCTTAACTGTGTCGGTGTGGTGTCACGAAAAACAAACATATAATTGCTTACCACATTTTCCTGTTTGTTTTTTTTGGTTAAAGTAATTACCGAAAGATTAGGTAACATTTCCGATGATGGCTGGTGATATACGGTCCATGATGATAGAACTGATGTGTCATTTATATGTTGGTAATGGTTTATAGGTTTATTTATTTTTACAAAGAAAATCTATCTGTGTCTATATTGTTGTGAGCAGGTCAAGTTTTCCATTGCTATTCAGTAAAAAAAATGTTTCTTTACCAGTCGGCAAATAAGTTTCTGTTTTTCAATATTATTCTCAAATGTAGATATTATACAAATAAATACTAATGATGAGGTCGATATGTAGTTGCAATATTAGGTCAATATAAATTCCCGGAGTAGTTATCACTGTTTTCGGACTCTCTCGTACGAAGCTCTCGACCAATCAAAATACTTCAAATTCATAGGGTATCTACTATTTGAATATATATGGCTGTCAATGGATTTTTCGTTTACATTCAAAATTCATCTTTATATATGTGTGAATATAATATATGTTTTATCATATTTATATGTTATAATATTAAAGTTTCGTGTTTCAAGGTTTTATTTCAAATCTAAAAGATCAAAGACTCACTTGGCAAACAAAATACAATGTATACAAAAACAATGTACACAAGATTTAAATAAAACATCAACAACAACAAACTTATGACAAATGATATAACATTCTGCTCATTTCTTACTGGAGATGTCTATGATATATGCATACTTAGATTTTGAACAACGCACTAACTTTCTGAAGTAAGTAACTGTGTAAATTTAATCATATTTGGTCGTAGCTTAAATATTTAAGGAATATAATGAAGAGATCTGTGAAGACGGTCGATTTATCGTAAGTTTTTTTCACATTATTCAGGTTCAGTTTTACCGCAACCAAGGCAAATGCGGCGTCTGCGGCGACCCCTACCACGCTCCAGTACCACGTGACAACGAAGCTGGAGGGACGTATGGCTTAGGCGTCATTGGCCAGACGTTGAAACAAGGTGACGTCATGCCAGTTACCTTAGAGATAACGGTCAATCATGGCGGCTGGTCGGAGTTTAAGTTGTGTCCCGTTAATGACCGCAATAAGCGAGCGACCGAGGAATGTTTCGACCAGTTCCGCTTGAAGACGGTTGACGGGCAGGATAAGGTGCCGGTCGCTCCAGGTCTCGGGCCACAGACCTACCAATTGCAGCTACCAAGCGGCTTAACTTGCAGCCAGTGCGTTCTCAGGTGGCGCTGGAACACAGGTGGGTCCCACTGGTTCTTTCTACACCTTAATGAAAATATTGTGTTCAGAATATAAATAAACATTATAATATATAAACATTTAGTTACATTTGCATTTGGTAAACAGTGTTCCTTAATGAATTTATTCTTGCGTGGATCTAATGCATGTGTTATGGGTTTTTTTAATTGGTTTGATTTTCAGCTTCATCCATTGTTACTAATATATACAATTTATGCAATTAAACTACGCTATTTCTCACGTAATTTGCGTTGTTTCTACTGTTTTACATACATAAAGACAGTGTTATCTGTTACAGCCATATACTGGTTTATAATTACTGGTTAAAGTTATTGGATTGAACATGTATTACTATTTTTAAAACTGACGCTAAATCAAAGTTTTAAATAAAAAATAAGTACGAAAAAATAGAGTAATGTCCTTAAATCCGAATATCGCTAGTCCGAAAGCCGGTTCAGAATTTCAGTTTTCCAAAGGTTCCTGGTAAATAAAATGTTTACAAGTTTAACCAAGCATCGCTGAAGTCAATTACAATTTAATTTTATAATTTTATGTAAATCCCCTTTTTTTATTATTGGGTTGCAGCCAGTAACGTTGCCTGCGAGGGAAGTAAGTGTTGCCGGGGTTGTGGCAATCAAGAACAGTTCTACGGTTGCGCCGATATTTCTATCACTCAGGCGGGTCAAGGTCAGCTTGTCCAAAGACCCGAAACCAAACCTCCAGGTGCCAACAACGCCGTCAACAGCAATATCAACAGGCCAGGCGGCGCCATCAGCAGTAATGTCAACAACGCTTGGCAGCCTCCTCAAAGCGGGTCCTCCCAGATCGGTTCATTCCCCGGATCTGTTATCAGTCCGGGATCTGTTCCAGACTCGTTTGTTCCCATCTTCGGTCCTGTGTCTAGTGGCAATATTTCACCACCCGGAAGTGGGTCGCAACTAGCGCCTTCCAACAATCAAGTCAACAACCCAAACAACAATCAGATTCCTGCAGGGTTCGTGCCAATAGGGGAGAACACGAATTATCAACCCAGCTGCAGAGCCACTGATTTCTTCAAACAAACCTTAAGCATGGCTGACCAATGGTGCGTCACAAACTGCGAGCAAGGAAACTGCCCAACTAACCTTTGCTCTCGCGAATGCACCGCTTTAAACCTTGCTAATACTAATCAGGTCTGCACTGCGACGCCATTATTGAGGCAAAAGCGCCCGGATGCTGACACTTGGTGTCGCCAGGCATGCGCACTGGGATTTTGTCCCGAATCATATTGTGAGAAAACCTGCAAAAAGTAATTTAAATTTGGGGAGAGAAGAGATTTCCGTCCCTAAAACATATTTGTGAGCTGTCATTGTAAATACTGTAAATAACAAAATATGGTTTATTTACGATCAAATTTACTTTTTGCTATTTTTATTCGTTAGTTTTCATTCATTTCTTTTTTTTTTGCTTTATGTTTAGTTTATGAATTATTGTACAATGATACCCTTTACAGTTTTTTTTCGCTGTCGATGTTTTATTTATTTTTTAAAATAAAAGTTAACATTTTTCATATAAAAATCGTACTTTCATTATCCGGTGGCAATGGTCAGTTTTATTACATACATAATGATTGACAACAGTTTGCTAATCTTTTTTACCTGAACATCTCAATCGAGTTACATTATTATTCTATATAAATAGCCTTTAATTTATACCTCTAATGTCTTAATAATTTGCAAGTAAAATATACGTTCTTTCGATTTTATATCTGCATTTATTGTTACTGTTGTCGTTGTTGATGATGTTGTTGTTTCAATGTTCAACATTATTTCTTAAGTGGGGTCTCATTACTAATAAATATATTAAACTGCTAAAGAATTACATTTGATAAAACAAATAAATGATTAGCAAGCAGCAAAATTCATCTGTTTAAAATGCCGTCTGTAAAACAACACAGGAAAAAGTAAACACTTGCAAAATGGGTTGTCAATACCTTATTTTTTCTCTGATTTACCAAAAATAATTATAGTGCAAGGACGGATCCGGGGGGGGGGGGTAATTTTCTGGCGTAGTGGGTTGACCCTTAGAACGTTGCGGTCGTGTGTGCTATCTTTGATACACTGTACGCTATAACATATTACAATATAATATTTATAAAGGAATGTTCTGTGTTCTGTTAATTTAGATAAATTACAAGTTCGTTTAAATCGAGGTTTCCTGAGTCAGTTTATATACATTCGAGTTATTATATATAGCGGTATTTGTGTGGATTTAAATATATTATAAGCTGTAATAAAGCATATCATTTGTGTTAATTTGGTTCATTACACGTTCATATAAATCACGTCCTTTGTCTAATCTAGTTCCATTACACGTTCATATAAATCACGTCCTTTGTCTAATCTAGTTCCATTACACGTTCATATAAATCACGTCCTTTGTCTAATCTAGTTCCATTACACGTTCATATAAATCACGTCCTTTGTCTAATCTAGTTCCATTACACATTCATATAAATCCAGCCGTTGGGTCAGGTAAGACATATTAATTGCAATACATTCCACGCTCTTATTAATCACGGTCCCTTGTCAATTTGGAATCATTACACGCTCTTATTATTTGCGGCCTCTTGTCAATTTAGAATTTTCTAACGCTCTTATTAATCACGGTCCCTTGTCAATTTAGAATCATCCCACACTCTTATTAATCGCGGCCTCTTGTCAATTTAGAATTTTCTAACGCTCTTATTAATCACGGTCCCTTGTCAATTTAGAATCATCCCACGCTCTTATAAATCACGGTCCCTTGTCAATTTAAAATCATCCTACACTCTTATTAATCACGGTCCCTTGTCAATTTAGAATCATCCCACGCTCTTATTAATCACGGTCCTTTGTCAATTTAGAATCATTCCACGCTCTTATTAATCACGGTCCCTTGTCAATTTAGAATCACCACACGCTCTTATTAATCACGGTCCCTTGTCAATTTGGAATCATTACACGCTCTTATTAATCACGGTCCCTTGTCAATTTGGAATCATTACACGCTCTTATTAATCACGGTCCCTTGTCAATTTGGAATCATTACACGCTCTTATTAATCACGGTCCCTTGTCAATTTAGAATTTTCTAACGCTCTTATTAATCACGGCTCCTTGTCAATTTAGAATTTTCTCACGCTCTTATTAATCGCGGTCCCTTGTCAATTTAGAATCACCACACGCTCTTATTAATCACGGTCCCTTGTCAATTTGGAATCATTACACGCTCTTATTAATCACGGTCCCTTGTCAATTTGGAATCATTACACGCTCTTATTAATCACGGTCCCTTGTCAATTTAGAATTTTCTAACGCTCTTATTAATCACGGCTCCTTGTCAATTTAGAATCATCCCACGCTCTTATTAATCGCGGTCCCTTGTCAATTTAGAATCATCCCACGCTCTTATTAATCGCGGTCCCTTGTCAATTTAGAATCATCCCACGCTCTTATTAATCACGGTCCCTTGTCAATTTAGAATCATCCCACACTCTTATTAATCGCGGTCCCTTGTCAATTTAGAATCATCCCACGCTCTTATTAATCACGGTCCCTTGTCAATTTAGAATCATCCCACGCTCTTATTAATCACGGTCCTTTGTCAATTTAGAATCATTCCACGCTCTTATTAATCACGGTCCCTTGTCAATTTAGAATCACCACACGCTCTTATTAATCACGGTCCCTTGTCAATTTGGAATCATTACACGCTCTTATTAATCACGGTCCCTTGTCAATTTGGAATCATTACACGCTCTTATTAATCACGGTCCCTTGTCAATTTGGAATCATTACACGCTCTTATTAATCACGGTCCCTTGTCAATTTAGAATTTTCTAACGCTCTTATTAATCACGGCTCCTTGTCAATTTAGAATTTTCTCACGCTTTTATAAATCACAGTCCCTAAAAAAAACAGTCCACTCTCTTATAAATCGTGGTCACATTTCAATTCCTAATTCAAAATTAACACCACGATATTTTAAAACGCGACCACCTTTTTCAAGACCAATGACTTACTACTAATATTAGTAGTATTACTACTATTACTTTCTAGTATGTAGTAACGAATTGTCTTTGAACGCATGGGAAAAGGTCCGAATACAAACGACACAATAGAGCATAACATTTGACTTGTACATTCGTAACGAATGCAATTTTAATTAAACAAATACTATACAGACATATGGTACATAAACAATTTCAAGTAACAGGTAATGGTATGTCAACACTTTAAGGATGGTATCCGCCTTTATGGATCAAAATTTATTTTCTCAAATAACCAAATAAGTCATTGTTTTCTGAAAAATTCCTGAAAAATGCTATTCATTGATGTCCAAATGTATATTTAAACTTATAAAAGCCCGTGACCACTTACTTTTGATGTTACGTTAAATAGTCATCCGGGTAATCCAATCTGACGTCGATATCTATTTCTAGCAGAGACCATTATCAAACTTTTTATACAGTTGGAAAGAATACACAGTCGACGTGATTTTTTTTTTCGCGATAAGTTCTGTCAAACTATTCAGTTAGTGTTCAAAATCGTGTTTTTAAGACTTAGGTATGGATTTATGCAAAAATGAAGCCCATATTCCCTAAAGCAGCAGTTCGATACTGTTATATGTATTTTATATAAGCAAACTGTCGTATACCACCTTTAATCTTTAACCTAATTTAATTTTTAACAAAGTTGAATAATGACCGAAGTTCAATACACAAAAGCGCCGAACTTTGAAGCAACATGAAGCCATCCGTAGCACTTTTCAAGAACGATCACATATAAACACCGCGTTCTTGCCCGGCGACGATTAAGGCTAAACGAAAGAAACTATTTAATTATGCCATTATCCTTTAAAACAGATGCAGTAATGAGGGTTATTCTATTTTCGTGAAGGCTGATAGAAGTGTATCAAAGAACAAAATGTATCCAGTTTTGTTCATATCTTGCAATTTAGATTAAACTTAAACAATGCCTTTACATGAATACGCAAAAATATATTTAAATATTACCTTTCATTTCTTTTGTTTTAGACATTTTTATGGATATAGGGTAAAGACAAATTTGATGCGACAAATGCGTCGGGCCTGCCAAACAAATCTCATTTTTAAGTCTTAGTTTTATTTTCTACATTTTCAGCTTTAAATATTTTACGGTTTTAACAAAATGAGGCTTCAGGTACAAGGGGCCAAGGGTTCGATCCCAGGCCGCGACATACCGTCGTTAGAAATGGTAGTGGTAAAACTCCCTTGCTAATGCTCACGCAAATATAAGGGTAGTTCCACGACTGGTTGGCCTGGTGTCAGGATAATGTGACTGGGTGTGGTATCATGCCAGGTGTTCACGACAAACTATACACAGTGAAGGCAGCACTATATCTGCTTCAAGTAGGCACCGTCTCCAGATAACTGAAATACTGTTGGTTGGACGATAAACCAAATAAAAGTAAAAAATAAAAAACACTTGGGATTGGGATTTGCCGGCATTTTGCCGATACTGTGCAGCGCCATTTGGATCATTATAGCACAGGGGCACTTATGAGGTGCCCAGGGACTGAACCTGGCCGGTCCATTATACTGCACCGACGAGTCAGGCGTAATGCTGCTGTATCCTTGGCCCCGAGCGTTAGAAGGGAAGCCATCACTACCAAGTTTTAAGTCTTTGGTTTGACCCAGCCGGGGTTTGAACCCGCGACCTCCCGATCCGCAAGCCGAAGCTCTAACACTTGAGCTTTTACGGCTGGTAAAACATACTTGAGGTTGTCATGATACTAAATGTTCCAATGAGAACAAGTTCTTGCCGAAAATCACATTTTTTCATATATTACAATGCATGTAATATTGTAATACAGAGACAGAAATTTTGAAAGTAGCTACTACAAAAAAAAAGACCAACAATGAACATAAACAAATAGTTTTATTCAGATCTACATACAATTTGATTGTACAATCATACACTGTTACACTACAGGCACATCAGGCATATATAATAGAGTGGCACAAAACCTTTGATTTTGAGACAACATTAACTTCAGTGACCACCTTTGGTACGTGGACAACCGACTGACCACCTTCATAAACTGACTACACTGATTCATCTACAAAGATAAAAATTAAGAAGGGAATTACTGTGTTCACTTGGGGGTTGTTATCATGGTATTATTTTGTCTTTAAAGGTGGTATCCGACAGTTTGCCTTTATCAAATGTAACACGATCTTTAACCCTGTTTTGGTGAATTTTGGCATAATATCTGCAAAAAAACTCATTCTTTAGTTGAAAAAAAAAACGTTTTGAACATTACCCGAATTTTTTTAACTTCTACAATTGTGATATAAATAATTCTAAATGTTCCTTATTACCAATTTATAAATTATCACCATGGAGATTTCTGTTAAAAATATATATATGGATGTCAGTGCAGATTACCCGGATGAAAATAAACTAACAGGGGTCAGGAGGGGGAGGTTGGTAAACCCCCCTTCTTTTAAGAAGAATTTTCTTCAGAAAATATTATGTTATCTCTAAGTGGTCACATTGTTTACTTGGTTTAAAAATAGTTAAGTGTGCATCTACAACAGTACTAGCCTAAAAAAACAAGCAACTTTGCAAAATAACCAAATAACAATATAACATCATAAGGGTTTAAGATTATAGATCAGATAGTGGTAAGTGGCTTACAAACTCTACATAGGGGCTTTCTTAATTACATGTTAATCAACAATTAATAATTGATGTAATATATGCGGTTTTGTAGAGTCATGGAAGTTAATTAAATGTGTAACAATTAATTTTGGCCATTAATAAAATAATTGGTGAAAAACGTTATATTTAACCATTATATTCATAGTTCATCTATAATTTTGAAAATTCACTTGACTTTGTTGTTTTTCTTTAAAAGAGATAGAAGGATTTTAATAAATGTGTGTTCAACAATATGTTGCAATGCTCATAGGACTTTGTCATATATTCTTATTGTAATAATAGATTAAAGACTGAACCAGTCTACACAAAAACCCTTAGTCATGCAGATGCTGCTAATGATTGTGAATGGTTTGTAAAGGCCTAAACTAACCTATACATGCAGAAACGCGTTTAGTTAATATTAAGTGGACTTTTCTGAGAGAAAATATTTCTTTGCATTTTTTAATTTTTATCTAAAAATGTTAAACTAACAAAGGGTTCGTGAAATTTATTATTTCTACACTTTATAAAAAGCATGTTGATATTAAAAATTGTCGGTTTGAAAAAAAAAGTTATTATTTGATCAAGTGACCTTAATTTTAGTTAATTCACATAAATAAAAATATGTCTAATATCATATTTTTATAGTAACTTAGCATTCATTTGTTTGACATATTTTAATCCATCGGGAGATATCCAAACAAACATTTTCAAATTTGAAATAAAATAATGGATTAGAAAAAATAGGATTTGATATGGATACAAGAGGAAATATAATAGAAATTTATAAAATATATAAAGAAAAAACAAATATTTCTTAAATAAAACAGAAACTAAAGATATATAAAAAAAGATATAAAAGTTAAGTATCAGACAAGAAAGGTAAATACCAATTACCTGTAGTCATTATTAATTAATAATCAATTGCAGATAACAAATAATTATTTGCACAAAAACGAAGTCATGTAAGCAAAAAGAGAAACATCAAAGGTTACTGACATGACATTTTTACAATAAAAAACTAATATTATGGTGTAAATTTTGTTCTCCTTAAATGAAACATTTCAAAACAGAAAACACTAACTACAGAAGCAAGAAACAGCAAATATATGTTGGTACTTGTAAGATCATGAATATAAATATATACTTATAAAACAACAACAGCATGTACAATGTTAAACATAAGTACCATTTCCTCAAACCAAAAATTGTATATCATTTTTAAACATTGGGTTTATTCATGTATATTTGTACCTTAAATATTTTTTTACAATTACAATATTTTATTTCATTCAGATATTACTTAAATAGAAAACTTAAACATATACAATATACATCTGTGGCATTATTGTATTGTTTATACACTTTACACTGAAATACATATATCTTGGTATTTACTGGTATTTCAAACACACAAAAATGTGTAGGAAGACATTTGCATTATGCAGATTAATAATCCTGCCAAGTCAGGTTTATGTAAAGTTCATGTAAAAGTTTTTTATGTTCTTACAAAATCTATAATAAAACTAAAATGTCTGGCTCCAAACATTATATTCCTTCTAAATTTTCATATTTGCTAAACTTTGTATTTGCTCTGTAGCATTTATTTTCTTCTGATTGTCCAATTAACTTTCATTTGCAATATATCAAGTAAACCAAGTTAAAATCAACTTTTCAACAAATTGTCATCTTAGATATGACTTGTTTTCAGCTCCATTGCAGCAACAAAGTTATGGTTATTATAGCAAAATGCAGCTTTTTTCTGTGAGAGAAAAAAACAACAAGAGACAAATTTCTAGGTAGAACCACTTGAGCACCAAAGTCCACAGGATGTTTTATTACGAGAACAAGTTTTTTCCTCAGGATCCAGGCTTAAGAATGCCTTATTGCCTGAAAGACTGATGACTTGATAAACTACCCAACACAGGAGCACAGACCAGAAGCATCATTGCCTGGTATAAAAGACATCAGCTTCTGTGTTAAAAATGTGCTAACAGGGCTTATTACAGCAACAACTCACTTTAATTTTCATTGATAACCAGACTGACAGAGTTGAGCCAAATACCTTTTAGTTTCACAGTTCTTTCACTCTTATTTAATTGGTTCATTAATTGATACCATATTCAATGTTATAATCACTATTACTTAAAGAAAAGATTTAAAAAATATATCATAAACAAATAATGGTTCGTGAAAAAAATCTGTGAAAAAAGCCAACATCAAAAGTGATTATTTACATTGCAAATATTCCAAAGTCTCTTTAAGTAAGCAAACCAGCTATGAAGCAACCGATAGAAAGAAAAGTTACATAGTTATGGAGTATTTAAAAAATTGAAATCTCTGTATAGAAATGTAAGCATGAAGTAAAAAAAAGACATTTTGTATTAATAATTAGCTCTTTTGTGTATGTAAAGGGACTTTACTCTAACAATTAAAAATAACACTTTTACTTCCATTGTGGTTAGGTATTAGGTATTTAGTTACCTCAGAAAACTTAAGATTTTTCCAATTTTTAAACTTTTGACATACACTTAAGACTGAAGCATGAGCATGAAATGGAATTTTATTGGTTGAGAGAAAATAATATTAAAAAAGCTGAGAACTTTTCTAAAAAATAAGCAAGTTCATATAAAATTATAATATTTCTTATGTAAAGTATATGAGAATACATTCCTACCAGGGAAATAACTTATCCATATCTTTCATTTCATAAATAGCGAATAAGTTTGCGAGAAAAGAAATGTTAGGCATTCAAACATAACAAACTAAAGTAATAATTGAAAAAAAAAAAAAAAGTTTTATATAATTTGGAAAGAAAATTAAAATTGCAGCATTGAATGGACAGTTTCATTTGTATCTTCATTCAATTAGTTCACAACAGTAAAAAAGTACATTAAATAAAAAACAATTAGGGAAGATATTATAAATAGAAAAAAGTATTGCAGAATTCACTGAAAGAAAAACAGTTGAATGAATTGCACAAGCATTATGCTTAATAATCAGACAATGTTTTTATATTGTGTTAAATGTTTTATGTAAGAAATAACTTCTACAATACATTTATACAACAAAAAGCTGTCCTTAATTGCAAATACTAAATGTATTATTTTTATTATTTTTCAAACCTAGCTATTCTAGAAAAGAAATGTTGATGCTATTAATTGTAAATTAATATTTGCTTTTCAGAAAGTTTGTAGCTTTAAAACAAGTTGCTAATTGCAACACTAGTTGGACATCCATAACAACTACTACAGTATACCAGTTCACATAAGAGTTTACCTATGATAGGGGAAATAACTCACTTTAACCACACATTTCTACACAGCTACATGAACATGATCTGGATTTTTATGCAGGAATTCTGTTATATATAGTTGAAAACTTTAATTTTAAACTATTTTATATGATTATATATAATATTTTCAGGAAGAAAACAAGTTAAGTAGTGAACCTAATTCAGATTTTGTTGGAATATTGTTTCAATATATGGCAGAGGTCTGATTATAACGTTGGGCATGATGAAATATGTGCCCTTAAACAAATTGTCTAATTATGATTCTAATGAGAGCTTGCAATGAAAATCTAGTTGTATTTATAATTTATTTATTAATAACCATTATAAATATGTTTTTTAATAAGATTATTTTTTTGTATTTACTGTATGTTTTGTTTGTTTTTGAAATACATAGCAGCTACCAATTATGATCATTATAGCGACATCCAGCTGTTTTGGTGGAGGAAGACCCCAGACACATGTCTGGGTAGAACCACCAGTGCACCGCAAGTCAGCTGGAAGACCTTCCCACATTAAGTCCTTTGCCCCGAACGGGACTTGAACCCAAGCGGTGAGAGGTCGAATTTTGTATTAATATTTTATTTATTAATAACCGTAATAAATGTTTTTGATAAGATTATTTTCTAAGAAAACAAGTCTATTGACGGTCTAAAGATATATTGCTTGTGACTGATAAGCAGAGAGTGCAGATCCTGATCAGCCAACTCACTGCAGGTGCTGGGAGATCAGGATCTACAATGCCTAGACATGATCAACCACTGGTTAGTGGGTTTCAAGTGAAGTTGTTAAATAACAATTAGACCAAGGGCCAATTATATAAACAGTGGTTAAATTTTAACCAATGGTTAAAGTTTGGTTACCTAATACATTTTGGTTAACTTGCTGCTTAGCTATTGTATAAATGTTTTTGTTAATTTAACCGGTTATAATTTTAACCATTTTTGGTTAACTTTAACCATTCTCCCAGTGGTCTGTAAAAGTTATAACCAAAAACAAATATGGCCGCTCATTTACCAGAACCAATTAGAATGTTGCATTGTGGGATACGTTGACTGTTTTAACTTTTTTTTAAAGTAAACAGTTTGGTTAAGTAACAATACAGTTAACAGCCTTTATACAAATAGATAATTACTTTGGTCAACTAACCAAGGAAGTTAAGGTTAACCAGTTGTTAGAAAATAACCAAATGTTAGCCTTAACCATTGTTTATACCACTGGGTGCTGATCTATTATTGGTAAGAAGGTTTAGAGTTATGTTGTTAAATAACAATTTAGCATGAGAAAGAGTCTTATTTACGCATTATTCACATTTGTGTTATTGTTGATTATGAAGTTATTAATTTCAATTATATTCAACAAATGTAAACACAAAATTTGGAATCATCAGATTCAAAACATGCACATATATTGAGAATAGGAAGAGGAAATGCATCAAAAAGTGCCTATATGTAAATTATTTCATGGTGCATCAGATCATTTCTCGCTGTTATAAGCAAATCGTTACAATAGATGATTCTATATGTATAAAAAAAAATGTCAAAAAAAATAAAAACAAAAAAAAAAAAAAAAAAAATGTGTATACAAAATAAAATATTTCCCAAAAAGTATCAGGGCTGGAAAAAATTTCTATTCAATGACTATCCCGGACTAGTAACCTGGATAAAAATAACTTGTCTGAAAATTTGTTTTGTTTTCAATTGACGAACACAACAACACTTTTGTCATATCTGCAGCTAACAAACAAGGTATAATAACATGTTGTTTCTTTAATTTTTTTGTTTAGAATCATTTGTGTAGGTGCGTACAATGTACATGTACTGCCTTTATGTTGTTGATAAATGCTCCTGGTGTGAAATTGATTGTCGCTAAGTAGAAACTGCTGTTTATTTGTCACTTGTCCGACTGCCGATTTATGACTTGTCCGCGACTATTTAAATGATCAATGACCAGTAGCCCAAAACTGCATTTTGACTTGTCCGAGATGTCAGGCTACTGTATTTTTCCAGCCCTGAGTATATGCAATAAAATAATTGTCAAGCATAGAATATGAGTACACAAACTGATACATTAGACTTACAAAAAAATAAAATTCTAAGACACTTGTTTCTAGCCCATATACATTTTAGCACAGTCATAGTTGACAAACATGACAATTTCTGACAATATGTATAGCTTGTATAAATGTTTTATGTATAATATATTAAAATAACAGGTCAATTAAATACATGCAACGGTTCAATGTAGACAATAACAAATCATGGCATTACTAAAGAGAATATTAGTCCATAAAATCTTGCTCTGCCAAATAAATTACCAAACATACAAACATAACAGTGTTTTAAATGATTTTATTCCTTGGACAATGCATTATAATTTTTCTTAATATTTTAAGGTCCCTAATTAAAGATATTGTAAACTAGTTTTTTTTACACCTTCTTAAATAGAACTATATTTTCCAAACATTTTTAAAATATTAATCTCTCTTTCCTTCATTGTTTTAAAGCCTTATCAATACAATTCCTGTTAGTTTGAGTAAAAAAGAAAGAAAAAATATAAATAACCGGAAAATCTTTCACACGGGCACTCCCCATATATCCTACAAATTGATATGACTTGAGGGTTGACCAAAAACATCACAAAACAATAACATTAGCAAGATAGATAAATATGAAGACAACTGAATTTGGTGTCAAAATATTTTCCTACCCAATTTTCATTTAATTATTACAACACCTCGTCATGATAAATGGTTTTAGAGATATTTGTGGAACCATTTTATGTACTGATTATACAAAGTGATGAATGAAATGATGAGTACATAAAATATTAACTTTTTATCCACATAGTTTGAAAATCATTTTTATCATTTATGGGCAAAGTACAAAAAAATAAGCACACTTGAGTAACAGTCTGGTGTTACTCACAACTCTACATAATGGATTAACTTGTCATGATTACAAAAATCATTGTATTCTTTTTAGACGAATCACATTACAGTGGCACAAATATCATCGTCGGAGCCCATGTCTGCTGAATACGTTTCACTCCATTTACAAACCATGGGATTTTTATCTATGATATCGCCATATTGAGTAAAATTCAAGTAGATATCAGCCAATCAAAACAATGCTTACATTTCTGCTACTCTTACGTGTGGAGGTAGCTAAGCATCTGGAAACTTGGAATTCTCTTTGCATTTATGACATCATTTTGGGAGAAAGGCCAAAACGAGGAAAGAACGAGCTTTATCACTGGACAGAAATCTTCATCATATTATGAAGCGACCAATGAAATATCATTGCAAGAAATTAGAAAAAGTGAACTAAATATCCCATGGGCGATGAATGGAGTGTAACGGAATGGATCAGTCTTGGGTGACGTTGCCCACATATGTCAGTTTAGCAATGTCAATGATTTTTGTGGAGGAAGATCTCAGATAAATGACAAAGTTGAAGCACTGGTACACTACAGAAGAACCTTGGATTTGAAGTAAAGCAATGAGAGGCTACGAAGTCAAGAAAGTTATTCATCCACAGTTCTACCCTCAATCACAGCGCCTCTATATACGTGTCATATGCTACAATATATTGTTGTTATTAAAGCCTCATAAAATTTCTTTTTTATACATTAGCAACTCTAAGAGTTAATATATTTATAAGCAAGAAAGCCATCTTTATTTAGTATATGTCAGCAGAAAGACATAATGCTTTAGTATGAAAGAATATAGAGTACAGAATAAAGTTGTTATACATGAAATAAAAATTGATGAAATTCCAAAGGAGACATTGTTTGCATCTAAGAAGCCTTTTTTTCTATGTGACAAAACAACAGTACCAAAATTTTGCTAGTGCTCTTTAAATCCACTTCAATTAAAAATAATTCTTATTCTTATATCTTGTATGATGAAAAATATTTTAAATTTATGAAAGATATAGCATTTAATGCTTCAGAAAATCTCATATAGGGTCTGCTAGATCCTACTGATGAAATGAGAAGCTTAGGTATTAAAAGGGCACATTGGTGAAAAGGTAATCGTCTCCCTTATTAGTCAATATCTGAAGGTATTCCAAGCAGTAGGTAGGTCCTTGTAGTTGAAATTCTTGGACTTTATCCCCTGTTCTTTTGAAGTTATTGCAATAACAGTGAATTTCTTACTCTAGCATAAATATAAGATTAAAATTAATTTAAATACTTACAGAGATCTGTTATTTAAAAAAGAAAAGGGACATGTTTAATGATGATGGTTAACCTGGATCTCATAAGAAAGGCTGAAAAGTCAACATACACTCTATGAAGCACAAGCATAAAAACCAAGTAAAAAAAAATGAAAGGACCCACTTGCATTTAGGCATTCTTCAGGGAAGACTATTCATTAATGTCTCTCATTCTACACAAAAATGCCATTTTATTCGTACTTGTTACAGTTTTTCTTCATATCAATAAAGGGTCTTAAATGTTTAGCATAACTACTGCTGAAGTCTGCTTAGCCAATGTTTTTTTCTGGAATGTTCTGATAAATAGACTTTTTGCTCATAACATATTTCTAAACCCTTATTTCTTATATTCATTATGCTAAATTTAGCATTTCCCCATATTGATCATTACAAATCAGTAATATCTCACGAGTTGTCATGCTTAATTCAATATTTACCAAATGATCATGATAAATCCCTTATTCTCATAATGATCAGGCTAAATTTTATTATTCCCCACAGACCAGACCAAGTCCTATATTTCCCCATCGTTCATTCTAAATCGTGTTGTACATGATCATTCTAAATCCTGTTTTTTTCTATCAATCATTCTAAATCCTGATTTTTTTTCCACTGATCATTCTAAATCCTGTCTTTTTCTATCGATCATTCTAAATCCTGATTTTTTTTCACTAATCATTCTAAATCCTGTTTTTTTCTATCGATCATTCTAAATCGTGATTTTTTTTTTTCTACTGATCATTCTAAATCCTGTTTTTTTCTATCGATCATTCTAAATCCTGTTTTTCCTCATTGATCAATGTAAATCCTGTTTTTCTACTGACAAAGCTAAATTCTGTTTATCCATTGACCATGCTACTAAGCCCTGTTTTCCCAATTGACCAAGCTAAGTCCTGTTTTCCCA
The DNA here is from genome assembly GCA_007844125.1 of Sinonovacula constricta. Classification (NCBI taxonomy): domain Eukaryota; kingdom Metazoa; phylum Mollusca; class Bivalvia; order Cardiida; family Solecurtidae; genus Sinonovacula; species Sinonovacula constricta. The sequence continues at coordinate 7,868,641 of CM017571.1, read as the reverse complement.
ATTGACCAAGCTAAGTCCTGTTTTCCCAATTGACCAAGCTAAGTCCTGTTTTCCCAATTGACCAAGCTAAGTCCTGTTTTCCAATTGACCAAGCTAAGTCCTGTTTTCCCAATTGACCAAGCTAAGTCCTGTTTTCCCAATTGACCAAGCTAAGTCCTGTTTTCCCAATTGACCAAGCTTAGTCCTGTTTTCCCAATTGACCAAGCTAAGTCCTGTTTTCCCAATTGACCAAGCTAAATCCTGTTTTTCCTGCTGATTAAGCTAAACCCAGTTTATCATACTGATAATGCTAAATAAATGATTTCTCTTACAGATCATAAAAATGTCTAACACTGATAATGATAAATTAAAATTTTCTCTTATTTATAATGCTAAATTCCTCAATTCAATTGATCATGAGAAATCAATTATATCTTACATTAATCATCATTACTGAATTTTTATTGTGACAATTTTAATAGAGAATTTTGCAGGAATTTTTTTTGAGAGATATATTTATGCTTATTCTCGCTCAGCCTGTTCAAGAATCAAACACAAGCAGATTACAGCAATTATTCATCCTTTTGTGAACAGGCCTGATTCTGGCAAAACGGTGCATTTTTGCATCATGAAATTCAGTAAATTGTGAAAAAAGAAGTTGGGAAAAATTCTTTTGCGAATTTCAATTATCAACAACAGTAAATTGATTTACTGTTCACATTAAGAAAGTGTAGGATTAACCCTTTAGCGTTCTTATTACCCTGGTATACTGCTGATCTGATGACGTTGTTTTAACCTAAAACAGTGGAAAATTTTCGTAGTCTGTGGAAGCTGTTTTGATTGTTAAAATTTTGGACTTAATTATAAATTGCACCGATTTACATTGCTCTACAGTGGTATGTGACGATTAAAATGACAAGTAAAGTTAAAAAGAACACACATATAAGACAAAATGGTTGAATATTGACATGTTTTTATAATTGAGATGGGTCGAGTGAAGACAGGGAGCTAGTCCTGTTATTTGTGAACAGGATCTTTTGGCAGACCCTTTCAAAGAAGGAAAAAAAAAAAAGGCTGGGTGAGAAGGCTAAAAAGGGTTATGTACGGTGAACAGATCAATATAACTCGGACAACCCCAATACATCCGTTACCTGTGTAACGCTTTCACTCAAAACTGTTCATGGTCATGAAATCATCATATCACAGATCATATGAAAAGTACACATTATAATGTATAGAATACGTATGAAATGAATGACTTATACTGGTGTAACTTTTAAAAATACTGCCGTAAACAGCCCACATATTACATCATGTTGCAGTAAAAGGTATTACTTCTTAGTTATGCTTGACTTTGTGTTCAAGCAATAATAAAAGGTAAATGATTTTTTACAAGTGTCATGATGGTAGCCAGCTACAGTTATTAAGACAATTATACAATTTTCTAAAGAATTCACTTTTAAGAACACAATGTATCTTTTCTCAATATTAGACTAAAATATATTTGATATTCATTTACAAAGGAAAAATAATACATGTTTATTAACATGATTATTGACTATATATGTGTAATCAAACCACTGGTAGAGAAAGACTACCATTACATTAGGCTTTACAGCCTTGGGGTGGCTTTATGTATATTATTGAGACATCCACAACCCTTTAAGATTATACATCATCAAAATGTTGTCAGTTTGAAAGTATAAAAGTGCTTGCACAAATTAAAACTTCAAAAACCCAATCACACTTTGTGAATTCAAAGTGGTAACCTAATGTGTAGAATAAAAAATGTGAAGATTTAAAGAGAATACAAATATGACTAAGCTGTGAATTTCACCAGTAAAAGTTTATATAACACACACAAAAAAAAAGTAAATCGCTCCAAAATCAAAATTAACATGTAAAAGCAGTTTTAACAAAAATATCTACATATAAAAACTACGCTTACATATAAAACTTGATATTTACTATGATCTGTTCCTGCAATGTTAATTCGACTTCACGTGATTGGTCAAAGCTTCCAGCTGATTATTATTTCCATTTACGTACATCTTTTCCTTTTTCGGCTTTGATACGAGATGTCGAAGAAGATCATTTCGCAGAAGTCTCCAGAATAAGACGGGGTTAATAACGTTCATCACAAAGATGGATAAGCACAGACAACGATAGTAAAACACCGGAACATAATGGTACTCTGTGAATATCCCGTATGATATACGGCACAGTGAATACCCGCGGCAGAAGAAGAATGTCAAGAGATTAGTAAAGCACACGGATCTGTAGAACTTGTTGTCGAACTTGAATTCAAGCATGTGAAGGAGTTTTCTTGAATGGAGGAAGAAACTGTTGATCTCTGCCATTAGAGCCAGACAGTTGTAGCCAATACACATCTTGCAGTGCACGTTGTACCAGAACATTGAAACAACCTATTAAGAAGAAGGTTAAACAAAAATATGAGACTTTTCATATAAAAACAAAAGGTGTAAAAAATTTGTACAAGCAACAACAAATAATTATATCATAACAATTTCTGCAAAACTTAATTGAAACAAGGGCATTTATTGATAATAATAACCAAAAAACTGTATTGAAAATGGAATATTCAATACTTTCAGAGTTCTCATAAAATTAACAAAATTCCAGGACAATCCCCTGACAACAAGAACCTTGAATTTCCCAATATGACTTAGGACATTAACCAGGTTTAAGAGGAAGAAATTGTTTACATAGGCACTGAAGATTGAATTTTGATAAATTACTTGCTTTAACAACTTGTCCCAAATGTTGAATTTTTCAATAAGGTCATATTTACATATTCAGAAGCCAGGCGCGTATCTGGGCCGTTTTGGAAGTTACGCACAATTACAAGGGATATAACCTTTGAAGTAATACTTTTGAATATATTGGATCTTTTCTAATGAATAACATGTAAAATACGGGCATGCGAGGAACTTAACGCAAAATATAAACGACTAAAATCCTGACGTGTATAAGTTTAGTCATTTTAAAACTTTTCAACTTGAATAGTGTGGTAATAAGATTTTATAAGATTTTATAACAAAGAAACTACGGAAATAAAATATATCATTCTTAACCCGGGTTAGGCATCGACTTTTTTAGTGTTTTGGTACTTTTAGATTTTCAATTTCTCAAACGGAGGTTACGCACGTGCGTAAAGTGCGTAATGGCAGAAACGCACCTGACAGAAGCACAAACTTGTATATTTTTAAGGAATAAAGGCTTATTGGTGAGGAAAATCTTACCGCAATATGGTGGGCCACAACCTCCCAGCTTGCCAAAAGTTTTCTTCGATACATAAGATCAAGGAAATCATACACAAAGTACCCTGCAAACAAAACAATACTGATTAGGATTCAAATAGCAAAGAAACAAGAGATGTCGCAGGACAGTACGCTTGACTTTTCGAGTGTTTGACATAAGGTACCTGTAAGCTTGATAGTACTTGCTCACACTAAAAATACTGGCACATATGTGCAGCAACATTTTTTAAGTAAAGTCAGGGCAATATATAGCAGCAAATCAAACCTGGAATTATTAAACTTGATAACATGATCATCAGTCAACCTGTATGATCACTAAGAAGACATAAGTGAAGTTTTATTCCAATCTTTACACAGGTTATCGAAATATGAGCTAGACAGAACTTGCATGCACACTTCAACTTGAGCACTCTAGGTGGCAACAATCCATTATGTGACTGGAAAAGATGTCCTATTTCATACAGGAGAAGTCTTCAGGAGTTTAAAAAAAAACAATTCTGCGGAAAACAAATCTTAAAACAAGGTTAGTGACATTTTGCATTTTAAAGCAAACAAACTAAAACAATCTGACCAGTTATTGTTGTTTTTAGTTCTAGCAAATCTTAAAAGAGAGAAAAATATTACTTAATGAGAAAACAAAGTGAATAAGATTCATAGTCATGCCACGATACCAGATTTTGAACGATTTAACAATTTTACACAAATGATAAAGTGGAAACTGTTTTTCTATTTTTAGTAATGGTGACCATGACCCGACTGGCCCCTAATCCAACTCTGAGCATGCTATATCCAAAGTTTCAGCAAGTTGGTTAATCCAAACTTAAGTTATTTACTGGAAACTATTTTTCTATTTTTAAAAACAGTGACCTTGACATTGACCCAACTGGCCTAGATCCAATCCCAAGATAGGTCTTCATGCAAGCTTGCTATAGTTTATCCAGTTTCAGCAAGTTTGATTTATTCGAATTGAAATTGTTAACTGTTAACTGGAAAATTGTTTCTATTTTTAGTTAATAGTGACCTTGACCCAACTGGCCCCAAATCCGATCTTAAGCTAGGTCATCATGCAAGCTTGCCATATCCAAAAGTTTCAGCTAAACAAGTTTATCTAAACTGAAGTTATTGACCGGAAGCCCTCTGTTTGACGCTGCCTGCCGGCCACACCCCAATCTAACAACCAGGATTTTAGTTGAAAACCTAGATAAAAAAAATATGTAAGCTTGTTACGTACTTATCATCATAATCATTATTCAGGTTCCCTAACAACTATTCATCAAATACGTCATCGTTAAACTGCATATATGCTTAGAGCATGCTTAGAGCATAGGTATCATATTATATGTAATTTGTTATTGCATTTTTATTTATTCATATCAGACTTATCATGCACCATTTGTTACAAACCCAGACATATATACTAAATTCTTAGTTTTTTTGCTTATAACTTAAACTGCATGTTATGTTTTATAATAAAAATCAATTAAGAATAATTAGCAAAGATGGTAGATCCAAGAGCGAACTAACTGACTAATATGGACCTTTAAATCTTTAATTTTAAATATACAACAGCCATGAAGGACTCTACATTTTGCTGCACTTTTTTTACAAACCAACAAAAAGAATTTTTTTATAATTGTTGATGATGATAACAAAAACGTGTGACTGTAATTACTCCAAACATTTGACATTGTTTGAGTTATAGCATTCAATAACAAGAGACCGTCAAAGATGGTAGATGCTCCCTGGATGAGTATTTTGCCACAAAAAACAGTTTGTTGTATAACTATGGGTGGATTTTGTAAATGGAGTAGTGTTATAAAATCAAACCTGTACCTATGAAGGTTGAAGGGAATGGTTATTTCAACATACAATAACAAGAGACCATCAAGGATGGTAGTTGCTCCCTGGGTGAGTGTTTTGTCACAAAAAACAGTTTGTTGTATAACTATGGGTGGATTTTGTAAATGGAGTAGTGTTATAAAATCAGACATAATCAAACCTGTACCTATGAAGGTTGAAGGGAATGGCTATTTCAACATACCATAACAAGAGACCATCAAAGATGGTAGTTGCTCCCTGGATGAGTATTTTGTCACAAAAAACAGTTTGTTGTATAACTATGGGTGGATTTTGTAAATGGAGTAGTGTTATAAAATCAGACATAATCAAACCTGTACCTATGAAGATTGAAGGGAATGGCTATTTCAACCACTGAGTCAGCTTGGGGAACAATGGAACTGGTCATACTAACAATGGCAAAGAATTCAAGAAATGCAATTCATTTAGTATTGCATTTACTAAGGTAAACTGATGGACATAATTTTGCTTTAAGGTCAGACGGTTACCTTGACCTTTAAGGTAGCAACCCAAATTCCATACGTGACAATTTGTCTTGATATCTCGATCATTTATGTGCAATACTTTTAAAATGTGAATGCCAATAACATTGTAATGGGCCGGACATGATTTTGCTTCACTGTCACACTGTGGCCGTGACATTCAAGGTAGCAGCCCTAACTTTGCATGTGACACGTCTTTTCGATATGGTGATCATTTCTGTAAAATAATCTTAAAATCCAACTATAAATAACAAAGTTTTGGACCAGACACGATTTCGCTACATGCTGTGACCTTGACCTTCAAGGTAGCGACCCGAATATTTGTGCACAACATGTTGTCTCAATATGACGATCATTTCTCTCAAATAATTTAAAAATGCAACTTTAAAAAACAAAGTTATGGGCCAGACATGAATGCGGGAAGGACTGACGGACAACCCGGCGACTATATGCTCCCCCCCCCCCCCCCCCGGATTTTCATTCGGGGAGCATAAAAACATTTGTACCTTAAATTTACCAAAAATATAAACAATGCCAGTTTTAAGAGCAGCTAAAGGTAAAGTCCTTCTTCACTGTTTTATATTTCGAAAACGGCTGACTGGGCAAAAAAGAATATGTGTTTAAAGAGACTGTTTTATTGGGAAAATTTCCTATCGGAAAAAAATTTAATGAATATAATCTGGATCTACACTACTTGCCAATGCCAAAATCAATATATGCTAAGTAGGCTGAGTGTGTCACCTGCAGGTTTTACTTACCTGTTGAGAAAGCGATCATGAGGTATGTAAAGTAGTTGATGTGATGGACTAAATCATCCAGGAGCTCTGGATAAATGTAGAAACTGAAACAGAAATAAATAATACCTATTTAGGCATTGTTTTAATTTTGTTTATAAAAAATCATTTCCTACACAATTTGGTCATCATGGCATCTTCCAGGTATTATGCGTAAAGAAAAACCATCACCTTATATAAACACCTTAGTACTTGTAACAATATATTGCAGGCCAGCTGCATAACTACCTTACATGGAAGTTATAACACTGATTGAGCCCACATTCATTCATCAGTGTGAGATCAGATAACCTTACAAGTATACCATATCAAGTGCACAAGAGGCCTACAAAGATTGTCAATAATAAAGGATGGTCCAAGGGGCTTACATGATGAACAAAATAACAGCAAATACTTTTCAAGGCAGCATTAAAGTGAGGACTGTGTGTTGCAGTGTTAGTGGGATTGGATTTGCCAGCTTTTTTTCCGATGCTGTGCAGTGACATTTTAATCATTATAGCACAGGGACACTAATGAGGTGCCCAGGGACTGAACCTGGCGATCCATTATACTGACACCAACGAGTCAGGCGTAATGCTGTCCACTTAACCCCGAGCGTGAGGAGGGAAGCCACTACTACCAACTTTAAAGCAGGGCTCCCGCTGGCATGCGCCAAATGCGCCATTGGCGCAACAACAAAAAAAACTGGCTTTTTTTTTTCAAAACTGGCGCATCCTTATGGCGCACGATTTTTTCGGCATTATTTTTTGTTAATCGCTAAGTGACCAAGACTGGTAACCATTTCTATGCGTACTGTGATTCGCTAGCAAGGAGAAGCTCGATAGCCAGTCAAGCTTGCGCGGCAGCCTTCACCTTGAGGGCATTGTTGTGTTGACATGTTGTGTACATAACTGTCGAATAAACATCATCTCAGGGAAGAATTAGTGTAATTTGCGAGACGATAATAAAACAGCCAGCCGAATGTTTGTTGCAATCATTAATTGGACAGTACCGGATTGTCGATTAATTACAATTAATGATTAATTTACAAATGTTTATGTAAATAAAATGTAAAAAAGAAACTTCACGTTGTTGTTTTTTCATTCTCAATTTAATAACACTACAAAAAGTATATTAAATAAAAAGAATTGCGTGTTAACAAACATACATATACATACGACGAAAATAACATTAAAATTGACGTGTAAATTTGGCTCATAAAAATGGCTCATGAAATAAAAAAGTGGCCCATAATTTTCAAATTTGGCTCATTGGTTGGCTCGGACCAAAAAAACCCAGGGGGAGCCCTGTTAAAGTCTTTGGTTTGACCCAGCCGGGGTTTGAACCCATGACCTCCCGATCCGCAAGTTGACGCTATACCATCTGAGCTATTGCGGTCGGTGGTATCTGACACATCCAGTAAATTGAGTGTTTCCTGTCAGTGTCAAAGTCTATATTTAGCAGAAATTCCCAATGTTTTTAAAAAAAGGTTAGAAAATGATGCAAATTCATATTTTTTTCAAGTCAGTTACCACTGGAGTTGTGATAAAAAGGTGTCTAAACTTAAAGCCAAGACTGTGCTCAGTTGGTATTCACAAATGCCTTAAGACAATGGTTTGTAATTTTTGCATGTGAATGATGTTTCTAATATATGCGAATCAGAGGACACAACATTTTAAGACTAAAAGTTTCTGTTTTTGGCATGCAAACCGGGAAGGTGGGACCTACACTGTCAAGGCCTTGATAAGGTTAATAAGATCAGTTTGCTGCTTTGTGATTTCCCATAAGGGCCAATTTGAACGTCATTGTTATGAAAAGTTTAGTTTTGGTGGTGTTTTTTTATTTGTAACATCACACTATCACAATAACTGCCTGACTGGTGACATCTAGATAATAATTGTCTAAGAAAGACCCCTGTTAAATATCTGAGTAGAATCACAGATGCACCGCAGGTCAACTAAAAGTCTTCCCCACATGAATGTTCTTTCCCCGACCAGGACTTGAACCCACACGGTGAGGGGCTGAGGAGTTACAGGTCTGTTGACTCATAGCACTCAGCCACTGGCACCATTTCAGTTTTGGGAAACAGATAAAGGCAAACTTTGTTATTTAGGGACAAACAAGAAATAACTTTCAATGATATCATACATATGCACCACCAAGTTTACACCTGAAAAAAAAAAAAGATGACCCTTGGTTTGTGTAAGAGCACAATAGATAGTTTCCACATCAGTGAAAATCCCTTATTGTGGCAGCCATCTTTGATGGTATCAGACAGTTTGGTCAAAAAATATTTTCTCAAATAACCAAATAGGTCATTGATACCTGAAAAAGGTCTAGCAAAATGCTGTTCATTGATGCCAAAGAATTTTGTGAACAGCCAATGATTAATCCCCGCTTGTCATTGCAAACAGCTATTTCCTATCTGAGCTATGCTGCAGAGATAGCTATTTTTAAACAGGAAAACCTTGTGACCATTTACTCAGGGTTGTCATTAGGAGGCGGCTGGCGGCCAATCTGACCACCTAAAATGAAAATCGGGCCGCCTCAAATTTGAAGGGAAAAAAAGAAAATCAGTCAAGAGCATGCCCCCGACCCCACTAGCAATGCTTCGTGTCTTTAGCGCTCGCATAGCCTAGCCTCCTCAAATGTTAATTGAGCCTGCTCAAAATATTTCTAGTGACAACCCTGTTTACTTTCATATAGTCATCCGGGTAATCTGCTGTGACGTCGCTATCTATTTTTAGCAGAAACCACTATCATGCTTTTTATAGTGTTGGAAAGACTGAGCATATATTTGTTCATGCTTAGTACAGTTTAACAATCAAGTTAGTGATCAGAGTAGTGTAAAGTTATAACGTCTAAAGTATGGGTTTATGCAAAAAGTATAATCAGTAAGTAATTTTCAAATGCAGTATTTAGATATTGATATGTGTATTTAATATAGGCAAACTGTTGGATACCACCTTTAAGGAATGTTAGGCATGTATGTATAATCATTACACAGTGAATCATCAGAACCCAGTTTTAGTCACCAGTGTGTGTACTGCATATTTGACACAACCAATAAATTCGGATAAAAAACTGATTTCACTACAAGCAAAATTATATGTGACTTAACGAATGTTACATTCAGCAAAAGATCGATCAATTTGCGATCAATATAGCCTTAATGTTATCAAACAGTCCGACTGTCAACCTGTTGTGATATTGCATAATTTTTGTTAATACAGTAAGCGACAATATTTTCAATGTCTCTTTGCAACCGTATATATAAAGTTTGGAATGTCAAGCGTGGTTATTTGATTGTGCATAAATTTGTCGAATATCTAAGCATACATACCAAAGAATGTCCCATGTTCCGCAAATCAAGCCATGAACCCAGGATATCACCAGATTATTCCATCGCCATGCCTCGGCTTTGACCGATTTCGGTTTTCCAATGTAAGACACTATACAATTGAGTATTCCGAAGGAAACTATACTCGATACCATCATATAATAGCCATGTTTCACATCAACTTTATTGTCTGGATCAAAAACAAACTCTGGTTCTGTCATTTTTGCGATTCTACACACTCAAATTGACAAAAACTTTCAGCTCTTCCGGGCCGAAACTCAATGAGTCACGTGACTTTAATGTCGCTTGCGTCCTTGCAAAGATGTAAACAATAAACAGTCGGTGTTGCCAGGTACACTTTTATATGCAGTCAGCTTTATCTTCTTAATATCTACGTTGAGCGAGTCACTGCAAGTTCTCTATTTATCCATGAAATGACCTGTCCGGATTTATGACGCAACAGTATTAAAACAACTAACGAATGATAGAAATATAGCACGGTGAACACAACAAAGCTTGATTAAAAGACGCTTTTCTGTAAATACATATGATGGCATTGGGTTTTAGGGCGCTTAAAAATTAACGTATTAAGAGCGGCTGCTAGAAATACCAGTCAGCACTACATAATATCGCCACTTATTACATTTAATAATGTTGATACGTGCTACATTTAGATATATTTTAAAGACAGGCTTTAAATAAATGTTGTTTATTTTTATAATTGAACTGCATACAAATATAATTTATTTATGCTTATTATGTTAATTAGTCATGTTATCGTTGAATGCGTTACGTGTAAGTAGTCAAAGAATCAGACTTATTGTTGAACATGATCCTGTTTTGGGATCAGGTCAAATCCAAACTAGCATATACCAAGAAATATAACACTTACAAATATTTTTTTTAAAAAATAACTTAAAATGTGGAAAAGAAACAAACTCACAAACCCCACACATACATCGTCTTTTAATGAAGGACTAACATCGGAGGTGCCAGTAACTTTGCACGGGGACTCGTGTATGTGGTAGTTAGCAGTTTACTGTGACAGTTTATTACTGTATTAAAATATAAGTTGTCACGGTATTGTACTAATCACTTCAGCAGATGTGTGTGTCTGTGTGTGTGTGTGTGTGTGTGTGTGTGTGTGTGTGTGTGTGTGTGTGTCTCTCTCTCTCTCTATCTATCTCTCTCTCTCTCTCTCTCTCTGTCTCTCTCTTTCATTCTCTCTCTCTCTTTCATTCTCTCTCTCTGTGTTATGTGTGGTATTTATGGTATGGTATAAATGTTATTTTGTTATTTATGGTATGTATGTTATGTATGTAATGTATGTATGCATGTACGTGTGTGTGTGTGTGTGTGTCTCTCTCTCTCTCTCTGTCTCTCTCTGTCTCTCTCTGTCTCTGTCTCTGTCTCTCTCTCTCTCTCTCTCTCTCTCTCTCTCTCTCTCTCTCTCTCTCTCTCTCTCTCTCTCTCTCTCTCTCTCTCTCTCTCTCTCTCTCTCTCTCTCTCTCTCTGTTATGTATGGTATTTATGGTATGGTATGGATGTTATTTTGTTATTTATGGTATGTTTGTTATGTATGTAATGTATATATGCATGTACGTGTGTTTGTGTGTGTCTGTGTGTGTGTGTCTGTGTGTGTGTGCGTGCGTGCGTGCGTGCGTGTGTGTGCGTGCGTGCATGCATAAGCACTTTAAACCAGCCATGCTGCTGGGGTTAACGCTTTAGGGGCGCTGTTAAAGCGTATTTAAAAATTGCGCGGTTACAGTAAAGCAAGTGTAAAAGGCAATATACATAATTTGCAAATTAACATAAGGTATGCGTTTTTAATGTTGACGTATATACCGAATTTTAAGAAAATTCTCAATCCAGTTTTGAATTTATGGATATTTTTTTTATCTAAAATTGATATTTAAGGCATCTCCCTTTCAGAAATAAAGAAACTCCAAATATTATGCTATATCCTATTTGACTATCATTTTGGAAACAAATTATAACATTAGACAAACCAATCAAACATGTTACTTGATTGGTTGTTCTCAGACTATCCCAAATATGTAATTAACTGTTTACAAAATCAACACGTTTTATGCTGTTTCTTTCCATTTTTTTCTGCTTACTGTGATTTGTTAAAAGTCACCGAGCTCTTGATTGCCAAACGATTTATTTCAGAGTTGACCACGATGTTCTATAAAGAATTCTGAGTCATGCTACAAAATAAAAAGTGATTTCACCTTATGGTTTTGATTTTTTAGACGTTGAATATATCAGGTAATAAATTTGTAATCAAATTTAGCACAAATAATTCAATTAAAATTCGTTTAAAAAATAAAAAAAAATAAAAAAAAAATTAACATGTTTTATTCTACATCTGGTACAGGGATGCAGAAAAAAAGTTACTGGGGGAAAAAAACACAGTCGTTCGTTCGTACAGTAATTGGTAAAGTTTATTAAACACTGCAGACTGTGATTATACTAAGTTAATTCCAAGTCGGAACACCTCGGCTTTTAATGACGTAAAATGACCGAGGTGGTCTAAGTGAGTTTATCCCATGACCACCCATGTCTATGGCAATCGGAACACCTCGGATAATTCACGAATCATCTCTCGGATGTATGTAGGTAGTCGGATCACCACGGACATTTCCCTAAATGGGACTTCTTCTGAGACAGACGTCAAAACAAAGTTGGCAGCTCGGATGACAGTTCACTACAGTACGATGCCTGTACAACTTCAATTTGTGATTTTTGATTTCATTTAGTATCATTGCACCAGATACATCCGAGGGATGATTGTCCCGGGGACGAAATTACCCGAGGTGTTCCGATTGTCAGCAAACGTAATCACAGTAGACAGAAGCGTGTCGTCAATAATCCGTCGAAAAATAATAGGGAAAATTGTTTTTCACTCATTGATTATGTCATGGGAGTTTCCGCTAATATCTAGTTGTGGTATGTTTTCCTGCTAAGTTCAACAACTTGATTTGTGACAGTCTTATCGAAAGAATTCGCGTCGATTTCCTTTTGCCTAATTTGCATGCATATTGCCAGTGAGAATCGTTGTGGACATGTAATTGGCATATGGGTGGTGGGTAATGTTTAATGTTGGCGCGCATTCCATTTAAATGTAGATAAACTAGTGGGTTTTCTGTTGTAAAATAAGTACGTCTTGATGAAGAAACTTAATTTTTCGTACAGTGAATATTTTTGGATTTTTTTCCTGTTTACTGTTTAACCAAAGACTTTAATTTTTCATTGTTAGAACGTTCGTTTCTGTTGTGCCGATAAATGTTGTCAAGATTTTGTCGCTTCTGCGGAAAAGAAAGCTCAACCGAATTCATTATATTAAGATTTATTAAGCTAAAGTTAAAATAGGAAGGGAAAGTACTTAACAATCATAATGGACAGTGATCCGGAAATCGCCAAGTTCGACGTGGTTGGAATTACTGAAGACGAGGCCATTGATGACATCACAGAGCGACGTGTAACGCCGGGAGGAATGACGTCACAACGTACTGCCGGCATATACAGCGCCACCTTCTCTAGTACCCGTCTGATACTTCTCAACAACAAGTACAAAACGGTAGGCTATTGTCATCATTTTTATAATCATCATCATCAGCAACATTATCATCATCAATAACAACATACTGTTTAGTGTTGAATCACGCTGATGTATTAAAATGTATTAAAAACGACATCACTATTATAATCATCTTCATTATTATCATCATCACCATTGTCATCATCAATAACTGCATCATCATCATCATGCATCATGTATAATCAAAATTTTGCATACACGTGCATGTAATTGTTTTGTCTCACATATCGATGATCATATCAGTTCTTATCAGTGTAAATGAACGTCATGTTTTACTATTAAAGGTGGTCCCGACAGTTTGGACGAAAAATATTTTCATTAAACATCTTAATAAACTATTTGTAGTTGAAAAGATTTCGCAAAATGCTGTTTATTGATGTCCTACACCTGTCTGACAAGTGAACCATAACGCCACAATCATCATTTTAAACATGTATTTCCTATCTGAGCCACGCTACACAGTTAGCTATTTTAAAATAAAGAAAACCACATGACCATTTATGGTTTAGCTTATCCGCTGAAACGTCGTTGTCTAGTTTTAACAGGAATCCCAATTGTTCTGATTTATAGAGTTGAAAAGAATGAATATTTGCTAAATTGTTAAATAAATGGAAAACCAGTTTAATAAGCTAACGTGTTTTTTAAAAAAACTGTCGATTTTGAATCTCATAACAATGTTGTTTATACAAAGTTTTAACTGTCAAATATGACTTAAATCAGCAATGACCAATTTTAGTTAGAATTCTATCATTGACTTATTTTATAAACCTTGGGTATATATGACTCGGTACAGAAGGATGATATTGCAAACACGGAACTATCCCTGACTAAAACAGCACGAAGTTTTATTGACTTCTTCAAAAACACTCACTATTGGATAATTTAAAAACTTACGTAAGTTAGTAACAATTATTGTATACTTCCCCCTGTTCACTCATTGTGTTGCAACAATCTACGTAATTAGGGCTATTAACCAATTTCTAATTGAAGCAATTATACCACTTCCATTTGTGTTTACCTTCTTTTTCAGAAGAGTCGAATCCATGCCACCACTGGGTAAGAAAATTGCAATTTATAAAGGGAGTAAGACCGGAATTCTTTAAAGGTGGTAACCGAAAGTTTGGACCAAAATATTTTCATCATACATCTTAGTAAACCATTGTTATCCGAACAGATCTCGTAAAATGTGTTTATTGGTGTCCTACACCTGTCGGAAACGCGAACCGTAACGTCACAATCTTCATTACAAACATGTATTTCCTATCTGAGTCACGCTGCGCGGTTGGCTATTTTTAAACCAAGAAGACAATGTAACCACTAATGTTTTAGTTCATCCACGTCATCCGCTATGATGTCGATGTCTAGGAATTTCAGTCGTTCCTATATACAGTTATTGTTACATAGATAAAATGTGGGCAAACTGTCGTATTCCAACTTTAAACAGTACACATAAGGAGACAAAATAATTTAACATTACATGTACGTGTATTTACTTTATCTTACGTGCATTTTATTAAGGATCATAATAATATATTGTATGACCTCGTATAATAGAAGGATTAAGGTAGCTTTAATTGGCACCGCTCTGAGAGGCGATGCCACTTATGGAGTCCATTTTTTTCTGTAATGACGATCGCAAAAAAATGAACAACAGGAAATTGCAGCTGTTTTGTGAAACCCTATTTTAGAAAATAACTGAGTATTCCGTTTTTAACATTTTAGCTTGGAACAATCATGTGTAGCTTGCGATTATAAAAAAGTAGCTATTATATATACATGTAGGCATTCGCAACTGTTTGGTGAATCATTGTTTAACAAAAGAAACCGAGTATACCGATGTTAGCAATGCAGCCTTATAATACATATGTAGCAGAGCACATGGAAAACAAAGAAAGTAGCAAATTAAATACTTCCCATCAGACATGGGTCGCTACTCTCAAATGTTAATGTTTATTGTTTACTGGGTCAAATGTTTGTTTTTTGTAATTATGTAACCTGTTATCCGGCGACATTACATGAATATCTTGTCAGTGTCGATATCTACTGATATAATATTATATTATATAATTATTATTATGTTATATATTAATATATAATAGTTTAGAAATGGCCATTAACTGTAGGCTCACAAATATAAATACACCCATCTATTTATGCTTAAAATTAGACATTTTTGTGCGCGATATATTATAGCTTACATCCATTACATTATAACTGTGCAATAGTCGCGATTACAATATTATAAAAAGCTAGTATTAAAAGATAAACTTTGCTTTTAATACGGATAAAACGAAAAGCGAGTTTCTGTCTAATACCAGACGATATTTCAATTCGAATCCTTAGTATGTGTTCGAATGATCGAATATCTGTTTTGCATTCACTAAGCTAGCATGCAAATGTAAACATATCTATTGTAAATGGTTATTGAGAAAAAGTTGAAACTTTATTTTTTGTAATAATTCCTGGATTTACTAAACATAATTTATTTAACTGATTTCACAGGCCAGTGATTAAGGTAGATCCAGATAGACATTTCTTATGTAAGTATACCCTAACTTGTATACGTATTTGGGTTTTTTATGTGTGTATACATATGTGCGTCTCTGTGTGTTTTCGCAGTTAAGTTGTAAAAGTATGTTGTACACATATAGTTATATATTTTAATAGACACTTTATCATTTGGACAGCTGCCTTGCAGGTCAAAGAAATTCATTTATAAAGATAAATATAGGCGCCTGTAGAGGCCTTCAATGTGTGAATGTCTTCCAGCTGACTGGCCATATCCCGGTTTTCTCCCCAGACATTTGTCTACGGTCAGCCCCTACCAAAAAAGATGTATGCGGTCAGCCCCTACCAAAATAGATGTATGCGGTCAGCCCCTACCAAAACAGATGTACGTCGCTATAATGATCATAACTGGCCGGCAGTGGCCGCTTTGATGTATTTTAATAAAAAGGCAATAAAACCAGATTCTGATTTTTTTTACAGACTAGCTGTTCTTCATAGGCGTAGACTGTAACATTAATTTTGAGAAGCACAAATGTATTGATAATGTAATTTAATAACTTAATAAAAGTCACATGAAATGAGAGACATTAATGAATAGTCTCCTCTGAATAATGCCTAAATGGAAGTAGGTCATTTCATTTATGTTTGTGCTCTTTGGAGTGTATGTTGACTTTTCTGCCTTTCTTATGATACCCAGGTTAACCATCACCAATAAACATTTCTATTTTCTTTTTAAATTACATATCTCTATGAGTATTTAAATTAATTTTAAGCTTATATTTATGCAAAAGTAAGAAATTCAATGTTTGTTATTGCAATATCTACAAAAGAACAGGAGATAAAGTTCAAGAATTTCAACTGAACGGACCTACCTACTGTTTGGAAAACCTCAGATGTTAACTAACAAGGGAGACAATTTCCATTTCACCAATGTATCCCATTCTTTTTGTGTTATTCTATTTACGTGTATGCAATTTAATTTAAAATAGTTTAAAATAGAGAAAATCGTTTTGTTGCTTAAAGTCTAGTAAACAATCTGTTTTGTTAATTTTATTTTGCGACTCTGTCATTATTTGGGGTAATTACATTGCCTTTGCATGTATGAATTAAAAAAAGTCTTTTTTATATTTTGTTATTAAGTGCAGAACAATCAGTCATTCTTACCTTGTGGTGTGGTTTTTAGTTTCGTGTCTTTTGGTTGATAAGCAACAAAAAAAGAAAATTGAAGAAAAATAATACTGCTATATGCTTGATGCACATTTTATTAATCATTTTCCCAAGTTATGTTGAAAAAGTAACTTCTTAGGCAGTTCTTAAAACAGAAATGTCTAGATATTGCATGTAGACAAGCAAAAATAAATACGGATGGCAGAAATGTAACATCAGCTCCAACGTGCATGCTTTAAAATATGTGTCAGAAAGAAAATCCCGTCTCTTGTTCTTATCTCAAGCTTAATGATGCACAAAATATTTCTAAAATCTTTTGCTTACAGGCGGGTGTTCTTACACACGATTTTTTACAAACATGAACAAGAGAAAATTGCATAGTTGGAGACACGGGCCTATTACAAAACAAATTAAGTAATAACACAGACTGACAGCCTTCTATATATTTTTGTTGTGACTTTCTTCCACATTTCTTATCACTGAAAAACTTTACGACTGCAGTGTGTACATACAACCATATCTTGCAGTAAGGTAAGAATAATTAAAAATGTTTAACAAAATAAGATTAGTTTATATAATTACTTATATATGTAAATTCCTAGCCAAATGGAAGATACTGTATAATATTTCAATTTAAAAATATGGCATTTCTAGTTTTATCACAATCACTCATATTAAACAGGCACCATATGTTTTCTCCAACTTACAGCTCCGTTTCGAATGGTGCATGAGTACAATCACCGGAAATGCTTCGACTCAGACACCCCTAGGTTCCAGACCCGATCCAAGATCAGTGCGGACATCCTTGCTGACAGACCCAAGCAATACAAGACTGGTACACGTATCCAATGATTTTTAATTTGTTTGTTGGGTTGTTCGTCCATCCGAAAATCTCTTTCGAGTAATCGTCGATCCTCTCGGTACACGTTCGGAAAAAAAACATATCTGAAAGTGAAAAAGCCGAGGTTATCCGAATGCTGAAAATATGTCAGTTATCTGGAGACGGTGTTCACTTGAAGTAGATATAGTGGTGCCTTCACTGGGAAAAACATGTAGGGAACACCTCTCATGATACCACACCCAGTCCCATTATCCTGAAAAGGGTCAATCACTATTGAAGTGAGCAACGCTTTATTATTTAATTTCAACAAAAATTAATAGAATATTAGAAAACAGCTTTGAATAAATTGCTAAAATACCACGGGGACGAATTATCGAATTTATAAAACACAATAAAAAGTCTCACTTTGCCAACTCTCTTTTTTGAGCCAATAACAGTAGAAAGTTAGCACAATCGGAATACCCCGAGCTTAAATTTCTTCATCTAAGGTCGTTACAAAATTATTAATAGAAGAAAAAGAGAGTTATAAACAAGGCAGCTTTGTAGAGGACGACAGTTCGGGTCTATTGATCTGTGTCATTGTGATGGTAGCGCAAAAAGATGGTTTGTTTGAATTTTGTTACATCTCACCGACACAGTTATGGTTATATCGGGGACTACCCGCTGCTTATTTGTGAAGGTAGACATCAGACTTATGCCTGGGTAGAACCAGCGACGAACCTCAGGTTAGAAGTAAAACCTCCCAACATGAAATATCTCGGCCCGATCAGGACTCGACCCCCACAAAACCCCAACCCCATTTCGAGAAAAGAGTGAAGTAATAAAGGTTACACGACACTAAATGAATTTGATCTTTACTCTATAGTAAATGTCACAACTTTGGAAGAAATTTAACAGCGAGCCGTTTCTTTGAGAAACACAAAAATATATATGCCGAGAAAGCAAAATGCATTTTCTTAATAAAAGGACATCTGCGAAGAAAAGTTATGTGTTGCAAAGTCGGTTATCCTCCCTTGATTTGTGTATAGCGTACCTGCACAATATCAGAAAAATGATCAGTTCCGGTCTAATTGGATCTGTCCATTATTGAGCAAAGGAATGCATTTATTTTGCATGTTCATAACTCTGCAATTTTTCAGCACCAAATTGCATGAGATTATCATAATAATAGCAAATAGTCACAAAGCAAGAAAATTTACTTTAAAATATCAAAAAGATTTTTGTCAGGCGTTCTACTTCCGGAGGACATTGTGGCTTATCACCCCTTGATACTTCTTTTGCATTTTCATAACTCTGCAATGTTTCAGCTTTGTTTTGTACCAAATTGCATGAGATTATCTTAATTATAGCAAATACAGTCACAAAACAAAATAATCTACATTATAAAATAAAAAAAATCTACTTCCGGTGCACATTTACGCTTACCACCCCTAAAAAGGACAATAGGTGTTAATACATGATACGGAAGATTTTAGAAACGATGACGAAAGATAATGCGGATTGAAATAATGACAATATCGCTATTTCTGCTAGTGTTAAAAATTGTATTTTCTTTCACTTTTTCAGGTGACCATTTACATGAAGGTAAGTACATCCATTATTTAAATAAATATTCGTGTAATGTTTACAGCCTTTGTTAGATTTATCCAAATGACGTACTTATTGTTTGGAATAAATAAATAAACTCTCCTTAAATTTGTTTTCTGTTAAGGTTCGGTCAAAATTGCTGTTGCAACTGTCGGTGTAAAATAAGGAAAACTTACTTTGACACGACATGTTTTCGTTATAACATATTGACAGGAAATCACACAACTACATTGCTTTCACCATCTGAAGCGTGTGTACTTCTTTTGTACATTGTTTAGCTTTGTACATTGCTTAGCCGTTCTGCCACGCCATTTGAATCTCAATATATTAAGACTGATTCAATTTCAGCCAGAAAATCTGTCAACCCTCGGCGACATTGCAACTGTAAACCACAGAAACTTACTCCGGCAACTGACGAATCTCGTGCTCGGTCTGTATCGGGTATTTCCGTTTATGAAGCGGTAACACCGCGGCCTCGGGCGCCGAAAATGGTTAGATTTGTCTCACGTAAATGATCGTTGTAGGTCAGAGGATGTAAAGGGGGCGAGGAGTGGGGGTGTAGAAAGCAGCTTCTAACGACTTAATATACATGACACGAAGTAATCTCAAATCGGCAAAATTGAAAGCATCTATTGTATTGTAGTAAATGACAAATAGAAATGGTGGTATACTTGTGGAGAGTGAAGACTGCCATTGGCTTGTACCATCCTTGTAGGCACGACCTCACTGGTCACTAACGCAAAATCCAACGGGCGTATATATACTTAGCGTTACCCGACAAACGAGGCCGTTTTATAAAGTCCATGGCAAAAGGCAACCCTCACGCCATTAATGATAAACAACTCTGATATTATTTTAACCTTAATGCTCGCCCAATAACAGTAGTTAGGGCGAGGGTAAATAAATCCAAGTAAGACAAACGAGGCCTTTTCCAGCGCTGTATCATAAATTGGGCCAATGGGACAGACGGTATTCACCCATGTTAGAAAAAAAAGAACTTTGAATATTTTGGAGATTTCCGCTGAGAAATAGACATGTTATACTATATATGTACTTATATATATTTACAACTCTATTTTATAAAGTCTACTGTTTCTCGAGCTGAAATTTTATGTAAAAACTGTTTATCTATTTTGTACTGGTTCTACTTAGAGATTTAAGATTGCTAGAATAATGTTTCTATGTTAAATGTTTCGAATCTTCTTGATTCTGCAATCGGGTGATTATTTCCTATTAAGATAAGCAAACAACATTCGTATTCCCTATCTTCTGAATGAATGAAATGTTTTAGTTATCTCCCTTGTGGGAAGGTATTTTTATATACTTTTTATAAGAAATATAACTTTTACTTTTGATTTGCTTATATTTTTTAAAACTCGCTCAAACCTTTTTAATATATTCTTATCTCAATCAATAAGCTTCCATTTAATGCGCTTACTTCAGTCTCGGTGTTGTTGTTTTTTTCAAAAGTTTAAGAAGTGGAAAAATCCTACGTTCAAATCGGATCAAATACCTACCCAAAAGGGAGGTAAGAATGTAGTTTGTTAATATTAAAGAGTAAAGCCCCTTTACATACGAAAACAGGGAATTAGGTATTCGTATTTTGTATTGTGAATAGGATCTTTAAACATCACCATGTGTTGCTGTCAGGAAAGAATTGCCAAAATCATCATTATTGTTAAACATCACTAGCCAAGTGATACGGTAATCGACAACGCTCCCCTTACATTCAATTATGTTTTGATAATTAGTTAAGTGTTAAAGTTATAATGTAAGTTAAATTGATATTCGGGATTTGGTGAAAACATATTCATTGCTTAAAAGACGTAAGTACTTAATATGTAATTTAAAATTTTGCACATGGGGAAAGTTTGTTTTGCGGACTGTATAAACCTGGTAAAATACAGATCCTTATTCGGTGAGCAGCGTTCTATTTTATTTATATATTTTTAAATTTATTTTTTGTGTCTCTGTAATTTCCAAAATAACTTCGAAAATGAACAATAAGATACTGAGTAAGAAAAAACCTACTACGTTCGAGAAAAGATAATATCTGAACAATACTTGTATTAGGTTTTTATTTCCTATTGTAAAATTAGTAAACTAGAAAGTAAAAAGAATCACTAAAGTATTAAAGCCTTGTGATCTGAATCTTAATCCAGAAACAGAGTCCTGCAGGGTCAATCCTTCGTGTTTCCGTTATTTAGCTTTCTTATTAATTGGGACGCTGGACATCGCAAGCGACACCTCCCAAAATGGATATTTTAAAGGGAGGTAAGTTGTCTTAAGGCGGTTTCACTGTAATGGTTATCTTTCTTTAATGCTTACTTAATTATTATTTACAATATTGACAGTGTCTTTGGGTGTTGTTTTTTTAATGTTGTTTGTTTCTAACCATCTAACACTATATTATAAAATATATATAGTTGATATATGTTATAAAATGATGTGTTTGCATTTAGCTTTATATTTAATTTAAATAATGCCATTGCATAGAAAATATTTTTCGTACATATATTCCCTTTTTTTTTATATGAAAGAAATGTTTAAGTTATCTCCATTGTTGGAAAGTATGTTCATATACTTTATATAAGAAACAGAATACATTTTATTTTTTATTTGCTTAGTTTCAAATAAAAGCGCCCAACCTTTTTAATAAATTCATATCTCAATCAATAATATTCAATTTTATGTGCATGCTTCAACCTTAAGTGTTTTTCAAAAGTTTAAAAAGTGGAAAAATCTTAAGTTGTATAGATAGTTTCCACATCAGTGAATATCCCTTATCTTGGCAGCCATATTTGATGGTAACTTCAAGGGATTTTCATATGAATTGTATAGAAGGGTAAATTTTATTTTCTTGTTATTTCTTCATTTGTGGTCCGAAAAATAAAAGCGATACACCATTGGAAAGCTCTTGAAATGCATATTTTTAGAATATAATATTTTTTACAATTGATAAATGCACACAGAATTAATACACAGAAATAAATAAAACTATTGGATCATTAAATAATTAAAACAAAATGAACAGTGTATCATTTTCGATTGTATTTCTTTAACCTTTTAAACTATCAAAATAAAGTTTTGATATTTAAAATACTTTTTAAAAGCTGTTAAATTTGATATAAAATTCTGTAAAATAAATTGGAAAATAAAAACACAGTGGTGAGTTTAATACAGCACATATTTCCCGATTTCGGCCTGCATTAGCTTCTGCCCACAAAGATGGCTGCCTTAAACTGTCTTATCAGTGTCGATGACATCACATGGAAACTATCTATACAGTAACTATATACCAACTACCTTCCCACAAGGGAGGTAAGAATGTAGTTTTTAATAGATAGAGCAAAGTCTCTTTACTTACGAGAAGAGGGAATATTCAGCTTTATAAGATAGCACCACGCGAAGATTTAAGTCAACATACCTCTGGTCTTTTCTTTTACTTTTCTCAATATTTTAGAAGCAGTAATAAAGGAAGAGTGTTTGGCCACAACTGTCCTTCTTACGGTAATATTGAACTTCACAGCTTCATGCCATTTAGACGACAATTAACCTGTTGTGAATAGACTAATGGTGAAGTTGTGGTATTTACTCGAGTGGTGTTTAATTGGTGTTTAATTGGTGTTTAAAGGACTAACATTGATTTTTTTCTCACAAAAGAGACGCGACCACACTACACAGAGTTGCAATTGAAAGGTTTAAAAAATCTTTGAATTTTAAAGAATATTTAAGAACAAAATTTGGCGATCGAAATTCTGCACTGCCGATTTTATGACGGGTATTTTCACGTTAAACATAAAAACAAAACAAACAAAAAACAACGCAGAAATTAAAACGCGACATTGCATTTGTTTAAAACGTAAGCATGAAAATTGTTCTAATGATGGTGCTGATGTGGGTGATGTTGTTGCATTGGTTTAGCTGATTTTGTTGTTGCCTTTGCGTGTGCGGCCATGTAGTGCGCCAACTTATGAAATACGATGCCATAACTGTATAAACGTTTTTAGAATAAAACAACACAGTCGACACTTTCAACGATATGCAATCTATTCTTGTCATTGATGCTGCTGTTGCTATTAGAATAAAGGTAAGAGAATCGAGTGCATTAACATATTGCCTCTCTTTAAACGTGTACTTAATTGACCCATATACTATTTTATTTAGCTTAAGTCATTAGAAAGTTCGAGAAAAAAATCCCACAAAATCTTTTATATGACACACAGCTTCCTGACATAACATTTGAAAACAACTTGATATTATTGATCGCGTGCCTCCGTGACAGAAACAATTTAGCCAATCTCCAATTGGTCCCACGCGGGGTAAAACTACAACTTTTATTGCGGAATGCACAATGCAATACTGTGTTTCAAAAAGGAATAATCCGTCGACAACAAATAATGGGAAAAATTGTTTCGCGCCCATTGATTAAGCCATGGGTGTTTCCGTTATTATTCAGCTGTGGTATGTTTTCCTGCTAAGTTCAACTTCTTGATTTGTGACAGTCTTATCGAAGCGATTCGCGTCGATTTCATTTTACCTCATTTGCATACATGTTGGCAGCGAGAATTGTTCCGGATATATTGTAGGTGTATAGATGATCGTTAATACTTAATGTTGATGCACATTCCATTTTAACTTAGATAAGATTATGAGCTTTCTGTAATTAAGTATCGATGAAAAACCTGTGCATTGATTCTCGTAAAAGTTAAACATTTTAGATTGTCGTGCTGTTTACTGTTTATTTAACCAAGGACTTCGATTTTATTTTGTTAGAACGGTCGTTTTTGTTTTGCCGCTACTTGCTGTAATGATTTTGTCGCTTGTGTGGCAAAATACGATTTACTGAAATTCATTATATTAAGATCAATTAAGTTAAAGTTATATATTAAAATAAGAAGTGAAAGTACTTAACAATCATAATGGACAGTGATTCGGATATCGCGGAGTTTGACGAGCTTGGCATTATTGAAGACGAGGCCATTGATGACATCACAGAGCGACGTGTGACGCCGGGAGGAATGACGTCACAACGTACTGCCGGCATATACAGCGCCACCTTCTCAAGTACCCGTCTGATACTTCTCAACAACAAGTACAAAACGGTATTGTCATCATTTTTGTAATCATCATCATTATCACCATTATCATCATCTTTATTGCCATCATCAGCTGCATCATCAGCAGCATCAATAACAACATCACCATCATGCATCATGTATAATTAAAATTTTGCACACACGTGCATGTAATTGTTTTGTCTCACAAATCGATGATCATATCAGTTCTTATCAGTGAAAATGAACGTCAGGTATAACTATTAAAGGTGGTATCCGACAGTTTGGACCAAAACTATTTTCATTAAACATCTTAAGAAAACAATTGTTACTTGAACAGATCTCGCAAAATGCTGTTTATTGATGTCCTTCACCTGTCTGACAAGTGAACCATAACGCCACAATCGTCATTTTAAACATGTATTTCCTATCCGAGCCACGCTACACAGTTAGCTATCTTAACCATTTATGGTTTAACTTATCCGCTGTAACGTCGTTGTCTATTTTTAGCAGGTTCTTATTTATAGATTTGAAAAGAATGAATATTTAAGTGTTGATAAATGAGTTTTACTGCCCTAAAAATACTGTGGCAAATCGTCAAAACTAAAGTATGTTTTTTTCCTGAATAAATTATGTAGTTGTCAGGTATTGTTACATATATTAGATATAGGCAAACTGTCGGATACCACCTTTAAAATTCTACAATAAAGGACCACTTGTTTAATAAACTAAAGTTTTATAAAATTTTGTCGATTTTGACTCTCTTAACAATGTTGTTGTCTTTTTTACAAAACTTCACCTGTCAAAGAGTGACTTAAATCAGAATTACAATTTTTAGAATTTTATCATTGACCTATTTTATAACCTTTAGATATAGTTGACTCGTTACAAGGCAAGCATGGACTAACAAATCATATCATATTATTGTCGCCTTCAAAAAGACTCACTATTGGATAATTGAAATTCTTTCGTTAAGTTAGTTACAATTATTGAATATTTTCCCGCTGTTCACTCATCTGGTGGCACCAATCCACGTAATTAGGACAATTAACCATTTTCTAATTGAAATAATTAGGCGGCTACCATTTTTTGTTTACCTTCTATTTCAGAAGAGTCGAATCCATGCCACCACTGGGTAAGACTATTCGAAATTTATAAAGCATTCTTTGAATAGTACACATATATAAGTAGAAAAAGGAGACAAAAAGCAATCATATAACATGATATCTATTTACTTTATCTTGTATTTAATTAAGGATCGAGCTCATACCTTTTGAGATCTCGTATAATAATATAATTAAGATTTAATTATTAATAATACTGTATGCAAAATCAATGAAAATGTGTTTAAGGGAAAAAGAAGGCTACATTTACTGGGCATGCATGTTCCAGTATAGTGATTTTAAGTTTTTGTGTATAACCTGTAGGCGTTCCGTTGATATTCAGGTGTTGCTGTTGTTGTTGTTGTTGTTATTGTTGTTGTTGATGTTGTTTTCGTGGCGATGACAGTGGTTTTTCATTGACGTCTCTCTGGACATAGCAAGGTATGATGTGTTATGTACGCTTGGCCGCTAGAGGGGCTCCGGGGGGGGGGGGGGGGGGGGGGGGCATTATCGAAGCCATACCGGAAGGTATGCGGATCGAACATGAGGCCCTCTAATCTGTTATCCGCCGACATTACATAAATACCTTGCCAGTGTCCATCTCTAATTGGCTACTGATAGAAATAATACAGTTTAGAAATAGTAATTACATGTGTTATCCGACAGTTTACCTACACCTAATGCATGTAACAATATTTTTCACAGTTTCTGGGAATGTATCCATAATTTCTGCATAAATGTATACTTTATGAGCAAAGACGATTTTAAACACTACTTATAATTATGTGTGAAAAATAATTCTAAGTGTGCATTATTTTCAAATCTATAAATAAGCACGAAAGTGATCTCTGCTAAAAATAGATACCGACGTCAGCTCGGACTACCCGGAGGACGGTATAACATGATCTCAAAAGTAAGTTGTCACGTGGTTTTCTTAGTATAAAAATGGCTATCTCTGCAGCGTGGCTCAGATAGAAAATACCTGATTGTAATGATGATTTGGGCGTAATGTTTCACTTGCTACAGATCTAGCGCATCAATGAACAGCATTTTGTGTGACCTTTTCAGGTAACAATAACTTATTTGGTTATTTGATAAAAAAATGTTTGGTGCAAAGTGTCGGACACCGCCTTTAACTATAGTCTCGAGAATATTAATATACCCTGAGGCTGGGAATTTGATATTTTGTATACTATATATTACAGGTCACGTGTACTTCATTATAAAAATGTAATAGGCATGATTACACTTTTATACAAAGCTGTTATTAAAAGATGAAACTTTCTCATGAAACAGATAAAACGAAAAGTTTCTGTCAAATATAAGACGATATTTTAATTCGAATCTGAAGTATATGTTCGAATGTTCGAATATCTGTTTTGCATTCACTGTACTGGCCTGTAGATGTATATCTATTGTGAATTGTAATTTGAAAAAAAAGTTGAAACTTCATTTTATTGTAATAAATCCTGGATGAACTAAACATAATTTATTTAACTGACTCCACAGGCCACCGATTAAAGCAGATCCCGAGAGACATTTCTTAAGTGAGTATATCATAGATCTGGTTTTTATGCACATGTGTGTATTTTTTTTTTTATGTATTCATTTATTTATTTATTATTTATTTATTTATTTATTTATTTATTTATTTATTTATTTATTCATTCATTCATTCATTCATTCATTCATTCATTCATTCATTTATTTATTTATTTATTTTTTTATTTATTTATTTATTTATTTATTTATTTATTTATTTATTTATTTATTTATTTATTTATTTATTTATTTATTTATTTATTTATTCATTCATTCATTCATTTATTTATTTATTTATTTATTTATCTATTTATTTATCTATTTATTTATTTATGTACATGCGTATTCGTGGTTAAGTTGTAAATTGTACATGTATGTTGTACAGATATAGTAAAATGTTGTTTTTTTAAGAAACGTTTAAAGTCTATGAAATATAAAGATAAAAAACACCTGTGACGTCCTTTAATATAAGACCTTTCAGCAGCCCAGCGATGACCCAATGGTTCTACCCAGACATTTGTCTGCAGTCTTCCTCTACAAACATAGATAGTTGTCGCTAAAATAATCCTAACTGTGTACTATTCAAATAAAAAGCCTATGAAAAAAGACCTTTAAACTCATTAAAACTCTTGTCTGAAAAGATGTCTCTAGTTCTTTTTTTCTAGCTTTATGTTGCAAAAAAATATTTCTGAAATCGTTTTCTTAATGGCGGATTTTCTCACACATTTCCCCCATAATTCCCTTACCAAAATGAACAAGAGAAAATCGCATAGTTAAGGACACAGGTCGGTTACGAATCAACACAGTAGACAGACTTACAACTTTATCACACGATTATCATCGTTTTCCATTCCATACATATTCCATGTGATCTTTTATTATATTACACCAGTGTTTTACCAATCTCCCATGCAGAGTTGTCGTTCGTTCCTCTCTCAGACACCTCTGCAATGGGCTCACGTCAAGATTTTTGACGGAAATTTTAAAGGGTTATTTTAAAGATTTTTTTCAAATTAAAATAATACTTCTACATAAAATGAATAAACATCTACTAAAATAGACATATATTGAAGTAAATAATTAAAGATATTTATTTAATTCAAGCGAACTATTTTTGGAAGAATAACATAGTGATATAAATGCGCATTTGCAAATAAACATGGACGTGATCCAATCGTAAAACTTCGGGTATTTCCGTATGGTTCGTAAAATACACCTCGTACATAGCTCTAGAATACACCAAAGTGCGTCGCCTGAGTTATGAAACAGTGTCCGTTCGCGAGAAAGTAACAAATTATATATATATCATTTAGTTGAGTATATCTTGCAATAACAACGATTTTTTTTATCAATACAATCTATATGATTTACGGAAAATTGAAAAGTCAACATTAAATACCCAGTATTAAAACTAAGACACACAAAGTAGATCCAAGATGGCGCCTTATTATGTCAGAGGTCTCTTGCATAGCATAAAGGCCGAGGTGATCAGATTGGGACGTGATCTTTTTGAAAGTCACGTGGATCGAAAGTAGTCCCGACATTAAGTGAGCTAATAATAGAGGTGAATGTATGAGCCGATGGTAGAGAGTGGTGTTTTACAGCTTTTTGATTGATGACGTCATCGACGTTATCATAATGCAGATCGTCTCATACCACTATTTAACCAAGTATAGTTGTTAAACTTATATGTATATTTGCGATTAAAAGCATATCATAAAAAGAACCCGGCACCCTTTGTCATTTAATACAACCATTTCTAAAACTCCTCCAAGAAAAATGGTAGTAAACTCGTCATAGTCTCGCTTGCTATCACTTTTCCTGAATTCGGTTAATACATGTTATATTATATGAAAACTCAGATCCTCTGTCCATTATGACTTTCCTCTACATTTCATTGAAAAAATCTTCGTTTACATACAATCATATCAAAAGATAAGAATAAGTAACAGTGCTTAATAAAATAAGATTATTTTATATAAAGTTCGCGTATATGAAAATTCCTTGACAATTGGAAGATACCCATCGTCGGACACCAACGACCGATTCATTCCGTTACTCTCCATTTATCGCTGATGGGATATTTTGTTCACTTTTCGCCGTTTCTGGTTATTATATTCATAAGTCGCTTCGGTCGACGAATGTAGTAAAACGGAATAGTCGAGCGTGGGTATCCGACGATGGAAGATATACTATTTAATTAAAGAAAATAGTGAATTTTAAGTTTTATCTTAACGATCACTCTTCGTAAATCGGCATCTTATGTATTTCCCCAACTTACAGCTCCGTCACGGATGATGCAGGAGTACAATCACCGGAAATGTTTCGACTCAGACACCCCTAGGTTCCAGTCCCGATCCAAGATCAGTGCAGACCTCCTGGCTGACAGACCCAAGTCCTACAACATTGGTACTCGTGTCCTGCGATTTTTTATTTTGTTTTTCGTCCACCCGAAAATCTAATTCGAATCATCTTCAGTCCTCACCTTCACTGTTAAAAACATGTCGGGAACACCTCTCATGATACCACACCCATTATCCTGACAAGGGTCAATCACTCTTGACGTGAGCCACGCTTTATTGATTTATTTCAACAAAATTAATAGAATAATGGAAAACAGCTTTGAATATATTGCTTAAATACCATGGGTACGAATTGTTAAATACATAAAACACATTAAAAGTCTCAATTTGGCAACTCTCGTTTGAGCCAAAAACAGTAGAAAGTTAGCAAAATGGGAATACCCCGAGCTACCGAGCTAGGTTAACCACATTCCACCTACGGCGCTACCAGGCTCGGTCTTTTGCTTGCCAATTATTTGGAAAAAAAAATCAAATTGTGCAGTTTAAGGTAAAATAACATTTTCCTTCCGTATCTGCTGCCTAATATAATTATAACAATAGTAATGCTAATTTTAGACACATATGACGATGACACAGCAATAAAAAGATATATGACAATAGAAGAAAAGGGAGATTTCAAGCCAGATAGCATTGTAGAGAACGACAGTTTGTATTAATTTGTGCCATTGTTTCTTTGATTTTGTTACATCGTACCGACACACTTAAGGTCATATCGAAGACTTCCCGATACTTATTGTTGAAGAAAGACCCCAGACTTATGCCTGGGTACAACCAGCGGCCCACGACATGTTAGCAGTAAAACCTCCCCACATGAAAAAACTCGGCCCGATCGGGACTCGAAGCCATGCAGTATGGAATTAATGAGTTAGGAGTTGGCGATCTAAACCGCTCGGTCACCCTGACCTCGGCGAAAGATGGTTAATATGGTAGTATAACGGGTGCCGATAAGGAAGATTATAAGAACGATGGCGACTTCAGATGGTGCTGACTTTTATAATGATACATGTGATATCGCTGTTTCTGCTAGCGGTGTCATTATTGTGACGAAGGATTGGGATAGCTATCAGGGGCGTAGCTAGGCAGGATATTATATGTACGCATGGCGCTAGGGGGTTCCGGGGGGGGGGGGGATGCTCCCCCGGAAAATTGTGTGTTTCTAGATCATGCGTGGTGGCCTTCGTGGGGTTTTTCGGTATCTAGATATAACTAGATTTTAAGTTATTTTTTTTGTTACAGACATTTAAATATAGATTTGTTTTAATGGTGATATACTACGTTATTTTAAGTAGAGAAGCTACTTAAAGCACCAATTTTCTGGTTATGACCATTTATGTAAAAATTATTATTGAAGATTTAATCTTTTTATGTTTTCATTCTTTGGGAACAATGTGTACGCAGCTGCGTATTCTACGTACAGGCAGCTACGCGCCTGACTATTGTATTTTCTTTTACCTTTTTTCAGGTGACCATTTGTACGAAGGTAAATATATCATTTATTTAAATAAATCTTCATGTAATGCTTACGGCGTTTGTTAGAATATCCAAACAACGTACTTCTTGTTGGAAAAATATAAAATAAATAAATAAATAAATAAATAAATAAATAACCCTCCTTGTTTAAAAGTGTTTTCTGTTAAATTCCGGTCTAATTAAAACTAAATAAAAACATGGTAATTGCTGTTGCATATTTCGTTGTAAAATAACGCATATTTACTTCACGACAGGTTGTGCTTATTACATATTGAGCAAGAAAGGGAAATGATCAGTGCATTGCTTTCACCATCTAAAGTGTGTGTTTCTTTCGTATATTGTTTAGCCGTTTTGCCACGACACCTGAAACTCAATTTACTTTTGCTGATTCAATTTCAGCCCGAAAATCGGTCAACCCTCGGCGACATCGCAACTGCCAACCACGGAAACTTACTCCGGCAACTGACGAATCTCGTGCTCGGTCTGTATCGGGTATTTCCGTTTATGAAGATTACCTTCCCCGAAGCCGCCCGCGGCCACTATCGGAAATCATCGGTGGAAGTCGGATCATGGAACTATAGAGATCTCAAAATGCTTTTCTTTGTGTTGATTTGAAGACAATAATAAGTTATTTTTATTGCACTAACGTATTGCTGTTTTAGCAAAACATAGAGAGAGTCTTATTATAAATAGATTTGTACAGCTTGCAAATATTGATCTACGTATTCTTGGATAAAAATAGTATGCGAGTGTGGTATCCAATAATTCGCCTAATTGCTATAAATACACCATCTTCAAAGATAACGATAGAAATGTATTTTTTAGTATTTGGGAATTATAAATAACAAGGTACAGTCTCGATATTCTAGTATATACGATTTTCCAAACTTCAATGGTACGATATAGTAAGTGTTGATATACACAATATTTCTTTTCATTACGTTCTTCGTCTTTTCTCAGGCGATAGTTGATATTTAGCTCTATTGACTTACAGCAAACAAAAAAACAACAACAAAAACACACACTACGAACAACAAAGAACAAAACAAAACTAAAACAAAAACAAAACAAAAAACCTGAAAATATTGCTACTTTATCAATATAATTGTTGCCACTTTTAGTGGCTTTGTTGTTGTTGTTGTTGTTTGTGTGTTTGTCGTTGTTAAAACAAAAACACACACTACGAACAACAAAGAACAAAACAAAACTAAAACAACAACAACAAAAATCCTGAAAATATTGCTACTTTATCAATATAATTGTTGCCACTTTTTGTGGCTTTGTTGTTGTTGTTGTTTGTGTGTTTGTTGTTGTTGCTGTTTTACTATACACAAAGGTATGGTTCACTCGAACTGAAATAATATCTGCTGCAACTCAGCACCTATATAAAGCTAGAACATGAGCAGACAACTTTTAGCAAAGTCTTTAAAGTTAATCATACGTTGTTATTTTTCACTGTCTTTGATGTCATGTCTGGCCCAAACTGTCTACCTTTGAACACTTGCACGCTACGATCCAAGAACACCTTAATCTTTTTCGCACTTTTCTGAGAGTGTCTTGATTCATTTAACGTGATCGCCTTTCACATGCACTATGCACATATGACTATACTTACTGTATACATTGTATATTTTCATTATATTGATTTATATTTATTCAATATTAAAGGAAAATAGTTAACTAAACCGTGTACCATTTACTTTGTTAAACTTTACCATACCAAAATCGAATGACGGATAGAGACATCAAAATATGTGTCTTGTGGGTTTACAATGCGGCGAAATAAAGAGCAAAGTATAATGAGGGTAAGGAGCATGGACGATCTAGAATCAACCGTAAACCTTATATGAGTATACTTGTATTAAAGGTGGTATCCGACAGTTTGCCTATATCAAATACATGTAACAATACCTTACCATTTCTTTGGGGAATTTAGTCATAATTTCCGTATAAACTCTTACTTTAGTATTAGTAAAGCCGGTTTTGAACGCTGCTTACATTGTTAGATAGTAAAAAATCGCGATAAAAACACTCTAAAAGTTCAATACTACCAAACCTATAAAAGAAAAGGCACGATAGCGATCTCTGCTAAAAATAGTCACCGACGTCAGAGCGGATTAACCGGATGACGATATAACGAGATCTCAAAATGGAGTACCCACGTGGTTTTACTAGTTAAAAATAGCTATCTCTGCAGAGGGGCTCAGATAGGAAATACTTGTTTTCAGTGAGGAATGGGGATTTATGTCTCACTGTTCACACTGATCTAGGGTATCAATGAGCAGCATTTCGCAAGATCTTTTTCAGGTAACAATGGCTTATTTGATTATTTGATAAAAAAAATATGTTGATCCAAAAGTCGGATAACACCTTTCAGTTTGGTATTTCGCAGCAGCTTCTCCTCTTAATTTGCATAATTATAATAAGGGGCGGATCCAAGGTTTTAAATTAGAGGGGCGTGATTTTATTTTCAAATGTTAAATATGCAAAAAGTTACGAGTTTTAATGGTCGCATTTATTTTCTTCTCGAATATCGGAGATGTGGTTATACATATATTTCAGTTTATGTTTCGGAAATTTTCTTGGGTCATGCGCTGGGTGCATCCACTGTAAATCCGCACTGACAATTAAAACAAAGTCTTGCAAAAAAACTTCATTGTGACACAATATTTTCATTTAAAACACTGTACACATTTAAGCGTTCGATTTGGGGCACAGTAATTAATATTGCATATTATATGTACGTGTATAAAAATATTTTTAAATGATTAAAAATTATGTTTCTATATTTGAAATCAGGCGTTAGTTATAGTCCACAGTCTTCATTGCACGTCAAATATCTGCACAAAGATAGCCCCATGGCAAATTAATGCTTATCGCGGGCTAAAATTTGCATAAGCTTATACTTTAAAATTTTAGACGATATCAAATGTTATAATGTAAAAATTGTCAAAATACATAACTATTGTAAAAGACCAAAATGTAAATAGTTGCTATTCATTAAATTTATTAACGTAGGACAAGTATAATAGGCACTTTGGAGAATCGAAATACTAACGCTATAAACAATTGTTTTATGCTATAAAGGCGGCATTTATGCAAGTTTAACATAATTCACCACCCCGTTTTGCACTTATGGACATTTTAATTGTCTAGACTGAGATTATTATGTTATATCCTATTTATTCACGATCTTTGTTGTGCTTTTGAGTATAATATGGAACAAATTAAACACGTTGTTATAAATTAATTTAATATCCAAGCAATTTGATGGAGCTATTTTTCGTTTATTATTATTATTATTATTATTATTATTATTATTATTATTATTATTATTATTATTATTATTATTATTATTATTATTATTATTATTATCATCATCATTATAATCATTATCATTATATTACTTTTACCACGTGCTTTTGGTTTTGTTATACATCGAATGTACCGGGTGTTTGCTGTTTTAAATATATGTATATTAAACATAAATTTATTTTTTTTAATTTTTTTAAGTAAAAGGCAATGTCGTTTCTTTCTAAATCCCCCGGTCCACTTGAAGAAAAATGCTGATCCTACGGGCATTCGAACCTCTTCTTTCAAAGCAGTTGATAGCACCTTTTTCTTATTCTTTTTCCCCCTTTTTCCGAAAAGGTCGTATTTGATTATTTATACTTCAATTGGGGTTGCGGCATTACCTTTCTTCTGAACTTTTTATCCACCACGCCCAATCGTACGACGACAACATTTGTGAACGAACTATACAAACCGGAAGCGCTGATCAAAATATGTTACTATAAATAGAATTTTGCTCGGTGTGATAAAAATAGAAAAATCTTACCATATAAATTGATGAAAACGTATTTTTGTTTCACTTTACCAAACCAATCATGTAGGTTTTTAAAAACATGTAATTGGTAGAACCCAACAAGCTGCAAACCATTTGTGATAGTGTAGCGGTAGAATGTCTGGCGAGCACAAAACTGTGATAAAAGGAACGTCGTCCAAATATGTGAAATTGAACGTTGGAGGGTCCCTTCATTACACCACTATAGGGACCCTCACAAAACAGGATACCATGCTTCGAGCGATGTTCAGTGGACGGATGGAAGTCCTAACTGACTCCGAAGGTAAGAGACGTATCTTTTAAACCCATATTTATCAGTTAAATTGTCGCCATACCCACTGTTATTTTTTATTTTTTTTGCCAGACGAAAATTCCCCACCCACTGTTTTTTTCATGAATTGATCATACCTAATGAAATTTTAGCATATTGTGCAAATGCAGCCCTGAACTATTAAGGAAGCAATCTGGTTAGCGGAGGAAGTAGACTTTTCGTCTTGTTCACTTCATCTTTTCTTAATATACGCCTTTACTTTTATAGCTGGAAGTTAAATAGTGAGTGTCATATCACTCATTTACTGCCTCAGTTACAGTAGTGTATCAAAAGGGTGCCGGTCACTTCGGTAAATGACCACTTTGGTAAATTCATCTTATTTAAGGATTACTCCGGTCGTTTCGGTAAATAGGTAAACATATAGTAAAGTACCTGATTGAGACGGAGAATTGGCTATGTCTAGGTGTGAAAAGATTTTCACACATCAGTCCGAGACAGACAATTTAATCATTTATTAAATGTCTCTTTGTTTTAGCTAGCAGAGACGCGTGTCAACTAGAAAATACTAACATTCGGGGCCCATCACAATTTCTTTGCTCCAAAAATTCAGGACGTAAATAAAATAAATATGAATATTTATGTATGTATTATGATCAAACGTATCTGTAACGCTTAAAATTAGGTGGTGTAGCCTATATTTATATGTTTAAAGTTATATTTTGTTACATAATTTCATTTAAGTTTTCTAGTTGAAGCGCATCTCTGCTAGCTGAAACAAAGAGACAATAAATAATGATTAAACACATGGACATAGGGCCAATTCTCCATCTCAATCAGGTATTATACTATATGTTTACCTATTTACCGAAACGACCGGACTCATCCATACATAAGATGAATTTACCGAAGTGGTCATTTACCGAAGTGACCGGTAACCTATCAAAACATAGTTTGGCACATGGTTAGATGAAGCATAACACCTATTTGTTCTTTAGTTTTTAAGTAAAGCTTGATATATAATTTCACACCCAATGCTTTATAAATAAATTACTAACACAAAATATCAATCCAGTCACCCTACTGTTTATTTCTGGCTGTGACTGTCATTTTAAGTACATGTTTACACTGAAATTAAATAAATACACAAGCACTAAATAACTATTATTTTTGCATTTTAGACAGTATAGATTACCTATCAGTTGATACATAATTGTCTAGACTATGCTGCCTCTAAAATTATACCAAAATATCAATATATTTGGTTTAGCAATAACAACATATATCACCCTTAACACACTCTTTTATACAATTATGTAGGCCTAGGTGCTACACTTCATCCCAATTTGGAGTACTAGTGCAGTGATACACTTCAGGAAGCACCTTAAAGGTGTTTTCACTGTCTTTATGGACACTGGTGATGTTTTCATTCAATATTGCTACAGAAGTTACAAACTGTTACAAAATATGTTAACTTGTACTTTGTTCTAGGCTGGATCCTTATTGATCGAAGTGGCCAGTACTTTGGCTTTATCCTGAACTATCTTCGAGATGGTACAGTAGCGTTGCCTGAGAGCCGCAGAGAGCTGATGGACCTTCTGCAGGAGGCCAAGTATTATCTGGTGCAGGACCTGGTCAAGCTGATAGAGGCCACTCTCAAACGTCTGGGCAAGGATGAGGTTGAGCCCATGTGCCGAATACCCCTTGTCACATCACAGAAGGAAGAACAAACTCTTATATCAACAACAGTTAGGGTAAGGGTTAAGCAAATTGTTTGTTGCTTATTTTAATTTAATAGTTCTGGTAGCTATCAACAGCCCCTGATCATGTGCTCTACCCAGACATGTGATGTTTCCCGATTTCGCCGGGAGACTCCCGATATCACAGGTCTGTCACACGCCTCACGCTGAGCACATCAATTCTCCCGCTTTGATGTTCCCGACAGACTTAAAATAATTCCTAAAGACTGCCCCAGACAGTAGCTACCAGCCGATCATTTGATTACGCAATATATCCTACTGCAAGCGACCAGCACCTGCGTGTGTAAGTGTGCAGCTAATCGAAACAGATCACTGCCAATCATTGAGCCTACCAAGTGTTAATTGGTCGCAACGATAATTTCGTGCCCCGCCTCCTGGTGTTAAAAGGGATCCGCCACAAACTGTAATGCCTTGATTGACACTATAAGCACAACCATTTAGTGAACAGCGGAGATAATGCCCAATCAGTGTCACATGCTCTATTTTCTTACACAACTAATGGAAGCACGTGCGGACAAAGGCATAGGACTGAGCTTCGAAATCTTAAATGTTCAATAACCCGTTAATAGGGTGATATGAGAATTAATTTGTATGTACCCAAAAGCAGGCTCCGGATAATTAGACTGAACGTCTTCAGTTTTTTTCCTTATCAAGCTAGCATTATTATTGCGATTGACAAACTTCCTGACTGCAAACAAGTACTCTGATTTCCGTTTACTTCGGTACTCTAAATACAGGACGTAAATCATGTAAAAAATGGACATGCATGCACTGGAATGCAGGCAAATTACATGACAGAATAATTCAAAAACGTTTAACAATTGACCTGCCTACGTGCCTTACAAACAAACAAAAAAACAAACCATTGCTAATTATATGTGTGACGTCATCGCGTCATAGCGCCATTTTGTCAGCAGACTACCGCATATGTTGAAACTGATGCGTTCGTGTGTACTCATAAAACTTTCTCTAGTATTGATTTTCTTTTTTTATTAGACCGAGACGATTGTGTATAGTTTTACTATGTTAAGGTTGGTGTCTAAATGGGCGACTCATCTTGGAATTAAAAACCAAAGGGAGCGAACAAAGCGAGCGATCGTGGTTTCTTATCCATGAATAAGAATATATGACAAAGTCCAATGAGCATTGCATTATATACTAAAATTTGAAAACGCACAGGACAAAGGAATTCACGTGCAAGCCAATGTAAAAGTAAATACTGTAAGTGATGAGTCATTTAACAAAATAAGCAGACCCAAATCCAAATGGACCGACTGGAAGAATCGCCAATTTAGATTCTAAACCTATACTAAGAACTTGTTGCGTTTAATGGTTGGAAATAATATTATGTTAAAGTAAAAATGTGCATATGAAATTAACATAAAAACAAGTTTGCGTGAAAGAGATGAATGTGTGAAACAATAACACTGCTGAATACACAGAGCTTGCAACATGTATATTTGTGCATTGTGCTACTAAAACAATCAATGATTTTAATTTGATACTTTGTAAGGCCTTTTGCTAACTGCATATTATTTAGGACATTATCGGCACTCACAAAACAACACATTGTGTAAGATATGTAGGCAAGCTTCTAGCCCTGAACTATGTCGGGGCAGGAATTAGGAGACAAATCTGCAAGGGTCACAGTAACATTGAAACAGATCAAATCTAAGAAATGGTGAACATTTCCCAACATTATGTAAAGCTTACTTTGACTTTAGCTTTTTAAGAGGAGTAAACGTTTCTTTACTTAACAATAGTGTTGTTTCTATTTGAAAGAAAATTTGTCTTTCTTCCTGCAAATATACATTTATCAGAAAAGTAAATGGTTTTCGTGACAGTTGATACCATTTCATTTTGTGCATGAACGGTAAATAAAATGCTAACCTTAGACACTTTTAAAACATATTTTCCATTTCCACTACTGGTAGTTCAAATTAGTTTACATCATATATTGTCAGAAGATAAATTCTTTAATAAATGTATATTTTTTTTTAACTTTTTTACTTTAGAATGTGGTTTATATATGTAAAAAAAACAACCGAAGATATATATTAACTACTTTGTTACAGAAAAACGCTTGTTTGCTATTTATTCTTGATTAGTATAATGTCTTCATGTATTCTAAATTCATTTAACTTTGTTTAGAAAGTAATGGTATCAATGTGTTTACCACTAATATTTTATAATCATCACTAAATCACTTAAGCGTCACTAACTTACACACTAAATAAACTATTTTTAAGCTTGCATACTCATTATTTTTTTGGAAACCTTTTTTCAATTCATTAGTAAGTGCTGTTGACACTTGACTTGTTTACACTATGTTTGGCTGTTGTTTTTGAAGGCCACATGCTTAAAACCAAAGCATACAATTTATGTCTAGATAGTGAACTAAAATATACTAGATATATTCCAAAATTCATTTTTTAAATACTGTAAAGAACATTTTTATCACTGAAATTATTATTATTATTAATAAAAAAGACAAAAAAATACTGTTTTACAAATAGATATAAGCCACACAGTCAATCTAACGTGCATTCACGGAAATCTCCCTCCCTGGAACCCCAATCTCCCTCTCTAGGAGCCTAAGTCTCCCTCTTTGGGACCAAGGGAATATCACATGTCTGGCTCTACCAAATGAGCTACCCTGGTAAACAGCCATGGGGAGAGCATATTCACAACATGAAAATTTAAAAAGAAAACACAGCCACACAAAAGCTATCTCTTAATATGTGCTCCCAGAAAAGGCAGCACTATGTCTTAATCTGCTTCAAGTATACACCATCTTAGTTGCAGTTGGGACAGTATACAAATGTGGAATTATGTTGTGATTTTGTGTTGTAGTGACCCCCGTTTACTCGGGATGCAGCTGTATGAGATTATAAAATGTGAATTTATACATGTATTATCATATTGAATATTTGAATAATACTTATATTGCGGCTTAGATCATATAGGGCAATCATGCTGTCTGGTTGATAAAAATTGACAAAGAATAAACTTTATACTAATAAGTTCCCAACATGCCAATAACCAAATTTTTCTTTTTCAGCCTGTGATCAAGTTGATATGTAACCGACACAATAACAAGTATTCTTATACCCCGTAAGTATACAATGTTTTATTCCTTGTCATGTTTAAAAAGTGAAGTATAGAAGAGTTATATGTCAAAACAAAATTGATTATCTTGGAAAGGCTTTACAGCTTTATCCCATAAAAGTTTAAGAGAAAACTTAACAATTTGTTGTATTAATATGACAGATTTATCAATTATTTAACTATTTATTTAATTTGTACATTCTATTGAGATAAACTGATGGAAGTTTTCTTAAAGGTGGTATTGCAACAGTTTGCATGTATCAAATACATATAACAATATCAAACCACCACATTGGGGTATTCGGGCATAATTTTCGTATAAATTTTGACTAAAGTCTTAATGAAGAATGAATTTGAACACTAAATGAATTGTTAGAACTGAGTCTGAAAAAAATGTATTCTTTTGAAATGTATAAAATGCTTGATAGTGGTCAATGCTAAAAATAGATATCAACATCAGAGTGGATAACCCGGATGACTATTTAACATGATCTCAAAACTAAGTGGTCATGCGACTTTTTAAGTTTAAAAATAGCTATCTCTGCAGCATGGCTCAGATAGGAAATAGCTGCTTGCAATGACGAGTAGTGATTTATGTTTGACTGTTTACACTGATCTAGGACATCAATCATTTTGCAGGAAATTTTTAGATAACAATGACATATTTGGTTATTTGAGAAAAGAAATGGTCCAAACAGTCGGTGACCACCTTTAAAGAATCTAGTGGTGTTAAAAATGCCAGCAATTAATTTTTAAAGCTCATATTTAAACCTTTTTATTCAACTCTGTTTTTATATTATACTCTGCTTTTCCTGTTTTAATTGTTCTATCACTATAATTTTTTTCATAAAATCATGTTCACATAAATTCCACTCCTCACTATAATCATTTCATAAATTCCTGTCCATATAAATTCCTTTCCCCACTATAATCATTTCATAAATTCCTGTCCATATAAATTTCACTCTCCCCTTTCCAGCAACTCGGATGACAACTTCCTAAAGAATCTGGAGTTGTTTGACAAGCTTGCGCTGCGGTTCAGTGGACGTGTCCTGTTTCTGAAAGACGTGTTGGGCAGCAGTGAGATCTGCTGCTGGTCATTCTTTGGACACAACATGAAGCTGGCTGAGGTCTGCTGTACTTCCATTGTGTATGGAGAGCAGAAAAAACATACCAAGGTAAGGGGATGTTACTTACTGTTGTTATTGTCTTTGTGGAAATGTTCGTCTGCTTGTGTAGGAGAAAGATCCTTAAGAAATATTAAAGTCAGAACCACTGAACCACCATAATCTGCTGGATAACCTGTTCACATGAAAGGTTATACTCACACCCAAAAGTTGGACTCACACTCAAAGGTTGGACTCTCACCCAAAAGTTGGACTCACACCCAAAGGTTGAACTGTCACCCAAAGGTTGGACTCAACCCCCAAGGTTAGACTCACACGCAAGTTTGGAATCTCACCCCAAGGTTGGACTCTCACCCCAAAGGTTGGACTCATACCTGAAGGTTGGACTCACACCCAAGGTTGGACAGTCACCCAAAGGTTGGACTCGCACTCAAGGTTGGACTCTCACCCCAAGGTTGGACCCACACCAAAGGTTGGACTCACACCCAAAGTTTGGACTTTCACCCAAGGGTTGGACTCACACCCAAGGGGTAAAGCTCCTAAAAGTTATAAGTCAGCACTGGTTTGATCATAAGAGACTGCCACAGAAAGTCAGAACTACTTCTTCTCATTAAACATCATATTTCCATAAGTTGGGATTTCACAATTGACTACATTCTTCCCTAAACTCCAGTTTCTTCCTTCTTCTTTTATTGTTACTGACAAGTTTGTCAAAACTAACGATACCAAGTTCCATAATGGTCTTTCAATGTTCTGTTTCCTTTGACCTCATTCTTATATTAATGCTTTTCCTCTCTCCAGTACTAAAGTATGGAAAGATCTCACCATGTGCTAAGTTGACTAGTGAAAAGGAAATAATGAATTATTTGCTTTTCAAAGAGTGGTGAAGGGTCATTTAGAGTTGCTTTGTCTGTCCATCTTTATGTGCATGCACTCATGTTATTTTCATTTCCCATAAAAACATTTGAAGAACACAGCTGATTTAATTAATATCTAGTTTATTTGGTATCAAATACAGGCTGGATTTTGAACTATTTACTTACTATTAACTTCGTCATTGATATCAATATATAGATCAAGTTACATGTTGGATACTATTTATGTACTGTTAACTAAGTTATTGATATCAATATATCAATCAAGTTACATTTTGGATATTGTACATACTATTTGTTATTGCCTGTTCTTGTCTAGATATGAAAAATAATTTGTGTACAAAACTATCTTGTGATCGTTTGACTCTTTTCACTCCACAGGTTGAGTTTCCTGAAGCCAAGATTTATGAAGAGGCGTTGAACACCCTCCTGTATGAAAACAGACATACACGTCCTGATGCTGAGTTGATGAAGGCCACGCGTGGATTCGGCACACAGAGTGGGGCAGCCGGGTACCAGTCTGATGAAGAGATAGAAGAAATGCTGGACAGGGTCCGAACCTCAAACAGTCGAAAATAATGAAATTCTCACATAGGGTGTGATTTTTATTTTTATTTTTAAAGCATTATTGAAATGGTCATGATTAATAATTAGTTTATCAGTTCATCTAGGAACAGATTATAAGATAAAATTATAAAGTTGCTGCCAGCCAGTCCAGCACTTCTAACTGCTGAATAAGTAACACATTTATTGAAGAAAATAATTAGAGGGGATATTTTATTAGTTATCTGCAATATGTAGAGTTGTTGGACTAGTAAATGTGACAACCTAAGATTGAGGAATGGAAAATATTAAATTAAATAGTTGTCAATGTGATGTGGAAACAAACATTAGCAAAAAGCTGAAGTTTTGTGGCAGATTGCATGATGATAAACCAAGGAAAGGTATTTGTATAAACTGACATTTCAGTCAAAAGGGAAAAAAATATGTACACAGTGAATAAATTTTGAATCCTTTTTGTGATGTATATATGCACTATTATAAAATTGGTAAAGAATTATCTGTGAAAAAAGACTTCTACAGGTCATTTTTATTATGTAAACATCTTTTGCAGATCATAAAAATGAAAGTGCAATACAATTTTAAATATTGTGTCTCGATCACATTTGTACTAGCACGTTTATCAATAGATCAAGTCTGAATATTTTTTTATTCTTGATGTCTTAAGGACAGTTTTTGTCCATTTTTAATACTTACAGCATTTTTAGGAGAAAAAAGGTGTGTTGTTTTTTCATATGACAAGTTTAAAAGTTTTTTGTTTATCTAAATTTATATCCCTTTCTGCTTCTTTTTTGTTTGAGACTTATGTTTGAGATTTGTCTCTCTGATTATTGTGCAATTATAATGTTTTTTTCATTGACTGTAATAATTTTGTCATAAGGTTTAGAAAATTTGTTATTAAACATTGTTGTTTTCACCATCATGTTTAAATTTTGAATGCAGTGTTTAATTCTGTAATTTGCCATTATTATTTATGTGGGGCGGCCAGTGGATTTAAAATCACGAAGAGCGTAGGCTTGCGGTTTGAGAGGTCGCAGGTTCGAACCCCGGCCTGGTCAAACCAATGACTTTAAAGTTGGTAGAAGTGGCTTCCCTCCTAACACTCGGGGCTAAGGGGACAGCATTACGCCTGACTCGTTGGTGTCAGTATAATGGACCGACCAGGTTCAGTCCCTGGACACATATTAAAATGCCCCTATGCTATAATGATAGAAATGTTGCTGCACAGTATGGGCAAAAATGCTGGCAAATCCGAAAGAAATTCCTTCCAGCTGTCCGGCTGTGTTTTGGTGATTCTACTTTGACATATGTATGGTGCTTTCTTACAACAGTTATTAGATGGACCATGACTATAATTGTGACAGAGGGAAGTAACAAATAGCAACAAACAGTAACCAGGTACAGGAGGCCCCAGGTTCAATCCCGGGCCACAACATACCACATTTGTTAAAAATGGTAGTGGAAGCACCCATGATTGCTAACACTCAGGCAAATATAGGGGTAGTTCAAAGACTGGTTGGCTTGGTGTTGGGATAATGTGGCTGGGTGTGGTATCATGCCAGGCATCATGCTATACACAGTGAAAGCAGCACTATATCTGCTTCATGTGGACACCGTTGGTTGGGCGATAATTCCAATAAACAAACAATACTGTTTTCATGGTATTTGTAAAATTTAGCATTGTTGGCTTTAAGTTTTATCTTTTCTTAGCGAAAAGACCTCGTAATAAAAAGGACAGCCATATCTTATCTGACACAAGATATGTTGATGTCTCTTGTTTTCTGTATCTTAGATTTATTTCTGATCTGAATATTGACATAGTTTTTACATTGTTATGAGTGATATTATTAAATGTTTTAAGTAGAAGAACAAGAGGGCATGATGGGGAGAGAGAGAGAGAAAGGGGACAAAGTAAATAGATTAATAGAAAGGTAGAAGGTTGAGGTCTTGTACATACATGAAGAAATGTGAGTTGAA
The DNA here is from genome assembly GCA_007844125.1 of Sinonovacula constricta. Taxonomy (NCBI): domain Eukaryota; kingdom Metazoa; phylum Mollusca; class Bivalvia; order Cardiida; family Solecurtidae; genus Sinonovacula; species Sinonovacula constricta. The sequence goes on along the minus strand of CM017571.1, from coordinate 7,824,167 downwards.
TCGCGATCAATGTGTGGTAGATTTACTGAAAGAATGTTAACAATTTTGTATGATAACTGATATGTTGTTTTTCTTAATTTATTACTTCTTTAACATTTTATTGTCTGTTTTCGCTGCTCTGTTCGGATTGAAAGACTTGTTGATATTTTATTGACTCTTGTTTCACTGTTAGTGACATGTTGCCATTGGCTTAAAATGTTGTTTAGAATTGGTGATAAATTGTCTAAAGTTCAGTGCTGTATTATACAAAAGCTTTCACATCCCTTTTCAAAAGTGAAATACAATCCTCTGACATTTTTGTAATATTGGTCTTTAAAATTGATCTCTTTAACAAAATGAAATCCAACTACATGTATTGCTTACAAGTATTATATCATGTTGTCTTTCATGTGGGAAGGTCTTTTAGCTGACCTGCAATGTGTCTGGTTTTAGGCTGGACTTGACTGAGGTCTTACCCCAGTAATAAACTGGACGTCGCCAATTAATCTATAATTGTTTTGGTTTATGTTAAAAATATTATGCTGCAACTTAAAGTTTAAAACAGTAATTGATGGACAAAAGAGTTTCATTATAAAAAAAAACATTTTTCAACATAAACCCATGTTAATAGATATGTCGTTGCATGTTAACTTAATTCTTAATAGTTCACAAAATAATCACCCTAAATCTCCGAAAAAGAAACAATGCAATCTTTTGGATGTTCAAGGGACACACGTTTTATCTTCTAGGTCAGTAACCCCCTTTTGTTTCTCGCTGTGATAGATCTGTAACGAGTGTTGTGGTCGTTGCCGCTGTGGTCGTTGTTCTCTCTGCACATCAAACATGTCGTTGTACTGTTGTTGTAGCTCTATTCTTGATCAAAATAAAGTTTCTGAATCGATGTTTATTTGATGTTGATTTTTATTTCTAATCTCCTAGACGATGATAACTAATATGCTGCATATCAACAATTGTTGTTTTCAATAAAATTAAACTAAAAAGCTATGCACCGGACCAGGTAGCGCATCGGCTCCAGGTACAAGAGAACAAGGATTCGAGACCGGACCGCGACATACCAAAGTCGATAACAATGGTAGTAGTATCCCTTGCTAACGATCAAGCAAATATAAGGGTAGTTCCACGACTGGTTGGCCCGGTGTAAGGATAATGTGACTGGGTGTTGTATCATGCCAGGTGTTCATGGCATGCAGGGGCGGATCCAGGATTTCAGAATTGGGGGGGCCGAGGGAGTAACATTCGGTCGCAGGCCGGAGCTGATCGCGCCGTAGGCGCGAAATCCGCGGCGCGGGGTCTGGAGGGGGCTCCCCCAGAAAATTTTGAATTCTAGATGCGCTGAGATGCGATTTCCAAGCATCTGTGGGGCATAATTTCCTTATCTATTTGCTGACTTTAAAGGGCAAAATACTTTTTTTTGTTGGTCGTCGAAAAATAGGGGAGGGCCGCGGCCCCTTTGGCCCCCCTCTGGATCCGCCCCTGGAATGTTATACTATATAGTGAAGACAGCACTATATCTGCTTCAGGTGAACACATCCTCCAGATAACTGAAATACTGTTGGTGGGGCGATAAACCCAACAAACATAAAAAAACTATGCAGAAGCACATTGTCCACTTGTTTCAAAACGCTAATATTTTTGTTTTTTAAAGGTGTAGGGGCGCCCTGTCATAGTTGTAAGTCGCCGACTTGTAACTCCTCTGACTGCTTCGCCTTCCACCACGTGGGTTTGATTCCTGTTCGGGGCGGAGGACTTGGATGTGGTAAGGTTTCCAGCTGATTTGCAGTGCGCCGCGGTGGTTCTACCTAGGCATTAGTCTGGGGTCTTGCTCCACAAAATAGATGGACGTCGCAATAATGATCATAACTGGTCGCTGCGATTCCAAAAACAAACATTCATTATTAAATGTATACATGTTGAAGGCTTGTTTTAGACGAGGTAAGGTGTTTTTACTTACAGGCATAACATTATGTATATATACTAGTGCTTAAAGAAAAAAAAACCGCGAAATGTCGATGTACCCAAGTTTATTTAATTATATACACAACCAAACAAGTGCGCAAAAATGTGTAAAACTTTTTTTTTCTTTAATTCTGATGAATTTAGCGAAGTTACCTTACTGTGACACATTTAATATCTGTCGTCATGTCACAAACGTTGTCTTCAAGCAATGCCATTAATTGAAGCAAATAACGCACAGGTATTTTTAATTTAACAAAAACATGCACAGTATTTACTGAAGTCCAATTCGCTATTTTCGAAATGAACGAAATTTGTTAGTTATCTCCCTTGTGGGAAGGTATTTTCATATACCTTATGTAAGAAATATTCTTAATTTTATGTTTAATTTGCTTATTTTTAAAGTGTCGCTCAAGCACTTTTCCTCATTCCTATCGCAATCAATAAGTTACAATTTTATGAATATGTTGCAGCCATAAGTGTTCCAAAAAAGTTTTAAAATAATCTAATTTCTCTTTCAGTAACTTTATACCAAACACCTTCCCAAAAGGGAGGTAAGAAAGTGAAAATAGTTAGAGTAACGTCCCTTTATAAACGAAAAGACTGAGTTGAATTGTTTAACCACTATACAGATTTCAATGACGAGCTACAGTCTAACGTTCCAATGCTGATGAGCAAAAAGCGTTATCTGTTTAACAAGGTAATTCTGTCTTTAACGGAAGTTCTCACTTTAAAAATATAGTCACTTAGTTTTACCACATTCTTCAGTTGTTTCTTTTAAAGCACGCTCATAAATTCGCTGTCAATCTCACATTTGATGAAGAGCTGATCATCTCGGATGTAGTCGAAAGTGTCCAAGATGTTGATTTCGACGAACTTCTGGGCGCCGAACGAAGCGTTCCGATCGCCAACTGGTCGCCCTAGAAAGGGTTTGTTGTCCTTGATAGCGTTCGGCTAAGAACAAAAGGAACACAACACGTTTTATAATTCCCTGGTCAGATAAGTGGCAAAGAAACCAAACGATACCAAAATATTTAGCATGGATTAGAAATAAAACTTTATTTTATAATTATCATTTAAAGAGGATACACCAAAAAGCATATAGAGAAAGCTAAAAAGACTTTATTATTATTTCGGTAAGGTAATGCAACCATTTTAGCTTTCCCTGTATGCACTTTTGTCGATGGTGATTTCCGATGGACCTTTTAAATGGGTAAAAGTTTGTGAGAAAAAAGAGTTTGTTGTTTTTATGGTGGGGTGGGGTGGTTAACGTCCCACCAGTAGTGTTTCAGTTATCTGGAGATGGTGTCCACTTGAAGCAGATAAATGGCTGCCTTCACTGTGTATTGCTTGCCGTGAACACATGGCATGATACCACACACATACACCGGACCAACCAGTCTGGGAACTACCCTTATAATTCCTTAAGAGTTAGCAATGGTGCTATACCACTACCATTTCTACGACAATATTATGTCGCAGCCCGGGTTCGAACCCAGAGGCTCTCGTGCCTGGAGCCGACGCTATACAAATTGCTCTTCAAGGTCAGGTGATAAAATGTTCTTACCGCAATAAAGCTTTGACCCAAGTTACGTTCATAGCGATCTGAATGTAACGTGTTTAAACTAACTTAACATTTGTATAATCCATAAGCCGAATAACGGGCCCTAAGTTCTAGCTGTTACAAATTTCATTTTTTAAAAATCGGTTTGTGCCGTATGACCTGTTAAGTGTCGCTGTGCCGTAAAACCCAAATAAATAAAAATCAGTTTGCGCCGTATGACCTGTTAAGTGTCGCTGTGCCGTAAAACCCAAATAAATAAAAATCAGTTTGCGCCGTATGACCTGTTAAGTGTCGGTGTGCCGTAAAACACAAATAAATAAAAATCGGTTTGCGCCGTATGACCTGTTAAGTGTCGGTGTGCCGTAAAACACAAATAAATAAAAATCGGTTTGTGCCGTATGACCTGTTAAGTGTCGCTGTGCCGTAAAACCCAAATAAATAAAAATCGGTTTGCGCCGTATGACCTGTTAAGTGTCGCTGTGCCGTAAAACACAAATAAATAAAAATCGGTTTGTGCCGTATGACCTGTTAAGTGTCGCTGTGCCGTAAAACCCAAATAAATAAAAACCGGTTTGTGCCGTATGACCTGTTAAGTGTCGGTGTGCCGTAAAACCCAAATAAATAAAAATCGGTTTGCGCCGTATGACCTGTTAAGTGTCGGTGTGGCGTAAAACCCAAATAAATAAAAATCGGTTTGCGCCGTATGGCCTGTTAAGTGTCGCTGTGCCGTAAAACCCAAATAAATAAAAATCGGTTTGTGCCGTATGACCTGTTAAGTGTCGGTGTGGCGTAAAACCCAAATAAATAAAAATCGGTTTGCGCCGTATGACCTGTTAAGTGTCTGTGTTTCGTAAAACCCAAATAAATAAAAATCGGTTTGCGCCGTATGACCTGTTAAGTGTCGGTGTGGCGTAAAACCCAAATAAATAAAAATCGGTTTGCGCCGTATGACCTGTTAAGTGTCGGTGTGGCGTAAAACCCAAATGAATAAAAATCGGTTTGCGCCGTATGGTCTGTTAAGTGACGGTGTGCCGTAAAACCCAAATAAATAAAAATCGGTTTGCGCGGTATGACTTGTTAAGTGTCGGTGTGCCGTAAAACCCAAATAAATAAAAATCGGTTTGCGCCGTATGACCTGTTAAGTGTCGGTGTGCCGTAAAACCCAAATAAATAAAAATCGGTTTGCGCCGTATGACCTGTTAAGTGTCGGTGTGCCGTAAAACCAAAATACATAAAAATCGGTTTGTGCCGTATGACCTGTTAAGTGTCGCTGTGCCGTAAAACCCAAATAAATAAAAATCAGTTTGCGCCGTATGACCTGTTAAGTGTCGCTGTGCCGTAAAACCCAAATAAATAAAAATCAGTTTGCGCCGTATGACCTGTTAAGTGTCGGTGTGCCGTAAAACACAAATAAATAAAAATCGGTTTGCGCCGTATGACCTGTTAAGTGTCGGTGTGCCGTAAAACACAAATAAATAAAAATCGGTTTGTGCCGTATGACCTGTTAAGTGTCGGTGTGGTGTAAAACCAAAATACATAAAAATCGGTTTGCGCCGTATGGCCTGTTAAGTGTCGGTGTGCCGTAAAACCAAAATACATAAAAATCGGTTTGCGCCGTATGGCCTGTCAAGTGTCGGTGTGCCGTAAAACCCAAATAAATAAAAATCGGTTTGCGCGGTATGACCTGTTAAGTGTCGGAATGGCGTAAAACCCAAATAAATAAAAATCGGTTTGCGCCGTATGACTTGTTAAGTGTCGGTGTGGTGTAAAACCAAAATACATAAAAATCGGTTTGCGCCGTATGGCCTGTTAAGTGTCGGTGTGCCGTAAAACCAAAATACATAAAAATCGGTTTGCGCCGTATGGCCTGTCAAGTGTCGGTGTGCCGTAAAACCCAAATAAATAAAAATCGGTTTGCGCGGTATGACCTGTTAAGTGTCGGAATGGCGTAAAACCCAAATAAATAAAAATCGGTTTGCGCCGTATGACCTGTTAAGTGTCTGTGTTCCGTAAAACCCAAATAAATAAAAATCGGTTTGCGCGGTATGACCTGTTAAGTGTCGGTGTGGCGTAAAACCCAAATAAATAAAAATCGGTTTGCGCGGTATGACCTGTTAAGTGTCGGTGTGGCGTAAAACCCAAATAAATAAAAATCGGTTTGCGCCGTATGACCTGTTAAGTGTCGCTGTGGCGTAAAACCCAAATAAATAAAAATCGGTTTGCGCCGTATGACCTGTTAAGTGTCGCTGTGGCGTAAAACCCAAATAAATAAAAATCGGTTTGCGCCGTATGACCTGTTAAGTGTCGGTGTGGCGTAAAACCCAAATAAATAAAAATCGGTTTGCGCCGTATGACCTGTTAAGTGTCGGTGTGGCGTAAAACCCAAATAAATAAAAATCGGTTTGCGCCGTATGACCTTTTAAGTGTCTGTGTGGCGTAAAACCCAAATAAATAAAAATCGGTTTGCGCCGTATGACCTGTTAAGTGTCGGTGTGCCGTAAACCCGACCTGTTAAGTGTCGGTGTGGCGTAAAACCCAAATAAATAAAAATCGCTTTGCGCGGTATGACCTGTTAAGTGTCGGTGTCGCGTAAAACCAAAATAAATAAAAATCGGTTTGCGCCGTATGACCTGTTAAGTGTCGGTGTGCCGTAAAACCCAAATAAATAAAAATCGGTTTGCGCCGTATGACCTGTTAAGTGTCGGTGTGCCGTAAAACCCAAATAAATAAAAATCGGTTTGCGCCGTATGACCTGTTAAGTGTCGGTGTGCCGTAAAACCCAAATAAATAAAAATCGGTTTGCGCGGTATGACCTGTTAAGTGTCGGTGTGGCGTAAAACCCAAATAAATAAAAATCACTTTGCGCAATATGACCTGTTAAGTGTTGACTTCGCTATAACTGTTTCTTAAACGTGTAAACAAAACACTAATAAGTATAAGTAATTTATTATACAGGTTGTATCGATAATTTACCTGATTAAAATCTTAATGACGAACAAATCGGTTGATCAATTAAAACACAATGTTTTACGGTTTATTTGAAAATCAATCGCAGCACTAACAATAAACGATGTACGCTAGACAGTGTATAAAACAAGCTGATTACAGCTGATCATTTGGCCGCAAAAAGATTGTGCATCCATTATCTAGGACTGCCAAGAACGGCGTAATTCACCCAGTAAACAGCAACTCTTTCAGGCCTGCATATATACATATTCATGTATGGTCTGCACACAACTTCAATCCCGTTAACACTTGTCATGCCTTCGTAGGTTGTCATAAAATATGGGTAAAATGTACACACAGAAAACAGACGTTATTTTACCTGTACGACGTAGCTGACGTTACGTCGTGCGTCCGGATCCTGGCACTGGTCGAGCAACGTGAACGTCACAGTGTGACGGAACGGCCACAGCAACAGAGCGTCGTACTCGCCTTTACATATGCAGATAAAAATCGATATGAACTTGCCACGAGCTAAAATGGAGATGAATAAACAAGCCATAATAATATGATTATGAACCAGAAATCCTTTGCCTAAAATTATTCGTAACGACAAAAGTTAATGGCGAACAGCCGTTCTATCCCTATTTTTTTTTTAAATTGATGAAGTATCTTATGCAGAGTTTGTTTACACGCTGCATCGCTTAGTTCTTTCACAGTTTCTGCTGGCGAAGCATTTTATTTTATTAGCCTAACACCTGTTTTTAAAACACACATCGTATATAAAACATTTAATACTTTTTATTGCTTATTTTTTTAATTAAAGGGGAATCAGAAAATAGTATTTAAAACTTAAAATAACAAAGTTTATCCGCTCTCGTCACCTTTGCCATCTCCATACGGACAGAGCGACATCGCCATCTTGTAACCGTGGCGACTGGTAAGGAATGGCGGGCTAAAAATGGTTGCCTTTCGCCCCAGCTTGGCCTCGTGGACCTTATCTTCCCATTGCTCGATCTTCCAGACCAGTTGGCAGCCGTACAGCTTCTCAAGGGCGTCAACACGCCTCCCCAGCGCACCAAGCTGTAGAGTTGGGATAACATATATAACTGACTTATCGGATATGGCCGATAACTAATATTTTCAAATTTAACTTGTTGGCTACCGAAAGTATTAATAATATTGGATTGCAGATATGCATAAATGTGACTAGGAAAATAAACTTAAAGGGAGATAATTCAGCCGCTTGCATCTTGCTCTTGGGACATCTTGTTAAAAAGAAACATCATGCACAGTTTGTATTAAAATTAATCATAAAATATACATAAGGTACGATAGCAGGCATATTCTACGGATTCTTCGAGTGGTATTGTGTACAGGAATTTATTGACAGAGGCACACATACATAAACAGAAGACAATCCAACATTACATTTTTTGTAGCCTGGTCCAGCGCCTTGGCGTGAATCTCGAGCTCTTTCCTATGGAGGATGATTGTGTCACATGCCATCCCCAGATGCACTATGGGATCATCCTTTATGTGCTTCTCCATGTACTTCCGCTTACACTGGCAAGATGGGAAAATACAAATATACTGCCATATGAGGAAAATATTCATTACTACTAATGCTTCCTGTATAACAAGCATTGTTGCTTTCTTTAGAAACCATACATGTGATTAAGACCTACCGTAAACAATGGCGGCGTCTACAATGGGATTACTTCCCTTGAACAAACTTTCGGAATGGTAGAATTTAATTATATTATAATATTTAATTAATTCAAGCGCACTATTTTTGGAAGAATAACATAGTGATATTAATGCGCATTTGTAAATAAACATAGACGTGATCAACGAGGCAGACTTTTTGAAAGTCACGTGGATCGAAAGTAGTCCCGACATTTAGTGAGCCAATAACAGAGGTGAATGTATGAGCAGATGGTAGAGAGTGATGCACGAACTGATTATTAATCAACTCCGAATCTTAATATTTACCAAGTCGTTTCGATATGTGGTATTTGCGGTCTGTAAGTAATAAGCATACATTTATAAAAATAAAATTCTAGTGTCAAGAAACAAATCTCGTTGAAATAACGCGACAAACGAGAATCTGCCCAACTTACCTCATACTGACAGCCACCATCCCAGAAAGGACACTTGATCTTTTGCCGAGGGCATTCGTCGTCTAAATGTTCCTGCAGCTTCTCTCGTGTAATCTCGCCGCCATCTGTACATTTGTTTGGACACGTGAGCTTGAACTTGCCGCAGACGCCGAAATGGTCAATCTCTTCTTCGGCCTTCATGCGTACATTGCAAAACTCGCACTTGATCTCGCGTTTCTTGCAGTCATTAGTGAGGTGGGATTTCAAAATGACTTTCTCAAGCTTCATTCCACATCCTTTTGGACATTTCAGCAACTGGTATCGACAGTCAGCCAAATGCATCTAAGAAAATGATATAACATTATTGTATGCTATTGCAATGAATGATTCGACCAGTCCAATGGGCATTCGTGCTAAAATCGTTATGCGACTGTTCGAAAAAAACTTTGAAATATGCTCTCTTTAGTCTGTTCTATCGTTTAGCCTAACATATTTTTCAGTTAAAAATGTTTTCGGTCTAACATACAAGGTACATACATGGATTTCCTTGAAGACCCCAGACCAGGAACATCCCCGGATGACATGGGAGCAATTGACGGGCAGCGATTCGATCTCCTTTTGGAACTCCTTGTCCACGATCACCTAGGGAACAATACTAGTGATAATATACACACAATAAAATACCTTTGTGACGTCGCTTTTAAGCTTTTATCCCATTTGGCGATGTTGGGCATAATTTCTGCATTTTACTCATGCTTTAGTCTAAACAAAGGCAGTTTTGAAAACTATGTAAATTATGAGACAGTACAAATCCTAAAAAATCCTGAAAAATAGCTCGGAATGTCCATTCTGTCACAATCTTTATATACACACAGTGCGGATTTCTGCTGGAAATAGCTACCGACGTCAGAGCGGACTACTTGTATGATGATATAATATGACCTCAAAAGTAAGTGGTCACGCGGTTTTATTAGATAAAAAAGTAATTGTGCAGAGTTGATATTGGCCCGAGGGCAGTCGTATTGGCCCAAGGCCGAGGGCCGAGAGCCAATACGACTCACCCGAGGACAAATGACAGGGCCAATATCAAATCACGCATTTATTGACAATGTTATTAAATACCTGCAAGTATTTATAACATTTCACATTAAATACTTACTTACTGTTTACATTAATACAAGTCAGAAAATGCTTCCTTGTGTTTTTGTGACATCTACCCGTTGTAAATTTATAACTCATTTGGTTAAACACAACTAATTCATGCTGTGAGTGTTTGATAACTGAGAATATTTTGTTTTATAAATTGATGCAACCTGCCGACGTCTACACATAGACTCAGTTAAAACAAAATGGCTGACATTTCCAAGAGCTTCTTGCTGAAATCTATATATTATTTTTTACCCTGTAGTATTAGCCAATCAAATCAAATCAAATCGCGGGCTGAAAATGTGATATAGATTTTGGCACTGTTTTAAAGCAGGCCGCCGTGACAGGTGCTTTTTTAAAGGACTAATAACGTAAAGTTATTTAATAAATGTTTGTAATGACGAGAGTGAGATGATATGTTCCTTTTTCCACATAGGTGCAGGACATAAATAAACAGCATTTCAGGGGGTCTGTTCAGTAAACAAAAAATAGCGAGACAAAAATCTGGTCTAAACAGTCGGATACCACCGGTAAAGTTTGGTTATGTTTTTAAAATTGCACTAAGATGTCATGGGAGGTCTCCTTGTAATTTAACTTTTTGTAAACTGCTTATTCTGTTATGTGTCAGTACCTAGGTATAAACTATTTTTACTTCCTGGAATTATGAAACACCGACTTTAAAAAAAAATATTTAAAGTCGAACACACAGAACATTTATGGCCAATGGCAGTTGTGCGGTCATGACAAATTTGAAATTTTAGCAACTGATAAAACGATGATTTAAATCTTTAAAGCCACGTACAAGACGCATTCACAAACAAAAATTTAAATATATACATAAAAACTGTAAATCGAAAAAAAAAAAAAAAACACTTAAAATTGTGATTCGGGACTTAGGTATCAGCTACCTGGGTGTTCCGGTCCACTGGCGTGAAATCAATGGGGCACTTGGCGGTGGTCCTTAACAATTGTGGGAGACAGTTGGCGCAACATCTGTGGCCACACTTCTCGAACTGGACCGGGAACTTCAGCACGGAGCCACATACCGGACACTCGTAATCTTTATCAAGAGGATCCTGGAACACGTACTCGACGTCATCCGGGTCCCTGGTGATAACATTGGTTGATGGTTATTTTTGAATATTTCGCATCAGATCTACTTGGCTGTCATTCTCACAGTCAATGTGACCGCATTGTAGGCACAATGCGCCTGCTGAACACTTTCCGGGCAATAACAAATAAAGTTACTAAGTGAATGCTTCGAGGTAAGGGGTGGGGGGGGGGGGGGGGGGGGGGCAAAATTTGTGACCACTAACGTTTTGTTTTTTAAGACAAACAACAGCAACAACCACCAGACAAAACAAGCACAAACAAACTTAGTAACCACCAAGGGAGGGGCAGGGTAGTTAATTGCTTGGTGGCGATTTTCGAACGGTAAATTACGAACAGAGACTAATTTGCAAAGTCTTAATGTCGCTAGATGTGTACACTTTTTCACCCAGTTTTAACAGCTACAAAAGTTCTTAAAGGGACTGTGGGTTGAATAAAAAGCATTTTTAAAAAGAAAATTTCTTTGTATTGTACTGAAAGATAGTTAAGATATACAAGTGATAACAAATAACACACGTGAAATACCAAAATAAGTAAATAAAAATGATAGCCAAACCAACCGAGAAATAAAACGTTAGTAACCGTGTTCCCCTCTCTCTCTCTCTCTCTCTCTCTCTCTCTCTCTCTCTCTCTCTCTCTCTCTCTCTCTCTCTCTCTCTCTCTCTCTCTCTCTCTCTCTCTCTCTCTCTCTTTCTCTCTCTCTCTCTTTCTCTCTCTCTCAATATTGGCTCATTTCTTTATTTACATGTATATGTATGTATAATGCAATTTGAAGTTTAAAAGTCATACATATGCCGTAATCAGTATTTGACTTTAATGACTATTTTGCTGCTTAAATCCGACAGAGTTCCTGTAACGTTAAACCTTCATATACATGTACCACAGCTACAACTGATATATTTTATATAGTTTTAATATATTTAAAGTGATTTGGTTAATTGTGTGATATCTTTGGCATATCAAGGATACACAAATTAGATTTATCGTCTTTTGTGTGTCCTTTTTTTATTTGACATTTTCCATACCTTTTTAACAAATCCCACATTGTATGCTTCTGAACGCGTTTATGGCCGGGTAAAAATCAACAAATAATTTAATAAAACTCGATAATTATTAAATATAAAATCCAAATGGGGAGGAATATAGATTTTCGATAAAGGTGATGTTATTTTACTCAACCAGAAATAGCTTCCAGGCAGTACAAGGAAGCGCAAATAGGGCGAAAATAGGGTATGTTTCTTTATAATTGAGTTTAACATTATTTGCTTTCGTGGAACAGTTAAATAAACCGAATGTGCTAAATACATAGCAAAATAGGGCCCTGTAACAAGTGCTCTAATTAAAACTGTACTTTGTTAATTAATAGGCTAAACACATATCGACATAAAGTGACCTTTAGAACTTGCCCTAATTATTATTTTACTTTTATATATATATATATATATATATATATATATATATATATATATATATATATATATATATATATATATATATATATATATATATATATATAATTTATATTTTATAACACAATTGAATACAACACATTTTATTGCATTAAACGACTTCTTGCTTACAGCGCAACTAAACAAATAATATGTATATAGAGTGACTTGGATTACAGATTTGCATTTCACAAAATTAATTGCAAAAGTTACTATAATTAATTATCTATAACAATAGTAACACACAGAAAACCAACTGGTCTTCTAATACAATCAAAAGGCTCCTAGAAATATTGCATTGTTCATTGTTTGGAAAAAAAAACAAACTAAAGAACTCGTAAGTTATTTCTTTAAAAATGTCCTTATTTGTAAATAAATCCACGAAGCTATATAAACAGAATAAAAACTGACATAACATAGAATAAAAATCAATGAAAAATGAAAGCAAGTAAACGCAGTCTGAACAATTCGGCTTTTATCGCCGTTATATTTTGTGGAAATGGCCGAGGTGTTGCGACTGCATCTAAACTCTATACTCACATCAGTGGGTTTACTTCCATGCTGGACCCGGCACGTGCTTGAATATCATTTCCGTTAGCAATGTTACTCATAATGACATTCAAGGATCTTGTATCGAGAGATCACTGGAAAGAAAAAGGTTGCGCAATCACTTCTTGTAAACTTGAATTTTGAACACAGTGAGGTGTACATAAAATATCGAAAGAAATCGGCAACTATTTCACAGTTTTGTGACATTTAATTCTCCGACAATCGCCGAGTAAGACCAAGTTATCCAGATACAGTCTAAACCAAATATCTATCATGCGAACTTTCGCAATAGTTGAGAATGTAAATATTAAGGCACAGTCTTTTAAATCTCACTTCATCTGTACTTGTTATATGTATACAGGCGCGTTTCTGCCATTACGCACTTTACGCACGTGCGTAACCTCCGTTCGAAAAATCGAAAATGTAAAAGTAACAAAAACACTAAGAAAGTCGATACCTAACCCTAGTTAGAAAGGATATATTTTATTTCTGCAGTTTCTATGTTATACAATCTTATAACCACGCCAATCAAGTTGATTTTTTTAATGATTAAACTTATACACGCCAGAATTTAAGTCGTTCATATTTTGAGTTAAGTTTCTCGCATGTCTTCATTTTACCTGTTTTTCATTAGAAATGAACCGAATATATTCAAAAGTATTACTACAAAGCTTATTTCCCTTGTAATTGTGCGTAACTTCATAAACCGCCCAGGTACGCGCCTGTATGTATATATAACTTCATTAACCGCCCAGACACGCGCCTGTGTGTATATCTACTGATACTGAAACATTTAACTGGAAGTCTGAGAAATCATAAATTATATTCTCTTCTCTCATATTTCTTTTTTACTTTACATTTTGTTTTCTTTAAATATTGATCAAATTCGATTCGACAAAAAATGAATCTTAATACACAAATTTACCAGTCAAAAATGAATGTGTTTTTTCAAGAAGCAAAAGGAACAACAACAAAAAATTATATAAATATATATGAAACATTCCTTTACATTATTATTAACATAAATATATAGAACAGAGAAAATGTTAAATTTAAAATGGAAAACTTACAATATAGTCTTCTCAAGTTTCCTAACAAAAGACCTTAAAACCCCATGAACAGCACCGAATATATATGTCCTCTCCTTTTGAAGACAGCCTACGTATTACCAAAAGTTTGGTAAGATCAGCTATATAATTATAGGAATTGTAACTTAAAGTTGTTAAGCCAGTTAAACATTGCCCCGCTGCCGGTATTTGTTTTTCGAATTTCGCAGTATTGCAAATATATATTCAATTGATCTGCGGATCTTACAGTACATGTATGTATTGCGTTAGGTGGTCGGTCTTTTTGCTAATTGCTAACACAAACTGTACGTTTCCTACACGGTGAAAGAATAATAATGATTAATACTAATAAAAAATTGATACCAATTTTGTATTTATGTTATTACTAAGCAGTGACCAGTTCAAATTATTTACATTGGCACACATGACGACAACTTCAAGATACGTAATTTGTAAAAAATGTATAATAGATCACTCACAGTTTCACACATTTACAAAATAAATAAATACAATTAAATAATATATATATTGATTGGCCCGATATGAAATAGTTTAATGACATATGAAGTTCGGAAATGGGTTTTAAGATTAAGATAAACGACAGTTTGCCTGTATCGAGTTTGTTTATTGGGTTGATCATCCCACCAACAGGATTTCAGTTATCTGGAGACGGTGTCCACTTGAAGCAGATATAGTGCTGCCTTCACTGTGTATAGCATGCCGTGAACACCTGGCATGATTCCACACCCAGTTACATTATCGTCACACCGGGCCAACCAGTTGTGGAACTTCCCGTATCTTTGCTTGAGCGTTTTTAACGACATTGGTATGTCGCGGCCAGGGATCGAACCGCTTTACCGATTGCGCTTCCATGTCCTGTCTATATCAAGTACAAACAATATCTAACTACTGCTTTAGGGAATTTGGGCATAATTTCTGCATAAATTCATACTGTAGTCTTAGTAAAAACGATTTTGAACACTACCTTTAAATAGTTTCATCGACACTGATAAAACAGTTTATGGCAGCCATCTATGTGGGTAAGAGCTAATGCAGGCCGAAATCGGGAAATATTAAACTCACCACTGTGTTTTTTATTTTTCAGTCTATTTTACTGAATTTTATATCAAATATAACAGCTTTTATAAAGTATTTTAAGTATCAAAACTGTATTTTGATAGTTTTAAAGGTTAAAGAAATACAACCGAAAATGATACACTGTTCATTTTGTTTTAAGTATGAGCCAATAGTTTAATTTATTTCTGTGTATTAATTTTGTATGCATTTATCAATTGTAAAAATATTGTATTCTAAAAATATGAATTTCAAGAGCTTTCCAGTGGTGTAAAGCTTTTAATTATCGGACCACACATGTAGAACTTACAAGAAAATAAAATTTACCCTTCTTTACAATTCATATGAAAATCCCTTGAAGTTACCATCAAAGATGGCTGCCAATACAAAGGATTTTCACTAATGTGGATACTATCTATTTTAGTACAAATCACTCTAGACGTTCATTCTTTCTACATGCATAAATAGGCACGACAGTGATCTCTGCTAAATAAAGGATCTGACAGGAGTTGTCATTTAAAACAAACAAGTTCAGGAAATGTGATAGTAAGCGAGCATATGTCGAGCTTACAATCATTTTTTCCTGGACGAGTTTTATAAATGTTTGTATTAAATGACAACGAGCGTCAGATTACTTTTATCACATAATTTTAATCGCCAATATACGACTCTAGGATTTTTTTTAATTTGGTGAAATAGTGCTATGAGACGATCTGCATTATGATGACGTCATCAATCGAACAGTTGTATTACACTAGAGCAATATTATAAAATATTTAATGGGTGTATTGACTGGCATAAGAGCGAAGATAACGTCAAAGCGAAGATAACGTCAGAGGAAGATAACGTCAGAGCGAAGATAACGTCAAAGCGAAGATAACGTCAGAGGAAGATAACGTCAAAGCGAAGATAACGTCAGAGGAAGATAACGTCAGAGCGAAGATAACGTCAGAGGAAGATAACGTCAGAGGAAGATAACGTCAGAGCGAAGATAACGTCAAAGCGAAGATAACGTCAGAGGAAGATAACGTCAGAGGAAGATAACGTCAAAGCGAAGATAACGTCAAAGTGAAGATAACGTCAGAGGAAGATAACGTCAGAGGAAGATAACGTCAAAGCGAAGATAACATCAGAGGAAGATAACGTCAGAGCGAGACAACGTCAGAGGAAGATAACGTCAGAGGAAGATAACGTCAAAGTGAAGATAACGTCAAAGCGAAGATAACGTCAGAGGAAGATAACGTCAAAGCGAAGATAATGTCAGAGGAAGATAACGTCAGAGCGAAGATAACGTCAGAGGAAGATAACGTCAAAGCGATAGATAACGTCAAAGTGAAGATAACGTCAAAGCGAAGACAACGTCAGAGGAAGATAACGTCAGAGCGGATTACCCGGACGATTTAGTTTTACTTAAAATAAGTAATCATGTTTTCTTAGTTTAAAAATGACTTTTCTGCAGCGTGGTACAGATGGGAAATACCCTATGCAATGAAGAGTGGCTATGAACGTTTCACTGTTCAAACAGATCAAGGGTTTCAATGAACCGCATTTTGAAGGACATTTTCTGATAACAGTGCCATATTTGGTTATTTGAGAATTTTTTTTTGTCAAAACTAAGCGATGTTTCTGAATAGGGTATGACAGCGGATTAAAGGTTTTCTGAAGATCATTTTTTAAAACATTTCCAAAATTATAAAAAGAACACTATTTGTAAGTAGTATCTTAAAACCACAACAACAAAATAACATGTATTTCTTGATTTAGTACAAATGCCTGTTATTTAAGAAGCTTTTCTGGTGATTTCTAAGAAAACTCACACAAAAATAAACAAAACCAAATACATGATTGAAAATTTATTGCTTAAAAGCTCAATTATCAATTCAATAATTTACATCCTTTTGTATAGAAAAACATATCAAATGTAGAAATATGATGTAACGAAGATATAAATGAAGTCTTACTTTGCAATTAAGACAACAATGGTCTATAGTGACTCCCCATTCTTTAAGTTCTTCTTCCCTAATTATCCAAGTCGATTTATACCCCTTCCTGCTTCTTTATGTTTGAGATTTGTCTCTTTAATTATTGTGCAATTATAATGGGGATTTTCCATTGACTGTTTTACTTTTATCAAAAAGTTTAGAAAAAACCAAGTCGATCATTTTCGGTGATCACAATATAAATATATTTTCACAAGAAAAATTTAATGTAATTTGCATGAATTGTAAAGCTTTTGAGTTAATAGTCCAAAATATTCTTTTTGAACAATATATAATTATAATACCCAAACTTTCCCTTAAATACAAGATCTCTTAACATTTCTTTTTCTTTCTTCCTACTCCCACAGTTAAAATTTAAGCCTCTTTGAATATGTAGAGAAGAAAACCACATTGTACCTCTAGTGAACAGTTAAATAAAAACCTAAGGCTGCTATTCATAAAGAATCCTTATTATGACTTAAATTAAGATATTTTCTTAAGTCATGAAATATTTTTGTGGATATTTGTAGTATTTTTCGAAATCTCCAGAATATCTAAATTAAAGTGAGATAAAATCTAAGACACTTTAAGAATACACCCCCCTGTGATGTTCATTTGTTTTGTTACTATGTTGTGAACTTCGGGTTTGTTTTATTTTTGAGATATATCACAGTGATCAATTATGGTCTTTATAGCAAAGTCCAGCTGTTTCAGTGAAGGAGGACCCCAGACAAATGTCTGGGTAGAACCACTGGCTCACCGCAGGTCAGCAGGAAGGCTTTCCCACATTAAGTGCTTCGCCGTGAACGGGACTCGAACCCTAGCAGCAAGAGGTCTAGCAGTCAGAGGAGTTACAATGAACTTAAGAATGGCTGGTTAATATAGACCATGTAGCATGATGGTACAGTATAGGTGATGATAAATATATGGTGATAAGTTATCCAGAATTGACAACTCAAATATAGAACACTTCCTTTTCTTACTTATTAGCTTGAAGAAATGATTACATAATTACATGTTAAACACTCTCCCCAAGAATTTATTTGCTTAAAATAACATGATACAGCACTTATTGAAATAAAGTTCAACCATGCATAAAACACAAAGTCCACATAAGTGGATAGTCTCCCCAGATAAATCTCTGAATGCAAGTAGAGCCTTTCATTTGGATTACTCGTTTTTCTATGTTTGTACTCTTTGTTGTGTATGTTAGCTTGTATGTGGTTCTTATGATACCTAGGTACACCACAATCAACAAACACCTCAATTTTCTTGTTTAAACAACATATCTTTATAAGTCTTTCAATGGATTTAATCTGAAATCTATGAACAAGTAGTAATAAAATAACTATTTTCAACTGCACCATCTACAAAATCACTGGCAATAAGGTCAAAGAATTCCAACATAAAGTACCTACCTATTATTTTGACTACCTTGGATATTATCTAACAAGCAAGACAATTTCCATTTTATCAGTGTACCCCATTAATACACACAATAATACATGAATTATAGAACAGAACACTAATAATTCAAGGCATCAACTACACTTCAGCCTTTGTATATTCTTGGATTACAAAAATTGACAACAAGGAAGACTCCAAATTTACAAACAACATCTTTTACCATGTATTATATGCTTAATTCACAAGCTGTTGAATGGTCTTATCTCTGAAAGATTCATTACATAAATGTTTATACAAAATAATTTAACTTGGTCCACTATTTTAAACTTTAAATGAACACACATCATTTGCATATAAAGATTCAAATGTATAGAAGTGCCAACTAAGTTTACAATTCAAACAAGCAGTAAAACTTACATACAGGAACATTTCATGCTTGAAGATATACCCATAC
This sequence comes from Sinonovacula constricta, assembly GCA_007844125.1. Classification (NCBI taxonomy): domain Eukaryota; kingdom Metazoa; phylum Mollusca; class Bivalvia; order Cardiida; family Solecurtidae; genus Sinonovacula; species Sinonovacula constricta. Next base: position 7,805,371 of record CM017571.1, on the reverse strand, counting down.
CATTTTGTTTTTGAAACAAGCACCTGGACACATACATTTTAAATCAAACAAACTTCACCTCAAATTAGAAATCCACTAACATTTAATTAAAAAAACACAACATAAATGACTTTTAAAAACATTTCAAATTTGTAAACAAAATAAATAACTGATTACATTTCAAAATCATTTCCAGATTTAAAGCAGCTACGAAAACATATCTTTTAAGCTGATACAAGCTACAATACAAAATACAAATTTAATAGAAGCATGATAAATACTTCCATGGTTTTGATTCACAATAAAAAATAAAGGATCGATGGAATGTCTTACATATTATATAAATTTGAAAAGAAGCATCTCATTACCTGTTGGTAAATTTGATGAGACCTTTTTTGGTGAATATGCTTTAAAAGAAATCAAGCAAAATGATACAAATGTGATTTTTGTAAACACCTTTAAAATGTATATGCAACCAATGACACAATCAGCAGAAATATCTGATCTAGTTGAAAAGAGACAGTCAAAAAGAAAATAAAAATCTGAAAACGACACAAGCCATTCAGACAATTAGTATTTCTGATTATTTCTGGATAAAAAGGAATTAAATACACTTAAAATATAAACCTTTTGTGGCCAACAAACATACACATGCTTTATAACTCATCCTTCACTGTCTGATCTATTCTCATATTGAATGATTGCAGAATATTTAAACGTCCACCTAGCTGCTCTTTTTTCTTATCACTTAGCTTTCCTGATCGTAACTTCTCCAAACGTTCTGTTTCCGCAGCAATAAAAGAAGTCCCCTTTTCTAGAACTTTATGCATTGTCTTGATGTACATGTCAGCGGTTGCTTTGTCATCTTCTTTTTTTAGCCCTTCTGCCAATTTCTCGGCTGTGCTGACCACACTGTTCTTTCCTGTTTCATCGGAGGCCTTAAAAAACTTGCCGACCAACAGGTCAAATTCCTCCAAGCAGCCAGGCAATCCCAACCATAAACCTGTTGTAAAAGGTAAATAAATACCAGGTACAATATGCTGTTATTTTAAATTGCAAGTTTTCTTTCGATGTGATAAGTTGTTTTTAGAAACTTCACATACATCATAAGCAAGTAGGTTATCTTAAAAAAGTATATCTGTTTATCTCATGATGTGTTATCTACATAATACATTCAAGAACACGTGTTTTAATAAAATACCAGGTATTTTTTTTTTTAATTTTTATTACTTAAAAAAGAAAGATTTTTTTACCTTCTGTAAAATGTGGAAATCTAGATGGAATAGTTAAGGCTGACTCATCGATTTAGGTAATCTAATCAAAAAGGTATTTATCTTATAGAAAATGAGAACATTAAAACATTAAATTCTACCTGAGGACTTCATGATAAACTTTTTCAGCTCATCAGCATCCTGGGTATCTCCTGTGTAACGGACTGGCTCATCTTTGCCTTGTAGGAACATGAGGTATACAGGCTGATCATCCTTCTTTGTTGATACCTTGAACCTCTCAGCTAGGTCCATATTGTCTTTTTCTCCATAGTCTAACAGAGAAATTGAAATTGAAAAGAAGTACTGATTAATTATAAGGTGATGGTTGTATGACCACTTGCAGTAAAATATCTGGGTATCTGGTAATAGATAAATGGTTTAAGACAATCAGACCTCTTATGTGTCTATGAAAATGTGAGTCAATGCTTTGTTTTGTTTGAAAAATACATTGCAGTGACCAATTATGTCAATACAGTGACATTCAGCTATCATGGTAGAACCACCAGAGCACTGCAAGTGAGCTGGAAGACCTTCCTACATAAAATCCTGCTCCCAAATAAGACCCTAACCCACACGGTGAAAGGCTAAGCGGTCAGAGGAGTGACAAGTCAGTGACTTTATCACTCTGCCATGGGCACTCCCTGTGACTCAATGCAATGAACGACTTTTTTCAAATACATCACAGTAACAAAAATTATTATGATTTAAGCAGCGGACACCACAAACGATGTTAGATGCGGAATATTCCAAACAAAATGACTTAAAATTAATGTTTTACCCTGACTGGGGATCCAACCTATGCTTGAGGGCTGAGGTTTCTAGTAACTTAATGGTAAATAAAAGAATATCTTAAATAAAACACCATGTGCAACAACCAATGTTGAAATTGAAAATTGTTCACATTATTGTATCATAACAATAAAGGCATACCTGCAACTTGTACTTCTGCAAGCAGCAAATCTTTCTGTGAGATGCAGACCTCGGCCACAGCTTTGAAGGTGTCCTGTTTGGCGCCATATGGATATGTCTCATCAAACTTTACCAGCACTGCCTTGTGTTTAGGTACAACCTGGAAGAATAAAATAATGAAGGATATAAACATATTGGTATGTAGTTGATACTGAGCGCCACTTTGCAAGGAGCTCAATCTGATTATCGCTTACACAAGCAGTTAAACCATTAAAGAGTCTTTCTCGTAACAATTTTGTGACATCAGTTCACAGATACAGAGAAAATTGCTTCTTGCATCAAACGACGACGACTTGTGGAGGGAAAATGCTATATAGTGAATATAAGCCATTCTGGAGATATTTTTGACAATAAGTGTGCTTCTAAAGCAGTGCTTTAGACTGGCCCGAGTGTCTAAACGCTTCCCTAGAAAACCTGTCTAGAATATCTTCCCAGTCGCCTATGAACAATAGTCCCCAATGAAATCTTCCTGTTAGAGATCTAAGCAACTATGTAGGACACACTTTCAAAGACACATATGACTGTCCCAAGATGAGTAAAGGTTCCCTAAAAAACACACTCCAAGCAGCCTAGGACCAAGGCTTTTCTGAGGCCTCCCTTTTTTCATTTAAGGTTATAACATAATGCCTGTCAGCATTTCATAGCAGGAAAGGGAGGTGGGCAAACAAATGTTAGCATTGTTTTAAATATGCTGCCCTACCCTGAGCTGTCTGCCCAGGTAACTCAGGTGGTAGAGCACTTGATTACTAGACGACTCACCACCCTTACCTACTCACCGCCATTCAAAGTTGGTCGACTCATCGCCTATTTTTTTTTAACTCACCGCCAACGGGTGCTGGTTAAAACGGCCTCAGGTCAAAACGGCCTCAAGTTAAAACGACCTCATTTTATTCATAAACACTTTAAATGTCTGTAAGTTTTATTTTGCCACTGCTTTTTATATGCTTAAATGTAAACGCATGTTTTTGTGTTTTCATCCATATGTATTATCTTATGTCGCATTGTCAAGTCATAAGTATGCATCTGATTCTGAATAAAGGTATGTCGATAGAAACCACTACTGATATGAAAATAAAGCTTTCTTATCTTATCTGATCTTATCCCTTTCCCAATACTTAAATCGAAATATTTCAGTCAATACTTCATTTATTTGTTCTAAATAATCACATACACGTACATGCATACATGTGTTCATCTTCATAGTCATGAAACAATGTTGAATACCTTTAAACGGACCTTTGCACACTTTACCTGCATGTCAAACAAATCACAAACAGTGTATCCAATTAACAACGTCAAACCAACCTATTAGGGAAGCCTATCGTCCTTGGTAATCCATTCACAGCTTGACAGGTGATACTGGCCGACAGGTTCAAGATTTAACTATGCTTCTATTAAAAATGTGAATTGTTACCAATATAATTAGTTCATTAAAAGTTGATTACAATCGGATCAAAGCAACTACCGCCCTGTGAAAATACACCAAGACTAATTAAATACTAACATGATGATACTAATCTTTTGATAATTACGAGCAATTATATGCAAGCGATTGTATTGTTTTCATTGTTATAACTATAATTAGTTAATGAAAAGTTAATTACAATCGGATCAAAGCAACTACCGCCCTGTGAAAGTACATAAATACTAATCAAGACTAATTAAATACTAACATGATGATTGTTTTTATATTGAGCTGGGACGCTACTATTGTTTTATCTTTTTAATGCATCTTTTGTAATGTATCCATGTTTTTGAGTGGAGGTGCTGTCCTTAGGTATCAACGAAGCAAACATCGCCAGAGACAGCATGAAATTATTACAGCATGGGAGGACCTGAATACTGGCCGTTTGTTTAGCTTCTTCTAATCCTAAACAGTTCTGGAATGTGATTAAAAAATATAAAAAAAAGTCAGACTGTTATCAAAATCAGATAAATGATATGTTTAAACATTTTAAGGATTTGTTTTCGACCGAAAACATGTTTAAAAATAATACTGTTGAAGAAGAGTTAGATACCTCGAACTTCACAAAAAATATTGAATCCCTAGATAAGGTTTTCGAAATACATGAAGTTAAAAACGCAATTTCTTCCTTAAAGAGAGGAAAAAGTGGTGGCTATGATAAACTAATACCAGAACTCTTTCTTGATTGCATAGATTTCATCTCACCATTACTATGTAAACTGTTTTACTATATTTTCACAGCTGGTGTGTATCCTGCAAGCTGGACTAAAGGGATTATTGTGCCTGTTCCAAAGAAAGGTTTGCTTTCAGACTTAAATAACTACAGAGGTATTGCACTTACAAGTATTTTCTCTAAGATATTATCAAATATTATCAATAAACGTTTGTCTGATTGGGTGAATGCTAACAACATTTTAAATGAGTTTCAGTATGGTTTCAGACAGAATCGAAGTACGATAGATTGTATTTTTGTTTTAAACTGTATTGCGTAAGCGTTTTTGACCCATCCAATAAGTGCTACGTAACTATTAGCTACCACTTGTACCGTCCCATGATACATGAGTTATAATTTTTAAATCGGAAGAAAATAATGATAATATCTACAGACAGTTCAAAACTATCAATTCATCACAGTAAAAGTATACAGGCGATGAGTCGACCAGCGTTTTTTTTAAAATCGGCGATGAGTCGACCAACCTTGAATGGCGGTGAGTTGGTAAGGGCGGTGAGTCGTCCTGTTACCGAGCACTTGACTTCATTGGGGGTCGCAGGTTTGATCCCTGTTCAGCGTAATGGGAGTTTTCCAGCTCAGATCACATCAGAACAATTAGGACTATTACAGAAATGTTTTGTTTGAGTCACTTAACTTAAATAAGAAACAATTTTTTTGCTGAAGATTGGCTTTTGCATGGATATGATAAAATTATTTATACAATATACTTGTTACATACACCACATTTTTACTGAATCTCTACTTAAGACAAATAAGTATTCAACAGAAGGTAATTGTCAATTACTTTGGTTCACCAAATTATCTGTTTGTTCAGTACATTTTACAAGCAAAGTAGACCATTTATGTAGATTTTGATAGCTTGGTTCAGTTAGGAGGAATGCATGTTTTTGTTTTTTATTGTGAATATTTATGTCGTGTTAAGAAAAAATGCAGACTTCGCTCGAGTTTTTATGCTTAAAATATAATTAGAAAAATATATAATCTGATTATAAATAAAAATGAAATGACATTTGAAATTAAATTTAACAGGTGACTGACTTTGGTACGCGACTATTCGACCCCACGACTATTCAACCCCTACCTGTTCCAGGCGACAATTCAACCCCTCGACTATTCGACCCCTGCTGAAAAAATTAAGGCGACTATTCGACCCCAATATAGTTATATGGCTGTATGCTGTTTAGAATAGAACAGTTGTTGTTTAAAGTGTTTTTTCTGTTATATATAATATGGTTTTTGACTATGTTATGATAATAATAAATATATATGTCAAGATTTAATGTTTCTTTTTCGTTTCTTCCATATTTATTGATAATATAATACACAATACCCGAATCACTTGAAAAAAACAACAACGTTGGCAGAAATATGAAATTTAATCTGTGTGACACAATGATCTTTGTATAGAATCGTATTTTGGTACTTTTAATTGTGTGTAATATTTGGATGACGTAAATATTATCAAAGTGCAATAAAATGAAACAACTGGATAGAACAGAACAAATCTTTATTCCTTTTGGTATACTACATGAAGAACTATATAGAATAAAGAGGTAGGAGAAGTAACAAACGGTTATGGTGGTTGGGGTGACGTAGTACAAAACAGTGAAATGAGTGATGGGAGAGAGAGAGAAAGACAGAGAGAGAAAAATAATGAGACGGAGGAGAGAGGGAAGAAAGTGAATACATGTACATATGATGTACATGATATAGTACAAGATAAATCCAGTGTTGTTCAATTAAAGTAATAATTAAAGTATTTTTTCAAGCGTCGAATAATTAATTAAAGTGTTGTTACCACAATTTGAAACATATAATGATTGCACAGTTAACTATACGTGGTTACTGAAATTGGGTAATTAAGTCATCAAACAAAAAACAAATGTTGAAGTATTGGTTGTTGTCGTTGATTGGTTTTCTCACCTGTTGCGCGATTAAATAATGATTGGTTAAGTTCTTTTCATGTAGCCGGTTTAATTGATGACGGCTTTCTTTGAAAAAAAACTACGTTACTTGATTAAAAAATTATTTATGTTTACATGCATAAATCTCATTTAAACAAATTAGCAGTAAATTAAATTCAGTCATTATGTTTGTAACGAACATACTAAAACAGCAATTACAATAAGAGTATAAATTAACTTAAATGTATTGCATTGTACCATCAATTCAATTTAATTCAATATTTTATTGGCACAAACGCACTTGTTCATTGCCATAGCGTAAATATCATATTAATGCAATTAGTACTGACCCACTGCAAGTGCTACTGTAACTTCTCTTCGTCTTTACACCAAATAACCTATTCTCCTTCTGCCTCCGTCATGCATCTATTTCTAAGCAAACTCGAACTTATCCGCTTTTCTTTATATTAGCCGTATGCAATCTCATCCTAACTTTTGCTTAAAATTTCGTCTTTTCAAAATTGGAGCATTGTACCGTTTTATTCTCAGCGTGTGTATTGACTGCCTGTTGACACTGACACCTCATCTACTTTCGTGTATATATTGAATGCCTATTGTTACTAACACCTCATTTACGCTGTCTAAATCTTGAGCACAAAGTGTGTTCACTCTCCTCACTCTGGAGTCTGTTACTTATTCGTCTCCTCCCTGTTTGCATGTCTGCTACCTCCTCTTTACTACTGTGAAAGCATTTTATTTCGTGGGGCAGAAATTTCGTTGTTTGAAGAGGATGGGCATATTCGTGGGTACTTGATTTCGTGGATTGCTCTACCCACGAAAATAAAAAAAAATACCTACGATTTTTGACAGGTGCAAAACTGAGGCCTAACACTGAAACAGGGTCAATTGCGAAACTACAGATTAGCGAGTGACTCTGCCTATTGTCTTACGTCACATCTGGTGATATTGATCCACGGCAGCCGGTCAATGTTTTCACAGCCGAGTCTCATTAGACGACTTTTATGACACCTGTCAATTAGCGTGTCATTTAAGGGATTATATTCATAAAGATGTTAGGGGCGCGGGTTCTTTTAAGGGTCTAATTCAACGAAGCCATTGACTGTCAATTAACGCGAATTAGCGTACTATGCAAACTGACACAAAACAGACCCTTGAGTAAACACCCTACACCTATAAAGTTTATAGTGCTCGTGTATATATTACAGTATAAAATTACTTAGCATAGATCGTTTTTTATGATTAAATGGCTTATGTTCGTAAACATGTTTTATCGTTCTATGTCAAAACAATGTAAATAAAGTATGGTGAAATCGTCTGTTTGTTTGAGCTTTATGTCCTGTTTAGTAAAAAATATGTTGACATGATTTACAAGTAAATCTAGCAATCGAAAGTCTTTTATTTCGTTGGTACTTAAATTCGTGGATTGACTTGCCCACGAATTCCGCGAAATTAAATGCCCCACGAAATAAAATGCTTTCACAGTATGTCCTTTCTTAACTCATTTCAACTTATTCTTTTTGAACCGAAACTAACAGTTATGTATCAATATTGGAATGATATAACTTGCCTCATGTTGTACAACGTTGTACCGGACACGTAATAAATGTATGTCTGTCTGTCTGATAATCTGTGTATAATTAGAATATATTGGTTTGTTAACTTTCTCTTATATTGAAAATTAAGTGGATCTTGGACAAATAATGCCGCATCATCCGCAAAAAGTAGAAGAAATACTTGTAGGTTGTCAATGGTAATAATACAATTCTCGCAGTTTTGTCTATTTTTGTTGTCAAGCTCATTTAAACGTTTGTCAATTAGGTTTATAGTTTTTTTTTTCAATTTTGTTTACCTTTTCTTTTTCTGTGGTGTTTGTGTTTGGCCTGCGAACTGGTAGAGTGCTGGCGGTGATTGAACATACTGACCAGGGTACGGGCAATAGTTCGGCACTGGATTGGCTACTGGATTCATTTCCGTTACAAAATGCTTATTTATCATAAACTGTGGCGTAACGGGGCTCCATAGTAGAAACGCAACATCATCCCATGATTACAATTTTATTAATGAAAGTTACATTTCGTACTGTTCTTAAACGTTTGTTGCTACTTACTTGTTTAAATTATTAATAAATATATTATTCAAATGCATATGGAAAAATACCTAAAAAGAGAGAGAAAAAAAGAAAAAACAAACAAAAAAACAACAACAAGAAAGACTGAGTATATACCTAATACCGTCTATGCCTTTGTTGTTGTTTATTTAATCCCAACTAATGCTGTGTAAATAATGTTCTCTTTATTATGAGTATATATCATATTATTTACCAAACAAAAATTGAACCTATACAAATCTAATACAAGTTATAATTAATTAAAAAGAATGTTACAAATATCAATCTATTTCCCACTTTAACAACCCCCTAGCCATTACAATCTTAAGCCACAAGTTACTATTCTATCATAGATACACTCAATAACGATACTAATATCATGACACAGAATTTACCATACTTTACAAACAATAAAATGCAAAGATAAAATACTATAACGCTAACATTTTACTGGGGGGTCGAATAGTCGTGGGGTTGAATTGTCGCCAGGGGTTGAAGACTCGCACCTTTTTACAGGTAGGGGTTGAATAGTCGTGGGGTCAATAGTCGAGGGGTCGAATAGTCGCTGAGCCACTGACTTTTATCCAAATATTTAAGTTATCCGAACTAAGAGACACTTCAAAATCGGGATCAATTGAGGACAAACCGGCATGTGAAAAAATCAGCACAAAGCATGCATTTGAACATATTTTCCGTTTAATACCTTATCAAAAACGCCAGAGTTCAACTGCACTGTTCCCTTTACTGTTTCACTAAGAACAGTAGCTAAGAGTGAAGAAAGAGATGCAATCAGTAGCAACTTCATCTTGGCTGCTTCGACCATCTTCAGGGAAATGCTGATGTGGACCAATGAAATTGGCTTTCTTATTCTGCAGGAACATGTAGTCTGCTAGGCAAGGAGAGGTGGGTCGTCAGATTTGATTGGTTGACACGTAAGCCGGGAACAATTATTGAATGGTAAACTTCCGGTCAATGAACGAACACATTCCAAAACCTGAAAAGACCACATTGTTATCAATGGTATACAGTTATGTTCGTGAAATTTGGTGCATGATACAGACACTTTCCCATAAAACAGCCACACAATTTATAACTGTTTGTTTTAGAATTTTAATTCAAATGAAAAAGCAAAGAGAATTATCAAACGTGAAACTTCAAAACAAAATGTAAACATTCGTCCTCAAAATTATTTATAAAATTGGTTTAGATCAGTTTCTGATACTTTTCAGATTAAGTCTTCTTAAATAATAGATGAAATTGCATCTTGTTAAAAGGATGGAAGACTTCTGTTTAAATGAAATATTAATTTCTTGTGTGATTATCATTTAGTCATAAAATTTAGTGATGCGAAGCCACATTAAACATGTTCTAATTATGAAGACTAAGGAGTTAGATGTTTTACCACTCTGCTTTGTGAACTGACAGCTCTTGGCAGAGCCATTGTAATAAGATCCTACGTGTAACCTTTTTTGAGGCAACATTTGTACATGTCATCCAGGTTTCCACATTCACTGGTTCCTTCCCACAATTTTAATGACTAAAACCACATAATCCTGTAAAGTATGGTAGAAAATTGATTTACCCATGAATGCTGAACTTGACAATAATATTCAGCCGCTAAGCGGCCCGTGCCTGAAGCTATTAAGAAAAGCAGATTTACTACAGCATTAATATATCGCAAATGACTCCTGATCTACCGTAGATGACAGATCTGAGGAGAACCAATATTGTTTAGTTAGCAGGCCCCTTGTGTAAACATGTTTGCAAGTTATGTTTTAGTGTAGAGTGTTTTCACCTTTATTTTTACGAGGGTTCATGATATGACTGAAGTCTTTATGTGGTCGACTTTTTACTGCCACTTCCCCCCAATGCAAAGAAATAAGTACTAGATGATCATGCTTGGAAACTAAAATAAGGGTTCTAATATGCATCCTATTTTCTGTTTTACTTTGATGCAACTCTTTAACTGGAAATACTCCCAGCTAATTTTTCTGTCCATCTCAATCGCATACTGTGTTAAAAGATTAAAAGAACATAACCAACAACTGTCAGCAAGTTCACCTTACCACTGTTAATGTGACCCAATAGCAAGCATCACTTTAAATAGTTCAGCCTATTATTTTTTCTCAGATGCAGTAGTCTGTTTTGAAGCAAACAGGAGTTAAGATGGCTGGTGATTCTAATGTAAGCATTTGGGTAAAAGCAGAGCCATTCAGCTATGGAGCTTTCCACATCGCTCCTCATCCAAGACTGAACTTCAATGTAAGTAAGAATATATGCAGCCATTATTATTGATCACTCACTGTATTTCCTCTTTTAGCATTATTGCCTGTTTTTTTTTTTTTACTCTTGTTGCCTTACTTATTTAAAAGTAGAGATCTTTCTTATTGGATCTATGAAAACAGATAGTTTACACAAACAAAATATATGTTTAGAATTTATGACACTACTAAATTATGAATGCCTGGTCATATTGTAACATACATATGGTTAATTTTTTCAGAATATAAGAAAAATTGTCATCTATGCCAAAACCAAAGGACAGACCGGCTTCCCTAATATAAGGTATGTTAGTGTTATTTTTTCTTATCGAGTGATAGACATAATTTTTGAATTACAAAAATAAAAATGTCACTGTTCATATAATCTATTAATGATTTATATTTGTAATTCTGCTTTCATTAGAATCGGATATTTAATATTGTTCCTACTATATTTAACTTGTCTAAGTGATTATATGCATTATATTTATGTTATATGATTATATATATTTTCAGTGATTTAATTACAATTGCTAAATTCTGATCACCATCATTGATTATTATTATCATTTCAGTTATTCTGTGTGGCGCCACATTGCTTGCAACAAGCTTCATCTGTCGGAGGATCTGGCATGGCTGTAAGTATTTTTTTTTTACAGATTGTTGATAGCTAAAAAATAAATCTAGTAAATTTCATGTTATCAACACCACTTAATCCCACGAAAAATTACAAGTGAAGACAATAGAAGATTTGTCTTTTAATTGTTTTCCTCTTAAGTTAAAAAATTAGAAATTCTTATGATATTTGTTTTTTTCTACTAACCAAATGTTATTTATATTTTAATTTGCTGATTAATAAGCTTTATTAATTGGAGATGTTGAATGGTTAACCTCAATCTGTTAGCAGAAGTATAAAAATATATTGTGGGAATGATACGTGAGATTTTAGGAATTCTTTAAACATTTACTTTATCCTTTACTACATTCAATGGGGTAAATTGGTGATATGGGAATTTTCTCCCTTGTAGTTAATATCCGAGGTATTCCAAACAGTAGGTAGGTCATTTTAGTTGGAATTCTTGGACTTTATCACCTGTTCTTTTATAGATATTGCAATATCAAACAATGAAATTTCTTACTTTTGCATAAATATAAGCTTAAAATTCAAATACTTATAGAGATATGTTATTTAAAAAAGAAAATGGAAGTGTTCGTTGATGATGGTTACCCTGGGTACCACAAGAAATACTCCAACATAAACTCCATAGAGCACAAGCATAAAAACCGAGTAATACAAATGAAAGGACCTACATGCATTTAGGGATTATTCAGGGGAGACTACTCATTTATGTCTCTCCATCAATTACAGATATTTCACGACCTGCCATCTCCTAACAGAGAACGTAGCAGAGGTAGAGAGAATAGAATGGGACCATCAGTTTGCAGAGGCTTCAACCGGTGAAAGAGGTAAGGATCTGTTGATTGTGATATTGATTGACTGGGTAAACAATATTTTCATCATAGTGCTGCATTCACTGGGGTAGCATGTGAACATGTACACATGTAATGCTTTTACATCCAGTCACATTTCTCACATTCTGATAGCTTACTTTTTTTTTCTTATAAACCATTCCTGATAAAGCTCTGTCAACAGCATTGTTATGAAATACAGGAATGAAAGTTTAGTTAAGGAAATGAGCTCTAACGTAAAGAACATACCAGCTTACACGTTGTTACCAGTAAGATACTTCCAAGATGATATGAAGTTATAAAGAACCATGTATTAAAAGTCCTTATACTATTGCACTGTCTTTTCAAAGTTTCTTGTTGTACTTTGCTCTCCGTCACATACCTCTTTCCCATTATTTCTACATGATAAACTGTTATATTAAAACTAATCAGCTTATTGTAAGTTATCTTTTCTAAAAAAAAAAATTTTACCTCTATAATTTTTTTTTATCGCATATATTTTCAGAAAGCATGAAGAATAAGATGACAGTAGGCACATTGAAGTTTGTTTTATTCTTGTACATTCAGCAGTTACATAAAGTCTCCCTGAAAGCATCATTAGTTGCTGGGGATGAGTATCTTTTTGCTAGTACGCTTATGTTGCTTTAAATACATACAGAGATCCATCTGCCCTTAGATCTCTCTGTCCTTTAAAAAAATGTTAAAACTTGAGTCAGTTGGATTATCTTAAAAGTCTTAAATTCACTATGATACTGAAACAATAACTTGTTAGGTTAACACCTTCAGCTTAGACTGTTTGATGTGGTAGTTTAGTATTATTATCTTTTGAAACATCCTAACAAAGCAAATTGAACTGATGATTGCAGCTAAGCAAAATAATTATTACTGAGTTTAACTAGGAAAACTGAATATATTCAGTCATAGCATTAAAACTTCAATTTAGCTGTACATTATTTGATAACCCTCCTGGTTCGACTGGTTGGAGTCCCAGTCAGGTCAAAGGATTTAATTGGAAAGGTCTTTTAGCAGACCTGTGCTGTGTCAGTTGTTCTACTTAGACAATTGTAGCGGGTCTTCACTAAAATGGCTGGACATCGCCATAATGATCATAATTGGTCACTGCTTTGTATTTCAAAAACAAGGCAATAAGTCACATTTTCTAAGGTAGATGGGCATTGCTATAATGATCATAACTGTGTTACTGCAATGTCTTTCTGAAAAAAACACACACACAAAAAATAACCCAAAGCATTATATGACCTTGACCCCATGTTAGATGGCCAACCAGAGCCTCTTCCCCGGACCTAGATTCCAGTGGTCGATCTACACCCAGGGGTGGGAACAAGGTAGGTCACTCTTGACAATTTTCTGTATTTTATTGTAGGTACCATTGGGTGAAAATTAAATATTGTGTCCAATGACAGAAAAAATGTCATGTGGTTAGTTTTAAAAATATTTTAAGCTTTAATAAATTTGTGCACGATTTTAGCTAAGTAATCTACTACCATACTATTTAGCTTATACCAATTGTTGTATTAAAAGGATTTGACACCTATTTCCATTTTTTGTTGTAACAAATTTATAGTAAGGAATCATTTCTTCTTTCACCGGCTGCAATAGCTCCGGTGGTAGATTTTCAGCTTGCCGATCGGGAGATCGTGGGTTCAAACCCCAGCCCGGTCAAACCAAATGCTTTAAAGTTGGTTGTAGTGGCTTCCCTCCTAACGCTCGGGGCTAAGGGGACAGCATTACGCCTAACTCGTCGGTGTCAGTATAATGGACCGGCCAGGTTCAGTCCCTGGGCATCTCATAAGTGCTATAATGATAGAAATGTAGCAGATAATGCCAGCTAATCCCATTTCTTCTTTCAATTCATTACATTGTCCAATTATATGAAAGTAGAATTTGATACCTTATTTATACTCTATGTATTTAATCCCATTATGTATCTACATAAGAGAAAAACTGGGAATATAAACCAATATATTTAACATATTACAGGTTTTAGATGACCATAGTCACATGGTCTTCCTCCAGAATAATCTACATGAACTGTTGGAGCTTCTTATAGAACATGGTAGGTCAGGGTGGGAATATTGTTATGTCTGATTCCTTACTCATTTTCATGTCACATTTTTATTTTTATCATACATGAAAATGAGAATGACCATTTGTTAATAAAAATATTAAAATAAATTTAACTGAAAAATTCACAGTCTAAGGTCACTGTTTGGGATCAAAAAGGGAAAAGCTTTATCCCAGTTGTTGACAAGAATAATGGGACTTTATTGCAGCCTATTTATGTCTATCTCTATAAAACATGACAAACAGATTGTCACCTTGACTGTCAAGGTGATTGTGGATTAACTTGTTCATAAATTATATTGAGGGGTCAAAGATAAGTTGTAGTTAAGTTTTGATTCTTCAGGCCACACATGTTATAAAATAATCACAGATTTGACTTTAAATGTTGTCTTTGGAAATCTAGTTTTAAGTAACCTGTCATAATCATTGTTTTAATTAACTAGATAGGATTATTGCTTTTTATTCAGACAGCTATAGTAGTTCCCATGGAGATATGACACTAACAATTCCTGCCGTTGAAGCCATGGGGTTTCTTATAGCAGGATCTGTGGACAGATGCAAGTAGGTCATTTTGCCATTAACAATGTCACCTTTTATTTCTCATAAAATGTGTAACATCACATAACAAGTGGTGTATCCATAAGTACAGAGACTTCTGCTTATAACACATCTTTTATATGCTTGAACAGTAAATGGATGTTCTCCTAAGCATCTTATTAACTTTTATTTTCTTAAGTAATTTAAACACAAGTCACTGTTATGTTTTAACATCATCAATGTTGTTTTATTAATACTGTCTTGTTTGGAAACTATGTTAAAGTACTCTGAAAAATGATGGTTTGACTTTAATTAAATATTAAGGTAGTGATCAATTTTGACCGAACATTGTATAATTAATACAAACCTTAATTTCTCTATCCACTTTTCCCAAGGACCCTGCTGCCCCTTCAAGACATTGCCATGTTACAGACAGTACAGCACAGGAGTGGCTACTCCAAGGTAAAAGTAGTGATCTCCCCTGATTACTCTCTTGACAACTTTAACCAATCAGAACACTTCCTATAATTCATGAATTATCTCTGATGTATGATGGGTAAAACCCCTAGAAAATAAACACTAAATAAACAAATGCCAATGATGTCCTCAAAACTACAATGATAAATGTTTTTGTAACAGTTGATTCCAGTTTTTGAATTACGATAAACTCTCATAATGTTTGATTGAACAGAGATTCAAATACCAAAGGGTAGCCGATTTTAACTCTTCTGACTGCTTAGTCTCTCAACGCGTGGGTTCGAGTCCCGTTCGGGGCGAAGGACTTAATGTGAGAACGTCTACCAGCTAACTTGCGGTGCAATGGTGATTCTACTCAGACATGTGTCTGGGGTCTTCCTCCACCAAAAAGCTGGACATTGCTATTATAACCATAAATGGTCATTTCAATAGCAAAATTAAAAACAACTAAACACCAATCCTTTCTTTATTATCCTTTGTTAAAAAACAGTGGCTATTTGCATAAGGTGTCAACTGGAATTACCTGAGAAGTTCCAATTGCACTTAATCTTTTATACATTATTTTGCAAATTTAGGAGAAACTTTTTGTTATATGTTCAATAAGAGTAAGAATAATCAAAGTGCCTAAGCCCCTCACAGTTTGGCAAAAATAAATGTTAAGAAGTCTTCAGAGCTGTGATGGATTGGTAAAGATAGGGATCTGGTGCTTTTTTACCACTTGAACATCACAATAATACTGAAATCTATTGAAAAAAATCACAATTGGAATATGTAAACAATAACCAAACTGTTAATCATATGATTGTTGCAAAGAGCAATTACTTTTAGATAAACAACTTTATTCTTCTCAATTTAATATTCATTGTTGAGCATTCTTTCTGACATCATGCTGCAACTGCTAATGTTTAAAGCTTTGATAGTGTAATATAGGGAGAAAAAATGTGCAGCTAGTCGGGGTCTCGAACTTGGAACCCTTCGCTAACATGGTGAATGCTCTACTGACCGAACTAACCAGACCTCTTACACATTCTCTCCTTACCACCCAGCTACAATAGAAATTGGTCTAAATATTCCTATATCTTTCAGCAAATGAAATACTTGATGCAGACATTTCATCTTTGTACCATTTTTTATGCAAACTGCTATATTTTTTCCAGCTGACGAAATCTTTCTCGATGCGAATGCTACAGACATGGATCAAGGATTCTTTGGTACAGAATCCCTTTGGTATCTCTGCCTGTATAGCCAGTGGAAGAAGGTTGTCATGGCCCATGGCAGGTATAACATTTCTGCTCCACTTAAAAATACTGAAAATTACCATGTAATAATGAGTATCACTGCCTTTACCTATTACTTAATTAAATTAGTGGGGAATAATAATGAAATAAAAATTGTCTACTTTATCAGATAAGATTTGAGTTAGTCCAAATAGTAAATTTTTTTTTTAATTGGTGTCCTTGGACTTATTCACTGTGTTTTTTTAGATGGTGTCATTACTAACAATGAAATTTTAATTATTTGCATTAAAATGAGTGTTAAATCCCTCCAAATGCTTATAAAAATATGTTATATACTCCTGAATATGGGCATGTCTGTTGCTGAGTACCACAATGTAAACACAATAATGAAGATAGAATCCAATGAGCATAAGAACTGAGTAATCCAAATAACAGGACCTACTTGCATTTAGGGAGTATTCAGGGGAGATTATTATTATGGTATACAGAGGAGAGTATTTACCAATTTTCCTCATTGTTTAAAAAAACACATTTAGGTATTGATACTAATAATGTTTACATTACAGGAGATGAGAGCAAAGAAAGCAAGGAGACAAGTCAAAAGAAACTGGGACGTATTGCTACAAATGCCCATGCAGTGCCAAAAGAACACATGAAAGGGTAGGTCTCATAATATTTTCAGTTTATCAAAGATGCAACAATAGTCGGCAGAGATTTTGTTGATATATTTTTCTCATTGAGAAGTTGAAGTCCATCACATGGTTATGTGTACATGCAAAGTGTATGCATTATTTTTTGTTAACTTTATGGCTCTCACACTACCGAGAAAAGGGGGGAAACTTGGGTATTTTGAAATTATATTCGTGGTCGTGAAAATGCTGTGATTTTTACAATATCTGTTCAAAATCGGGAAGGACTAAGGAAGTATGAACCAATTTGTGGACGAAATCAGCAGTTTCTTATCATAATGTGTACATAAAATGGGACCGTCTTGCCAGCATTTATTTGATCACTTTACAACTCATAATGTTGAATCTGGAACATTTAGCCTTAAACTGCCTGGAAAAGGTTTAAATAATGTATGGATATCCTTGGCTGGAAAAACATGGAATATTACCCCCCAAAAAACCTTGAAAAAGTCGGGAAGAAGTCTGGAATGTTACCAGCAAAAAATTGTGGGAACCCCGTAACTTTAACTTTTTCATAGAAAATTGAGTATCACTAGTTCAGTAAAAAACTTGCACAAGAATGTGTTTTTTCTTGATAAAAAAACGTTGATTTTCATGCAAAAATTAAGAAACTGTTTTCTGAAAAAGCACTATGTAAAGTAAGTATGTATATAAATACAACAATTTGTTTATAAATAATTAATTTTGCACTTTTATTTCTCACATTTTCAGAAATAAAATCATTATTATGAGTCAAGTGGGTAAACAGACTGTTGCCAGAGTAAGTACCTGTAGTTTGAAATGTTATGTGTCTTTGTTTTATTTTTTGTAAGTCAAAATGGCACAATTATGATCATATTGGCAATGTCAAGTTAATTATTGGTGGAGGAAGATCCCATACTTATGTATGGGGAGAACCACCTTCCCAGGAGTTCAAGTATCTTAGAAAACAGTAGCGTGAAGATTAGTAGAATCTCCCTACATGAAAGTTCTTGCCCCGACTGGGACAAGTATCCATGCAGTGAGGTGCTTTGAAGTTACAAGTTGGTTTTGCGACTCTAACCACTCAGCCACAGGCCACAGGTGGCCCCCTAAATGTTGACCTATTGGAGTATTTTTTTTCTGAACTAGTACACAAAAATGTATTAGTCTTTATGAGGATAACACTTTGTTTTGTAATACACCTAGCTAAAAGAAAGTTGGTGAAATGATAAGCCCATCTAACAAACAATCCAAACAAACAAGTGGAATAAAGAATATGTTTAATGTATGTGTGTGTATGATGTCCTTGTATTTGTCTTTGTTTCTTTTTCTTAAGTATGTGTTTGTCACCATCTGCATATGTCTATATGTTTCAGATTATGTTCTTAACTTATTGCTCACCGGATCTGGTAGCACAATCGGTAGAGCGTAGGCTCCAGGTACTGAAGGCCCCGGGTTTGATCCCGGGCTGCGACACACCAAAGTCGTTACAAATGGTAGTGGTATAGCTCCCTTGCTAACATTCAAGCAAATATAAGGGTAGTTCCACAACTGGTTGGCCCGGTGTCAGGATAATGTGACTGGGTGTGGTATCATGCCAGGTGTTCATGGCATGCTCTACACAGTGAAGGCAGCACTATATCTGCTTCAAGTGGACACCGTCTCCAGATAACTGAAATACTGTTGGTGGGACGATAAACCCAATGAACAAATAAACAAACTTATTGCATTATTTCCAGTTACCAGTATAAGACAAGTATTACTGTCTGTCTCTTTTTCCCCCCCAGAGTTCAAGTACCTTAGAAAACAGTAGTGTGAAGATTCATAGATGTCACCATGCATTCCTATACCTTCTATCACCATTAAGGTAAGACTATTAACTGTTTTATGGGGTTTAATGATAGATGGAAGATATATCTGAATCATGTTGTAGCTTTAGTCAGGATATTCATGTAGTATAATTTTACCGGACCTGGTAGCGCAATAGGTAGAGGAGGTAGAGGAAGCCCCTGGTTTGATCTCCAGCCATGACATACCAAAATCATTACAAATGGTAGTGATAAAGCTCTCTTGCCAATTCTCAAGCAAATATAAGGGAAGTTCCATGACTGGTGGGCCCGGTGTCAGGATAATGTGACTGGTGTTGTATCCTGCCAGGTGTTCACAGCATGCTATACACAGTGAAGGCAACACTATATCTGCTTCAAGTGAAGACTGTCTCCAGATAACTGAAATACTGTTGGTGGGATAATAAACTCAATAAATTACATAATTTATTAATATATTGCAATAGGCTGCACACTTGCTTTACTCTTGATATTTCTATAGACATCTGTTACTATTTTTATATTTTAATATATGTTTCTTCTATTTTTATCACATTTGAATTGTTTTTGTTTTTTCTCATTGTGTTTCCTTGTTGTTTGAGTTTGTTAATTGGCAATACCAAGCTAGTGTCCTTTGCTTCTACATGAAAGTGCAGTATGTAATTGCTAGATGGATTGAATGTCTTTATACGACTCTTTGATTCTCTCAAACTTATCTCATCAAAGTCAGGGGTGGCGAAATCTCAGAAATGTTTACTTGTCCACGGACAAGTGGTTATAAAAATGTACTTGTCCGTACCAATGCACTACTTGTCCGTACATTCATTAATAAAAACATGAGTATTTTAACAACAATGATTTAATAATCACTTAAATCTGTTAAACCATAAAACTATCATGTAATTACTTCATGTTTAGTCAAATTTATCATATCACAATTACGAACGTAAGCAAATCTTTTAATGCTTTTAGTCTTATGTTTCAGTTGCTTTTAAAAACTAAAAGACATGCCAGACACATGTAACAAGCAACTGTCCATGGTCCAGTTACTGCTGTGAACACTGGTCATTACACAATGCCTTCTTTCGTTTATCTCTTGCATCGGGAGTGTCAAGGGGTTCAATACTAGCAACAATAGTGATAGGTGTCTTACTATCAGGGTCTAAAAATCTCACCATGATGCATTCTTGGTCAATTACTGACTTATCAGTACTAGAGTCAGACAATACAGAATGAAATCGAGTTCTAGATAACTTTTCCCTCAGAGTGTCTTGGATGGAACTTGCAATACTCGAAACAAAGTCTATGCATGCCTTGCGATTTAGATGATCATTGCCAAGCTCTAAGCCATTCTTTTTTTTGATACCACAAACCATTTCGTAGTCTGTGTATGGTTTACATTTTTTTGCCACACCATATGCAGTATTAAACAACATTGTAAACCGGTCAATTAACGGTTTACTGTTTTTTCCAGGTCACCCTTGAACGGGTTGTTTGTATGTTTGAGTTGTTCGCGTTCATGCTTTAAGACACAGGTGATATGTTTGGCACTTTTGTCATGGGCAATCAATGTATCCTTTCTAGTTATGACAGAACCAGTGAATAAAGGACTTTTTTGATCTGCCAAAGAAAGGAATTCGCGACACGTTTTGCACATTGCGGTTCCATCATCGTTAACTCGCAACCACGAAAACTCATTGAGCCAACTTGTTTGAAAGACTCTTTGCCGTTTAGCCTTATCATATTTCCGATCATAATCAATTTTAGATTTCTTAGGGGGGACAGGATTGTTCTGATTTTCGTCAGTTTTTCTAGTAGTCGACGATGATTTGATGAGAAAGCGATCCGTCGTCTCAGTTCGTCTGCAATTTTCACTCGCGAAAACGCATGACAAAATTCAGGCAGACAACTCAAAATCGCAACGTCAAAGTCGCATTAGAGTAGCGCCCCTTTGTAATTTTCCGAAAACAGAATACGTGCGATATTTAGATGCTATCTTTTTATGTCAACTTACCTGTTTACGATTTCGGCTGCGACTTTTGGGGAAATAAATGTTATTTTTGGGAATTTCAACACTTAGAAATTGGATTTTTTCACTTGTCCACGGACAAGCCAATTGAAAAAAGTAACTTGTCCGGGACAAGAAATGTACGACTCGGACAACTCGGACAATTGATTTCGCCACCCCTGATCAAAGTCTTATGGAAAAACAATGTGTTCACATTAAATATACAAGTTCAGTATAGATATTTTTTATTGATGCATATGTACAGGAATATGGTTGTGGGACAAGTTATGACAACTTAAAATTTAACATCAACATGATAGGACAAGGTTATGGAAAAAAAATTTATATTATGACATGTAGTGGATACAAAAATGTATACTGTCATCAACAGCAATAAGTTAATTACACATTTAAGACCAGACCTGGTGGCACAATCGGTAGAGCGACGGCTCCAGATGTGGAAGTCCCGCTGGTTCGATCCCAGGCTGCGACATACCAAAGTCATTAAAAATGATAGTGGTATAGCTTCTTTGTTAACATTCAGGCAAATATAAGGGTAGTTCAACGACTGGTTGGCTCGGTGTCCGGATAATGTGACTGGGTTTGGTATCATGCTAGGTGTTCACGGCATGCTATACACTGAAAAGCCAGCCCTATATCTTCAAGTGAACACCGTCTATAGATAACCGAAATACTGTTTGTGGGACGATAAACCGAATAAACAAACACATTTTAGCTGTTCTTTGCAAAAGTTAACAAAATATAAATTAGTCTCACCGTCTTCAGGCAGAACTTACTCCATGCAATTATGGACTAAGATTGTTTATAATTTAATACTTATTCTTGAAATTGACTAATGTCTATCCCCGATAATCTTATGCACTAAATCTTTCACTTCCAGATCTGTAACCATAGAGAAGTGTCGGCACACCACTGTTGTTCTAGGTCCCGTAGAGACAGTGGTATATGTGAGCCACTGTGAGTCAGTACGTGTCGTCGCCTGTACAAGGGTCTTCACAGTCAGGTAAGGGACGGCACTAGTAGCCATTTTAATTTGTTAATGGGTACATCTTAAACTTAAATTTCACATTTTTTCCAGTGAATTACATTGTGAAAACATACTTTTCACATTTCTGTTAGGTTGTAAAGAGAGCTTAAATGTGACAGACTTTCTTTTGTGAATACACATAAAGATTTTTTTTTTACTGGCCACAATAGCTCAGGAGCTAGAGCGTCGTCTTGCGGATCTGGAGGTCCTGGGTTCAAACCCCGGCCAGGTCAAACCAAAGATATTAAAGTTGGTAGTAGTGGCTTCCCTCTTAACGCTCGGGGCTAAGGGGACAGCATTACGCCTGACTCATAGGTGTCAGTATAATGGACTGGCCGGGTTCAGCCCCTGGGCACCTCATAAGTGCCCCTGTGCTATAATGATAGAAATGTCGCAGCACAGTATCGGCAAAAATGCAAGCTATTCCCAACCCATTAAGATTTTTATTCAAGACTATTATTTGTTTTTGGCTTACATTTCAAATGTTTACACAATCAAATGAGAAAAACAGTTATAGAACATTTATGGAAGGCAGTTATGTATGTTTTGTTAATGATTTAAACTGGAATTCTTTAAGCAACTTGTGTGCTGGTCTCTAAAATATTATATATAAGTCCATATCTCATGAAAAAAAAAACACACAGATTTTAATCTTCTTACTGAAATAAAGACCATTGTTAATGATTTCCTCACACTAAAACAGAACAGATGTTAAAATAACATGGAGATATCAGCACACAATTGCTTAGCATTTCTTCAGGTTGTTTTCAATTCACAATGAGTTCTAAACTAGCAGTTTGCTGGCAGAGTTGTTGCCTTTACTACTACATTAATGTCAGTGGCAGCACTCTATTGACACTGTACCTTTTGACACACAATTCTCTGTTCACAGACAAAGTGTTTTGTATTATTGCTAAATTTGTTGTCTCTTATACGATTTCCACCATTATTTTAGTGGCAGCAACCTATTTACATTCTATTTCCATCTGTTGCTTTTTTTAGTTCACTGTACAATTTCTTTTATTTATAATCACATTTCTGTCATTATTTCAGTGGAAGTACCTTATGTACATTTCACCTGTTGACGCCCAGCCCTCCTGTGATCCTCAGCAGCAACGATTCCCTGCAGCTGGCTCCATTCCACACATACTACCCCAAGTTAGAAGATCACATGGTCCTAGCTGGCATTGGTATGTTAATGGTTAACCAGTCTATTATTTAACTAATGCTTTGTATTAGTTTAGTTTATTTTCTCCACGCAAACATGTAGCACAAGTCATGGAAGATATTAGACTTGACAATCAATAGTTTTATTGTCCTAGTTGTTGAATTTAAAACATGGTACTGGTAGTGTAATCGATAGAGTGTCAACTCCAGGTAAGGGAGGCCTGAGATTCAATCCGCGGCCATGACATACCAAAGTCGTTAATAACGGTAGTGGTATTGCTCCCTTGCTAAAGCTCCAGCTTATATAAGAGTTGTTCAACTGGTTGGCCCGGTGTCAGGATAATGTGACTGGGTGTCGTATCATGCCAGGTGTTAACAGCAGGCTATACACGGTGAAGGCAGCACTATATCTGCTTGGAGTGGACACCGCATCCAGATAACTGAAATACTGTTGGTTGGACGATAAACCCAACAAACAAACAAAACAAATATGCGACACATATCAAACGAACAATACCACTTTTATTTTTATTTTCAAGAATTATTTCAACACTTAGTTTTGTCTTGCAGGTTCTGAGAGAAATCAGTGGGACCAGCCCCTCTGTATTGGCCCTGACCATCAAGAAGACACGCCCATCTGGGAGCTTCTCCCACCTTCTGATTTCTCCACCATGACCATTCCCTTCGACATGGAGGGCCGCACACATGCCATCCCAGGCGGCCTGCCCAGCAGATACCAGCGGGAAATGAGCCACAAGAACAAGCAGCTGGAGTCTTGGCTAAAGACATTTAAGGAGTCGGGGTTGTCACGGCAACAGAGAAAGGAGTTCCAGAGTCTGGTCGAGAGTAGATTTCATATTTGGTTAGAAGAGGCAGGTCACCGAAGAGAACTGGATAACCTGGTTGTAGTTCCTGCCAGCAAGAAGTCTTCATGACCTTGACCTTGAGCTTGACCTCTTTTTAACTGACCTCTAACTTTCTGTTTCTGAATTGGTTAATGAATTTTGTTTTTTAACATTTTCATGTCCGATTACAAGGTTCATGACATTAAGCTTTTTATTTGTTTGACTAATCATGTGTTTTATCAATAGTATTGATTTATAAATTTTAGGAGCAATCACTGACATAAACTAGATAATCTTTGTGTTATGACTGCCTTCAAGAAAAAGACATTTTGACCTTTACCTATGTCATTAGTTTGTTTTAATAGAGTTACTGCTTCAGCAAGGTCTTGCACATTATTTGTAAGGTTTTAGGATCTTGAGCTACTTTTTGTCTGCTTTGAGTGGTAAGCTTTTTGTGTTTATGCTTCATAAGCAATTGTTTTATTTAATGAACTATGAAATCCCAAATAAAAATAATTTTCTTTATATTCACAGTGCCTGTCTGCAAGAGTTTGTGTGGTACAAAGTTTTTAGTTACTGTTTTGATTCAACCATGTGATTTTATGTACTTTTCATTCCATTTTGAGGTTTTTGTAACAACATTTTAGATGTAGAAAAGATCAGGGACCAACGTAATAATAGTGCTTTAGTCTGCCACAGTTTCTAGCCATAATGTTATCTAAAATTTAGCCAATTAGGTGTTTTGGACCCTCGATCAAAGTAGGGACTGAAGTTTTTTAACTGGTTGTCCTATTTGTAAGTCTGAATTGCTGTTCCTATCTTAGAAAGATTGAACATACCGGTACTTTGCCATTATTGACAATTTCCGTCCATTTGAAGTGAGATTTTTGGCCATGGACTTTTTTGTGTTCTTTTATAACATTTTAAATAATTAATTGTTTGAAATGTTTACTGCTAGTTATGGTAAAATAGATTTGTGTAAATAGAGCCAGAGCAAGATAACAATAACACAGCTGTCACTATAAAATCAGTTTTCACTATAAAAATACTTGAAAATAAACATATTAATGATTGATTCAATTTCTGAAGGAGGAGAGATACTTGTGATATTTATTTTTTTGTATCTAATCTAATAAATGTAATTTTGTGGTTGTATTTATTTTATTTTGAAATAAAAATTGTGTACAGATTGGATTTTCCAGAATTGAGAGTGCTGTAAATGAAAAAGAAAGCAGTAAAACACTGAAATTCCATTCCATTTGTCATCATTGCTTTCCCATCAATTTGGATGTATTGTTTCTAATAAAATTTAAAAAATGACTGTTTGTCATAGAACATGGGCATAATCTGTTTACTTATCTAAGACATGTATATAGAGAGTGAAACATGTTAGAAAAGGCTCCAGGTACGCGAGGCCCCTGGATCAATCACGGGCCGCAACATACTAAAGTCGTTAAAAATGGCAGTGGTATAGCTCCATTGCTAACACTTAAGCAAATATGAGAGTAGTTCCATTACTGGTTTTCCCGGTGTCAGGATAATGTGACTGGGTGTGGTATCATGTCAGGTGTTCACAGCATGCTATACACAGTGAAGGCAGCACTATATCTGCTTCAAGTGGACACCGTCTCCCGATAACTGAAATACTGTTGGTGGGACGATTAACCCAATAAACAAACAAAAGTTAGAAAAAATAGCCATGTTACCCATGGTTGAGTGGTTTGTGTGTCTGTCCCTCAGTGCACAGGTTCGAGTCTTGGATGGGTCAAAAACTTTCATGTGGGGAGAACTTCCAGCTGACAATTGTGTCGATGAATGTTTCAAATTTATTGGCAATGCCTTTCATAAGAGCTCATAAGAAAAAGATTATTATTTGATCCAAAAATCTCTGTATGTTCTTCTTTTATAGTGTTTGGGGGTATTTCTCAAAAATAACAGTTTTGCTGTAAGGTGCAAATTTATTGTAAGAATATACATACATTTTCAGTGCTATTGCAAAATAAATAATACATATAACGTAAAAATAAATACATTTTCCTACACCTGCAAAATTTATAGTAAACGTTTTATTATGATGTTACTCACATTTTAAACTCATTGTATCTAGATCCTAGGCTTTGAAAACCAATCATGCATTATTATGCAACCAATAGTATATACATTTATTCAGAATAGAAGCCAACGTACAAATTAAATGGTGTCCATCAAGAATGCTACACACTTCATGGATTTCGATCCCTTGACTACTTCTGTACTTCAATAGAAACTCGCTATCCATGCAATTAAAACTCAAGTGCTATATTGTCCATGTATCACAGTATGTAGACTGGTGAAACAGAACTGTACCTACCTGCCGCACTTTAACAAAGCTTCCTTCTAAGAATCTGAATTAAGAAATAGTGAATGTGTGTTCTACCCCTTGTACATGTTATTAAAGGCATTGACAATTAATAAGTGTCAACAACAAGACCATTTCTGACCAGCACAGTGGGAGGTTAATGGGTTGGTGATGGGTGGGTCTATCCGGATGAAAACAATATTAAGAGTTAAAGGCATCTCGAAAGGAATGTAGTATCCCACTGAGACAGGCCCCGATCTGTTGTGACCAGACCTGCTAATTGCTGGTCTTTACTGCAGGGAAGTCTTTAGCCAACATAGTACTAATCTGTCACAGTAAAACCTCTGATGGGTTAATACAAAACTAAATTACCTGCTAGTATGGAAGTGAGACTGTAGGCTAGTTTTACACAAAGCCATAAACATTAATGTTAGTGATAATGTGGGTTGTTTACTGTATGATCCCTTATATATTCTTTATTGCATTAATTACTAAGTGTCAATTTTGTAACTGCATGATTATGTATTTATTTCATAGTTAAATATTTGATTTTGAAAATACATGAGAGATACAAGTTTTAGTATTCAAAATGAGTCTGAAGGACATTATTCTGACAATGAATGACATTTTAAATCGCTTTTGTTAGAAACATTTCATTAAATTTAACAAATCAAAATAAACTATAACTTAAAATATATGAGAACTAAAAGAATGAAAGAAATAACAAAATGTATTAAAAATAACAAAATCAACCAACAAAGTAAGAAAGAAACCAAATAAATATTTTTATTTATTTTATTTATATATAAAATAATAAAAAAGAACTGATAGAATAATTTCTGGTTTTAAGGATTTTATAATTGGTATATTCACAACTATTTCCTTTACAAACTGTGAATGACTACCTTCAACCCCCAGATATAGCATACATACACTTGGATCTTGAACATTACCTGTGTGACAGACACATCGTTACAGACTGCGGCAGCCTGGCTTATCAGAAAACAGAAGCCCACACTTGCTGGGTGGGGCAATAAATGGGGGGGGGGGGGGGGGGGGTCACTTATATAAGGGTTTTGAGATGCCTTTAACGACCCTTCCTACAGTGATTTTCCTTCATGCTGTTATCAAATGAAAGTACGGGGAGGGGCTGTAAAGAATGCCAATATCAATGCCGTTAAACTATATCCTGGCTAACATACTGTACAACAGGTTTAAACGATATTTGTAACCTAACATTACACAACAAGCATCTCACATTAAAAGCGAAAAAACAACAACAAACAAAATAACAACAACAACAAGCAAAACAAAAAACAACAGAAAAAGGTTTAACATAAAATCCAAAAAATAGGCTAGCATTGAATTCTCCTCTGTCACCGTAAAGGAAACGGGACATGGTATTGACAACGAGATTTTAACGAGGTTTTCAGATTGGTTCAGTTTTTAAAATGTTCATTCCACACATGTTCTTTTTTTTACCTATAAAACCTTTGGAATGTTTAAAAAAAATGTTGTGATTTTTTTTACATTTGAATATTGCGAGGAGCGTGGAAAAGATCATTGGTGTAGGGCATTCAAGGCATGCGTTCTAGAAACGCAGTTAAAGACTACTAAAAATTCAGTAAGTCATACATAACAAACGATTTTCTTTTTATAAAATAACTCCTCTAAAACGTACATATTGCATTTAAACCGACGCAGGTGCATTCTGAACACACTGGCACATGCTTGTCCGTTTAAGTATATTTTAATTTGTATGGCGATACATTTTTGCCGTTGCAAAGGCAGCAATGATGTCGAATTGTAAAGGACAAGTCAGATACACCACCACAGCAAACGTTTAAAAGGTCAGATTTCCATACACGTGCTCATCAGGCTCATCCAACATGGCGGCCATATTTCCCGCGAGATTTATACGACTTTGTCTGCTTATTTTGCTAAGTGGTTCCTCCGCGGTGCTGTCAAATGACATCGAAGCCGTTTTTGCTGTTATTCTCAAGTATTCACTCAGTGCTCGATAGCAGAACAAAAACTGCTCCTGAAAAAGAAAACAATGATCTATTTAAGTAAATGCAAATGAACTGACGATGTGCGTATCTTCTAGCCTACGGTCCAACATAACCGAGACACCTCTCTAGCAGTAACTAAGATAGCTTTCTAAGGTAAGGTTTATAAAATGAAACATATACGACCGATCAAAATTTTCCGTTCGAACTGATTGCTTTTACTGGTAACAAGGATGTTCTAAATACTTTTGTTGTCACTCGATTGAAAAAAATGCGTTTATTAATTTGCTTCTAGTCGTTTGAAATTAATAGTGTTTGTTTATTTTCACAACTTTCGGTGAGTTTAATATGACAGTCATTTTTTTAAAAAATACGCAAGCTTAAACACGACAAAATGCACTTAATTCTGAAAAGTTACACTCTTGAAAGAGTGATGTTAGCTGAATATATTCCAACTTGCCGTTTAACTATGGAGAAAATAGTGTTTATGTTCAAGTGTATTAAAGTGTAAGTAACGGTGGGCACAAAACACGACAAACTTCCAGACTGTGTTAAGTAACCGGTCTCATACAGCTGAACTTGGGAATATCAACGATCAGAGAGAGAAGAACCTATTAGGCTGTGGCCATAAAAAACAAAAGTGACATCACAACAAAGTAAGAAAATCATCAAAAAGAACCTACCAGATTCTGTATACCGACAGGTCTCCTATAGCGAACCCTTCGGATAGCGTTGACCACACTGATTTCTCGGACAGTGTCGAGTTTCTCTAATAGGGTTGACACAAGACAGAACAGACCACTGCGTCCACCACCGTTCCTGAAGGTTAAATAACTTAAACTGAACTTGGATTGTCTAAAACAAGAAGAACGTCACGATCATAAAAGAAATGTAAACTGAACAAGGAACACATGCTCTGTTCTCGGAATTTATGTGTCATAGATATTGTCGATCACTAGAGCATATAAGGACATTGTAGGCCTAGTCAAATGTGAGAGATTTTAATGGCGTGTATGGAATAAGGATATTGTTATTACTATTGTTTTATTTAAGTCATTATTCAGTTTCATTTTTTATGCACAATTTTCTTCTATCGTATGTGGAGTAAAGAAGTTCCCATCATCTGCCATAAAAATGCAGGTTATGTTTTAGAATAGGAAAATAAGAGCAGACAAATTACCACATCCATTACCACACATTTTAAAATTTGAACTACCACTAGACAAAAATAAATGTAAAAGTGGCAAAAAGAGAGACCGGATATTACACACACACACACAAACAATTAAACAGTTATCGTTTTGGAATTTATAATTGGATTTCATTTATGGACATATGACCTTTACATAATATTTGGCTTTTGAAAGTTGACATTTACTATAAACACCAAGAAAATAGAAAATAGCATCATAATGGCGTAGTGTGGATAGACCTACAGACAATGTACGATGATTGGCCCGTCTCCCTCTTGAACCGTATCCGCCACATCTTCAACCAGTTCTATGAACTCCGTCACACGTGACGGTGCATCGTCTGAATCCTTCCATCCTTTAAACCGGAAATGGGACACTGTGTGAATGCTACTTCCCGTCTGTCATTTAGGAAAAAAGACAAACACTCTTTACTTATATTTTGTTTCATTTAAAATATAAGAAATGGAATTATAATGAATAATAATTTTTACCTTTACGTTTGACTTACATGTAAATACCTTTGTACTGTGCTTTTTCAAATTTCGGTATATGTTGCAATACTCATAGAACTTTGTCATATATTCTTTACTGCCATATGTTCTTAACTACGTTAATACAACAAAGTGTATACTTACATTAAGACTAGTCGATATTGTCAGGACTTTCTTGACGTAAGCATCTGTTTCGATAACATCACTACATGAAACGCCAAGTTCTGGAGCTATACTGAGTCGACTTTTATTGTCACGTGGTACAAAGATCCCTACATTCTGTAAAATAGGAAAAATAAAGTATAGCCATTGGAATATCTGAAACACACATTCTTACTTACCAACTTCAAAATCATTTCTATGGGATTTCATAGAAAGAACGTTATATAGTCTTTTTAATTTTCCCTATTGAAATATTTTGGCGTGTTTTCTGGAAACATGTGCAAAAATTAAATGCAGTGGATGATCAGTCCAGAAATCAACCGTGCATTTCTAACAGAAGCAGTGAAAATTGAATTACTTCACACATTTGAACGACGGCCTGTCTAATACGGCCTCTTCACTTACCTGGTCCCTTCGAGTATCTGCAGTTCAATACAATACACCTCTTTCGAACAACACATGCGAAGAAAAAATGTAGCTTCGAACTAGTTTAAAGTAGGTAAAAGCTTCTTTAAACATTTGTATAAAACGACAACCTCTTTCCTATGACCAGAAACACAAACCTGATTAGGACTTCTATCTTCTAGAGATACTATACACGAGCACCTCTCCTGAACGACCATCATGAGGAAATCGTTCACGGTCGCTCTAAGAGGGGTCTGAGCTATGATGTACTGGTTTTTCTTCAAAAAACTCTGCAGAAAATCATATTAAGCATGTTTATTGAAAGAGTCATTGCGATATAATGGGATTTTCAAAATCAATAAAGCTATAGTATTATTAAGTTTACTATATTTCAAATACGTATTCAATAAATATTATTCTGATAGGGACTTTTGTCAATAAAACTCTTTAAATTATTTTAAAGTCCATTTAAACTGTTTATTAATTAATTAATAAATTTATTTATTCGTTGTTTTATCTTTTTAAAAATAGCCGACTATGCTTAACCGTCAATAAAAAGTTTAAAGAGGTAATCATATTTACTATTTTAAGGTGGTCGTATATAATTAATTATATAAGCAAATAGCAAAACCAACATTGTGTTCATTGCCAATAACAAAATAAGAAACAAATCTGAGTTGATCAAAAGACTCGTATAAGATGCGATGTATGTATACAAATATAATAGCACATTATGAAGTCATACATCTACGTAGACAGCGTTGATATAGTCACAGTCGCCATGGGAACGGTGGAGATACAGACGAACACGGTGAAGGTCTCCTGTAAAAACATAACATTAAATTTTATGAAATTATTTGATACAATCAAAACGAATAAGAGACTAAAATTAAGGACTATGATAGTAATAATTTATTTCAAATAGTAAGGAATGGTTCTTGCTGTCATTTTCGTATAATCAATCATTAACAGATGTTGATGACATAATATACGTGTTAAGAACATAAAAAGGGTTGACCTTTCGTATTTTACTGTCATTCCTCTGTTTATGCATACCCGGTATATCTGCTCCTTCCCTATTCAGGTGTACAAGAGATTCGTTCCTGGTCAATGCTTCTTTCTCCTCATCGTCAGGTGTCTCAATCAACAGATCCTGCCTCTGTATAGTGCAAGTTCATTGTCAAAACACTTAGTAATACTGTTGTCTCATTTAATACCCGACAATCATAAATATTGTAATTTAAAGATTATTAACAGGAAGAAAACATCCAGGAATATTTTACACACATGTTTGAACCAACTATATCGGCTCATTCGACGTACTTAAATTTCCTTATGTTCTTAAGAACGAATAAATATAAATAAATTACACCCTAAGATATGTTAATTTGACATATGTCTAAGGAAGATTACTTCGCCGCTCTCATCGGCAAGCAACAGACTGTTACATGTTACCTTAAAAACCATGGCCAATCGTTGCTCGTCTGCGGCATAGTCCCTGAAACCTTCCAGAGCAACGGGGTCACTATCCAGTAAAAGCGATTGGACCAGTGCCTGGTGAATGTAGCGATACTGTTCCTGATTAACGGAAGAGAGTCGGTAAATTTAGTAATATTTTCTCAATATGGTAGATAAACAATTAAAATGGAACTAAACACCACACATCAACAATAAAATGAAATCAATAACTTCTCAAAGCGCCGACATGTGTTTGTGTCCCTCAAGAAATATTACTAATAAGACACGATAACAGAAGGAACCCAAAGTAAATATTTCTTTAGCACTACATAGATATATGATGGGTTACGTAACCAGAGAAAACCTTCGTTCTCACGAATATATGCATGATATATTTTATTAGTTTCGTGTCCAAAACAGCACGGCAAGACAGCCATTGAAATGATTATAATTTGTAAACAACAAATGTCGCAGCTCAGTGTTGTCATCTATACAGCATATACATATAGTTTTATAACTTCATCATCGTCGATAAAGCGCGCATGTTCATTGGACCACGGGTTGCTACGACCATTCAAGAAAACGAACTTTTATACTATCCCACGGTCCACCATAAAACAGCCTAAGAACAAACACAAAAGATTTCCTACAAAATGGAATTGTAAACGATAAAACTTGCTTGAAACTTCCACAATTAACGCCTACTTGTATCCATTGGTTCTACACATTGAGGTTTTCTTGTAAATTTCTTTTCACCTATTCTAATAAAGCATGTTTACTGTCATACTTCAAAGTCCAATAAAAAAACAAAAACAGTGTTCATTTTTACATGTTCTAACCTCTGTCAACAGTTGTTGTCAGACGTTTCTTCTAAACGTTGAATTAATATAATCAAACAAAAGTAACGATACAAACTGACCCATTTCTGCACCATGCTTGTCCGTTGTTGTCGAAGGTCGCACACACAACGAAATACGTCCAGATATCCCTCCGCTCGACCCTGCTCTGTCAGATAATCCAAGGCGATGTATGTTCCAGTCCTGCCGATACCCGCACTGAAACAAGTATGAATGAAAGCAAGTGAAAACTCTTTTGCCTTCTTTTTGTAGTTCGCTATCGTGTGCCGTCCATGTCAAAGGAGATCCAATTGATAAGAGAAAATGAATACAAAATAATATTAGGTTTTCTGAAAGGCAATCTTACCTGCAATGAACAACAACTGGTCCTTTCCAAATCGGCTTGGTGGCGTTAACTATATGTCTCAAATCTATTATGCTGGTCACTTCCTCTGGTGCTGCCTTGTCTGGCCACGCAGTGAAGTGGTAGTGTAGCAAAAGGTGACATTCCCGATCCTGAAAAGTTGCATAATTTAGCTGAAAGTAACTGTATCCGATAACGTGATATCGTAATTCATTTGTATTATAATTATATATGTATATTTCCCTCATTTAGACCGAGTTTAGTGTGGCTAGATAAACAAAATATGCGTTAAACAAACAAAAATGATGCATTATAAGGAAACACAATATGCAAATAATAGTAATTGTATTTGAATGACAACGTAGAGACTGTAAATTGTTTTCTTGCGAATAGAGCAAATAATACATTTAAACTTTGTTTGTTTGATGGCAGATTTAATTTCTTATACTTACATGCTACAAAATAAGAAAGAAATTAAAAAATAAATTAAACCTACCTTTTCAATGATAAAAGTTCTGATTACAAACTCCGAATATTCTTGGATGTTGGTGCATGCTACTTTAACTTGACCATACATGTTGCTGTCGCCTTTGTCTGGCCAATACTTCTCGCATTTCATGGACTAGGGGAAGGTTATAACAAGTAACAAGTTTTTTCAAATGTTAAAGTAGTTTTAAGGAATATTTTAAATAAAATGACACTGTTACAATGTTCACGAATATTTTTAAAATTCTATCTGTTGTGGTCTTATCAGAGTCTGCGAGTATATTGAATAGAGCAATATAATATCGACCATACATTTAATATCTCGATCTTTTAAGCAAGATGGTTTAAATTTAAAGAACGAAAAAAGAAGTATGCATGAAATTTTCTACACATATTTTTCTAAGGTCAGATATAAACGCAATACTGATGATGACTTTTTGCGAACTGACCGTTCGAAGGAAGTAACTGTTGGGTTTGCTCCTTTTGTTAAATGTCTCATCACAGATTTGTTCTTACTATTACATTTGGCTTGCATGTGAATACCTTGGTCATGTGCTTTTTTAGGGTCTGGTATATGTTGCAATGCTTATATTATATGAATATCATATATTCTTATTACACATTATATTTTATTTTTGTTTCTTAAACTAATTTCCTGTGTTTTAAGATGG
This sequence comes from Sinonovacula constricta, assembly GCA_007844125.1. Classification (NCBI taxonomy): domain Eukaryota; kingdom Metazoa; phylum Mollusca; class Bivalvia; order Cardiida; family Solecurtidae; genus Sinonovacula; species Sinonovacula constricta. The sequence continues at coordinate 7,770,897 of CM017571.1, read as the reverse complement.
CCTAAATGCTTATAGGACTTTGTCATATATTCTTATTCATGATTACAACAATGTTACTTGTGCAGTGTGGCGGTCGTAAAAAATCTCCCCTTGCATGTAATCTATGTTGTCATTTAATTCATCCTATAAGAATTATTACGTGTATTTCCTTTGATTGACATTGGACTTAGGTTCTTCAATCCCATCATAACATGAACAGGATGCTACAACCATGTATTCTTCTCTGGTCATCTTTGTTCATGATTCAGAAAGTTATTTTCATTTATAGTCAACCATTTTGTGTAGATTTTCAAATCGAAATAATAGCATATTCTTTTCTAAACACTATGTGGACATTATTTTTCAATGATGTCAATCTTTTCGTCATAACTTATAGAAAATATCAGCGCTTGGACATTTTGTATTCAAATAGATCGTTTTTCTTTTCATTGCTTGCGTTTGAGAAAATCATCAGGAATTGCGAGGTTATAGCTCTATAAAACCGGTTTAAGCACCCCAGTCGGTCCATATTGCCGACTGACCGTTCCAAGGCGGTAACTGTCGGTGTTTGCCCTTTAAATGACTCATCACAAATTTGTTTTTACTCTTCGCTTGGCTTGCATGTGAAATACCTTTGTTCTATGCCTTTTCGGAGTTAAGTATATGTTGCAATGCTCATAGGACTTTGTCATATATTCTTATTAAAAAGGAACACATATATAAATATTTCAAAGATAATAATAAACTATCACAATTTGCATATCATCGTCCTCAATAAATGTTGACTGACCGTTCCAAGGCGGTAACTGTCGGGTTTGCTCTTTTCCTTAAATGACTCATCACAAATTTGTTCTTACTTTTTGCTTGGCTTGCATGTGAAATACCTTTGTTCTGCGCCTTTTCGGAGTTTGGTATATGTTGCAATACTCATAGGACTTTGTCATATATTCTTATTAATAAACTCTGAAATACTTAAACATTATCCCACCTACCCCTTGTTCTCGAAGGTTGGTTACCATGACGATTTTCTCTACTTTTTGTTGCCATATCATCAGCCAGAAGGTCTTGAATTTTTCCGTTGCCTTTTTGATAGGCCCTGTTTTTATAATAGTTATATACACATGTTTAAGTACACATTGTGTAATATTACACAATTTTATAATGCATTTATATGGAATTTTAGGTTGCGGCGGTTTACTAGAGTGCCTCTTTCTGATAAATGTTTATTAATAGGTTAGAATAACTGTAGTATACTTCAAACTGATGGGTGTGGGCTTTGTAGGGTAAAATACGAAAACAAATATAATCTAGCGTGTTTTCTTTGCCCTTTGCTGGTAAACGATACCAAAAAGCATGACAATTTTCTGAAAAAAAATATGATATTGTACTTTTTAATTTATATATATTAAAACGAGATCTTTTGTTGACTGTGTTTCAGATAAGAACACTGTCCATAAGTCCAAGACTGGGTTATTGGTTTAAATTTTGCATAGGATTGTCCTTCTATGCATACTATAACGACATTGTTTGTAACCCATCTAAATTTGCACCTTTTTGCTCTCATGTTTTGATTAGCTTGTTATCAAAATACATTGTTAGTAAGTGGTCACTGCGGTACATTCCAAAAACAAACAACAAAAGCATTATTAATAAAACGGACACTCATTATATTTATGTCTTACATGTCGTACACCATCGTATAAACTTATTAAAAATAATACAAATGTTGAACATGTTTATTTACCCAATGCGGCTATAAACTGTCTTTTCTTCTTATATCCCTAGAAGTAAACAAGAGAACAAATTAAAATATTTGCCGAAACCCATATTAAATGGTGTCATCGTACTTAAAATTAATTATGACTATAAAGAGGATATTTGGCTGTTAATCGTCTACCCAAAGTTAATGTCTAGATACGCTGCCAATTTACCGCAGGTTAAATAAGAGTTCGGCTTACATGACGACGACTACTTAATTTGAATGGGGTTCGATCCCGCCTTCGGTTCTGAGAAGTGGTTCATGACCAGCTTTGTAAGGACCCGGAATGCAACGGTACTAAAGCCCAATTAACGTGAATAATAGCTTAACAATGATAAAACCTACCAAGATTATATAATTATCTTACAACTCCTATACATTTTCCACAGCAAGGATCAAAGTGATTCAATAATTTATTTAATACGCACGATAATGTTTCATCCACTATCAAATAAAAAACTCATATATGATATCAATGAGGACATATCTTCTTCCTTTTGATTTATTTCTTATCTACAATTCTTTAACAGTTTACCGTGTCACCCTTTAAATTATTTTAAGGAAATTAAATGTCTAAACAACAAATCACTTTCTTGTAAACTTGCGTTAAACAGCGTCGTTGATTTGACTACCAACTCAGTCCAAACTTCCTGATACAATAATTAGTTCCTTTACTAAAAAAAATATTTCAGTATTTTGTTCACATGCTTGATTAAGAAGGACATTTTGTTTCCTGTTCTTTGTTAACAACAGGAAAATTATTATATTTATATGAGATTCTTGATGATGGCAGATTGCAAACGAGCTAAACCTACGTTAACGAAACTTGCGTTAATGTAGTCAGGACCGGGCCCTTCAAGTTTCACACGCGTCTCGTCATCTGAAAGACAAGGAAGTAAAACAGTAATAATCAACAACAACAAATACAACAAATACAAATATTCCGTATATGCAGACCAGTCTTACATTTCTTAACTTTGCCGAGCAAAAACAACAAACAACAGGGTTTGGAAAATACATGCCTATCCAACGTTTACTACCTTTTAGTAGTTATAAACTATATAAAATAAAACAGGCTATTCAATATTTCAATAATACTTTGTTTTTTAAGCAGCATACAGAATTTTTTCTTTTCGCTAGCTATTTACTTCCGGCTAACATAGGGAAGCATTTTATAAATCTTAGTTTAAAACTACCTGAATTTTAAAAAAAACTACTTGTGTGACAATACAATGGGCTTACAAAGATACAATTTTTAAATCACACGGTCTGTATTTCAATATTATTTTATCTTTTACTCCCGTTGTTGGTGTTGCCAACCAATGTCTGCTGTTTTCTGCTGTTGATAATGACCACAATCGTATAAATATTAAGACTATTTATTATGAACAAGAAAAGTCGTTGATACGAAGCATCAAAGGCGACGCAAAAAGTTGGAGATGTAAAGAGATTAAAGCAATATGGGAGTTAGTAACAAAGACACTTGAAACGTTAGGGTTTGTATTTGAAAGTTTTATAGTATACTATAATTTTTCGAGAAAAAAAGCCTCTATAACTTATATTAATGAGACCGTAGAATGGTTTAAAACAAAATAAAAACCCGACACCATTTAATAGGTTTTCTAAGATGTTACATATGTAGACAAAATGCAAAATTATTGTAATTAACTATAAATCTAAAGTGTACTAGCAGCAAATGCACATGTGCAGCAGCGGCATATTACATAAATAAGGATTGTTCAGAAAAGTATTTTTCTCGAACGTAGAATGTTTTAAGTATCTTATTGTTTATTTTGAAAGTTACAGACACACAAAAATAAATATAAAAAAACAACATAAAATAAACACCGTTTACCGAATTAGGACCCATATTGATCAGGTTAAGAAAGTCCGCAGCAAAACAAACTTTCCTATATGCAAAGTTCAGTAAGCATTTTATAATATAGGCGTCGCGCTCCAGCGCGTCGCCAATAGAATAATAGCGATGATGTTATGAATGTCAATGGTAATATCGCCAAAATAGCAATAAGACGAGAATAAGGCATTACTTACATGGATAAATTCCATTATATCTGTTCTTGCCCATATTTTCTGGTTTTGTGGCGTCATTGTACGACTTAATGAGACCTTTTGGTAATTTCTGAAGAGATAAACGTTTTCAGGGTGTATTCGTTTCAACCAGATAAAATTGTTTTGAGAAAGAAATACTTGTTTTTAAAAACTGACTGGTTTTGTTGAAAATTTCAACTGATGCCCTAGATTCTGTACTGGATATTTATTATGAAATCGGGGAGAAACAGATTAAATTTATTTAATAAAACAAGAATACCAGTCTAAAAACCTCCACAGTTACACTATTTTCATAATCAGAAAAACAATTCCCTACCCCCGCCACGAAATCGTAAAATATTTAAGCTTAGTTAAAACGTAGGGTGATTTAAACGTGCCATAGTTGCATATAAAAGCACATTTACAACATATATTTTGGTTTTATTTCTGCAAATAAAATCTGGACAACATTTCAGGAGAAATAAAAAATCAACAGACCAACATAAAGATTTTATATGTAATATAAACGTACAGGAACAGCATATACAGATATCTGTGGCAAGGAGGAGGGATTTTGCAATAACTTTTAATATATTGACTTACCAAAAATTCCTCCTGGTAAAAAGATTCGTCCCTTGATTGTACGTAGTCAGCAAGTCCGTCAAGACTAATGGAGCCATCTTTTCTTTGTGAGTGGTTTGTATACAGAACACTGAATGCTCTAAGATGCTGATCTTTCACAAGGTTGGTCTGCGGTCGGTTTGGTTTTCTAGAATGCGGTCGTAGTTCTAAAATTTGGGATTTTACATCCCGTTTTCCAAAGGTCTTTTTGCGGACTTGGACTTCGCTTTTGTCTAAAAGTCTCCTTTGATCAATTTCGAAATCTATTAACTTTGATTCTTTCGCAATAAACGCATTACACGCAGACTCGTTTGCCACAACTGTTACCCTGCCTTCTGCTTCTCTAGTTGTTTGTGATAGCATTCTTGATCCTGTAAGTTGTGTAATTTGTGCCATTGTCTCATTGTCTTCAACAGTTTCACCACTTTCTGTCCTCGCTTCTGCCTTGGCATTATATGACAAAGTCGACATTTCAAAGGACGATGGTGGTGATTTTCGAGGTTCTGCCTTTGATGCTGAGGCTCCCTCATTTCCCGTCGACCTTATGCGAATGACGCTATTAGATTCTACATCTCCGTTAATGCGACCATTTGGTTGTACATCAATGTCGTCGGGCCTATCTTGGATGGCTGTATCATCCAGCTGTTTATGACCGTCCTGATCAAGGACTACGTTGACATAATCGTGTGTCATTCTCGGTTCAGACTTCTCTACTACCGATGTAGCATCGTTGTTGGATTCTGCATAAGAGAGTATGGATAAATACAAATACCAAACGCGATCGTTCATAAACTGACAAAAACAGTAAAAGCCGGGTGCTACTTTAAAAGTTTTCCCCACAATATTAATTTTGATTATGACAAAATTGCCAGTTTGCCACTATCACAGCAATATTTCGGGATGGGTGTATTTATATTATTGTAGCAAGTACATTTTACTTTAATTTGTACATAGTCTGTTATGTCTTCATGTCCATAAGCTCATTAAACATAGGTTAACATTAGTTTTAAATGGCAAACGTTATAAACGTCAGGTAACATTTCATCGAAATTATCCTGACCTAACCTAATGTTGTAACAGTATCTGACTAATTACTGGATGGAATTCCCTAGTTACAACGACTATGTCAAGATAACAAAACTTCTCTTACCATTTAATATAACCAACGATAAGTTTTGATATCAAAGATGATAGTTTAAGCAAGTAATTTACCATTTGGCATAAGGTCTGCATGGTCGTCCTTTGTATCTTGGTGCTTAGATAGGCTAAAAGGAAAGGATAAACGACTATCAGGGCGACACAAATAGCTTTCGAAGAGAATGCATAACATTCATTTGATGTTAATATATAATGTTACAAATATATATATAATATATATATATATATATATATATATATATATATATATATATATATATATATATATATATATATATATATATATATATACATATATATATATATATATATATTTAAAGAACATTTATGTGTATCTTTTTGGCAAATAATATTTTTATCAAAGTTTCGGCATGAATTGAAAAGACATAAGATCCGAATCGTCTACGATCCCGTGATTTTAAATGTAATTCCTTTACAATATCATTGTCCTTACAGTTTCTATCTTTAAGCATATAAAACTATGATGGCGTTACCTTTTCTTACGGAGAACCCATATTATCAAAATAACAGCGAGCAGTGCAGCTAGGGCCGACGACACAGCTACGATAGAAATCTGTAGGGGCGACAGGGAGATCTTCAGAATCTCAGTATCGCAGGTTTTACCAGAAAAACCCTCTGAGCACCCTTGGGAACATAAACCTTCTATGCGATGGCAAGATCTGTTAAGACAATTATCCGGACAGCTTTGGTTACAGAATTGTCCGTAAAGGTACGGCAGGCAAGATTCACAAAACCCCGTTGTTTGGTTACAAGACATGTTCGTGCAATTGTCTGAACAAACGTCCGAACATTTCAGTCCATGTAGACCAGTTTTACACAAATTACAAAAATGTCCGGTAAAGTTGCCGACGCATGAACTACAATTGCCCGTCTGTGTGTCGCAAGTGCCGTTCTCGCAGGTTTCTGGGCAGTTCTTAGAGCAATTAAAACCAAATAGCCCCGGTATGCAGATGTCACAAAATTCTCCCATGAAATTATCGACACACCCTTGTAAACAACTGCCGTTGAAACGATCACAAAGTTCGCCAATGCACGTTGATGCACATGACTGATTGCAACTATGACCGTATCGACCGTTTATGCAAAATTCGCACTTCGTTTCGTTGAAACCATCTTCACACACAAGACAAGTCCCGTTTTCTTTACCACATATTAGACACTTTTCTGGGCAGCTTATGTTACATAAATCACCCGTCAAGTAGTTATCTTTGCACCCATAACAAATTCCACTAGTCATGTCACATGTCCCATTTTGACAATTTGAGCTGCAATTCTGGGAACAATTATCATTTATTCCAAATTTACCTTCGATGCATTGGTCACAAAATGGCCCAACAAAGTTCTCAATACACCCTGAGGTGCAATTTCCATAAAACCTACTGCAATGGTTTTCAGCACAACTGCTGCTACACGATTGATTGCAGTACCACCCTTTCATTCCATCTGGGCAGCTCATACAGTTATTGCCTATGAAATTATCCTTGCACTCTCCGCAGTGCCCATCCACTTGATCACAAATGTCACTCAAGCACCCTATGGAGCAAGTTTGGTTGCAGTTAATCCCGTACCATCCTGGTGAGCATGTCGTGCAATTATACCCATTAAAGTTCTCATCACAACCGTCAAGACAAGAGCCATTTACCTGGTCACACGTATCGTTCAGACAACCAACTGGACACGGTTCGTTGCAGTCGGCTCCGTAAAAAGACAATTTGCAAGATTTACACGTGCCATCGGATTGTGAACAATTATTATAATTGCAATGTTCAGGACAAGAAACATTGCAACGCTTCCCAAAATATCCATTTATACACGACGCGCATTCACCGTTGACCATGCTGCAACTTTCGCTAAGACAATTGTCTGAACAGTTAAAAGCACATTTCCGGCCATACTTTCCAACTTTGCATGAAATGCAGTCGCCAGATGTCATGCTACAAACGTTTCCTTGGCAATTTTCAGGACAATCGCTGCTGCAATTGACACCAAATTTACCGGCTGCGCAAGCATCACACTTTGAACCATTAAAATTCTTTTTGCAAGGGGCACAATTCCCTGTTTCTTTGTCACAACTATTGTTCGAACACCCAATAGAGCATGTTCGGTTACAGCTGTCCCCATAGAAACCCTGAGTACACACAGAACAGTTTGATCCGGAAATACAAATTTTGCAGCCAGATGGACAGGGTACTTGACATTGGTACCACTCTGATGTTACATAGTAACCGTCCTTACACTGGGTACAGTTAGCGTATCCGGAATAGTTGATATTATTACTGTGATCTTTACAGGTGATACAGTTATCCGGGCACTCGTTTTTACATAATCCACCGTGGTATCCGTCCTTACAATCCCCTCGGCAGGTGTCGGCTTCACAGTTACAACAGACTGGACACGGGTTATCTTTACACACACGGTGCCGATAACTTTGAACGTTATCTAAAAGAAAGAACGAAATACAATCATCATCATCATCATCCTCAGCATCGTCATCGTCGCCATAAGCGTCACGCTTTTTAATAACGAGTTATTCAACCCCAACACCCCGATGTATGTTGTTTGTCCTTTAAAGATAAAAAACAAGATTACGGTATTGTACGCAGGCATCATCATCATCATCATCATCATCATCATCATCATCACCATCATCAACAACAACATCATCATCATCATTATCATCATCGTCATAAGCGTCATGCTTTTTAATAACAGGTAATTCAACCCACCACCCGATATATATTATTTGCGATTTCATGATAAAAACAATATTACGGTATTGTGCCCTGGCATATATGCTCGCTCCAATAAACAAGAAGAAACACGACAACTGGATCTGAAATAAAAAAGTTTTTCATCTTACACAACGGACCTGTTTACAAAATGCTGTTCGATTGCAGCTTATGTATTTACAAACACGGTGAAGAAAAATCAGTAGCATGATTACCAGGAAACGCAACAAGTCTCAATTGTTTGTATAGCTAAAAGTACACTTCACTGATTTAACATTTATTTAGTTTATACAGACATGTCTACCATGAGGGTTTATCACTTTTGTCTTTGAGCCTGTGCACAATAAATATAATAATGTATGTCAAGATACGATATTTGTAACTTTTCCAATCAGTTTACTTTGTCGTTTGTCGTTTGTCATTTTATGACTATGAACATTCAATGGTAACATTACATTCCTTTCATAATTTATAAAAAACAGACCTCTGAACAGTTAAGAATATTTTCATTTGGATATTTCTTAAAATATTATCAATGCAAAATACAATTTCATGATAACGCTAAATAAATCATTTTATTAAATAAATAATTAACAATCATTTGTACTTACTCCATTTAGTTTTAACGCATCCATTTTTGTAATGTGTTAAACAGGACAAAAAAGCTTCAACATCTTCCCTGTTCCTGATTCGAGAGCACCGCGAAGCTGTGCTCATTTACCCTGAACCTTATTGCATTCCTGTTTTATAGAGGTCATTTGTTCACATTACATATTTTAAAGTCACCAGTCATGTGATGTGTTATTCCCGGTTCAGAAATATCTTGTGTAAAATGTTTATTTAAGGAAAATTAATACATGTGCACGTATCTATGCAGTTATGTACAATAATCAAGCTTCTATTCAGGTTAAATGTATAACACTACAGCAACTACGACTACAACCAAATAAATATGCAAAAATGTGTAAAGTGTCGTATTGTACACGATTCTCATACCATTTTATTCAACTTTTAATTTGAAATTTGCCAATGGTTTTTCGAGATTCAACCATGCTAATTTTCTATATGACCATATATTGATTACGAAACAACAATAACCTTTTAAAGGAAAATACATAAAATGTTCCGAATATTTAAAATGTACTAATGATACAGTGTATGCTTTGTTGACCAATTTTTGTCATTTGAATCGTTTATTTTCGTCAGGCAAAGAAATTGTTAAACCTAAACAATGCTTCTTTTAAACCCAATTGGATTTTATGCGCGTCAAATAAGATAAATCACTCATATCGCTCACACATTATTCCTGAACACGTAAATATTAACGCTTATTACAAATTAACTACTGCTAGATATGTAATATGATGACTTATGCAGTGTTCAAGCAGCCATCGCTAAAAATTGTTAAGTAAACCTGGTGTATGAAAATAATTGGTTGGCAGGTATGTGAGACATAGACGTGTCGATAACAACTAACAAGGAAGTTTGAACGCTTAATGAAACGTTACTACTTGTTCCCTTTTACAGACGCTATAGTGCACATAACTTTTTTTTATAAAATTAAACATTTTCATCCCTTTGCTCAAAACTGATTTACAATCTACCTCTTACAGGTATCAATATATAAGGGATATTTCTGACATTTTTGTCAATTATCAAGCGCCGAAATTTCAGTAGACATTCATTGATTGTGAGGTTTTCCCAACAATTTCATGTTGTCAACCATGTAAGACATATTCTCAACTTGCATTTACATAATTATGTTAAGATCAGCCTCGGAGAAGCTTTCTTTTTTGTAACTTTGCATGATGCGGTTCTTAAAACGACGTCGCCTGGATTGAGAATAAGATAAATAATGTAAGCTACCAACAAATGTTTGCTTATTTTGATGTTTCGTGTATGATTAAAATCAGTACATGTATTTCTGAAATACCCTTTCTTTCTCTCCCATATTACATTTAACTCTCTTACCAAGTAATTTTGCTAAATGAAATAATTGTCAGCTAGTCACCATTCAACATACCATCTGTTCTCTCGCTTCCTTGTTAGTTGTCATAGCTCATTATCCCTTCATCATAAAAGGAAGAATATAGTTATATATATATACATATATATACTATGCTTTGTTTTATTTAGCAGACAAATTGGAGTAACATAGACGTGACATGTCATAAGAAGTAATTGGCAAAGGCGTCTTACGAAAATCAATTTCACAGACTTTCATTGTTTTTATATTGACCAGTCTATAAATAAATATTAATAGATATGAATAAAAATTTCCATTTTATTTTGACATAAGTACCTCGCCTCCGCCTATTTAGTAATAGCGTAAGGGTTACAACTTGGGTGGAGTAAAGAGAAAAATGACAAAAATGCATTTGTCTCCCATTAAACTTCATTTTTACATCTGTGGTGTTTATTATTAAATTAAGATATTTAAAAATTGTATAATGGCATATAATTTTAAAAAGCAAACTATTGTCACTCACATGGGCCAGTCTGTCAGGATAAAAAAACACTCTTTGCACTGTGTGGGTGTCACTGTGGTAGAAACATTAAATAATCAAAGTCCACAAATCTTACCAAGATATCATAAAAAGTAAATAAACATTTTATATAATATACCTTTCCAAATTAAATGTCAATCAAATTGTAAATAACTTGTCATTTAATAGAGAATACTAGGATAGTGTGTGATAAAGGAAATATTACCACACGAGGCTGAGACAAGTCTAAATAACAACAACAACGAATGGACTTCAAAATTCTTATTTATAGTATCCAAATTACAAGCTGTTGCATCTCTTACGATCTAATAATTATACGATTTGAAGGTGTTTGGAACTCCAAATACAGCACTGAATTTTTTAAATTGAAAAAGAAGTCCGTCCGGATGCAGGTGACAGGCTTGTCACACTGGTGTTTAATAATAGGAATATATGACAAAGTCCTATGAGTATTGCAACATATACCAAACTCCGAAAAGGCACAGAACAAAGGTATTTCACATGCAAGCCAGGCGGAAAGTAAGAACAAATTTGTGATGAGTCATTTAAGGAAAAGAGCAAACCCGACAGTTACCGCCTTGGAACAGTCAGTCGGCAATATGGACCAACTGGGGTGCTTAAATCGGTCGGTTTTACAGAGCTCTAACCTCGCACTTCCTGATGGGTTTCTCGAATGCAAGCAATGATAAGAAAACTGATCCATTTGAATAAGTGTCCAAGCGCTGACGTTTTGTTTGACAAGTTATGACGAAAGCTGTGACGTCATTCAAAAATGTCCACATAGTGTTTAGAAGAGAGATAGGTATTATTTAGATTAGAAAACCTACAGAAAACGTTAATAGTAAAACGAAATTAACTCCTCGGATCAAGAAAAAAGCGACCAGAGAAGAGTAAATGGTTGTAGCATCCTGTTCATGCGGAGATGGAATTAAGGAACCAAAGTCCAATGACCATCAAAGGAAATACACGTAACAATCCTTATAGGATGAATTAAATGACAATATAGATTACATGCACGGGAAGATTTTTTACGACCGCCACACAAGTAACATTGTTGTGATCGTGAATAAGAATATATAAGACAAAGTCCTATGAACATTGCAACATATACAAAAATTGAAAAGACACAGGACCAATGTAATCCACATGCACGTCAAATGTAAAATTGAGAACAAATCCGTGATGAGTCATTCAACAATAAGAGCAAACCTGACATTTACCGCCTTGGAACGGTCAGTCGGCAATATGGAACGACTGGGGAGCTTAAACCGGTTTGACAGAGCTCTAACCTCGTACTTCCTGATGGGTTTCTCAAATGCAAGCAATGAAAAGAAAAACGATCTATTTGAATACAAAATGTCCAAGCATTGATATTTTCTATACATTATGATGAAAGTAGTGACGTCATTGAAGAATAATGTCCACATAGTGTTTAGAAAAGAATATGGTATTATTTCGATTTGAAAAACTACACAAAAATGGTTGACTATAGATAAAATTAACTATCTGAATCATGAACAAACATGACCAGAGACGAATAAATGGTTGTAGCATGCATCCTTTTCATGTGAAGAATGAATTGAAGAACCAAAGTTCAATGTCCATCAAAGGAAATAACAATCTTTATAGGATGAATTAAATGACAACATGGATTACATGCAAACTAATTGGGCAATATATCTATATCTATATCTATATCTATATCTATATATATATATATATATATATATATATATATATATATATATATATATAAAGCATAACACAGTAGATCAAGAGACTTTTTATTTCAATCAAACCTAAAGAATAAACACAAATATTAACGTATCCAATTACTTTAACAAACGTTACCACCCTAGAATCTAATAACTATGTTAAACATCCATTGCCATGAGTTAAAATCATTACCGTTTTAAAAGATCCTGAATTCGCGTAAATAACCAAATAAAACGAAAGTTCTGTAAATAATATATGTTTTCTAAAGAAACAACATAGCTTGCTGCATGAAAAAAAACAAACGATTTCACACTTTTTTTAATTATTGTTCTTATTGCAGCATCCGTCCTTGTCACTTTTGTTGCCTGTGCTGTTGTTTCTGCTGTTATTGTTAATGATGATGATGATGGCAAGAAGGATAATGACGTTTCTTTCGCTGTTTGTAGTTTGGACTCATCATCCCGGACCATATAGATGTCTGTCAAAGTTACTAACGTATCAATGTATTCAGCGGATCTCATTCATGAACATAAGCCAAAGAGAGTCTCTCATAGGTATGCGTGTTCCTACGTTGGGAATCTTCAGTCGAGGGAGGGGAATCTTCGGATGCTCTTGGAGGATCGTTTTGGGATCTTCCTATTATTTTTAAATATATAAAATGTTATGTAATTATTTTTTTCGAAGACCATAGTGTAATTGGAGAGACACTTAGAATAATACAAAAATAATTATTTAACCTAAGCTGATATTCTCGTAGCATGTCTTTAAGTCCAATGGGAGCATCTAACAAGGCCAGACTCGGCTCCTTGTGTTGTTACTTCTAAAGACTTGTAGTAGCACAAGATCGTTATTGTACCGAAGCCTGTCAATTAATTTAATAACATTTAAACTAAAACTTTTTATAAAAAAACTTCTTTTATGAAAAATTAATAATTCCTTATAACAATGACGATAGTTGAAGAAAAACATTTACCTTTGGGCATGAGAATGGCGCTGTCTCCTTCGTTTGACAATCTAGATTTTAAAAGGAGGAAAATTATAATTGATTAAGTGTTCATGATTATTTTTTCTTACAAATTATACAAACAGGTAGTGAAATATAATTCTATTTTTTCTTAATTTTATTTTGTTTATTTAAGGAAGCAAATACAGCGTATATTATTCAAGCGACGCCCACCAGTTTTTGTGGAAAGAAACATGAGCCAAATATCTTAAAATAACCATCTGCGTAGGTCAAAGATGTCAAACGGATAGAAAAACACACAATGACGGGAAGATGGGCCAGAAGAGTGACTAGTCGGCTGCTCTATTATTAGTGTATTTAAAATATTTTACATCAAAGCAGCTACTTCTCTGGTAATAACTTGTTTTGTTTGGTAAAGTATTAATTACAAGTTTCATTATAAGCCGATTGTGTTACCTTTCCTTGCGTAGGAACCACAATGTCAAAAGAACTCCGACAAATGCGCCGAAAATAGATGCCATGACAATAATAGAAATATGAGATGACGAAAGTAATAATGGTATCTTCGGAACCACTGTATCGCATTTGCTCCCTGAATAAACTGGTAGGCAACCCGGTAGGCAGGACATTTCCAGTTGATGACACGATCCATACAGACAATTCTCAGGACAACGTTTCTCACACCACTGGCCGTAATATGACGGCAAGCATGATTTACAATGCCCTGGTATTTGGTTACATGTCCTGTTTGCACAGTTTTCAGGGCAAACATAAGCACACTTCGGCCCATAAAGACCTGCGACACAAGACTCACAAAAGTTTCCTGTAAATGTTCCAAAACATGAATCGCAATGTCCATTCTGCATGTCGCATGTCCCGTTCAAACAGTTTTCTGGACACTTCTCGGAACAATCAGAACCAAACCACCCGGGTCGACACATGTCACAAAAGACTCCGATGAAGGGTTCGAGACATCCTTGGGAACAAATTCCCTTATGACGATCACAAAGACCACACGTTTGATTGCAGAATTCTCCGTATCGTCCAGAGATGCAGTCTTGACACAATGAACCATTAAAACCATCGTTACACAACAAGCAAACTCCCGTTTCTTTGTCGCAAGTATCATTAAGGCAGGTTTCTGGGCAATTTATGTCACAGAAATTGCCAAATACGCCTGAAACACACTCATCACAAAGGTCACCGGTATAGTTTCCTTTGCATTCATGACAAACTCCATTATTTTTGTCACATGTTTCATTTGCACAATTAATTGGGCAGTCATGAGAACACCTTTCAGTAATACCAAATTTCCCTATCATACATTGATCGCAAAACGGTCCAGCAAAATTGTCAATACATCCAAACGTGCAATTTGCATAATATATATCGCAGTGATTGTCAACACAGTGGTTATGACATGTTTGGTTGCAGGACATACCAATTTTACATTCCGTGCAGCTAGTTCCAGTGAAATTTTCCTTACAGGTTTTGCAGAGCCCCACAACTGGTACGCATGAGTTATTTATGCATCCATCTGAGCATATCTGCTTGCAGTCAAGCCCGTACCAACCCGGTAAGCATGTCGAGCAATTAGGATCTTCAAAGTTTTCTTCACAGCCGTCAAGACATGAGCCATTTACCTGGTCACATGTATCGTTCAGACAACCAACTGTACACTGTTCGTTGCAGTCGGCTCCGTAAAACGACAGTTTGCAAGATTCACAAGTGCCATCGGATTGTGAACAATTATTATTATTGCAATGTTCAGGACAAGAAACATTGCAACGCTCTCCAAAATACCCATTTATACACGACGCGCATTCTCCGTTGACCATGCTGCAACTTTCGCTAAGACAATTGTATGAACGGTTAGAAGCACATTTCCGGCCATACTTTCCAATTTTGCATGAAATGCAGTCGCCAGATGTTATGTTACCAACCTTTCCTTGGCAATGTTCAGGACAATCGCTGCTGCAATTGACACCAAATTTACCGCTTGCGCAATCATCACACTTTAAACCATTAAAATTGTTTTTGCAAATGGCACAATTCCCTGTTTCTTTGTCACAACCATTGTTCGAACACCCAATAGAGCATGTTTGGTTACAGTTGTCCCCATAGAAACCTTGTTTACACACAGAACAGTTTGATCCGGAAGTACAAACCTTACAGCCAGATAGACAGGGTACTTGACATTGGTACCACTCTGATGTTCCATAGTAACCGTCCTTACACTGGGTACAGTTTGAGTATCAGGGATAGAAGATATTGTCACTGTGATCTTTACAGGTGATACAATTATCAGGACAGTAAAGTCTACATAATCCACCGTGGTATCCGTCCTTACAATCACCTCGGCAGATATCTGCGACACAGTTACAGCAGGCTGGACACGGATTATATATACACATGGGCGCCTGATTACTACGAATGTTGTCTTAAAAGAAAATAAAATATAATAAATATCCCCCTACTACTCATTATTATCATCATCATCATCCCCCTTATCCTTTTCTGCCTCCTCCTACTTCTCCTCCTCCTCCTCCTCATCATCATCATCATCTACATCATCATTAGCTGCATCAGCAGCCGCAGCAGTAGCATCATCGTCATCCTTATCGTCATCGTCATACGCATGACATTTTTAATTATTGACAAATCATCATTGCCCACACCATTAAGTAACCTTCTTTGTCGCTTTAAGGATAAAATTAAACCTTACGGTATTGGGCGCAGACGTGCATATTTCCTCCAACAAACAAGAAGACACACAACACCAGGATCTGAAATAAATGAGCTTTTCTTCTTGCAATAAAATTGTTTACAAGATGTTGTTAGAGTTCATCTAATGTACTTCCAGACAAGGTGAAAATAGAAATGTTTTATTTTCATATCAAATCAGTAGCATGCTTTACCAGGAAACGCGACACGTTTCAACTGTTTGTAAAGCAAAAAATATATTCAGTGATATAATATTTTATTTAGTTTATACAGAACCGTCTACCATGGAGGTTTATCACTTTTGTCTGTGAGTCAGTACACAAAATCTTTCTTAATGTTTGTCCTTTGCTGACTTTCAAACTAGTGGTTACATTAGATTGTTTAACCATTTATGAAACCTTATTAACTCTTAGTTTTTTAATAACCTGCCCCTTTTATATACTGTCTATGCAAATACATTTCAGGAAAACGTTAAATAAATCATTTCAATAAATAAATTCAATTTATCTGAACTTACTCCATTTAGTCGGAAAGAATCCATTTTGATCTTAAACAGGACATAAGTATTTAAAAATCTTCCCTGTTCCTGATTCGAGAGCATCGTAAAGCTTCGTTCATTTACATTGGACTTTATTTACCTGTTTGATAGAGGATATTCGTGCACATTACATTACGGAAGTAATAAGTACTATGACGCGCGATTACAGATTAAGAGATACTTTATGTAAAATGTTAGTAATATAATGTTTATTCAATGTGCAGTAGTCACAGCAAGAGAGAAGATAATACAGCTCGTCTGAGACCTCTGCCTAGAATCGGTGGGGCCAGCAACAGACAAATATTACACTATTTGAAATGTTCCCAGGCTTATATTATTTGAAATGTTCCCAGGCTTACACTATTTGAAATGTTCCCAGGCTTACACTATTTGAAATGTTCCCAGGCTTACACTATTTGAAATGTTCCCAGGCTTACATTATTTGAAATGTTCCCAGGCTTACATTATTTGAAATGTTTCCAGGCTTCAACAAAAAGTGTATTAGGTTTGCTTATATACACCGGTCTTTTTGATGATGATTTTAATAGTGGTCTGGAAATAATGATCTGGAGACTAAATTTATTTAATTGCTGATTTGATCATCCCCAATTATGCATATTTTATCAGGACACAGCGTTTAATTGAGGTAAATTTAAAAATTTGTTCCCATTCTAACAAGATTACTTGTCTGTTAAATTATACTGTTTTTACAGATCTGTCGATTTATTTAATATCGTCTTGTTCAATGAACTTTACGTGTTTTCATATAAACCGTCAAAGGATCAATTAATGCTACTTGTAAATTTTAATGCTTGTTATTAGAGAATTAATTACCGTAAAAGTTTTGTGAAGGAAGTTACTAAATAGTGTTGCTCTTGATAATTTTACAAAGGGAGGTAGTTAGACACCGATTTTATTGTTTTATATTATAGAGAAAGAATGCTCAGTACTAACTTTTCATGTCTAGCTAAAAGATATATAGCTTGTGTTAGAATTTATCTTTAATTAATGTAACATATTATGAAGTGTATAAAGAAATTATTTAAATAGACGTTGTTTGTATTGTAGAAATATGAGAGGACTATTATGCAAATAATAATGGATGAATTATCCAAATGTATTGTGCATTTGCTGCATTTGTCATACTTTCAATTAACTACAATTTACTGTACATATCAAAATATAAATGTTGCTTATAATGTAACGTAAAAAGATATTGTAGAAAGTGGTTGTATGTGTATTTTCTTTTATTTCCTCAACAATTCACTCATACTACTTAAGTATTTACAAAAACAGATATTTCATTTCTTTACCCGATAAACTGCAGCTCAGTGCCAAATAACATATTAACATTAATAAGAATATATGAAAAAGTCCTATGAGCATTGCAACATATATCAAACTCCGAAAAGGCACAGAACAAAGGTATTTCACATGCAAGCCAGGCGAAAAGTATGAACAAATTTGTGATGAGTCATTTAACGAAAAGAGCAAACCCGACAGTTACCGCCTTGGAACGGTCAGTCTGCAATATGGACCGACTGTGGTGCTCAAACCGGTTTTACAGAGCTTTAACCTCGCACTTCCTGATGGGTTTCTCGAATGCAAGCAATGATAAGAAAACTGATCCAGTTGAATAAGTGTCCAAGCGCTGACGTTTTGTTTGACAAGTTATGACGAAAGCAGTGACGTCATTGAAAAATGTCCACATAGTGTTTAGAAGGGAGATGGGTATTATTTCGATTAGAAAACCTACAAAAAACGTTAATAGTAAAACGAAATTAACTCCTCGAATCAAGAAAAAGGCGACCAGAGAAGAGTAAATTGTTGTAGCATCCTGTTCATGCGGAGATGGAATTGAGGAACCAAAGTCCAATGACCATCAAAGGAAATACACATAACAATCCTTATAGGATGAATTAAATGACAACATAGATTACATGCACGGGAAGATTTTTTACGACCGCCACACAAGTAACATTGTTGTGATCATGAATAAGAATATATAAGACAAAGTCCTATGAACATTGCAACATATACAAAAATTGAAAAGACACAGGACCAATGTAATCCACATGCACGTCAAATGTAAAATTGAGAACAAATCCGTGATGAGTCATTCAACAATATGAGCAGACCTGACATTTACCGCCTTGGAACGGTCAGTCGGCAATATGGAACGACTGGGGAGCTTAAACCGGTTTGACAGACCTCTAACCTTGTACTTCCTGATGGGTTTCTCAAATGCAAGCAATGAAAAGAAAAACGATCTATTTGAATACAAAATGTCCAAGCATTGATATTTTCTATACATTATGACGAAAGTAGTGACGTCATTGAAAAAAATGTCCACATAGTGTTTAGAAAAGAATATGGTATTATTTCGATTTGAAAAACTACACAAAAATGGTTGACTATAAATAAAATTAACTATCTGAATCATGAACAAACATGACCAGAGACGAATAAATGGTTGTAGCATGCATCCTTTTCATGTGAAGATTGAATTGAAGAAGCAAAGTTCAATGTCCATCAAAGGAAATAACAATCCTTATAGGATGAATTAAATGACAACATAGATTACATGCAAACTAATTGGGCAATATATCTATATCTATATATCTATATCTATATATATATATATATCTATATATCTATATATATATATATATATATATATATATATATATATATATATCTATATATCTATATATCTATATATATATATAAAGCATAACACAGTAGATCAAGAGACTTTTTATTTCAATCAAACCTAAAGAATAAACACAAATATCAACGTATCCAGTTACTTTAACAAACGTTACCACCCTAGAATCTAATAACTATGTTAACCATCCATTGCCATGAGTTAAAATCATTACCGTTTTAAAAGATCCTGAATTCGCGTGAATAACCAAATAAAACGAATGTTCTGTAAATAATATATGTTTTCTAAAGAAACAACATAGCTTGCTGCATGAAAAAAACGATTTCACACTTTTTTAATTATTGTTCTAATTGCAGCATCCGTCCTTGTCACTTTTGTTGCCTGTGCTGTTGTTTCTGCTGTTATTGTTAATGATGATGATGATGGCAAGAAGGATAATGACGTTTCTTTCGCTGTTTGTAGTTTGGGCTCATCATCCCGGACCATATAGATGTCTGTCAAAGTTACTAACGTATCAATGTATTCAGCGGATCTCATTCATGAACATAAGCCAAAGAGAGTCTCTCATAGGTATGCGTGTTTCTACGTTGGGAATCTTCAGTCGAGGGAGGGGAATCTTCAGATGCTCTTGGAGGATCGTTTCGGGATCTTCCTATTATTTTTAAATATATAAAATGTTATGTAATTATTTTTTTCGAAGACCATAGTGTAATTGGAGAGACACTTAGAATAATACAAAAAGAATGATTTATCCTAAGCTGATATTCTCGTAGCATGTCTTTGAGTCCAATGGGAGCATCTAACAAGGCCAGACTCGGCTCCTTGTGTTGTTACTTCTTAAGACTTGTAGTGGCACAAGAGCGTCATTGTACCGAAGCCCGTCAATTAATTTCAGGAATGATAAACCCAATACAAATGTATGTGGAGAACTACCATCGCCCGACAGGTCAGCTTGAAGGCCACCCCCACATTTGGTCCTCTGCTCCTACCGGAACACAACATCACGAGGAGAGAGACCGAGGAGTTCAACTACTTGTACAGACATTTTAGATGAACAACACACTCAGTCAATATTGAGTAACATTCCAATTCTATTGTTTTGCTTGTTACCGTGTCTATTGACCATGTGTTATGCTTATTGTAGTGTACATTTATGTATACTTTTCGTGAAAGACTGTGCACACGTTGCCTAATGCATACATTTAAACTAAAACTTTTTTATAAAAAAAAACTTCTTTTATGTAAAATTAATAATTCCTCATACCAATGACAATAGTTAAAGAAAAACAATTACCTTTGGGCATGAGAATGGCGCTGTCTCCTTCGTTTGACAATCTAGATTTTAAAAGGAGGAACCTTATAATTTATTAAGTGTTCATGATTATTTTTTCTTACAAATTATACAAACAGGTGGTAAAATATAATTCTATTATTTCTAAATTTTATTTTGTTTATTGAAGGAAGCAAATACAGCGTATATTATTCAAGCGACGCCCAGCTTTTGTGGAAAGAAACATGAGCCAAATATCTGAGAATAGCCATCTGCGTAGGTCAAAGTTGTCAAACGGATAGAAAAACACACAATGAAGATGGGCCAGAAGAGTGGCTAGTCGTCGGCTCTATTATGTTACCAGTGTATTTAAAATATTTTAATTCAAAGCAGCTACTTCTCTGGTAATAATTTGTTTTCTTTGGTAAAGTATAAATTCCAAGTTTTGTTATTAGCCGATCGTATTACCTTTTCTTGCGAAGGAACCACAATGTCAAAAGAACTCCGACAAATGCGCCAAAAAAAGATGCCATGACAATAATAGAAATATGAGATGACGAAAGTAATAATGGTATCTTCGGAACCACTGTATCGCATTTGCTCCCTGAATAACCTGGCAGGCAACCCGGTAGGCAGGACATTTCCAGTTGATGACACGATCCATACAGACAATTCTCAGGACAACGTTTCTCACACCACTGGCCGTAATATGACGGCAAGCATGATTTACAATGCCCTGATATTTGGTTACATGTCCTGTTTGCACAGTTTTCAGGGCAAACATAAGCACAATTCGGCCCATAGAGACCTGCGACACAAGACTCACAAAAGTTTCCTGTAAATGTTCCAAAACATGAATCGCAATGTCCATTCTGCATGTCGCATGTCCCGTTCAAACAGTTTTCTGGACACTTCTCGGAACAATCAGAACCAAACCAACCGGGTTGACACATGTCACAAAAGACTCCGATGAAGGGTTCGAGACATCCTTGGGAACAAATTCCCTTATGACGATCACAAAGACCACCCAAACAGTTAAATGCACACGTTTGATTGCAGAATTCTCCGTAACGTCCAGAGATGCAGTCTTGACACAATGAACCATTAAAATCATCGTAACACAACAAGCAAACTCCCGTTTCTTTGTCGCAAATATTATTAAGGCAGGTTTCTGGGCAATTTATGTCACAGAAATTGCCAAATATGCCTGAAACACACTTATCACAAAGGTCACCGGTATAGTTTCCTTTGCATCTATGACAAACTCCATTATTTTTGTCACATGTTTCATTTGCACAATTATTTGGGCAGTCATGGGAACACCTTTCATTAATACCAAATTTCCCTATCATACATTGATCGCAAAACGGTCCAACAAAATTGTTAATACATCCAAACGTGCAATTTGCATAATATCTATCGCAGTGACTGTCAATACAGTTGTTATGACATGTTTGGTTGCAGGACATCCCAGTCATACCAATTTTACATTCCGTGCAGCTTGTTCCAGTGAAATTTTCCTTACAGTTGTTGCAGAGCCCCCCAACTGGTTCGCATGATTTATTTATGCATCCATCTGAGCATGTCTGAATGCAGTCAAGCCCGTACCAACCCAGTAAGCATGTCGAGCAATTAGGATCTTCAAAGTTTTCCTCACAGCCGTCCAGACATGAGCCATTTACCTGGTCACACACGTCATTCAGACAACCTTCTGGACACGTTTTGTTGCAATAGATTCCAAAGAAGGATGGCTGACATGATGTACAAGAGCCTTCTGACTGGGAACAAATCAAGTCGTTGCAATGTTCAGGACAAGAAAAATTGCAACGGTCTCCAAAGTATCCATCTTTACACGACAAGCATTCTCCTTCGATTTTGCTGCAACTTCCGCCAAGACAATTGATCGGGCAATTGAAACCACATTTTCGGCCATATTTTCCAACTATACACGAAACGCAATCGCCATTTGTCATGTTACAAACTTGTCCTTGGCAATTTTCAGAACACTCCCTGCTACAATTAGCTCCAAACATTCCGCTTGCGCATACATCACAGTGTGAACCATTGAAATTATCTTTGCAAGAATAACATTTCCCCGTAACAATGTCACACACATTGTTCAAACAACTGACGGAGCATTTTTGGTTACAGGTGTCTCCAAAGAAACCGGGTATACATTCAGAACAGTTTGCATTCGAAGAACAAACCTTGCAGCCAGATGGACATGGCAGTTGACATTGGTACCACTCTGATGTTACATAGTAACCGTCCTTACACTGGGTACAGTTGGCGTATCCTGGATAGAAGATATTGTCACTGTGATCTGTACAGGTGATACAATTGTCAGGACAGTAAAGTTTACATAATCCACCGTGGTATCCGTCCTTACAATCACCTCGGCAGATGTCCTCGACACAGTTACAGCAGGTTGGACACGGGTCATTTATACACAGGGGCTGCTGATCACTCTTAACGTTTACTTAAATAGAAAGAAATAATATCAGCAGCAGCAGCATAATCTTTATCGTTATCGTAATTTTCATCATCATCATCATCATCCATCATCATCATCCATCATCATCATCATCATCATCATTATAATCATCATCCATCATCATCCATCATCACCATCAACATCATCATCATCATCATCCATTATCATCATCATCATCGTTATCGATGTTTTGGAAATAGAAATATCAATTAATATTTACTATATTGAGCCAAAACATTTGTGATTCCGCCAATAATCAAGAACAACCCCAGTTTCTTGATCTGAAAAACAACAATAAATTAAATATCAATAAAAAATAACATACGGGATGGTAACAGACGATAAGACAACAAATGTTAAAACAACAACAACTGGAAACTTTTTGCATGCATTGTTAGATATTTTAATGTGATTAGTTTAAAGACGTTTTCGAGAACGAACGTTTGCGAATATCTTAATCCCAAAAATATGTCAGTATTTTACAATGTTTTAAAAAAAGCGAAAAGATATGAGGGTCCTGATGCGTTCAACATTGAAAATGATTTAAAAATTAGACTTTTTAACTTTTTCTCCTAAATCATCCCCGAAAACAATATTAAATTGATTTCTGTCGTCGTTTAGGACATTGCAGCAAAACGGGCCTTAAAGATGAAAGGCTTTTAAACGTTTAACGTTAGATGTACAGACTGTTGAAATTTGTTAACATTGCCCATTTCATATCTTTTTATAAGAAGTCTTCTCGTTTATCAAATTACATAATACAGCAAATAATATAAACAATAATTAATGGGTCATTGCGGAAAAAAATAGTTCATATGTTTTATAGTTTATACTGTGTTGATTAATTGAACGATATTCCACAAGTTTTTTAAAAAGACAAAATTCGTGCAACTGTGATAAAATCTTTATTTAAAATAATTAATGTTTTATTTTTTCTCGGTGTTTTTCCAATTGTAATAACTTTGTTGTAGAATTGTTTATTGATAAACGAAGAAAAGAACTACCTACGCTATAACTTTTCTATAACCCCAAAACTTCGATAATAGAACTGAAAGTTTTGTATTTTTAAGAACAATGACTACGAACAGTGGTAAAACAAAAAAGAAAAATGTGTCAAAAAATGCCTTTATGATCATGGTATCGCATCTTATGATTTTTTCAACATATAAAACTCCCTTTCATAGTAAGAGTTTATTGACTATTTTTAGTATTAAGTTCTTACATTAATTTTTAATTACTTATTTTTCTATTAAGAATATATGACAAAGTCCTATGAGCATTTCAACATAAACCAAACTCCGAAATAGCACAGGACAAATGTATTTCACATGCAAGCCAAGCGAAAAGTAAGAACAAATTTGTGATGAGTCATTTAACGAAAAGAGCAAACCCGACAGTTACCGCCTTGGTCCGGTCAGTCGGCAATATGGACCGACTGGGGTGCGTAAACGTGCGATGTTCAAACTATGTACGCGCACAAACAAGCTCAGTGACCTATACCTCTTGCTGAATAAATCTATTAATTATTTCTACCAGAACATATACTGCAAACTTAGTATAATTCTCTCCGCTAAAAGTAATTGTAGTATATGTTCAAACATGTACCTGTTAGGGTCAGTAACATGTCTTAAAATCAGCTCTTAACATAAGCATTTCGTGGTTTCTGTGGAATTTCTTTGAGCTCCCTTGTTTGTCTTTGTACTTGTTATTTCCGTTTTTGAAGCAAAATCCAAACCGGATTTCAAACAATCAACTAATTAAATTAAAACAGAAAATCTAGACACAGAAAGTCTAAAATACTATGAAGGTAATGGTTAATGGATATAAGGCTGCTCACAACTTGAAAAATAAATTTTGATTAATTTTGCTTCTAAAGAAAAAAAAACAAATATTTTTAAATGATGCCATTGTAAGATAATATTCATGTAAAAAATAGAAGGAAACACTGAAAAATCATTTTAAAATAATAACAACTAATAACTTAAATCCACTCACTTTACCATCGTATTAAAAACATTTATTTTACCAAGATTTAAATCTACCTAACAGTCACTTATTCGGTCAAGTGAAAAACAAAATTTGATCTTGATCTTGCGTTCTTCTAAAAAATTAATTACAAGAAATATGAGAATTATTAGAACATTAATATTTAATAAAATATTTAAGTACCTACTTTTTTAACTCTCTGCCCGTCCATTTTAAAACAACATTTCTATCAACACAGGAAAAATATTGTCAAATCGTCCTTGTATCGTTTGGAATATTTTTTCCTCCTTGATTTGTCTGCATTAACTAAACGGCTTGTTCTGTGTCTAAGAAATCACACATCGCCCCTCGAACAGAGTACATTAAGAACATTAACTATCGCCTTCTCGGGAAGCCCGTGACCATATTTTAGTTCATGCTTGTGTACACTGAAATGCTCAAATTCACAAAACTTTACTGCCGAAACTATTTTTTCAAAATAAAACTATTGTGGTATAAACGTTTACAAAACAAACAAAAAATATTATCATTGTTCAAATATCAGTCATCCAACTCAATGGCATTTTTTTCTGCTTTTCGTTGGCAAAGGTTACTTCGAACTGAGAGGCGCATGACTTGTGAGGAAGAGATTAAAACAGGTTTCTGGTACTTTAAAAAGGCCCGTATCTTGAACAATCAGGTTGCCAAGCCTCATACTTAAGAAAAAAGCGCGCTGATTGTATCAATTGTGCTTATGTTAATCCGGCACTTTAGACAATGGAAAGCTCACCACCGCTTCACAAATTTTCACTCTGCCATTATTTTGAAGGATAATAGGAATCTTAAGTGGGATAAGATTTGTCTTGACTGCTGAGTTGTCGGAATGTTAAGTTTTTTCTATGATACAAGTTATAAAAATAAAACTTTAAATTATAAATTATATAAAATTAACCTTAACCTTAACATTTAAATCTGTAATTCGATTAACGTATTAAAGGCATAATGTTTATTATAAAGTTAACAAAAGTTCTCGCGCTATAACATGAACATTATAGGTAAGGCAGGTGATTTATTCTGATAATGTTATCGTTCATTGTTATTTGCAAAAATTATCTTCCGTAACTTTGCGAACGTTTTCCATGAACAATAGTAATATTTTTTAACTTTTTGTTCACCAAAATATGTTGTGTCATACTTTATTTTAAATGTTCCTTTTGTCTATAAAATTTTTCCAAAAAACATGATATTTTTGGTATATTTGTACGAAAAAGTCAGGTTGTCTGGTTGAAAGAAACACGTACATAATGTACATTGTTTCAGTTAAAAATACATTATTTTCCATTCCTTCATGGCAGCCACAACTTGTTCAGCTACACCCAGGTTAAAACAAGCGTCGATAACCGTAACCTTGACCCTGTTTATAGAAATTGTGCGGACCACTTCGGACCTCTTGCTGCAGAAGTCTAACAAAGGTAATTTTGGACTGTTTCGCTTGCGACTGCATTTAGAGTTTCATCCATGAAAAAGCTGGATTTCAGAAGCACATATATATATATATTGCCCAATAAGTTTTAATATATTGATAAATATTTGTCAATGTGAAACATGTTTGCTTCATTTACGGCTAAATATTCATTTCTGTGTAAATTGCAGTATTTATTTCATAACAGTTGTAATTATTTGTGGCATTTACGCATGAACGAGCTTAACACCGGATATTCTGAATGAAAAAAAATCGAAGATATATATATATATGTCTAAGGAGACGAGATACGTCAATTGTGCCCAGGCATGTTTTTAATGTTAACATTAGTACTGTGATCTGTTTAAACTGGAAGTTTATTATATTGTGTAATTCAGATGTACATTAAATGCAGATTTTTTAAGGAACAATGTCGCGTACGAATATCACGGCGTATGAATTTCACTCATTGACTAGAGGGAAGGGCCGAAACGGGGAGCGAACTGTTATTACAACAAGTGTTCCACTGACTACGCATAATCTACAATGCCGATATATTTGCGATATTCCGTGCTTGGTGTCTCTCATAACCGGGTTATGTAATGACATAGTTCATTCGTTTCATCTCAGCATCTCTGTCTAGATGACGTTTTAGAAGATGAATGGCGCACTCGGGAGATTCAGATGATGTAATAAGTTGTAGTTAATTTTGAACTCATGTTATTTGGTCGAATCCGGTAGCATGTATGAGCGTTTCTATCGGATGTTGGTGACTCTGATGTAAATGTTGTTCCAATGTATAAGCTATATTTTAGAAGAGGGTTTTTCTTTCAGCTGAAGACTTCCCTGCTTTCCAATTTCCAAAGCGTTGTACAATTGATTTACTATGGAATCATTTTGGCCATTGTCTGCGCACAATGTCATGTCCATGGTAAGACATACACCGCCCTCACAACGTTTCTGAGAGCTTTGATTAAAAACGTTTTGACTGATTATGTTATAAGAATAGAACAGATCTTTTATTGGACTGATACAAAAGAACATTGTCTCAACACATCAATACAAATAAATAAGTGTCTGTCAAGTGTCTAGTAAGAACAAATAAGCAAATAATCAGTGTAATAGTGTTAGTAATGAACTATATATATATATATATATATATATATATATATATATATATATATATATATATATATATATATATATATATATATATATATATATATATATATATATATATATATATTTACCGGATTTTCTTAAAACAGCATAGATTTATCAAGGGAGATCAATGGAATAAATGGAAATCCCTTTTGTGAGCACGTGTCTGGTAGTATAATTGTGTTTTATACATTTCTTGTGCTTTAAACATGATAAAAAGCAATTCGTTCATCAAAGTATGGTTATTGGCGACTATATATGGAATGCTCACTGAAATTGGCACGTGGGGAAAGATTATTTTGCGGACTTTCAAGGTTAAACGACACTAAATGAATTTGTTCTTTACCCTAAAGTAAATGTTACATGTACAACTTTGGAAGCGATCAACAGCGAATCGTTTCTTTAGCAACCCCAAAATTATACATTGTGAAAAATGTGTTATCTAATAAGAGGACCTCTGCGAAGAAAAGTTATGAGTCGCACAGTAGGTTATCCTCACGTGAAACATACTTCGTAATTGTTGCATAGTATAGGCGCACAATTTCAATGACATCATCAATACCGTTCTAAATGGACCAGACCATTATTGAGCATAGGAGTGCAGTTATTTTGCATTTTTATAATACTACAATGTCTCAGCTTTGTTTTGCACCAAATTGCATGATATTATTTTAATTATAGCTATATACAGTCACAAAACCAAACAATTTACTTTAAAATATCAACAGCAACAAAAAAAAGGAAAACTGTCCGGAGTACTTCTTCCGGTGCACATTTACGCTTGCCGCCTCTTCCAACACTGATAAAATTCGGAAAACGGCGTTCTATTATTTATTTATTTATTTATTTATTTATTTATTTATTTATTTATTCATTTATTTATTTATTTATTTATTTTGTATGTCTGTTACTTTTATGAAAAATGAGAGATTTTGGTTTATTTCTCTTTTAGATTAAAAATTTTAACGTAAATATACATGGACACTCTCTACTCCCTTACTTACAAAAGTAGACAGGAATGCTCTTTGGAACATCCTTCGATGTTCGGATTGCATGTTTACAAATTTAGATAACCTATTAGCAACGAAACAGAACATAGCCAGAAAAAGTTTGTTCTGAACGGTCTGTTGAGTATGCATGGTAAAATCTGACTTAAATGTTTATGCAATATTTAAAGATACATAAGCTATTTCTGTAAGGTCCCGCAAATCTGAAAAAATAGCACTTCTTGTGCTGCCAGCGTGCATGCATGAATGCTTTTATACTAGGGCACAGAAAATTGTGCTCTATCCTTCCATAGCAAAACAAGAACAATTACGGATGTCAAGGCGCCGCATTGCGCGTGTGCTTTTAACAAAATAATATGCCGGGAACTAAACTATCTTCTACTTTGCAGTATTAGTGCAAGCTGCGTTGTTAACAATGGCAGACCCGTGTTGTTGTTTGTTTTTTTTAATTGGCAGACACGTGTTGTTGTTTTTTAAAAAAAAACGATCAGCAGCCAATTCCTGTTATTGACTTTTTTATAATTGTAAGCTCCAAGGGTAATCTCGGCTTACTCGGTTGTTTTATTAGAAAAATATACCACCAAACAGCTGTAAGTTTTCGTTATTGACTGCTGCATTGCCATTCCATATGAAAAGTGTCATTCCATAAGAGACACCGTTCTCCAGAGAGGCGTCAGTAGCTGTAAGCATGATTGTTGTTTAATGGTATTATAAGGTTCTAATTCGGAAGGGATTTGATATTCTTACGTTGTTAATTGTTTATGAGAATATAGAGTAAGTTTCACAATAATACATTAACAACAACATCAACAAATACAAAAACACGCCTTTTTCTTCACCGGATATATATTTAATGCTCTATTTATCACAATAAATTATCTATTAAGAGAGCACATATTATAAATAAAAGAGCCGTCGGAACATGTATAGGTTCAAATTTTCTTTTGTAGTGTTCGACAAGAGGTGGATATTCGACACATAGTGTACATGCTGTAGACATTTAGTGAAAGTTCTTAGTTGAACTAATTAGAAGGCTTAAGAAAATACCTTGTACTAATTTTCATAGGCCATGAAATAAAAACAGTAGTGTGAAATTATATCGAACAATTTAACAATATCATTGAGACTACGTATTACGAATGTACATCTAAACCGTATATGATAATTGATACCAACGATGCAGATAAGTATTGTATGATTTTATTCGAAAAAAATAAAAGATAATTTTTATATCAGAAACTCAATTTTCTGAAAAAGTTTCTTAAGATATATTACTGAAAATAGCTGTTTAATTTGATCGGCGAGAATCACGACTCTATATTTGTAATTGGTTTTGGAAATGTCTATATGTCTAAAGCCACAGCTTTAAGAAGTGATCGTATTTTTTAAATATAATTCTATATCAGCAAAAAGAAGAGACTGGTACGATTATATAACACTGTTCTGTTTGTTCACTTATTCTATTTATTAAAGATATACATGAGAAGTATGAAAAAGTAACAAGTAAACTTTTACATTTATCAATTGTCAAAGTCGCATTTTCTTTTTGCAGAACTGCTTCGACCGCAATCTCACCAATGTCATATTCATGTTTAAAATTTACTTACTAAAAACGTTGTATTTTCTTTTTCAATAATC
The DNA here is from genome assembly GCA_007844125.1 of Sinonovacula constricta. Lineage (NCBI taxonomy): Eukaryota > Metazoa > Mollusca > Bivalvia > Cardiida > Solecurtidae > Sinonovacula > Sinonovacula constricta. The sequence goes on along the minus strand of CM017571.1, from coordinate 7,740,467 downwards.
GGTATTCGCAGTGAGGATCTTTTTTCACAACCCAATTAAAAGCATTTGAGCATATCGCGTCACAAATATAAAAACACTAACATTGTGGTATGCTTGTTTAAGATTTAAACAGGCTGCACTCACATTGTTACACACACACACACATACGCCCGCCCGCCCGCACGCACGCACACACACATACGGAGACACAGACACACACACACACACACACGCACGCACGCACTCACATACACATACACTTACACACATACACACACGCAAAAACACACACGCGCACACACACGCACGCACACACATACACGCAAGCACACACACGCACGCACGCGCACAGACACACATACACACACGCGCGCGCACGCACACACACACATAGTGATAGTGTTCTCGGTATTCACGTGTTGTTAGGATTTAATCTTCTACTATAGTAGTAATACCACTGCTTTTGACAGTTTTGTATCAAACAATATTGCATTTGGATAGGCTAATACATGAATGTTTTTGTGGCGTGATATAGAGATTTTTCTGCACTATGGCGGATCGTACCACTTCCAAGCCGCAACCCTTTTATTATTGCTTGTTTGTTTATTGGGTTTATCGTCCCATCAACAGTATTTTAGTTATCTGGAGACGATGTCCACTTGAAGCAGATATAGAGCTGCCTTCACTATGTATAGCATGCCGTGAACACCTGGCATGATACCACATCCAGTCACATTATCCTGACACCGGGCCAACCAGTCGTAGAACTACACTTATATTTGCTTGATCGTTAGCAAGGGAGCTTTATCACTAACACCTTTTACGACTTTGGTATGTCGCAACCCGGGGCCTCCTGTACCTGGAGACGACTGAGTACCCATTACGCTACCAGGTCCGGTCCCTTTTATTCCTTACCGAATTTGGAGACTTCGTAAGATATTGGTTAAGAAATGGTTGTTCACACCTATTATTGTGTTGCCTTAGGAATAGAAAAGGTGTCATTCCTACTTACAAATTTAATCAATTAACAACACAACATTTATTATTATTTCCTAAAGGAAACTGAAGTATTACTGAATGCTACTATGATAAACATGCTTAGCTTTCTGATTTATTATTACAGGCGACTTTGATGCTCTGCGTCTTGCTGTTCATTGTTCTTATCAGTTCGTGTACGACTACACTTCCGTCTGGCCTCTGGAGTTCATTGGTGACGTAGCAACAACTGGTTCTACACCAAAACACATGATAGACAAACTAGAAGATCGGTAACAGCAAGGTCGACATCTGGATATCTTCTTTCGGTGGATGGGGGTTTTGCTTCCCGGTTCAGAGTACCTTGAGCAAAACGCTGGAGGAACACTGAGGAAAATATGTCAGAGCCGGCTTCCCGCGCAATTGTAAATTGGGTCAAGGACAAAGACATTCAGAAATCACAGATCAACATCGTGATGGCAGATTTTGTGGAGCTGAATAACTTTTGTAGAGAGGTGGTGAAGGTCAATTTCGGGGTGCGACAGAGAAGTACGATTTTGAAGTAGGGAGTTCATAATACGTTATTTTTTAAATTAAAACGGAAGGTTCACATTTGTTATACCTATGACCCTGGTTTACCAGGCTAATCAAAACTGATTAGAAGATGTAAGAGTACAAGTGACGTAATATCTACACTGTGGTAAAACATTTTTATCATGAACAATTCAATTAATATTTATTAGTAAAGTACCGAAAACAAAATATAGGGCTCAAAAATAAATTCGTAATTGCATATTATTTAAATGCCCCAGATGTTAACAGTTGTGTATCCTGAATAAGAATCAGACTTGTGGATTAAAATGTTGTTGTTTTTTTTTATTTATTACTAAGAATTTTAACAGTTGTAATTTTAAGTCAAAATGATAAATTGACGGACAAAGTTTATCATGAATTTAAATTTGAAAACACATTTGGATGTTTATATCCAACCAGAATCATTTATGCCAGTAACCGGAATATGCATTAAACCGAAAATACACGACTACCATTTCAATGCGTTTATTTTGCTTCCGGTTGTTGCATTTGTTATAACTTTTCAGTCACTATGTTTCCTTTGAAAATAGTTAGCCATATATCTATTTATATTTTTCATTATAAGGTGATTACTAAGTTTTTGTGTCGCTTTTAACGTGTCCAGACGAATACCCAGGTGATAGGATAAAATGATCTCAAAGGAAAGTTGGCACTTGCTTTTAATAGGTAAAAAAAGAAAACTGTGCGTTTTGGCTCAGATGGAAAATGCATGTTTGCAATGACAAGTGGACTTCAATTCTTCATTTTTCACATCGGTGTACAGCATCAATAAACAGCATTTCGCGAGGTGTTTTGGGGGAACTGTAATTTATTTGGTTGTTTGTTGAAAAAACTGGTGCAAACTGTCGGATGCCATCATTAAATTTTCCTCTATAAATGAGTACTTATATGTTAACATAGTTCCCTTGTCATACCGTGGTTCCTCCGTTTCCCTACTGTATCATTAAACTGAGAATGGACTTCACATGAAAAACAACAAAGACAGATATGACGTAATCATCATATCTAAATACAGTATAATAATAGCAATGCGTGGTGCAGTTGTGACGTAGTCCCATAATAAACACGAAGCACGTGTTGCTATTGTGCTCTTAAGAGAGACACAGAGAGAGAACGAGACACGCAAAAAAGGACAGAGAGACAGACAGACAGCAGGCAGACAAACAGACAGACAGAGTTTATGAAAAAAAAAATTAGATTACTTTTTATTAAACGAGTTATGAGATAGTTTGGATTTTCCTTTCATAAAACACAACAATAAATATTGGTCATTGATGCCCTAGATCTGTATGAACAGTGACGTAGAAATCCTCTCTCGTCAATGCAAACGGGTTTTTCTCAGCTGAGCCACGATTCAGGAACTGCTATTTTTAAACTAGGAACACCACGCGAGAACTTACTTTTGAGACTACGTTATATCGCTGTTCGGAGATCAATGGTTGACCGGATGATTCGCCCTGACGTCGAAAACAATTTTAGCTGAGATCACTGTCGTGCTTAATTATGGATTTGGAGAGAGTAACTTTGAGATTTATACTGTGTAACATATAGGTGGTGTTCAAACTTACATTCTAACACTATCAAATTTTCACGTCTATAAACAAATAAGCATTCTGCCGTGATAAAATAAACGATATTACGGCAATAGGTGGTACTATTTTACTGCAGTAGAATAGCTGTTTCGTTTACTTTTCCTACCCATTTTCGTATTGCATTTTTCGTTCACATTCGCCTTAAACTTTACCATATCTTGGAAAGTAACAATTTTATTTTACTATTAACACACGTATTAAACTATGATAAAAATTAATTTATTAAATATGCAATTTAGATGGTTGTTGATATTAAAAAATAACCAGGAAGTACTCGGATAAATTAGAGCAGCCAAGGGAAACAATCTAACAACATTGCGTAAATTGTAGTTCGCATTGTAGTTCGCATTGTAGTTCGCATTTGTGTCTCTTTTAAGTAAAATTTCTTGTAGAACGTGTGGAAATAGATTGTAAGTTTGCGGACTCAGGACTATGGCCTTCGTGATTAAATAAATACGCATCTGAACTCGAAACCGTGATATATTGGGCGTTAGATCACGCAAACCACTACCGATTAGGGTCGGAGAACCGCTACCGATTAGGGCCGGAGAACCACTACCGATTAGGGTCGGAGAACCACTACCGATTAGGGTCGGAGAACCGCTACCCCGCTACCGATTAGGGTCGGAGAACCACTACCGATTAGGGTCGGAGAACCACTACCGATTAGGGTCGGAGAACCGCTACCGGTTAGGGTCGGAGAATCACTACCGATTACGTTCGGAGAACCACTACCGATTAGGATAGGAGAACCGCTACCGATTAGGGTCGGAGAACCACTACCGATAACGGTCGGAGAACCGCTACCGATTACGTTCAGAGAACCACTACCGATTTCGGTCGGAGAACCACTACCGATTAGGGTCTGAGAACCGCTACCGATTAGGGTCGAAGAACTACTACCGATTAGGGTCGGAGAACCGCTACCGATTAGGGTCGGAGAACCACTACCGATTACGGTCGGAGAATCACTACCGATTAGGGTCGGAGAACCACTACCTACTCGGGTCGGAGAACCGCTACCGATTAAGGTCAGAGAATCACTACCGATTAGGGTCGGAGAATCACTACTGATTAGGGTCGGAAAACCACTACCGATTAGGGTCGGAGAACCGCTACCGATTAGAGTCGGAGAACCACTACCGATTACGGTCGGAGAACCGCTAGCGATTACGTTTGGAGAACCGTTACCGATTACGTTCGGAGAACCACTACCGATTAGGGTCGGAGAACCGCTACCGATTACTGTCGGAGAACCGTTACCGATTACGTTCGGAGAACCACTACCGATTACGGTCGGAGAACCACGAACGTAAACTGTCGGAGAACCACTACCGATTAGGGTCGGAGAACCACTACCGATTACGGTCGGAGAACCACTACCGATAAGGGTCAGAGAATCACTACCGATTAGGGTCAGAGAATCACTACCGATTAGGGTCGGAGAACCACTACCGATTAGAGTCAGAGAACCACTACCGATTAGAGTCAGAGAATCACTACCGATTACGGTCGGAGAACCACTACCGATAGGGGTCAGAGAATCACTACCGATTAGGGTCGGAGAACCACTACCGATTGGGGTCTTAAAACAACTACCGATTAGGGTCAGAAATTATGCACAAATCATCTAGAACATGTGTGCGATGTTGTTACATAAATAAGATACAGATAAACTGTCGTTTTCTACCTTCAACTTATGTCAAGCCAATTAGTCATAGCTCGATGCTAAGTGCATACTCCAGAGTATTTAAAATTTTATGCCTGGATGCAGATTATCTTACATACATTGCGGTAAGAAACAAGTGTTCAACATCACTTGGCAACTGGTACATAAATATGGATTAATTATCGCAGGCAATGTTTGTAAGAAAAAAAAGCAAATGTCATGTATAGGGGTTAAACGCCGGAACTAACAGTGTTTGAATAACAGTGATACTTTCATCTGAATGTCATATCACATGTACCAGAGGTGTGTGCTGTCGTCGTTGTAATAGCATGCATGCACGATCAACACGCTATGACACCCAATTACATTATCCTCATGCAGTATCATTTTATTTCTTGTTTAACTGGCGAACGTCGTTAAAGTCACATGAACAATAAATTGCATTAGCTGAAATATTGGTCTAGAAGTCAAGAGGTTTCGAGCACAGCTTTAATTATGAGCAGATTAAATCGCGATGTGTCGTTTTCAATCTGATTAAAATCATATCTTGAAACCGCTCCGCTATCAGGATCTGACGACAACTCAATAAAACCTTCCCAACCAATCAGATTGTCGCCTACAAAATCGCAAAAGTAAATGAAGAACCGAAGCGTTCCGAACATATCATTTTAATGTCTGCGCCCATTTACAAAGAAAAGTAAACATAGACACTCGTGCAAGACTCACTGAAGACAGGTGCATCGTATGTTGTATCCCAATTGTTTCAACATCAGCAACATCTTCAGACCGAAGTAAACTAACAAGCAGCTGCAGAACAAACTTAAAACTGAGTGACGAATCATCGAAAGCGGCCATTTTGCGATTCTTACTGAAAGCGTTATGCATTACGCTCTCTGATTGGCTGTTATAAAAATAGTAATCGGGCGGGGAAAACCATTTTTGTTTATAGACAGTATTTGCGGACCGTACTCAGATCTAACATTTTGTAAGATCTGGCTTTAGTGAAAGTGTGTCGCTTTTAATGTGTCCAGACGATTACCCAGGTGAAAGGAAAAAATGATCTCAAAGGAAAGTTGCCACTTGCTTTAAATAGGTAAAAATAGAAAACTGTGCGTTTTGGCTCAGATGGAAAATGCATGTTTGCAATTACAAGTGGACTTCAATGCTTCACTTTTCACATCGATGTACAGCATCAATAAACAGCATTTCGCGGGGTGTTTTGGGGGAACTGTAATTTATTTGGTTGTTTGTTGAAAGAACTGTTGCAAACTTAATATAGTTCCCTTGTCATACCGTGGTTCCTCCGTTTCCCTGCTGTATCATTAAACTGAGAATGGACTTCACATGAAAAACAACAAAGACGGATATGACGTAATCATCATATCTAAATACAGTATAATAATAGCAGTGCGTGGTACAGTTGTGACGTATTCCCATAATAAACACGAAGCACGTGTCGCTATTGTGCTCTTGAGAGAGACACAGAGAGAGAACGAGACACGCAGAAAAGGACAGAGAGACAGACAGACAGACAGGCAGACAAACAGACAGACAGAGTTTATGAAAAAACATAAATTAGATTACTTTTTATTAAACGAGTTATGAGATAGTTTGGATTTTCCTTTCATAAAACACAACAATAAATATTGGTCATTGATGCCCTAGCTCTGTATGAACAGTGACGTAGAAATCCTCTCTCGTCAATGCAAACGGGGTTTTCTCAGCTGAGCCACGATTCAGGAACAGCTATTTTTAAACTAGGAACACCACGCGAGAACTTACTTTTGAGACTACGTTATATCGCTGTTCGGAGATCAATGGTTGACCGGATGATTCGCCCTGACGTCGAAAACAATTTTAGCTGAGATCACTGTCGTGCTTAATTATGGATTTGGAGAGAGTAACTTAGAGATTTATACTGTGTAACATATAGGTGGTGTTCAAACTTACATTCTAACACTATCAAATTTTCACGTCTATAAACAAATAAGCATTCTGCCGTGATAAACGATATTACGGCATTAAGCGGCACTATTTTACTGCAGTAGAATAGCTGTTCCGTTTACTTTTCCTACCCATTTTCGTATTTCATTTTTCGTTCACATTCGCCTTAAACTTTAACCTATCTTGGAAAGTAACAATTTTATTTTACTATTAACATACGTATTAAACTATGATAAAAAATAATTTATTAAATATGCAATTTCGATGGTTGTTGATATTAAAAAATAACCAGGAAGTACTCGGATGAATTAGAGCAGCCAAGGGAAACAACCTAACAACATTGCGTAAATTGTAGTTCGCATTTGTGTCCCTTTTAAGTAAAAATTCTTGTAGAACGTGTGGAAATAGATTGTAAGTTTGCGGACTCAGGACTATGGCCTTCGTGATTAAATAAATACGCATCTGAACTCGAAACCGTGATATATTGGGCGTTAGATCACGCAAACTTAAAATATATTTCCTAACTAAAGTATGAGTTTATGCATAAATTATGCGCTGATTTCCAAAGATATTGCTACAAACAAAATGTCGGATACAACCTTTAATGTATTGATTACATGCTTTGAACAGAAAAAAAAGTTTCAGTTAGCGACAACTTAAAGTCGTATGAGACGAGATGGGGTGGGATAAGCCGGCATTTTTGCCGATACTGTGCAGCGACATTTCTATCATTATAGCACAGGGGCACTAATGAGATGCCCAGGGACTAAACCCGGCCAGTCCATTATACTGACACCGACGAGTCAGGCGTTATGCTGTCCCCTTAGCCCCGAGCGTTAGGGGGGAAGCCACTACTACCAACTTTAAAGTCTTTGGTTTGACCTGGCCGGGGTTTGAACCCACGACCTCCCGATCCGCAAGCCGACACTCAAAGTCATATGATATTGTCTGTTATCACCGCTGACACAGTAACGACAATTAGTTTCAAGTTGCAAGCGACGTAACTGTCAAACACTTGTTTTCCATGGGGAAGTACTCCTTTCGTTGTTTGTATTTTAAACATGATCATTACACAAATAGTGAATTGACAAATAAGTTACTACACAAAGAAGCAAACAGTTATGAAGTGCCAGTCTGAAACGCTTAAGAAACAATGTTGTTGTTTAAACAAATATTGACGTAGGGTGTTGCCATAAACATATTTATAACATTTATAATACACTGGGTGTAAAGACAAAAAAGTCCTTGGCAATCGCATTAACTGGAGTCCATATTTATGATACTGAAATAATGTAAAAGAAAAAACAAAGAGTTTTATGCTTAACTTGGAAACAGGAGATCGACGATCGAACTTAATACATCTTTGTCAAGCTCACAGACAAAGGACAAATTTGATTCACAATTAATATCCTTCCAAGGCGCCTTGGCCGATCCGCGATAATGAATGCAGTCTTCGTTGTTTTCGACGTTGCTCGGCTCTACCGGCGCCCATTTCGTGTAGGGCAATCTTTCTCCATTGGACAATCTCCAATCGCCCTCTGACTTACTGTCGCTACCATCTATCCAAAAAGCATCTTTTTCGTATCTGGAAATAAGAAATTCCATCTCTTCATCACTGTTTACTCGGACAAGATAAGCCCCGAATTCAGCACAAACAGCCAAAGCGTCACGGTTTGATTTTTTATCTTTGAACAGTCTGTACACTGCGTTTTGAAATGGCAACCAAAAGTGTAGATTGATCACAAACTGCATGGCCTCGTTGAGATGTTTCTTTGACTTGTCCTCGGAAGCAATTGTGCTCAGTCCTTGTTCAAACTTATCAATTTTACTGTCAATTATTTCAACTTTCTTCTGTGTTTCTGATAGCTCCTTTAAAGAAGATTTAATATCATGTTCCAACTTAGTCATCTCGGTGGTCAGGCGTTCTTCTGTCGATTTAATGGCTTTTGTCATGTTGGAGAAAATACTTCTCAAGCTGTCCTCAACAGTATTTTGACTTATTTCAGTTTTAGTATAAATACCTTTTACGTCACTGATCGTTTTATCTAACATCATTTTGGTTTCGTTTCTAACACCCTGTGTCATTTCTCGTAAGGCCATTTTTTCCGCTTCCAAACCTCGAAGAAAGTAGTCTATCCGACCTTTCGTATCAGCAGCAAGATTCACATAGTCATCCTTAGTCATCGTAGTGGTTTCAGTCTTCTTTGAGATACCCCTCACACCAATTCTGCCAGCTTTAGACACATCTTCTGCCAGGACCTCACTTGCAAGAGTTGCATTCCTCCATGTCAACAGCAGTTCCACGTCATCCCGTAGGCCGATAGCCGCAAACCGCAGAAAATCCAGATCTTCTTGCATTTTTGTCAGTTTGTATTCAACCGGTATTTTACGGGCTTCATATATTGCAAATAGAGTTAAAACACACAAGAACAATTTCATGGTGAGACTGAAAGTGATTAATGTTTTTTTAAAAAAAAGTAATCCAGTACGATAAACTATGCACAAACTTTTCTGATGACCTTTATATAATTCTAAACTGTTCACCGAAAAAGTTGAGAAAATATAGTTTCTTAATTGTCTATCTTATTTACAGTCATACAAACGTGCTGTGAATTAGTCATAAAAACACAGCCGCTGCTTTGCAGAAACACAATTAAAGGTAGTTCAATGTATTGCATCAGTTCTTAATAAAATTTGTTACAAAGTGAACGCGAAAAAGGGAAAACAAAATACAGTTTTGCAATTTTCTATCTACAATTAAGATAACAGTGATACATATAATGGTGCATACACTCTGATATCAAGTCCTCAACATGACATGATTACTGCTCTCGTTTTAACATGTTTGTTCCAACAAACCACCGCCTCATAAAAAACTAGAACCATGTTAAATGAGATTATAAAACTAAAGAAATCGCGACAATGTAATTTTTCTTGCCAGGAGCAAAAAGCCTTCTTAACAAGATGAAAGTTCTCTTGTAGACCTATATTGCTATTGTTGTGTTCAGCTGTTATTACGGTCAATGTCGTCTTGTATCATTTCAAAAAGTTGTTTTGTGCTTGCTTTGTTGTTTTTCATGTAACTTTCATCTAAAGCGTAAACCCACGAATATTTTCTTTTGTTAGCACGAACTACTGCGTTTAACGTAGAGTTATGCCATTGTTATAGTTACCACGCCAGCTATAGAGTTTTTTTCAATGACATTTTATAGCATCTACATTAATAACTACGGTCGCAGCACGGCGTGTTTCAGTTTCTAGTGAATTCCGTACGCCCGTGGAGCGATTTCGCGCAGTAACGTTGCGGAGGACGTGTGGCGGCGTAGGGAGGCTGGAATTTCATGAAAATATATGTTAATAGATTGCATGAAGTATAGAAAATGGCTGTAAAATCATTATAACCTTACACAGATTTATTGTGGTATAAATAACACTCGCCGGCTGGACTTACAGTGAGTGTATCGTTGCCTTGATGAAGCCATGCGACGCATGGAGAATTTCTTTTAAAAATTATATTTTTTTAACTCTGTCGTCGACACGAACGCAAGGCGCCGTGCGCTACACGTACGATAACCGCGAGTCTCAATACGGCATTGCAATGAGTCAGTCTACGACCACCGTGTGAAGAATGATATAACTATTTCTATGTCGACTTGCCTGTAAAAAGAAGGGTAGAGTAGTGATATTGCATCCTCGTGGCGACCATGGTTAATTAGGTGGAAGTATTTTTTTATTTTATTTAATTTTTTTTTTTTTGGGGGGGGGGGGGGAGGGGGTCGTGGGTTGCGGCTGCGGTAAGCTCTCAGTGGCAGTAGAGTCAACGCGAATCAGGCATAAATCCTTTTCGCGTTTCTTTATTGTGTGATTTTTGCCATTCTTCCATTACTGTGCCAATACAAACATATATACCTGTAGTCTTAGTGTCATGTCAAGATCTCAATGCTTAGCCACGATGTTTTCATTTTAAAATTGCGGATGCTCCTTTAACACAGACTGCAACAGGCGATTGACGCAGGCTCAACTTTTACTTTCCGGCTAACAAGTTAATTTCCAAAAATACAATATCTTTGTTATTGTTTTTGTGTTTCAGTTTTGCACTTTACATACAAGTGTTTTTCAACATCGCTTGTTAACTTGTCAGAAGTGGGGTGTCGTTAGCTAAGTGGTTAAATCCGTCGACTTGTACATCGTCTGACTCCATGGCCATTACCCCTCGTCTCTTGAGTTTGAGTTACCAGTCATGGTGGATCTTTCGTGTGGGGAGGTTTTGTCTATTATAAATATATTTAATAACCAACGACGCACCGAGTATTTGACTGCACGGACTTAAAGGTGGAATCCGACAGTTAAGACAAACATATTTTTATCAAATGACCAAATATGTCATTGTTACACGAAAAGGTCCTGCAAAATGCTGTTCACTGATGCCCTAGATTAGTGTGAAAAGTGAAACATAAATCCCCATATCTCAGTACTAACAGGTATTTCCTATCTGAGCCACGCTGCAGAGATAGCTATTTTTGAGGTTATATTATATCGTCATCCGGGTAATCCGCTCTGACGTCAATATCTATTTTTTAACAGAGATCAGTATCGTGCTTAATCATAAATTTAGAATGAATGAACCTTTACAGTGTTTTGTCGCGATGTGTACATGAATTCAAAGTAAGTGTTTTTCTTAGTTTAAAAGATAGCTAACTGTACAGTGTGGCTCAGACAGGTACAGCAAGTTTTGTAATAACGAAACGGTTGTTATTTTGCAATGTTAACATAGATGTATGATATCAATGAACATTAAGTTCATGGGATCTTTTCAAGCAACAGTAGTGTACTTGGGTTGTTTTTGTGAAATCTTGTGGAAGATTTGTCAGTACCACCGTTAACAAAACGTACTACTGTTACCTTGACAGGCACGTTTCTATAAAGGATTGTCAGGTTTCTTACTTATTTAGACTTATTTACCCTCGCCGTTAATTATAAATTATTTGGCAAACGTTGGTCACGTTTCTATAAGGCGCCGTCACCTCTATATAAGGGCAATCGGAACACCTCGGATAATTCACGAATCATTTCTCGGATGTATGTAGTTAGTCGGATCACCTCGGCCATTTCTCTAAATGGGTCTACTTTTGTGACAGACGTCAAAACAAAGATGGCAGCACGGATGGCAGCTCACTGCAGTACGATGCCTGTAAAACTTCAATTTGTGGCGGCTTCAAATTTAAATCATCCAATTTTAGTTTACCCAGCGCAGCAGACACAGCTGTCAAACGGCGCCATTGTTTATGATTTGTGCGAACTACATTTAAGGCACATTCTTCTTCCGACTTCCGGCGAACAAAACAATCGTTATTTCTGTAAGTATCATTGCACCAGATACATCTGATGGATGACTGTGTCGACGACGGAATTACCCGAGTAGTTCCGATTGCTGTAAGAGGTCGTCACGCTTCTATAAGGGATCGTCACTTTTCTATCAGCGATCGTCGCTTTTGTTTCAATAATGGATTGTTGTGTTTCCACAAGGGATCGTCACTTTTCTATAAGGGATCGTGACGTTTCGAAGACATACCCATCCTTTGATCTACTATAACGGTGAGGTAAACTTGGTCCCTCGGAGTCAGATTCTCTGTAATGATAGTCTAGCGTGATCAATTGGTTCAATGAAGCCGTTGGTCAATTGAACTTTTATTGCATCCATAAGCGCTTTTTCTTATTATAACCTTTTTTTTGTCTCAGCAATCGTTTATGAAAGATTAAAGACAGAAATAGATGGATATATATATATTTATAATTGTTTGCAAATATAATTTATACAAAAGTCAAAATAACTGATAAAATAACAAAACATTGTCAACATTAGGACATTCTGATCATCTCAGCTTAGTTTGGGGATATGTCACCTTCGTTCAGCCAACTGTAAGCCTATAGCCTCGCTCTCGAGTTCAAGTCCCTGTACAAGCACGGGATGTTAGTCTTTGGAAAAATATGTATTGTTCTCATTATTTCAGGTAGATGCAAAATTGGTAATTTTTAATACATCACAGGAACCAATTAGGAACATCCGGTTGCTTTGATGGAGACAAACAGCACCGCCGTACCACAGGTCAGCTTGATAACCATCTTACATCAAGGCCGTCACTAAGAATTGGACTCAAAGTCACGGCGGGAGAGACAAAGTCACGGCGGGAGAGAGAAAGTCACGGTGGGAGAGACAAAGAAAGTCACGGCGGGAGAGACAAAAAGTCACGGTGGGAGAGACAAAGTCACGGTGGGAGAGACAAAGTCACGGCGGGAGAGACAAAGTCACGGCGGGAGAGAGAAAGAATGCAGAAAGTACATAAGAGCTTCCACGAAGCAAGTCTGCAGTCCTTAGACAGCTGGCTCCACTTTTTCCGGTGCTGGATAGTATAATGAAAATAAAAGTTAGCATTTCCTAGAGCATAAGTCTATATAAAATGTTTTAGGCATATGATTATCATACTGTTTATGATATTCTATCTGATTATATTATATGAACAGTAACTGGTTATCATCATAAATATATCTTAACTCATTTGATCTGAAAAAAGTCCCCGAACGGGGCATAACCCTGCTTAAAATACGTTCAAGGGATATGTGCTTTTTTTTAAAAAATATCTCCCCTTTTGACAGTGAACACATATTCCAAGTTAATGAGTAAACCCTCATGGGCGGATCTAGCGGAGGTCGGCAGGTCCGAACTCCACCACACCCCTCCTCCGCTGAAAAGTGTAATAAAAAACCTTTCATGAAAGGTTTTTTTTACATTTAAGGGTATGTCACGTGTTCATGGCAATAGTATTATTGTCAGATATTTGTCCAATGCTACAGATAAGACGAGTAAACGCATATTTACGCCTAAAATATTGAGACGGAGCCACAGACATTCAGAAGACCAAAGTTTACACCAGGGTTCGTATTCATAAATCATCGCAGTTATCTTTCTTACTTAAACAAAATAAAAATTAAACTTAAAAATATTTCCTACTGAACAAGAAAACATCTTATGCACAATATATTTCATTCATACAACAGTTTAATGAAATACATTTCTCGGTATGTGTTGACATCTAAGGGAAGTTGTTTATTATGTAAGAAAAAAAATATTATTCATGAATACGACCGCTGGTGACCTTGGAACGGTGGACAGAGCTACTGGACAATTCTATTGCGTTTTCAGGCACATTTTAAAGAAAACAAAATGGTGGATTTCCTTTAGTTCCTGAGAAATTATGCAGGTACTTGCCAACAGTGACCAAAGAGTGATAAGTGACTGTCTAGGCATACATGGAAACTCATGGAGTAAGCTCAGTCGCTGATGGAGACAATGATCTTCATATGGTCACTGTGTCCGCCAGGGCGAGCTGAGCCTGAGACAGCGACGGCAGTGTTATTGCTGTTGGTGAAGTTGAAGTTGCCAGTTTCGCTGTTGTGCTTATGAAGATGTTGATGCTGCTGCTGCTGCAGTTGTTGATTATGTTGTTGGTGATGATGTTGTTGATGATGTTGATGTTGCCAGTGTCGCTGTTGTGCTTATGAAGATGTTGATGCTGCTGCTGCTGCAGTTGTTGATTATGTTGTTGGTGATGATGTTGTTGAAAGAGTTTATGTTGCTAGTGTCGCTGTTGTGCTTATGAAGATGTTGATGCTGCTGCTGCTGCAGTTGTTGATTATGTTGTTGGTGATGATGTTGTTGAAAGAGTTTATGTTGCTAGTGTCGCTGTTGTTGCTTATGAAGATATTGCTGTTGCTGCTGCAGTTGTTGATGTTGACAGTGTCGCTGTTGTTGCTGCAGTTGTTGATGTTGAAAGTGTCGTAGTTGTTGCGTATGAAGATGTTGCTGTTGCAGTTGTTGGTACCGCTGCAAAGGGGATGATAATAATGCTAGTGGTTGTCATACTGCTAAAACATTCCTGTTGCTAATGCTGTTTGCAGTTGTTGCTGCTGATGGCGATAAGAAGGATGATATTGTGTTTTTGCACTTGGTAATGCTGTAGGTATTACCTTCACTGTCAGTTGTAATAATGGTGATAATAACGATGACTTCTTTGCAACTGTACCAGCTGGGGATGATGATGATGATAATGATAGTTAACACAATAATCTAACGTAGTCTAATTGCAGCTTTTCCTACTAGTGCAACTGACGTTGATAATGGTCAACAGAATCTGTATGTGAAGGAAGATTCTTTCATCCGCTCGTTGAACACGGAGTCGAACCTCTCACTCTGTGCGACCGTAAACCAATTCTTCCAGTCCCCAACCTGACCTGAAAAAAACAACCGGAAATAATACATGTAATGCCTTGAAACAGAAGATGAAGGGCTGTCATAAGGATCAAAATAAACTGGAAGGGTGCTGATGACGAAGTTTTAGAGCCATCAGATCCAAAATACGGGAGGCCCCAGTTCGCAGCCAGGTCGCGACATACAAATTTTTAAAATTGTAGTGGTATTACCGCCACGCTTACGTTCAAGCAAATGTAAGCTAAATGATTGGTAAAGAAGATGAAGAGGAAAGTGATGAAGACGAAGATAATGATGATGATGATAGTGATGATGATTATGATGATGATGATAAATGTTGTAGCGGTAATGTTTTTGTTGCTGCTGCTGTTGTTGCTGGGTGCGGATAATGATGATGATGATGCTGATAATGATGATGATAGCGATGATGGTGGTGAGGAGGAAAAGGAGGATAAGGGATAATGACAATTTTTATGTACACCGAAAGATGAGTAAAGAATACAGGACAGGTCGGTCACTAAACAGCTTTTTTTATATTTTAATAATTGATTTGTGTGGGTTATAAAACACTATTTTACAATAGTATGAATTCTTTCTATATATTTGCCTCATGGTTGGCTGTTTTATTTATTTAAGAAACAGAATCTTTGTAAACACTATTAAATAAGATTAACGAAACTACATTTTGTATATCTGTTATTCGAATGTTCACCTTTTCTGTACATTCCAGGCTGTCCGCCTTTCCATTCGGATTTGTTCTCCAGTGGGTCTTTTTCTTTCTTCATGTTGCTGAATTCACATTTGTCCGCAATCGCTTCCATCAACCCGGGGTCAGTCTTCAGACACAAAAATTCGCTCAGCTTCCTGATTTCCCGAACACTATCCTAATAAAAGCCAATCCATAACACAAAAAGTTTATTTAACTAAAGAGAAAAAATATTTACCAACTCACCCCCTCATCTGTTCGCCCGTTAATCAATCTGTTCACTTTTTGTTGATTTCTTCCTTCCTCCATTTCATACATTCTTTCTTTCTTTGAAGATTTTAATCTGAACATGCTAATCTGTTGTAGATACCCCTGGCCGCGTAGTAAGTTTGCTATTAACCAGTGTCGACAACCCTGACAGTGTAGTAAGTTTGCCATAAACCAGTGTCGATACCCCTGACAGTGTAGTAAGTTTTTTATAAACCAGTGTCGATACCCCTGACAGCGTCGTAAGTTTGCAATAAACCAGTGTCAATACCCCTGACAGCGTAGTAAGTTTGCTATAAACCAGTGTCGATACCCCTGACAGCGTAGTAAGTTTGCAATAAACCAGTGTCGATACCCCTGACAGCGTAGTAAGTTTGCTATAAACTAGTGTCTTTACCCCTGACAGCGTAGTAAGTTTACTATAAACCAGTGTCAATACCCCTGACAGCGTAGTAAGTTTACTATAATTCAGTGTCGATACCCATGACAGCGTATTAAGTTTGCTATAAACCAGTGTCGATACCCCTTACAGCGTAGTAAGTTTGCAATAAACCAGTGTCGATACCCTGGCAGCGTAGTAAGTTTACTATAAACCAGTGTCGATACCCCTGACAGCGTAGTAAGTTTACTATAAACCAGTGTCGATATCCCTGACAGCGTAGTAAGTTTGCTATAAACCCGTGTCGATACCCCTGACAGCGTAGTAAGTTTACTATAAACCAGTGTCGATACCCCTGACAGCGTAGAAAGTTTGCAATAAACCAGTGTCGATACCCCTGACAGCGTAGTAAGTTTACTATAAACCAGTGTCGATATCCCTGACAGCGTAGTAAGTTTACTATAAACCAGTGTCGATACCCCTGACAGCGTAGAAAGTTTGCAATAAATCAGTGTCGATACCCCTGACAGCGTAGTAAGTTTACTATAAACCAGTGTCGATATCCCTGACAGCGTAGTAAGTTTGTTCTAAACCAGTGTCAATACCCCTGACAGCGTAGTAAGTTTGCTATAAACCAGTGTCGATACCCCTGACAGCGAAATAGGTTTGCTATAACACAGTGTCTCTACCCCTGACAGCGTAGTAAGTTTGCTATAATCCAGTGTCAATACCCCTGACAGCATAGTAAGTTTACAATAAACCAGTGTCGATATCCCTGACAGCGTAGTAAGTTTGCTATAAACCAGTGTCGATATCCCTGACAGCGTAGTAAGTTTGTTCTAAACCAGTGTCAATACCCCTGACAGCGTAGTAAGTTTGCTATAAACCAGTGTCAATACCCCTGACAGCATAGTAAGTTTACTATAAACCAGTGTCGATACCCCTGACAGCGAAATAAGTTTGCTATAAACCAGTGTCGATACCCCTGACAGCGTAGTAAGTTTACTATAAACCAGTGTTGATACCCCTGACAGCGTAGTAAGTTTGCAATAAACCAGTGTCAATACCCCTGACAGCGTAGTAAGTTTACTATAAACCAGTGTCGATATCCCTGACAGCGTAGTAAGTTTGTTCTAAACCAGTGTCAATACCCCTGACAGCGTAGTAAGTTTACTATAAACCAGTGTCAATACCCCTGACAGCATAGTAAGTTTACTATAAACCAGTGTCGATACCCCTGACAGCGAAATAAGTTTGCTATAAACCAGTGTCTATATCCCTGCAGCGTAGTAAATTTGCTATAAATCATTGTCGATATCCCTGACAGCGTAGTAAGTTTGCTATAAACCGGTGTCTATATCTCTGACAGCGTAGTAAGTTTGCTATAAACCAGTGTCGATACCCCTGACAGCGTAGTAAGTTTACTATAACACAGTGTCTCTACCCCTGACAGCGTAGTAAGTTTGTTCTAAACCAGTGTCAATACCCCTGACAGCGTAGTAAGTTTGCTATAAACCAGTGTCAATACCCCTGACAGCATAGTAAGTTTACTATAAACCAGTGTCGATACCCCTGACAGCGAAATAAGTTTGCTATAAACCAGTGTCTATATCCCTGCAGCGTAGTAAGTTTGCTATAAACCAGTGTCGATATCCCTGACAGCGTAATAAGTTTGCTATAAACCGGTGTCTATATCTCTGACAGCGTAGTAAGTTTGCTATAAACCAGTGTCGATACCCCTGACAGCGTAGTAAGTTTGCTATAAACCAGTGTCGATACCCCTGACAGCGTAGTTAGTTTGCAATAAACCAGTGTCGTTACCCCTGACAGCGTAGTAAGTTTGCTATAAACCAGTGTCGATACCCCTGACAGCGTAGTAAGTTTGCTATAAACCAGTGTCGATATCCCTGACAGCGTAGTAAGTTTGCTATAAACCAGTGTCGATACCCCTGACAGCGTAGTAAGTTTGCTATAAACCAGTGTCGATATCCCTGACAGCGTAGTAAGTTTGCTATAAACCAGTGTCGATATCCCTGACAGCGTAGTAAGTTTGCTATAAACCAGTGTCGATACCCCTGACAGCGTAGTAAGTTTACTATAAACCAGTGTCTCTACCCCTGACAGCGTAGTTAGTTTGCAATAAACCAGTGTCGTTACCCCTGACAGCGTAGTAAGTTTGCTATAAACCAGTGTCGTTACCCCTGACAGCGTAGTAAGTTTGCTATAAACCAGTGTCGATACCCCTGACAGCGTAGTAAGTTTGCTATAAACCAGTGTCAATACCCCTGACAGCGTAGTAAGTTTGCTATAATCCAGTGTCAATACCCCTGACAGCGTAGTAAGTTTGCTATAATCCAGTGTCAATACCCCTGACAGCGTAGTAAGTTTACTATAAACCAGTGCCGATACTCCTGACAGCGTAGTAAGTTTGCTATAATCCAGTGTCAATACCCCTGACAGCGTAGTAAGTTTACTATAAACCAGTGCCGATACTCCTGACAGCGTAGTTAGTTTGCAATAAACCAGTGTCGTTACCCCTGACAGCGTAGTAAGTTTGCTATAAACCAGTGTCGATACCCCTGACAGCGTAGTAAGTTTGCTATTAACCAGTGTCTATGCCCTGACAGCGTAGTAAGTTTGCTATTAACCAGTGTCGATACCCCTGACAGCGTAGTAAGTTTGCTATTAACCAGTGTCTATGCCCTGACAGCGTAGTAAGTTTGCTATAAACCAGTGTCGATACCCCTGACAGCGTAGTTAGTTTGCAATAAACCAGTGTCGTTACCTCTGACAGCGTAGTAAGTTTGCTATAAACCAGTGTCAATACCCCTGACAGCGTAGTAAGTTTACTATAAACCAGTGTCGATACTCCTGACAGCGTAGTAAGTTTGCTATAAACCAGTGTCGATACCCCTGACAGCGTATTAAGTTTGCTATAAACCAGTGTCGATACCCCTGACAGCGTAGTAAGTTTGCTATAAACCAGTGTCAATACCCCTGACGGCGTAGTGATTTTGCTATAAACCAGTGTCTATGCCCTGACAGCGTAGTGATTTTGCTATAAACCAGTGTCGATGCCCCTGACAGCGTAGTAAGTTTGCTATAAACCAGTGTCGATACCCCTGACAGCGTAGTAAGTTTGCTATAAACCAGTGTCGATACCCCTGACAGCGTAGTAAGTTTACTATAAACCAGTGTCGATACTCCTGACAGCGTAGTAAGTTTGCTATAAACCAGTGTCGATACCCCTGACAGCGTATAAATTTTTGCTATAAACCAGTGTCGATACCCCTGACAGCGTATTAAGTTTGCTATAAACCAGTGTCTATGCCCTGACAGCGTAGTGATTTTGCTATAAACCAGTGTCTATGCCCTGACAGCGTAGTGATTTTGCTATAAACCAGTGTCGATACCCCTGACAGCGTAGTAAGTTTGCTTTAAACCAGTGTCGATACCCCTTATTTGTCTTGCCCTTTCACTGGTTTGTCGGCTGTCAGGTAAATGTGACAGCCTGTAGAATCGTGTTGTCTTAATTTATTCTGTTATGATTGTTAGGCATATTTACCTTTCACATACATTTGACATTGGTAATTCATTTCCATCTAGACACAAACCGGACGCTACGGCCATTGACCCTTCGTCTCTAGTCATTTTGTCGTTAATTCAATTATTTAATGCCTTTTACAACCAAGAATTGTGTGTATTTCCAATAGGAACAAAACTTGAAGGTGGTATCAGAGAGTGTGCATATATCAAATTCATGTAACAATATCTTTGCCATTGTTTTGGGGAATTTGGGCAGAATTTCTGCATAAAGTCATACTTTAGTACGAGTATAAGTAAAGGCAGTTTCGTACACTACCTATACTGTTAGACAGAACAAATCGCGATAGAAAAACTCAAAAAGTTCATTCATTCCAAATAAGAGAAAAAGCACGATATAGATCTCTGCTTAAAATAGATATCGACGTCACAGCGGATTACCAGGATGACGATATTACGAAACCCTAATCGGAACTACTCGGATAGTTCCGTCCTCGGGACAATCATCCCTCGGATGTATCTGGTGCAAGGATACTTACAGAAATCACGACTGTTTTGTTCTCCGGAAGTCGGAACAATATGCTTAAAATGTAGTTCGCACAAAACATAAACAATGGAGTCGTTTGACAGTTGTGTCTTTGCGCGGGGTAAATTAAACTTGGATGATTTAAATTTGAAGCAGCAACTAAGTGAAGTTTTACAGGCATCGTACTATAGTGAGCTGTTATCCGAGCTGCCATCTTTGTTAAGACGTCTGTTACAAAAGAAGTCCCATTTAAGGAAATGGCCGAGGTAATCCGACTACCTACATTCATCCGAGAAATGATTCGTGAATTATCCGATGTGTTCCGATTGAACGAAACCCCAAAAGTGAGTTGTCACGTGGTTTTCTTAGTTAAAAATAGCTATGTTTGTAGCACGGCTCAGATAGGAAATACCCGTTTGCAATGAAGAATGCGGGTTTATGTTTCACTGCTCACACAGATCTATGGCATCAATGTGCATTTTGCAGGACCTTTTCATGTAAGAATGACTTATTTGATTATTTGAGAAAAATATTTCGGTCCAAACTTTCGAATACCACCTTTAAATTCTTACCCAACTACAATGTGGATATTTTTAATTACGTCACTACTGTCTTATTAATGATGCCATAACTTACGTCAAAGAATACGTCACCACTTGGACAGTTTTTATTCAAAAGGATATATTTTCTTTTCACTGCTTGCATTTGAGAAACCTACAGGAAATGTGAGATATGACCGCTGTAAAACCCGGTTTAAGCACCCCAGTTGGCCTTTTTGCTGGTTGAACGTTCCGAGGCGGTAACTGTTGGGTTTTCTCTATTTTGTGTTATGTCTCGTCACAGGTTTGTTCCAATTTTTAAATCTGACTACCTTTTCAAATTTTTCAAAATAGGACATTGCTATATTTTCTCATGTATAAAGTACCATCCTAGATGGGGCATCGCTATACTTCTTTACGTTTTAAAGGTGCTATCAGACAGTTGGGGCCAGATTCTTTTTTCTCTCAGAGAACCAAATAAATTAATGCTGCCTGAAAATTTATGATTATTGATGTCTTACATCTATGTGAAAAGTGAAGCATAACACATAACTCGTCATTACAAGTAGGTATTTCGTATCTAAGCATGGCTGCACAGTTAGCTATTTTTATACTAAGAAAACCACGTGACACGTATTTTTTATAATCATTCGGGTTTTACGCTCTGATGTCTATTTTTAGCAGAAATCACAATCATGCTTACTTATAGTTTAAGAAAGAATGGGCATGTAGTGAATTATTTTACGATTTCTACTGTCTTTCAATTACGTCAGTGTACAAAATGGTCTTTTGTTTGACTCAGGTGTGACTTTTCGCAGAAATGATGGTCAAATTCCTCCAATTAAGGTTTACGTATATTTGATGAAGACAAACTGTCGGATACCAACTTTTACTGACACCCTGCGGTGTGTGTATGGTTCTATTCGAACATTCTGGGGTCTTCCTCCAGAAAAATAACTGGACGTCGATATACTGAGCACAGTTTTTTTTTCTGAGACGTAATGAAAGAAAAATAAAATAATTAAATGTTGTCTTACTTCTTTCATGTCCTCGTAGCTCATAACATGGACCGGAAGTTCTGGGTGTTCTTTTATCACTGTCTCCCAGCCCAATGTATAGTCAAACCAGGAACCATAATCAACTAAAAGACAATGGGATACATTGGTAAAATGGAAATTATCTCCCTTGTTAGGTAATATCCGAGGTATTCCAAACAGTGGGTATGTCCTTTATAATCGGAATTCTTGGACTTTATCGCCCGTTCTTTTGTAGATTTTGCAGTTACAAACAGTGAAATTTCTTACTTTTGCATAAACGTAAGCTTAAAATCCATTCAAATACTCATAGAAATGATACTTAAATAAGAAAATGGAAGTGTTTGTTGATGATGTTTAACATGGGTATCACAAGAAAGGCAAAGAAGTCAACATACACTCCAAAGAGCACGAGCATAAAAACCGAGTAAAACAAATGAAATAACCTACTTGCATTTAGGGGTTATTCTGGGGAGAGTTTTCATTAATGTCACTCAAACAAGGCACTCGAAAATAAGATAATTTCTCTTACAAGCGATACCCGCTAATTACAGCTAGAATATATTCGTCGTGGGCTTGCATTATGGTTATGCAATGTAAATTTAAAATGGATGGGTTCGTAAAAAAAGACATTTGTGTGTCCAATGGAATGAGCATTTTTATTATAGCCTTACTGCGATAAAGTTGACAGGATCTGGATTCATACCCCCTACACCAAACGTTTCTGGATCCGACCCTGCTAGCTACGCTCTTGTATTACGAGTATTTTAATTGGGTTAATCAAACATTTGGTAAAGAATGATGAGACACAGAAATGCCATTACCTAAACCTTTAAGAAATCGTTCCATGTATTCAGACCAGGTCCCTGTGTATTCATACTCGATTATTTTCGAGTGATGGTTGAAGAATGAAACACAGCAGTCCTTTGGATTCCTCTGAACGAAAATTATTTTATTTTTGTGTTTTAATATGTCTCTAGGCAACAATCGAAGGGGCACGTGTGTGTTTAGAATCCTCGGTGATGAGATGTTGTTGAACATTTCCTCGGTGACACCTTCCAACATGGCCGTCTCTTTTATAAGACGCAAGCGGTCGGCTGCACCATTCATCAACATTGACGTCACTTCCCACAGCCAATGAGTACCTGCAGAATTAATCACGTGACTTTTAAACTAAACAGCTTAAAACACAAAATGCAAAAAATAACTATTACAAAAAAAAAATGTTGATTTGTTGTGAATTTCTTGTTTATTTACTAAAGTAAGTTCTTAAGCGTTAAACAAACACGTATTATGTGCGTGCTGAAATACGATTTATTTTTTACAGATGAAATTATCTTAAGTATTAATGACCTATTGAATGGTGTGAAGGAGCTAAAACTTGAGTGGTCACGTGTTTTTCCTTGATTTAAAGAATAGTTATCTGTGCAGCGTAGCTCAGATAGGAAATACATTTTTGTAATGACGATTGTGTCACTATGGTTAAATTATCACACAGGTGTAGGACATCAATAAACAGTGTTTCGCGAGATCAGTTCAGGTAACAATAATTTTTTTGGTTGTTTAATAAAGAGAAAATTAGTCCAAACTGTCGCATAACACCTTTAAGGTTGATTTTTGTCCAAGCACTTTCTTAAAATAATTTTATACACTACTCCAATGGTTCATAAGCATAAACCATGAACAACAAAAAACCGACTTAAAATTGCCCCATATCTGTTTAACAACGCTATAAAGATGTCCACAGAAATAAGAAACACAGAAATAAGACAAATGTAAAAAAAAATAATTTATACATAGACTGTGACGTCACTGTGACGTTACAATACGTACATATCAGCAGTGAGAGCTGTTAAAATGCTATGTTTAGACAGAAACCCTATTGTAGGGTTACTTGAAATTTTAAATAATAACCAAAAACGCTAAACAATAAATAAGCAGATTTCCGCGATAAAAAATATACAACCTTATATGTAAAAAGTGGTATCCGAAGTTTGGACCAACATTTCTTTTCTCAAATAACCAAATAAATCATTGTTACATGAAGAGGTCCTTCAAAATGCTGTTAAATGATGTGTGAACAGTCAAGTAAACTTGGCCACTCGTCATTGCAAATAGGTATTTTCTATCCGAGCCACGCTGCAGAATTAGCTATTTTTAAACTTGGAAAACCACGTGACCACATATATAATATTGTGATCCGCGTCCAATCTTGCAGCGTTAGGACTAGGTGCTCATTTTGCCATCAACACACAAAATTCATAAATATTTACAACAGTAAAAAGTATATTAAATTGTTACCACATTTTGGATAAGCACATATAAAGATGTCATCAGGTCGAATTTTCCAGTTGGGAATCTGTCGGAACACCTCTTCTTGGTTGGCCATGACCTCCAATTTACAGCGAAAAAACATGTTTTTTTTAATTATCATTTTAAAATTGAATTACATAATTTTTAAGTAATAAATATTTTACATATATGTTTTTTGCTTCTCATCCTTAAGATGGGTTTAGGTACACTAATTTCTATGCCTTTATAAGTGTATGCACATATATCTAAAAGGGATGCTTCTTACAAATTGTTGAATGGTAAATAATGATAATAATAACAATAATAATAATAATAATAATAATAATAATAATAATAATAATAATTAAACATTTCTTATTTGATGAAGATTGTGATGTTGAGTTAATAATGAGATGATGAAGACAATGATAATGATGACGATGATGATAATGCTGCTGCTGCTGCTGCTGATGATGATGATGATCATGTTGATGATAATGCTGCTGCTGCTAATGATGATGATGATGAAGGCGATGACGATGATGATTTCTTACTAGATCAAATGTTGGAGTGTAGTAGCCGTCCACTTCCAAAACTCTGAGAGTGTGACCGGATCCATTATCCAATCGGACGACTGGCATTTTGTGTCACTAGAGGATAGCCTAAAATGAAATGAAATAGTACAGGGGCGGATCCAGAGGGGGCCGAAGGGCCCCCCCCCCCCTATTTTTCGACGACCAACAAAAAAAAGTGTTATTTTTTTAGTTTTTTAATGCGAAGGTTTTCAAAGGGCTACGCCTCTTAAGGCCCGTTTTCACTAGAGCTTTGTCACGCATATTTCTGCATAATTCTTGTCTCTATATAAGTTTTATGACGTAGTTATTACGCTTGTATGCTTAGTTTTGTGCATAAGAAGTGTTTCAAGTTTAAACATGCATAGTTATACACCATTACCTTAAGTAACTTGTCTGGAATATCCTTGCATTTATCTTTTTTTACAGATAAAGTGATAGTTATTCACATTCAGGGCGTTCATTTTACTATACACTGACAGTGTCTTGGTTATTATAGTGTTCTTACGATAATAGGTTTCTTTGTTTTGCCCTTAAAAGTGAGCAAATAGATAAGGAAATTATGCCCTACAGATGCTTGGAAATCGCATCTCAGCGCATCTAGAATTCAAAATTTTCTGGGGGAGCCCCCTCCAGACCCCGCGCCGCGGATTTCGCGCCAGCGGCCGAATGTTACTCACCGGCCATCCCCCGCCCCCCCCCCCCCATTCTGAAATCCTGGATCCGCCCCTGGAGTAAACATTTTCTTTCCGTCTCTTTCTCTCTCACACCAATTCGTCGTAACAATGTATCCCAATATGTTTGTTTCTTCCTCTCTTCTCTTTTCCTCATAATCCAGTTCTCTTTTTTCTACCCCCATCAATCACTTTCTTGCTAGTTATTCGATACTGCTTCTTTCTATATTTCTCTTAGTTCTCGTTTATTTATTTTTTTCAATTTCTTTCATTTGATTTTTTAACTTTTCAGTCTTTTATTCACGTTTTCTGACTCCCTCTTCTCTATTTTTTTCTTTCTCGTTTTTTTTTTTGCACATTCTCCTTTTTTCTTTCTACCTTTTTTTCTTTCTTTCTTGTTTATCTAACTCCCGCTTTTGTGCTCTTACAGACCGAACGAAAACAAAAAACAAGAAACAGGAACAGCGAAAGGGTTTTCTATTTAAAGAAAAGTTAATTCATTAGAACTCCTTTAACTGGGTTGCGATCCATCCCTGGTTCTACCAAGGCAAGTGCTCACAGCTGCTAACATAACAGGGGACAATACTCATCAACTTGATAATCTAAAATAAGACACATATGGATGTTAAAGGTGGTATCCGACAGTTTATCTATATCAAATTCATGTAGCAATCCCTTACCAATGCTTTGGGCAATTTGGACATATTTTCTGCACAAATTCATAGTTAAGTATAAGCAAAGACGATTTTGAGCACTACCTATATTGTTAGACAAAACAATTCGCGATAAAACACTCTAAAATTTCATTCATTCAAAATATATAAATAAGCACGATATTGATCTCTGTTTAAAATGGATATCGACGTCAGAGCGGATTACCAAGATGACGATATAGTGCAACCTCAAAAGTAAGTTTCACGTGGTTTTCCTAGTTAAAAATAGCTATCTCTGCAGCGTGGGTCAGAGAGGAAATCCTGTTTGCAGTGACGAAAGGGGGTTTATGTTTCACTGTTCAAACTGATCTACGGCATCAATGAGCAGCATTTAGAAGGACCTTTTCAGATACCGATGACTTATTTGGTTATTTGAAGAAAAATATTTTGTACAAACAGTCGGATACCACCTTTACCTGAAAACCTTTCTACAATGTCATTCGCCCCGATCTGGACTCGTTCTCACGCAAAGAACGGCGAGTCTATCACTCCACTACTGCCCCGCAGATTTTGTCATGGATCTTTCCCCTAATAACTGCTGAACGTCGCAAATGTAACTATGATTGTGCCTTGTTTCGTATAGAGAACGTTAGGCTGAGTATAACAGATCAGAACAAAATATCATTTTGTAAAGAAAAATCGACACCATAACATCCCGTCTTTCTCTCTATTTCACTCTTTCCTTAATATTTCATTCTCGCTTTTTTTCTCTCTCTCTTCCCCCCCCCCCCCCCCCGATTCTTTCCCTCACTATTCTCTCTCTCTCTCTCTTAAAAGAATTTATATGTATTGAACCTCTCCCTTTCTCACTCTCTCTTCCCTCTCTCTCTCTCTCTCTCTCTCTCTCTCTCTCTCCATCCCTCCTTCAAGCTTTCTCCCCATTTCTCCATTTTCTTTCTTTAACCACCTTTTCTTACCCGCTAGCTACATTCCATTTACCACTGTAAAAGCCACTGTAGACAAACCAAATATTTCTTCTCCAAGTATCAATTTATCATTCCGCACAGCTGTAAATCTTTTGTCATAGGCAGCTCATAAAAGGACGTAAAGAAATCGATAAGCTAATCTGGAAAACTGTTCATTTCCTCTTCTTTTCCAAGACGGAGATGGTTCTAATTCAGTTATTCAATTTACTCCTGGGGATTCCGGCGCACACTCCGCCTGGATCATTTAGTAGAGGATCCCCGTTAAATACGTTTAGCATGAAACTTGTTATGTTTCAGGAAGAAAACCAACAGTCGTTATCGGTTTATTGGAGAGTATATGCTGAAGATTTTGATACTGTATGTATGTATGTTTTGCTAAACGGCAGGAAATTTGTTTCGTAATTTAAATTGTTTATGTAAAATGTATTTTCTCTTTTAACATTAATTTGACCTTTTTGAAAAGAAATGTAATTTCAAGCCTATAGATAATATTCCCATCCGTAAGTGTTTTTTCTTTGATTAAAAGATTTAGTGAATATCGGTCCTTTTTATATCTGGTTCAGGCAGACCATAAGCATTCGCCTGGGTAGAACCAGCGACGGATAGCAACTTTGTTTAAGGATTTCTTTAACTTTTCTTTCAATAGAATAAGAAAGTTCGTTGTTTCTCTTTCTTGTTCCCCGTTTTACCTTGCTCAGACTTTGGTTCTTTTACACAAAGTATGATCTGCTGAGACTTAAACATGTGCTCTATTAGATGAAACACTTCACACGTTTCCTGCATACACTCCGCCTGGATCGTTTAGTACAGGTTCTCCATTACATAGGCATAGCATGAAACTTAACACAATGGTGTACATTGGTGAAATAGAAATTGTGTCCCTTGTAAGGTAATATCCGAGCAATTCCAAACAGTAGGTAGGTCCTTATAGTTGATATTCTTGGACCTTATCGGCTGTTATTTTGTAGATATTGCAATTAAAACAGTGAAATTTCTTACTGTTGCATAAATATAAGCTTCAAATCCATTTAAATACTTGTAGAGATTTGTTATTTAAATCAGAAAATTGAAGTGTTTGTGGATGATGGTTAACCTGGGTATCACAAGAAAGGAAGGTAAGTCAACATACAGCCCATAGAGCACAAGCATAAAAACCGAGTAAAACAAATGAAAGGACCTACTTATATTTAAGGATTATTCAGGGGAGACTATTCATAAATGTCTCTCATTCCGGCATACACTCCGCCTGGATCGTTTACCAAAGGTTCTCCGTTACACAGGAAACTGTTATAAAACAGGAAGAATGTCAATGGAATTTGATGTTGTATATATGTATTCTTTACTAAACAGCGGGAAATTAGTTTCTAAATTTAATTATTTCCTCCTATAAAAATACGTTTTTCTTCCATTTAAATTATTTTCTCTATTAAGAATAGTTTCGCCATTTTGAGAAGACATGTAATTTCAAGCATTTAGGTACTGTGCTCATCTATATATTGTTGTTTGTTTAACGTTGATTTATTGATTTGTTGACAATGGGTGCGTTTCATCATAAATTTTAAGATAGTTATTTTTTTTTTCTTAGAACGGGTTTCCTTCTTAATAGCGTTTCAATTATATTTCAGAAATCGCTCTCAGAGCGAAATCTTAAGAGTAGCCTACTTTTGGGCACTCTTAAGAGCGACATTGCAAGAAAAAACAATATGGCGGCGTTACTTTTAGCATACAATCAACAACGTTTAATAAGACGAGAACGTATTTTTCGTGATATACAAAACTTTCGGAGGAAGAATTGATTTAACGTTAACGTTTTGGCCGGTTGACTATTTTACACATTGTTCAACTTGTCTCAGCAGCGATTTGTTGAAACGCACTTAGGTGTGATCTAAGACAAAAGATTAATAACGTTGTCTCAAAAGACCTTAAGATGTATGATGAAACGCACCCTATATTAGCTTCAATGACGGTATTTTTCGTTCTGTCTATACTTTCAGTTTCAAGGTTTAAAACATCATTGGAAACGTGCTGCACGTGTTAAACATTCATAATTTAAAAAAAAATAATGAAAATGAAATTTAAAAAAATTAGTAAGTCCAATTATTAGTAAGGATTAGTAATAATTAGTAAGGATTCGAATCAGCGACCATATAAATCTGTTTTGTTGGTATCACTGACTATCTAAATTATAGCGGCTCATATTTATCCCTAACCGTGTAAGCATCACTTTTAATAAACCCGTTTCCAAAAAAGGACAATTTGTTTCCGTATACCGCTTATGGAAACATACGAATATGCAGTCTTGAGCGCCAGTTCAATGTTTCCATATAATGCCTACATACACCGGAATGTACTACCGACCGAGACTGATATGATATGATGTTGAATTTCGAGGGTTGGTAATCGTATCAACCTTCAAGTATTCTGCAACGACAACATCAATGTACCATATATTGCAAGTATTCTTTAAAATCTCTCGCTAGTATGTGTATACACGTTAATCCAGCTTTACATATAAGTGTAAATATTACAAACGCTAAGAGAATGCTATGTTAGATCTATGCGTACATGTTTAATCTTCATGTAGTTCCTTTGGTGGATATTAACACAGAAACTATATTCTTCATGCATTAATAGTGGAACATACCTCAGTATCAACAGATGGTGTGTAGCTTCTAGCCCGCGAATTGGATTAAGTCCGCTTGTGAACTTGTGAGCTAACCGTATCGAGTAGGTAAGAGTCAGTTTACTACAAGGCTGGCTTACAACCACTCGCAGCATATAAAATATACACACAGTATGCGCTAGTGAAGTAAATAGTGGAAGCCCTATTTATGCACTGTCAGACTCTACCCTCCAGCAAAGTAGTCAGATAAACACGCTCTCACCCACATTTGTCCGTTTCGACTCCCAACATTATCTTAAGAATTTACATTTTGCCCTCCTAGTTAGATAACCTTAATGTAGCGTACCTGTTGGGGCAGTTAACGCTGAATGCGCATTAAATATATTACGTCAACACTCCATTAAAAAACGGTACACGTACACATCTAGGAAGATGATTTGCCGGCATTTTTGACGATACTGTGCAGCGACATTTCTATCATTATAACACAGGGCCACCTATGAGGTGCTGACACCGACGAGTCAGGCGTAATGCTGTCCCCTTAGCCCCGAGCGTTAGTGGGGAAGCCACTACTTCCAACTTTAAAGTCCTTGGTTTGACCCGGCCGGGTTTGAACCCGCGACCTCCCGATCCGGTTCAAAGTAGCAAAGTCAATGTGTCGGGCAATAACAGATATATGTAGCTATATACTTAATACAGATATTGTAGATTAAAATTAATCATCTTAATTAAATATTTTTACCTGAACAGATCTCGCAAAAATTATGTATATGTATGTATATAGATATATGTCCTACGCCTGTCAGTAGAGCGAAACCATAACGCCACAATCGTCATTAGAAACATGTATTTCCTATCTGAGCCCATGTCTTTGGGGAATTTAGCCATAATTTCCACATAAAATCATACTTTAATATAAGTAAAGACGGTTTTGAACACTGCCTACATTGTTAGTAAAGATCGCGATAAAATATGATGTCATAGATCTAGGTGAACAGTTAATCATAAATCCCCATTCGTCATTGCAATCAGGTATATCCTATCTGAGCCACGCTGCAGAGTTAGCTATTTTCAAAATTAGAAAACCGCGTGACAATCTACTTTTGAGCTCATGTTATCTCGTTATCCGGGTAGTCCGCTCTTACGTCGATATCTATTTTTAGAAGAGATCACTATCGTGCGTATTTAAAGATTTGGAAATAAAGAAGATTTAGAGTGATTCTAAGGTTAGATTGTAAGGTGTTTCATGTATTTGATACAGGTAAACTGTCGGATACCCCCTTTAATTGTAAACCTTGACATGATTACCATAAAAACAATGCAAGAAGAAAAAAAATAAGCATATAACTTGCATAAATTTTGTGATTATTTTTTAAAATCAAGTCTAATTTTTGTGCCTCTGATCGAAGACACCTGTGACAGATTTAAACCGAAAGTAGGATGTTACATAAAAAAAAATGGGTACTGCTAAGTACATTCGATGTTTTGCGGCCTTAGTTTAGAACGAGTTGTGGAATAAAAATATGAATATAGGTGGACAAATGGAAAACTATAATATTATAGTGTTCCGTAGTTCATATTTTGTAAATTAAATTGCCTTCAAGCTGTGGAAATCAATTAACTAAGATGTAACATGTGCTTTGAAGGGTATACCGAAATTCTTGTACACCGTGACGACGGTGCTTAGAAATAAACTTTAGTCGAAGGGACATCACTCTGAAAAGCTATCAGTTGAAATATTTCGCATAATATACAAACCATGTCATTAAACGAAAGGGGCGTATATTGTGGGATCTTTTTAAGAAAGTGAAAATAAATAGTTTTACGTTCGTCAGTGTATAAGTGATTTTATTTGTTTTCTGTGTTTTAAAGATGTCGGATACAGTATCAGGGAAAGGTGGCAAAGCCGATGTGCATAATTTGTCATTAATATGTGACATCTGCAAACTTGATCATAAGACACATGTCGCCGTGGGAAGATGTGAAACATGTGATGACAGCCTATGTGAGACATGCTTCCTTGCTCACCGTATACCAAAACCATGCAGGGATCACGTGAATATAGAAAGATGCAGCTTTCATGAAAACAAGAAAATAAAATATTTCTGTGAAGATGATGTTGAGTTAGGCTGTACCCATTGTTTTGTGACAAAGCATCGACAATGTAAACACGTGACTTTCATAGCTGACGTTGCTCATGGCACTGAGGACAGCGAGGAGTTTAAAAAGCTTTTGGCTGATTTTGCTTTCATCAAAGAGACGGTGAATAAATGCAAACAATCTACAGCAAGTCTACAGGATGCTGTTATGGAAAATGGAAACAATGTTATTGAGCAGATTGAAAAACATGGAGAGCTGTTGAAGTCATACGTGGATTCATATGTTCATAACGAAAGAAAGAGGATAGAGGAGATGTTGAAGATCGACTTAAAGAAATTAAATAAACTTGATGAACAATGTAAGAATATGGAAGAAATGCGTCAGTCGCAATTAAAAATTGTAGAGTCACACAGAATGAAGGGAAATGTAGTTAGTCTTTTCATTGCCATGAAACAGATGAAAAATGAAATAGGCGATGTTAAAAATAGAGTTAACGAAATTGTTCAGGGCACGAAAGTAAATAAATATATTTTTTTGCCGAAAACTTCCGCAGCAAAACTGTTCCAAAACCCATCGAGACTTGGTCATGTACTTGCAGTGGAGATGGATTTATTTGGATATAAAGAAGATGTTATGTTTTAGATTGAAATGTGCCAAAAGTAACTTAATTATTCAACACGAGCATAAAAACTCCAGAAAACATTAGTGCGTCTATGCGTGTTACAGGAATATATGATCATTTAATTTTTATAACCAACTTGGTTGTTGTTTTATAAATAACCAATTTCTACCCTTTTTTTTATAAGAAGCTGACTTAGTTTGATCATTTTGAAACCATATTGGTTGTTTCGTGAACAGAGGATAATAATGAACATTTGTAACTATCTTTGGTTGTTTTATAAATACCTGATTTAGTTAAAAGATTGTTCAAATATTGTGGTTGCTGTTTTGTGAATACACTGTTTAGATAACACATTCTTATTACTA
This sequence comes from Sinonovacula constricta, assembly GCA_007844125.1. Classification (NCBI taxonomy): domain Eukaryota; kingdom Metazoa; phylum Mollusca; class Bivalvia; order Cardiida; family Solecurtidae; genus Sinonovacula; species Sinonovacula constricta. The sequence continues at coordinate 7,707,567 of CM017571.1, read as the reverse complement.
TTTACGAGGTTCATTTTATGAACTCATTAATAGATTTGTTGTTGACCTTGCTTAGAACTGATGTAATGTTATTAGTTGTGTGTTGTTATCATAAAAATTGTTGCAATATAATTGTAATGCATGTTGAAAATATATATCAGTTATTGAATGATTGAAATCAGTGTAGTTTGTATGTGAGAGTTTGTGTGTGTATGCGCGTGCGTGCGTGTGTGTCCATGTGTGCAGACAGGCGCGTTTCTCCCATTACGCACTTTACGCACGTGCGTAACCTCCGCTCGAAAAATCGAAAATCTAAAAGTACCAAACACAAAGTCGAAGCCTAATCCGGGTTAGGAATGATTTATTGTATTTCACTAGTTCCAATGTTATAAAATCTTATTACTACACCTATCAAGTTGAAAAGGTTTAAAATGATTAAACCTAAACACTCAGGATTTTAGTCGTTCATATTTTGCGTTAAGTTCCTCGCATGTCCGCATTTTACATATTATTTATTAGAAAATAATTGAATATGTGCAAAAATTATTACGAAGGTTATTTCCCTTGTAATTGTGCGTAATTTCAAAACCGGCCCAGATACGCGCCTGTGTGCAGATGTGTATGTGTTCGTGTGATCGCGCGCTGCGAGTGTATATTCAAATGTATGTGTATTAGTGTGTTGATGTGTATATAGATATGTGTATGTGTGCGTCCACGTGTGAAGGCGTGTATGTTTTTGTGTTCGCGTGATCGCGCGCGTGCCTGTGTATATTCAACATGTTTACAGCGTTTATATCATGATTATCTTTGGAAACTTCTTCTTTAGCTTTATGCTTACTAATTACAAATTTAAAACATATGATGCATCTTTTCATTTATTTTTGACAGCAGATAAGTAGAAAAAAATATGAAGAGTTTAACAGGTCCACAGTTATAAAAATATACAAACATGCATACCTGATAGTTGTATATACAATTAACATCTCGCTAAAACCTTATACTCATATGCTAAAATATTTTCCAAAGTCAAGTTTAATATCTGTACACCTCTGTGTAGCATCACACAAAGATTGAGCCATGGCAGCGTTACTGTTTTCAGACCGTACAACGGGGCGTGGTCTAGAGGTAGAGTTGCCGATTTTTAACTCCTCTGACTTTTTAGCCTCTCACCGTGTGGGTTCGACCCGCTTTTGCGGGGCTTAGGACTTAATGTGGTTCAAAGGTCTTCCAGCTGTCTTTTGACAATCTATCAGTAAGCCCTTTATATATAATTCAAACTAACCATCAAGATTCAATGCTGATTGACATGCTCGACAGATCCGAGCACGCAAATGTATTGTTAGCGGTTTTGCATAAAAATGCTAGGTCATATACAAACTAGATCATATCGACATAATTAATAGTGTCATTCTTTTTAGTACCGACAGCAGCAGGACCCAAGGACTCTGTTAGTGAGAAGGGGGTCTTCCAATAAAAGGTCTTGAGATAGACTTTTGCGTCAATAGATAGTTTCCATGTGATGTCATCGACACTGATAAGACAGTTTAAGGCAGCCATCTTTGTGGGCAGAAGCTAATGCAGGCCAAAATCGGGAAATATGTGCTGTATTAAACTTACCACTGTGTTTTTAATTTTCGGTCAATTTTACTGAACTTTATATCAAATTTTACAGCTTTTATAAAGTATTTTAAATATCAAAACTATATTTTGATAGTTTAAAAGGTTAAAGAAATACAACCGAAAATGATACACTGTTTATTTTGTTTTAAGTGTGAGCCAATAGTTTTATTTATTTATGCGAATTAGCTTTTATAAAGTATTTTAAATATCAAAACTATATTTTGATAGTTTAAAAGGTTTAAAAAATACAAATGATACACTGTTTATTTTGTTTTAAGTGTGAGCCAATAGTTTTATTTATTTATGTGAATTAATTCTGTGTGCATTTAACAATTGTAAAAATATTGTATTCAAAAATATGGATTTCAAGAACTTTCCAATGGTGTATAGCTTTTAATTTTCGGACCACAAATGAAGAATTACAAGAAAATAAAATTTACCCTTCTATACATTTCATATGAAAATCCCTTGAAGTTACCATCAAAGATAGCTGCAAAAATAAGGGATTTTCACTGATGTGGAAACTATCTATTTATATCTGCGCTGTATATCTACACATTAAAAATGAATGCGAGCCGCCTCTTCTTTCTGCGGGCAGACACGTCTACTACATGCTCGGCACAGATGGTCTTACTGAAGTGAATGTGCATCAAAACTTTACTTGACAATCGGTCGGTTGCCATGGTCGATCTGAGATACGTTTTCAGCCGTATCATTGAGTTGAAGGTCCGCTCGGCTGCTGCCGAGGAGACTGGCATTGCCAGGAGCACATGCAGACAAATTGCCGTATTTGGGTATAGGTCAGCATTCAAGTTGGCCAGCGTTTACGAAATAATCTAGGGCTGACTGTCCTCAAGACAATGGTTCTCCAACGACGTATCTCACTGCCGAATTTTTCAAAGTCTCGAGCAGAAAGGTCCATTTCGTATGCTAGGTATATGGCATGAGTGTGCTCGCCGGTGAGGTTCGCATTATTTAGACAGATGGCTAACCATTTGCTCCTAGGCTAAGCAATGCATACTGAATAAAAATCAAGTTTTATTTTTGGACCATCTCTTCGCGTGTTGGTTTACATGACGCTTTCCGGAACAGATGCGCTCGTGCACGTGTTTTTCCACTCCGAAATCTCCAAAAACGGACGCCGGATTCTTGTCCTGCATAAAAGATACCCCACTGAGACGTAATTTGGGTAAGATTTGGAGCAAAGTCGATTTAACACAAAATCGGCCAAAGTCGTGAAGGTTTAGTTTGGCGTTTTTCACCTGATTAATTTTTAGACAGGTGACTTAACTGTTGTGTCTAAGCTAAAAAACGAACTGTTCTGGGCACGAAACCGCTGTTACTATTTTGGCTGTCTCTTACCGTTTCGGCGTACACGCCGCTTTCCACAACAGGTTTGCATGATCTATCACACAGTTTTAATGACGGTTTGGAGCAAAAGTGATTTCACCATAAGTCTGCAAAAATCGTAAGTAGGTCTGTCAGCAATACTTGCTTTTTTCCCGGAACATTGTTAGGCGTGTGGCACAAGTCTTCGTTTTTGTGCTAAACCGGAGTGCTGGGCATGATTTCAGATATTTAAAATTATAACATTTTATGTAATTAGAGCTGTTAATATTAAAGCCTTTTTTTAAAAAAAGGAAACAGGTTGATAAAAGCTGTATAAAAAAAAATAAACACCTTATTTGCAAACTGCTGTTTTGTACATCTGGTTAAAAATTACGCACTTTTGCATTTATTTTCTTCAATAGATATAAAAAAAATCTTATTTTTAATACATACGTTGTTATCTAAGTTAATTTTAACGTTACAATAAAGGCAATTATATCACTGCTATCTTACAATCGTGAAAGTAAAGGTAAATGTTCTTTGTTTTGTTTGTGGTTGTGTGGGGTATTTTTTTTTTTTTTTTTACATTGCGTCGACACAAGTAGTCAAATTGGCAAAGTCAGGCTTATTATTGGTAGAAGAAGACCTCGTGCTTTTGTCTGGAACCACAGACTATTGTCTGGGTAGAGCCACCGACGCACCGCAGGCAAATAAAGAGAAATTGATCCTGGAGTTTGACCAGAACAATTTTTCTCAAATAACGAAATAAGTCATTGTTACCAAAAAAGGCCCTAACAAAAGTTGTTCATTGATGCCCTAGATCTGCGTGAACAGCAATGCATAAATCACCACTTCAGTCGGAACACCTCGGATAATTCACGCCTCGGATAATTCACGTCGGATGTATGTATGCAGTCAGATCACCTCTGCCATTTCCCTAAATGGGACTTCTTTTGTGACAGAAGTCAAAACAAAGATGGCAGCTCGGATGACAGCTCACTATTATACGATGCCTGTAAAACAATTTGTGGCGGCTTCAAATTAGAAAAAAAATTTTTTTTAATTTACCCAGCGCAGCAGACACACAGCTGTCAGTTGTTTATGTTTTGTGCGAACTACATTTTAGGGATATTCTTCCGACTTCCGGCGAACAAAACGATCGTGATTTGAGCAAGTATCATTGTACCAGATACATCCGAGGGAAGATTGTCCCGAGGACCGAATTACCCGAGGAGTTCCGCTTGGCAGGCGGAAGTCACATGGCCCATCGAAATAACTCCAGTCTTGCATAAGTTTAACAGCCCAGCAAGTTTGGTTCTGTGTCTGTATTGTGTGAGTTTACCCACGGTGTGCCGGGTACTTGTGTAAGTTTGGTTATCACATAAGTGTCTGTATTGTGACAGTTTACCCACGGTGTGTCGGGTACTTGTGTAAGTTTGGTTATCACATAAGTGTCTGTATTGTGACAGTTTACCCACGGTGTGTCGCGTACTTGTGTATGTTTGGTTATCACATAAGTGTCTGTATTGTGAGAGTTTACCCACGGTGTGCCGGGTACTTGTGTATGTTTGGTTATCACATAAGTGTCTGTATTGTGACAGTTTACCCACGGTGTGTCGGGTACTTGTGTAAGTTTGGTTATCACATAAGTGTCTGTATTGTGACAGTTTACCCACGGTGTGCCGGGTACTTGTGTAAGTTTGGTTATCACATAAGTGTCTGTATTGTGACAGTTTACCCACGGTGTGTCGGGTACTTGTGTAAGTTTGGTTATCACATAAGTGTCTGTATTGTGACAGTTTACCCACGGTGTGTCGGGTACTTGTGTATGTTTGGTTATCACATAAGTGTCTGTATTGTGACAGTTTATCCATGGTGTCGGGTACTTGTGTAAGTTTGGTTATCACATAAGTGTCTGTATTGTGACAGTTTACCCACGGTGTGCCGGGTACTTGTGTAAGTTTCGTTATCACATAAGTGTCTGTATTAATGAGTTTACCCACGGTGTGCCGGGTACTTGTGTGAGTTTCGTTATCACATAAGTGTCTGTATTGTGAGAGTTTACCCACGGTGTGTTGGGTACTTGTGTATGTTTGGTTATCACATAAGTGTCTGTATTGTGAGAGTTTACCCAGGGTGTGTCGGGTACTTGTGTAAGTTTAGTTATCACATAAGTGTCTGTATTGTGACAGTTTACCCACGGTGTGCCGGGTACATGTGTAAGTTTGGTTATCACATAAGTGTCTGTATTGTGACAGTTTACCCACGGTGTGTCGGGTATTTGTGTCAGTTTGGTTATCACATAAGTGTCTGTATTGTGAGAGTTTACCCACGGTGTGTCGGGTACTTGTGTAAGTTTGGTTATCACATAAGTGTCTGTATTGTGAGAGTTTACCCACGGTGTGTTGGGTTCTTGTGTAAGTTTGGTTATCACATAAGTGTCTGTATTGTGACAGTTTACCCACGGTGTGCCGGGTACATGTGTAAGTTTGGTTATCACATAAGTGTCTGTATTGTGAAAGTTTACCCACGGTGTGCCGGGTACTTGTGTAAGTTTGGTTATCACATAAGTGTCTGTATTGTGAGAGTTTACCCACGGTGTGTTGGGTACTTGTGTAAGTTTGGTTATCAAATAAGTGTCTGTATTGTGACAGTTTACCTACGGTGTGTCGGGTACTTGTGTAAGTTTGGTTATCACATAAGTGTCTGTATTGTGACAGTTTACCTATGGTGTGTTGGGTACTTGTGTAAGTTTGGTTATCACATAAGTGTCTGTATTGTGAGAGTTTACCCACGGTGTGCCGGGTTCTTGTGTAAGTTTGGTTATCACATAAGTGTCTGTATTGTGAGAGTTTACCCACGGTGTGTTGGGTACTTGTGTAAGTTTGGTTATCACATAAGTGTCTGTATTGTGACAGTTTACCTACGGTGTGTCGGGTACTTGTGTAAGTTTGGTTATCACATAAGTGTCTGTATTGGGACAGTTTATCCACGGTGTGTCGGGTTCTTGTGTATGTTTGGTTATCACATAAGTGTCTGTATTGTGAGAGTTTACCCACGGTGTGCCGGGTACATGTGTAAGTTTGGTTATCACATAAGTGTCTGTATTGTGAAAGTTTACCTACGGTGTGCCGGGTACTTGTGTAAGTTTGGCTATCACATAAGTGTCTGTATTGTGACAGTTTACATACGGTGTGTCGGGTTCTTGTGTATGTTTGGTTATCACATAAGTGTCTGTATTGTGAGAGTTTACCCATGGTGTGTCGGGTTCTTGTGTATGTTTGGTTATCACATAAGTGTCTGTATTGTGAGAGTTTACCCACGGTGTGTCGGGTACTTGTGTATGTTTGGTTATGACATAAGTGTCTGTATTGTGAGAGTTTACCCATGGTGTGTCGGGTACTTGTGTATGTTTGGTTATGACATAAGTGTCTGTATTGTGAGAGTTTACCCATGGTGTGTCGGGTTCTTGTGTATGTTTGGTTATCACATAAGTGTCTGTATTGTGAGAGTTTACCTACGGTGTGTTGGGTACTTGTGTAAGTTTGGTTATCACATAAGTGTTTGTATTGTGAGAGTTTACCCATAGTGTGTCGGGTACTTGTTTATGTTTGGTTATCACATAAGTGTCTGTATTGTGAGAGTTTATCCATGGTGTGTCGGGTACTTGTGTATGTTTGGTTATCACATAAGTGTCTGTATTGTGAGAGTTTACCCATGGTGTGTCGGGTACTTGTGTATGTTTGGTTATGACATAAGTGTCTGTATTGTGAGAGTTTACCCATGGTGTGTCGGGTACTTGTGTATGTTTGGTTATCACATAAGTGTTTGTATTGTGAGAGTTTACCCATGGTGTGTCGGGTACTTATGTATGTTTGGTTATCACATAAGTGTCTGTATTGTGACTGTTTACCTACGGTGTGTCGGGTTCTTGTGTAAGTTTGGTTATCACATAAGTGTCTGTATTGGGACAGTTTACCCACGGTGTATCGGGTACTTGTGTAAGTTTGGTTATCACATAAGTGTCTGTATTGTTACAGTTTACCCACGGTGTGTTGGGTACTTGTGTATGTTTGGTTATTACATAAGTGTCTGTATTGTGACAGTTTACATACGGTGTATCGGGTACTTGTGTAAGTTTGGTTATCACATAAGTGTCTGTATTGTGACAGTTTACCCACGGTGTGTCGGGTACTTGTGTAAGTTTGGTTATCACATAAGTGTCTGTATTGTGACAGTTTACCCACGGTGTGTTGGGTACTTGTGTAAGTTTGGTTATTACATAAGTGTCTGTATTGTGAGAGTTTACCCACGGTGTGTCGGGTACTTGTGTATGTTTGGTTATCACATAAGTGTCTGTATTGTGAGAGTTTACCTATGGTGTGTTGGGTACTTGTGTATGTTTGGTTATCACATAAGTGTCTGTATTGTGAGAGTTTACCTACGGTGTGCCGGGTTATTGTGTATGTTTGGTTATCACATAAGTGTCTGTATTGTGACAGTTTACCCACGGTGTGTTGGGTACTTGTGTAAGTTTGGTTATCACATAAGTGTCTGTATTGTGACAGTTTACCCACGGTGTGTTGGGTACTTGTGTAAGTTTGGTTATCACATAAGTGTCTTTATTGTGAAAGTTTACCCACGGTGTGTTGGGTACTTGTGTAAGTTTGGTTATCACATAAGTGTTTGTATTGTGACAGTTTACCCACGGTGTGTTGGGTACTTGTGTAAGTTTGGTTATCACATAAGTGTTTGTATTGTGACAGTTTACCCACGGTGTGTTGGGTACTTGTGTAAGTTTGGTTATCACATAAGTGTATGTATTAATGAGTTTACCCACGGTGTGTCGGGTACTTGTGTAAGTTTGGTTATCACATAAGTGTATGTATTAATGAGTTTACCCACGGTGTGTCGGGTACTTGTGTAAGTTTCGTTATCACATAAGTGTCTGTATTATTGACAGTTTAACCACGGTGTGTGTGTGGGTTAGTATGTTTCGATCTGGGTCCAATGCATTTACATACGCATTTGTGTGAAAAGTAGTGTTAACTCCCCTTATTTGCAGGGACGTCAGGCGGTTTTAGTTGGTCTAACAGTATCACCCTGTGTCTAGTTTGGACAGGCGGGAGGTTTGGGTTGACCCACCGGAAGAGAGAGTATGACCTAGGTCTGTACAGTGTAACAATCCATGGTAAGACATTAAACTGCAGCTGTGTATTCAGAAAAAAGAGGAAGAAGAGCATATAATCATAGTTTAGCATAGTTAATTAATAGAGCCAGAGATATACATGTAATATATACTAGGCATATTGACCGGATTTTACACTGACAACTTGTTACCTTTACCTCCTTTCTTTGTTTAAGGCATCATAGTTATATTACAGATCTATAATTGGTGGAATTATAAATATGTATAAGTCGTAGTCTTTTGTTCTGTATTTCTGTATTGTGCCTGCCTTATGTAGTCAGTATTGACTTTTGGCAGTACAAGGTTGAAGTTGAAATTTCGACTAATTAAATAAATAGGTTTAAATTAATAATCAGGTAAACATATAAGTAATATAGGATTAGAAAAGAATAGTACCAGTAACCATTTAACAGACTAGATATCACATTATAACAAATACCTTGTTACTTTTCTTCAAAAGTACATTATACATTTACAGATTAAATAACTATAAAATTATTATGTATCTGTCATCATTGTATAATTAATATGAAAAGAAAAATAACAGACTTAACACTGGTTCTTACATTTATTTGTTTAAAAAGGCATCATTTTAAAATCAAAACAACTCATTAACAAAGAAATTGAAATAATGGTCAATATAACCGAATAATGATACTGCCAGGTGAGCTCCTATTCTTAAGGTCTTGGAGCGGAATTCATCATAAATCAACATGACCATTCAAATCCAAGGTTACATTAATTTCTATGCAGAATCGTTATGACTCGTAGCTCTTGCATGGAGCTATAACTCTAGCTTTTGTATTACAATATAAGTCTAGCTCTTGCATTGAGATATAACTCTAGCTTTTGTATTACAATATAACTCTAGCTCTTGCATTGAGATATAACTCTAGCTTTTGTATTACGACATAACTCTACTCTTGCATTGGGATATAACTCTAGCTTTTGTATTACGACATAACACTAGCTCTTGCATTGGGATATAACTCTAGCTTTTGTATTACGAAATAACTCTAGCTCTTGCATTGAGATATAACTCTAGCTTTTGTATTACGACATAACTCTACTCTTGCATTGGGATATAACTCTAGCTTTTGTATTACAACATAACTCTAGCTCTTGCATTGAGATTTAACTCTAGCTCCTTCAGTGAGATATAACACATATCAACTTGCCTTAGACTCTTATTTATTTCTCTTTATGTTTATTCATATCTTTAATCAATGAACAAATTAAAAATAGATATGGCAAAGATATTTATCCACAATTGCAGCCTAACAGTGTTTGCCTATTAAAAGAAAGCTTAATAAATATTAAATATTGATATTTTCAAACAAACGAGATGCTCAGATGTCATTTACTGCTAAATCAGTAAGATTAAAACCCTGGTTGATTTAAAAAAAAAATTAACACCATGTTTTTAAAACTTTTTAAAGTAGTTCTTGGTTTGAGTGATAACAATGATATACAATATCACTACGCCAAGCAATCGGAAGTCCATTTTAACTGATCAACTGAATTTTAAAGGTGGACTACGACAATCTGCCTATATCGAATATATGTAACAATATCTGACCTCTGTTTGAGGTATTTGTGCATAATTTCTGTAGAAAAACAACAGCAAAAATATTTTGGGGCAGTAAAACTTGTTAATCAACAATTAAAATGTTCATTCTTTTAAAATCTATAAATAACAATGATTGGGATTGCTGCTAAAAATAGACATCGATGTCGCAGCCGATGACATGGACGAGCTTAAGCATTAGTGGTGACATGTTCTTAGTTTAAAAATAGCTAACGATGCAGCGTGGCTCAGATAGGCAATACATGTTTGTAATGACAATTGCGGCGTTAGGGTACACTTTTCAGACAGGTGTAGGACACCAATAAACAGCATTTCGGAGATCTGTTCAGGTAACAATGATTTATGAAGATGTTTAATGAAATATTTTTGTTTCAAACTGTTGGACACTGCCTTTAATGTGTCTGTAACCTTTGCCAGGTTTTCCTTGTCCACAACCAAGAGGCCCATTGCACATTTCAGTCAACAAACACGTTTATCCCTGCATCTTACTGTCTCCAGCTGAAAAGAAATTTGGTAAAAAAATTTTTTTTTTAAATAATTCATGAATACCTGGCACAAATGCATATTACAGTCTTATCTTATATACTCTACAGTCACTTAACGTGTACGTGTGTTCATAAATGCTAAGAAGTAAACTTATAATTTAATTTTTTTTATTATTTACCAAAAGCATGTTTATTCATTTTACTTGAACACATAAAACTGTTTATTGTTGATTACAAACACAAATGTATACCGGTACATGCAACATTTCAAAGTTTTATGATAAAGCCATACATATATATGATAAGTGGCCACGCCGATGGCTGCCATGTGTTTTCACCAATAATTTTTTTTAACAATCTTGATAGTGGTCTACATAAGGAACTTGTATATCAAAGGCTCTAGATCTTTTAGTTTCTGACAAAAAGACTTTCAAAGTTTTACTACAAAGCCAATATGGACTATACAGCCATTTTGGAAACTGGCCATGCCCCCGATGGCCATGTTTTTGGATGGATCAAAATTCTTGATTGATCTTTGGTGTACATGTGATTCAACCAAAGGAACATGTATACCAAATATTTTAGGCTTTAGCTCTTGCAGTTTTTTACAAGATGATTTTCAAAGTTTTACTAAACAGCTATATATGGAAAGTGGCCACGCCCCTGGCAGCCATGATTTTTGACAGATCAAAATTCTTTAAACAATCTTGATACAGGGCATAGAGGAACTTGTTTACCCAATCTCAAGACTCTAGATCTTGCAATTTCTGACAAGAAGATTGCAACCTTTATTGTAAGTGGCAATGTCCCGGGCAGCCATGTTAAATGATTGATAAACATTCTTCGAACAATCCTTATACAAGAAACATATATACCAAATATCAAAGCTGTAGCTCTTATATTTTCAAACAAGAAGATTTTTTCTATGTATTACTAAAAAGCCATATAAAGCCTATACATATTGCCTATAGGAAAATGGCCGTTCCCCTGATGGCCAAGTTTTTCAGTGGATCAACATGTCGAACAACATTTCGTTCCCCTGCCTTGTGAAGCTCCTGACGTAATTTGGTTGAACTTGGTCCAGCTGTTTTAGAGGAGATGTCCTTTAAAGATTGTTGACTGGCATGTGACATCAGATGTGAGATGCTGGACGCTTATGGTGTGTAATAACAACAGCTCACCCTAAGCATATCTCAGGTGAGCTAAAAATATCAGTTAAGTCCAACACATGGTTGCTGAGCAATAGCCAAGATCTGAATGTTGCTGTCTTATACTATATAAAAAATTAAAAGGCCAATAACTCTGTGAAAAATTTCACAAACCAGAATGTGCTGACAATATGCACAAATGACTGGTTAGTGAACATTACAGAAGCTTCCCATAAAGGGTCACTCGAACTGAGAAATAGTCCAGACACGAATGGTCTTAAATCATATTATACAAAAATTATGAAAGGCAATAACTTCTTGAAAAATCATTGAAGCGTAATGTGTTGTCGATATTTGTACTTCATTTTTTGGAGAAGTTTCCCATGAAGTTTCATTGAATTTGAAACTGTGATTGCTGAGATATAGCCCAGACAAAAGTGGGATGGACAGACAGTTGAACAGACAGATGGATGGATGGAAAGGTGGCTATACACTCCCCAAAATTACACTGAGCTACAGATTTTCTGACTTGATAAACATTTGGGTTAGAATCAAGTCAGACTGCTTGATCAGTTTAATTCTGTTTTTTTATTTCCATGGTGATCAGGCTACCTTTGAATAATTCTGTTGCAATGACAACCAAAGCTCTACTTACATCTTAAGAACCTTGTCCTTCCCTCCGCTGACCACTTTCTGACCATCTGGGCTCCAGTCTACAGCATAAACCTGTCACAAAGAAGTCCATGTTTAACTGTTACGGTAACTTTATGTATATATGTATAAAAGTTAGGGGTGCCTGCAGCAAAGCAGTAAAAAAATTTACTCCTTAAAAAAATATATCAACCCCCAAATATTTCAATATCTTATGCATAAAACATATTTATTGTGAAAAGGAAACACAATACAAAAAAAATACTGCTACTGATGGAATTTTCTTTCGTTCCAATGAACACTGATGTCGACTGTATCCACATACCGGGATTTAGTAAAGCGATCAGTGCAATCTGAAAACTTGTCTAATGCAAGCATTTTGGTAGCAAAGCAAAATGTCGAATAATTCGCGGAAAACTGTGTAAAAAAATTTTTTTATTCTGTTAAGGAGAAATTAATTTTTTTAGCTATTCTTGTTGTTTACGACAGGAATGTTGCTATGCGGTGTAATTCTAGCCAAACTGTATTTTCATAATAAAGCTGTTTTGAAAATTTTTCCAATTTTGAGACTTCATGCACTTTTTTTCCCAATTTGAAAGCCACAGGATATTTTTTAAAAGCACAAAAAAATCACTGCCATGTCTAGCAAGCTAAGGTCGAAAATCTACCAAGATGTAAAAACTGGTCAAATCATATGACCCATTTCAGCACCTACCTCATCAGCATGTCCTGGAAGATCAAACAACAATTTCTTCGTCTTCACATCCCAGACCTTGAGTGTGGAGTCCGAGCTGCCACTACACAGCAGACGGCTGTCAGCCGACCAACACACCTGATACACACGGCTGACATGGCCTCGTAATGTACTTATAAACCTGAAACAGGACCACAGAGAAATAGGTTTTTTTATAGATAGTTTCCATGTTATGTCATAGGCACCGATAAGACAGTTTAAGGCAGCCATCTTTGAAGGCAGAAACTAATGCAGGCCGAAATCTGGAAATATGTGCCGTATGAAACTCACCATTGTTTTTATTTTTCAGTCTATTTTACTGAATTTTATATCAAATTAAACAGCTTTTATGAAGAGTTTTAAATATCAAAACTATATTTTGATAGTTTAAAAGGTAAAAAAAATACAACCCCAACCCAAAAAGATACACTATTCATTTTGTTCCAGGATGAGCCAATAATGTTATTTATTTCTTCGTATTTATTCTTTGTGCATTTATCAATTTTAAAATATTGCTTTTTAAAAACATGAATTTCGATAGCTATCAAATGATATACAACATTTAATTTTTTTATCACAAATGAAGAAATTACAAGAAATTAAAATTTATGCTTCTATACAATGCATCTGAAAATCACTTGAAGTTAACATCAAAGATGGCTGCCAAGATAAAGGGTCTTCAATGATATGGATACTATAATCATGACTTCTACTCTACATATAAGAAGATAAGGCTTTATAAAAAAAAAAACTAATTTTACTTGTATCCTATTTAGACATTTCTTCATTAATTAGTTAATGTTTTACTCAAGGTGTTACTTCTTTAATTGGTTTAGTGTTTTATTACCGTATTTGAATGTTCAGCTTTGCAGCTTTAGGGAAAAAAGTCATGATTTATATTAGATTAAGGCTCAGATAAAAAAAACAATGTAATTTAGCATTTTTCCTTTTTTTCAATTTTTTTTATGAGACATAAAGAGTTGGTGACTAAAAGTTGTTTTCTTCAGTTCTTTTGAAAGAATAAGACTTGGCCAACAACATGTAAATCAACCTATGAGCAGGTTGAGAGCTGCAAAACTGACTGATTGTAATGAATACCTTGCACCATATAATTAATCTGTTCACAACCAGTCTATATACTTCCTCTCCACTCTTTCCATCTTACTTAACAAACTGTTCATTCCCCCACCTGTCTCAGTAGATTTAAAAAAATCAGCAAACACGCATAAATAATTTCCACAAAATAATTTATTTTTTCACAACCAGTCAGGTAAGCTCAAGTCCAAAAGAGATAAATTTGTGAAGCAATGTGGTTAGTATAATGCCAATATTTCTCATCTTACCCCTATATTGTGGATACTTATTAAAACAACTTCACAATTATGTACCAGCAATTTATTTCTTGAATTACAAATAAACAAATTACACTGAGCCGTATTTCTGACCTCCTATTTCATTTCAAAACAATTTTTATTTAGATTTTATTTGTTTTATCTAGAAAAATAAGTAATATTGTATAAGACTATTCAAAATAAATAAGGGAAAACCAGACAAAAGTGCCTACTTCATTTTATGAGGACAAAGAAATTTAATCTGGAGCAAAGGTCCATACTTACTCTCCTGTTCGTCCATTCCACAGCTTTACAGATTTATCGAAGGAGGCACTGGCCAGAAGACGCGTATCTGGCGAAAATCTTACATCATTTATCAGTTGCTGATGCCCTGTCATTCTCGTCAACGGCTTTTTGTCGGTTTCCGGTGTCCACAAAAAGAGTGTGAAATCATCAGAGCCGGATACCAGCCTCTCTGGCTGACCACCCTAGAAAATAATAGGAATGGTGAAGGTTTATTAAGTTAGTAAATGTCAAGGTTGTCAGATAATTCCACTGACATATATATACAAAAGGCAAAAAAGTAGGTTCCCCTGTCTCCCAAGCCTGTTTATTGGTTATCTCACTCTCACTACCTTGCTCTAGTTCTCTTTCTCTCTCTCTCTCTCTATGTTCTCTGTCTCTCTACCTCCCCATCTCCCTCCCCATCTCCTTCTTTTGCTCTCTATCCTTTCTGTCGCTTTCTCTGTACACACCTCTACTTAACTCTTTCCCTCTCTATTTTCCACTGTCCCTGTCCTCTCTGATTACTCCCTTTCTTTCAGTTCATGTCTGTCTGTCTGTCTTTGTCTGTCTGTCTTTGTCTGTCTGTCTGTCTGTCTGTCTGTCTTTCCTCTCTCTTTCTCTCTCTACCTCCCTACCTCTCCCTACAAATCCAGCATACAGAGATCTCACCTCAGGGAAAAAAATCATATCAGTATATTATAGCAGTACATGCTTATCTGAAGGAAATAAAAGTTGAAAAAAAGTTTAATGAATCAAAACTTTTAATTACATCTTAGTAAAAAAATAATCAAACTTTCCAGTGTTTTTAAAACTTTTTTAAAGCTGAAACACACACAACAAATAATAACATCAACAAACCATGGCATCTTTGTATCTTTCTAAAGCTTTCTCCTTGATTTCATCATCTGAAAGTAGAAAAGAAAATGCTAAATAACACCTTTTTATTGAAGATGACCTGTGAACCTTGTAATATGTCAACAGAAAGAACTATCACTGACTTAGAGTGAATATAGATTCAGACTAAGTAACATTAATAACACATTTACTCATAATCATATTGAAACACGCTAATTTTAATGACTTCATATCATACAGCAGGAATAGGATGGTAAGCATGTTGTTCATTTAACCAATTGTTCGCAAATTAACACAACTTCACTTATTAATAAAATGTTCTCAAATTATGATTCTATCAATTAATAAAATCTTCACACTAAATCAAATTCCTGATTTACTTGCCAACTCAAGAAATGGCTGAGATTTATTGTACATTCACACATTCTGCAGCAGACGACAAAGTGAGGTATTCAGTAGGAGCATAAATGGCTGACAACATCTGTTGCAGACGACAAATCAAACCCATGTATAGACATATGCCCGTCAATAGATGTGTCACCTATTTATGGTGAATAGAGTTGATACTAACACTACTGCAGTTGTTGCCAAGACTATAAGGTGGAAAGTAACCAGAATAGAAAAACATAAATTTACTAAAGACGTTAAGAAACACAGAAGAGTGGATATGTAGAAAGATCAAGATTTATTAACCATTTTTCAGGGCGATAAATCCAACAGTTTGTGAAGAGATTCCAGGACGTGAATTATTAGAAGATGATTTGAGATATATATGGAAAAAATCTAAAGAAACTGGGTCATGTTTTAAAGGTACTGATTGCCCTTGCCAAAAATGACAATAGCTGATAATTGGAACCCTGGCAAGAAAATTTTTGAAGAGATATCTTACAAAAATCTGACTTATTTTATGTAGGTTATAGCATTTAGTGAAAACATTGAAGGCATTTTGGAGTAGAGCACATAGAAGAGAGGTAAGATTTATTTAAGATAGTATTCACTCAAATGTGAGTAAATGATGAACCATTATCAACAATTCTGTATTTTATTAGCAGCATATTGGTGTGTTAATTATTTTATTATTAAAAGAAATTTACAAATTATTTCTTTTTTCTTTAAACTCAAGAGTTTTTATGGTGGACATATTAATTTTGTTTTTCTTTGCTTTGCAAGAAATTGTTATGGGACCACAATTAATTAAGCTAGCAATTAAGTTAAATTAATTAACTAAAGACGACTTATTGTTTTATTAGTTCATTTTCAAATATCAACAAGTACATGTATGCACTGTATGAAACAGAATGTAAAATAGTTTGGAATGGACCTGTGTGTCTTTTCTAAAAGTAAAAACAAAAATTGTACATGTTTTAAAAGAATACTAAAACTTCAGTTTTGTTTTTGCACGATTTGTTTTCTTTCTTTAATACTGACTTAACTTTCTTATATAATTTACTTACTTGAGTAACTTTCTGAATAATTAGCTATTTCATAAATACTGATAAATTTTCCATGATCTGCTTTTCATTTTGGAAACTTCCACACCTAATCTCCCCCTGACCTCAAATGCTGTGTTTTTTAAGCACTGTCCTTCATTTTCTATCATTTGTATATCTGAGGAGAAAAAAATGGGAACATAAATATGCAAGAAATGATTATGTTGTTATTTTCCAGAGCTAAAGGAGGGTCTAACCACTATTACAACCACCGCTTCAAAGACCCCCGCACAACCACAATGCCGAGAGGAAGCATGAGACTCTACTCTGAGGGTGAAACCCCTCGACAGAAATCTATCTGCCATAACCTCGAACTCATCTTCACCACTCATCCCTGTCTTTACGGCATTACCTTCATCAGCATCATCACACTTGACATCGCTGAGGCCACCAACGATTGGCTTTTTTTTTCCGATATTGCCAACCTCCATCAAGGATTAGTCTATGGTCCCATCAAGCCTCTTCTTCTATTGATGCTCCTGCTTTTTTCAGGGGTCGGAACTTTAATTTTTGTGTTTGAGGTGTTGAATCTTGTGAGGAACATTCTTCGGGGCAAACCTTGGCTGGATCTAGATCTAGTTTCCACTGTTGTGATCTGGCTGAATGAAGGTCCACTAGTTTCGATACTTTTTTCCATCACCATGTGTCACAGCGAGCCAGTGAGTTATTTCCAGCTTACCAAAGCTCTTCTTGTCATTATTTCTGTCTTGTTTAGAATTATCAACCCGCTAATACGGACATACATCAAGCGCCAGCGGATGTCAGGAAATGAAAAATTTAGAAATTCAATTTATAAAGTCCTAATAACTGTAGGATCAGCCTTGCTGCTCTGTGGATCAGCAACAATTTTCATTTTCTCGCATGTGGTATCAACAGATCGCAAGGGTTTTGAAGTACGTCTGCCACATGAAATTTGGGGCGGAAAGAAAGTGTATGACACCTACTTCACTGATGTTGGGATATACTTTAACCACAAGGAGCTTCGATTCATGAACCAAAACCAACAGGATAAACAATGGATTAAATTCAGTAACATCCATGAGTTTTACACCACCGATAGTTTTGATGTAAAATTCATATTTACTGAACATGGAAATTATATTGAAAAATTCATCTTGACCAGTTACAATGCCTCTAAAACAAGATACACCGAATGTTACAGATTCTTTGAAAATTTAAATAAATACTCCCTCGACAATTGCACGGCAGACTACATTGTCCAAAAAGAAAACCCTGGCACGTTTACATTTAAATTTCTCTTCATTCGACCTACAGCCCAGCTTATTCTTGGAAATATCGAGTACAATACTCGATACAAACGTCAGCATGTTTGTCATCAGATGTGGGCAAACCATACCGATCTGTTCCAAGTTCACGATGATGAGCACCAATATGTTGGTGAGCTTTTATACCTAAAGCACCAACCAACAATGGCAGAAAATGCCCGACTGGTGGACGGCATTACCCATGAGGACACATCTAACTTACTGTTCAGTACAGACCACACCCTGATTGAAGCAGAAGATATGTGGAAGACAGGAATGTTTGAATGTGACTGTACCGGTAAACATGGGCCCAAAATGAACCCGGACCTACAGGTGTCTTGTTGAAAATGAAAACTTTGTTAGAAAATAATGTTTATGAATCTGTTGAAAAATTCAACATCTATTGTTTTGTCTCATGAAATATTATGGAAACAAACAAAATCTTACACTACTTTGATGTATAACAAGGATATTATTGTATGAAAGAAAATTTGTTGTAGTAATAGGAAGATTTTTTACTAAAACTTTTAACATTTTTTTTATAATTAAGAGTAAAGAAAAATGTATAAACAGTCAAGAAGAAGGACCTCTAACTTGCAAGTGACTTGTTGAAAACCTGATGTTGTCCTAAAAGATCAAAGGGTCAGGAAATTAGCTAGAGATTTGGGTTTTGTGACAAAAATTGTTTTGTAAATAGTTGCTACTGTCCATGTGTCTTTGTAAACATAAAAAAGAATTGTCATGAAATAAAACTTTTCTTGTACAGGGTTCTTTTGCAAAAAAAACTGTAAGCCCAGAAAAGTGATCTGAGAGATGGTATGAGATTTGCCTGCATTTTGCCGATACTGTGCAGCGGCAAGTCTACATGTATCATTATGGCGCAGGGGCACTTTTGAGGTACCCAGGGACTGAACCCAACTGGTCCATTATTCTGACACGGACAAGTCAGGTGTAATGCTGTCCACTACTACCAACTTTAAAGTCTTTGGTTTGACCCGGCCGGGGTTTGAACCCACAACCTCCCGATCAGCAAACCAACACTCTACCACTTGAGTTATTGCGGCCGGTGAAAGTGATCTGAATTGAACCCCAGATTTAAGTTTGTTTGAAACATACCAACAACAATCTTTCACTTTGAGACATTGTCCACTTGAAGCACATATAGTACAACGTTCACTGACTAAAAAATGCTGTGTACACCTGGCATGATACCACATCCAGTCACATTATCCGTACACAAGGCACACAAGTCAGTAGCTTCTCATTGTAAACCACTAAGCTATGATCCAGCCCTGGTTTAAACCAACAGCTTCAAGAACTGGTAGCTTACTCTACTTATTGCTTTACCAGGATCAATTTTAATGCAATAAAAGAAAATAAAGTAGAAAGTAGTGTAAATGATATTTGTTTTGATTTTTGTTACATCACACCGACACAATTATGGTCATATTGGCGACGTCCAGCTAATTATTGGTGGAGGAAGACCCCAGGCTTATGTCTGGGTAGAACCACTGGCACACCACAGGTTAGCTAGAAAATCTCCCCACATGAAAGTTTTCACCCCGACCGGGACTCAAACCCAGGCAGTAAGTGGCTGAGAAATTTCAATTCTGCAACTCTACACGCTCGGCGGATATTTATACCTCCGTTTGTTCATCTATGGATAACTAAAGAAAAGTAGCTTGCAATTCTTTCATCCTTTCAATAACAATTTCAATTGAAACAGTCCAACATGCTGAAATACCAAATACAATATCTGCACCAATTCTCTGGTTTTAATGTAAAGAGAGATAACTGTGATAAACTGTTACAACCTACAAAATATAAGTTGTCTCCCTGTAGTAAGTATGCAAATATCTTAACGTTTAAGGATTACAATCAGAATGATGGTTTATTTAGACATTTTAAGATGTTCATCTTTGGACTAAACACGAAAAAGCATGGTAACTGTCCTTTACTTTTATATCTAGAACATACTTTCATTAAGACCCTTTAAAAGTGTATTTAGATATGCAAGCACATAATATCTAGGTTTTAGATAACCAGTAGACAAAATTAAAAAAAGTTATGGCTTACAACTTCTGAAAGAGGAGCGGGGAACAAAACTTAAACTAATCCACAAATCTTAAGCATTTCAAAATAAATTAATAATAAAATTAAATAACTATGCGTTTTTTTGGACTGCAGCAGAAGACTGAGAGTGGAACAAAGCTTCCGATGACCAATGCTATAAATGTACCTGTTATGACAATTTTACAATAACAAAGTAACATCATGTCACATCAGTGCTGTTTGAGTACATAAACACACTGTTTGTTACGTATGTTGGCAGATGACAAAAACATGGAAGCCTTCCATCATGTCCTATTCTGTGAGCCAGTAAAATATCAAGCCATTTTTTCCACTGTAAATAATCAAAGTTCTAGCACATTTCAATATAAAGAGAGCTAACTGCCGAAAAGTACTACATAGCGAAACAGCAGTTGTTCCCATGGCAAGAAAAAGGCAGAAAATAAAACATAACAGCTTTTATGAGGTTTTGTTCAGGCATATTTCCAAGTTTGCTATTTTGTTAGAACATGCACAATGAGCCATGATTCTTGTTTGTTTGTTTGTTGTATGGTCACAAAGATAGTTTCGACATCAGTGAAAATCCCTTATCTTGGCAACCATCTTTGATGGTAACTTAAAGGGATTTTCAGATGAATTGCATAGAAGGGTACATTTTATTTTCTTGTAAGTTCTTCATTTGTGGTCCGAAAATTAAAAGCTATACACCATTAGAAAGCTCTTGAAATTCATATTTTTAGAATACAATATTTTTACAATTGATAAATGCACACAGAATTAATACACATAAATAAATAAAACTATTGGCTCATACTTAAAACAAACTGAACAGTGTATCATTTTCAGTTGTATTTCTTTAACCTTTAAAACTATCAAAATATAGTTTTGATATTTAAATACTTTAAAAAAGCTGTTAAATTTGATATTAAATTCAGTAAAATAGACTGAAAAATAAAAACACAGTGGTGAGTTTAATAGAGCACATATTTCCCGATTTCGGCCTGCATTAGCTTCTGCCCACAAAGATGGCTGCCTTAAACTGTCTTATCAGTGTCAATGACATCACATGGAAACTATCTTATACATATGGAGCTAATGATTAAAGAAGGAAGACCCCAGGTGTATGTCTGGGTAGAACCACTGGTGCATTGCAGGTCAGCTGGATGACCTGTCCAAATGAAAGTTTAGGCCCTGAATGGGATTCTCGATTTTTTTATACAACAGTTAATATGTCTCAATACATTCCTTGCATGTACGGGAGGCCCTGGGTTCGATCCCAGGCTGCGACATAGCAAAGTTGTTAAAATTGCTAGGGATAGAGTTCCCTTGGCAACGCTCAAGCATAAGGGTAAATAGATCATGCTTAAGTTCATCAAAACAGGTGCAAGTTTAGTTAGGTTTTAGAATACTAAAACATAATAATATGAAAACCAATCACTTAAAAAAAAACACTCAAATTTTATCATTAAATAAAACTTTAATAGAATGAACATTTTGAAAACTAAATAAAAAATATTATAAAAATGTTTATCATCTTATTTCCCAAAGCCTATGTCCTTTTTTATTCGCAGTGGCAGAGATTTCTAAATTCTGAACGGCATGTTACCTCTGAACTGAAGATTGAAAAAGCACCTATTTTGACAATTACACTCATTATACAGGCGAACTAGCCGAAGTCACTTCATGGCAGAGAGATGGTCATACGTAGAGTATATTGTCACATCCCCAGCTGAGCTGTGTTTGATGACAAAACATTTCAGACCTGCCATTTGTTTTCTATGTTAAGAGGTCCCTTTCACTAAACCAGCAAATCAATTAAACAAGCACCTTCTGTTAAAAGAGGTTACCATGCCAACCACTGACTGCTTGCATACAGCAACACTTTCAAAATAAGGAGATTTTTATTTTATTTTTGGCCTGTTTAATCAACACTGCTTTTCTTAAATTTTGCAGAGGACTATGTACAGAACTTTGTGTCTTACTATAATGGATGTTAAAGTATCTGGTATGACAATTAGCAATAAATTAGCCTTTAAGTCTGTCCAATGTATGTTGTAACGTCACATCAGTGCAGAGGGAGAATATAATCACATCTCTAGCTTTACTTTGTCAGATCGCAAAAAGCAGGCCAGCCCATCGTATTGTAATGCATTGTACCTGATGATCCTGACAGATGACACAGGAATGAACCTTCAACATGAACTCGTACAGTTTATGACTGTGGGGGATGAGATGTTTATTCCATAATTATGCATTGAGCCACAGGTAAGAATTTTAATAAGATTAATCTGTCGTTTTTATGAACTACATGTATTTGCATTGTAGCATTAAGGCAATGCTGTTTTTATGTATACATTGTACATGTACTTACATTTATCATTCGTTTTCATTTTGATTTTGTTGTGCAATATGGGTGTCATGTGGGCTGCAGGGTATATTTAATACAGATGTCATGTGGGTCACATGGGCTAAAGGTCAAGGGGGCCGCAGGGTCATTATTTACATTATCAAAAACGAAATAAGCATGTACGGAATTACGCAAACCTGTATATCTGTTCAATTTCAACCTCCAAAATAATGGCAAAACATTGGATTGCAAAAGCAAGCGTTAGCACACATTAATTTTTATAACTTGAGTTACAAGAAAAGATTATTTTCAACAAAAATGACATTTTCACACCTTTGTTACAGATGATTTTCCACAGGTTTTTTGCTTTTTATAATGTTATTTTGCTGAATGAACAAAACTATACTGTTCAATATCCTTGTGCATTTTTATTCTATGAAAAATATTCTGTAAAAAAAAATAAAAAAATATTCATACAAATAAGTTTTGGTAGAAATAATATTTAACTTGAAATGTGCCTTGTAAGTCTGATTGTAGAAAAAACTCACCAATCCATTGTATTTCTGATCGAAAAAAGAGAGACACAATAGCAAAACACTGTAAAACAATGTAGACCAAATGCAATGGCAGTACTTAAAGTGTTCACTGTTATAACAATTTTCAAGTGCAACCACTCCGGATCAAGTAGTTTATTAAATATGTTGGTAAGAAAAAGGTTGTGTAAAGCGAGTTACTTGAGCACAGGAAAGAAAATAATACAATCCCCAGGATTGAAAATGTTACATAAAAAGAAATCTTAATAATAAAAGGATGGGATTTTTGCCAATACTGTGCAGCGACATTTCTACCATTATAGCACTGAGGCACTTATGAGGTGCCCAGGGACAGAACCCGGCCGGTCCATTATGCTGACACCGACGAGTCAGGCGTAATGCTGTCCCATTAGCTCCGAGCGTTAGGAGGGAAGCCACTACTACCAACTTTAAAGTCTTTGGTTTGATCCGGCCGGGGTTTGAAACCGCGACTTTCCGATCAGCAAGCTGACGCTCTACCACATGAGCTATTGCGGTTTAATAATAAAGCTTAATTGTGATATCGTTTGACATTCTTCTATCTAGCTTTCGTTTATAAAAAAAGAACCAGGGACCACTTTTACCTGGGGCCAAACTACAGGTCCATGGAAGACTATTCTCAGAGCTGTAATAATACAGTAGACCGACATCTCGGATAAGTCAAAATGCAGTTATGGGCTACTGGTAATTGATTTTTTAATTAGTCCTGGACAATTCATAAATTGGCAGTCGAAAAAGTGACAAATAAACAGCAGTTTTTAATAAGTGATTAAGACAATCAACTTCACGCCAGGTGCATTTATCAACAAAACGTAAAGACAATACATGTACAATGCACGCAGCTGCCCAAAACAACCAATTGTGATACGTGATACATAAATGCTTCCAGTCAAAAAATAAAAGAAAGAACTTGTTATACCTTGTTTGTTAGTTGTTGATATGACAAATGTGTTGTTGTGTTCGTTCCTTTAAAACGACGCACATTTTCGGACAAGTCATTTTTGTTACTAGTCTGGGACTAGTCACTGAAAAGAAAAAAATTTTCAGCCCTGATACTGACTAAATTTTTTTAGATTTTTTTTCATGTGATATTTAGTATGTTTTGTAACCATCAATATTCTGCTATAATAATTTGGATGAATTGTATATTCTATCTTAAACTTACAAAAAGGTTAGTGGAAAAGAAGTCTATCTAATGTTACATTTGGATAAGTTTGATTGTTTATGCACTTAACTATTCTAAGTTAAAGATAGAAGTCATCCTACATTTGTAGCCAATCAAAAGCTATGAAAATTCAAATTCCTTAGCAGATTTATTTCAATATAACTCCTTTCTATTTTCTATTTTACAATGAACAACATAGAGCGATCTATTTTACTAAATGGTTTTATTTTTAACTGTGCATGTGCAACAAACCATGCATTTTGGCTTGACTCCTCTTTATTGGCAGAGGAAGATCCCAGACTTATGCCTGAGGAGAAACCACCGGCACACAGCAGGTAAGCTGGAAAAACCTCACCACATGAATGTTCTGCCCTGACCAAGACTCGAACTCACATGGTGAGGGGATGAGGGACTACAAGTCGGTGACTCTTACCTCTTGGATATGGTTGCCGCTGAAGTTTGATCAAATTACACAAATGCTATTATAAGTTCTGACTTCCTTACATTTTTTTTTGTTTTTGTTTTTTTGGTTTTTGTTTTTTTGGTTTATCGTCCCAGCAACAGTATTTCAGTTATCCGAAGACAGTGTCCACTTAAAACTGATAGAGTACTGCCTTCACTGGGTATAGCATGCCATGAATACCTGGTATGATACCACACCCAGTCACATTATCCTGACACCAGACCAACCAGTCGTGGAACTACCCTTATATTTGCTTGAGCAGTAGCAAGGGACATGTTTAACGAATTTGGGATCGATCCCGGGGCCTCTCGTATCTGGAGCCCTTATATTTGCTTCAGGGTTAGCAAGGGAGGTATACCACTAACATTTTTAACGACTTTGGTTTGTCATGGCCCGGGATCGAAGCTGGGGCCTCTCATACCTGGAACTGACACTCCACTAAATGCACAACCAGGTCTGGTAGAAGTCATTTAAGAACCTCGCAAGCAGTAGATGTTGCTTACCAAGTCTATTACAATGTTAAAAAGGATCCTTTAGAAATCTACCTAATCAACTAGGAAACTAATGACACTAGGCCAAATATTAGTCTTTGACCTTCTTATGCTTTGCATATATAATATTGTGTATTGCTTGACATATATTGTAAAACCTAACCATCAAAGCAGCCCAAAGGAGCACAGCCCTAGGTATGATAATGCATATATAGAAAAATTCCTACCAAAACATTTGATGACAACAGATAACAATCCTGGGGTCAGTTAGGAATTGAACCTGTAGCCTGAACCTGTACCCTCCTACACTTGGAGCTCTACTATCCAGGGCCAGAGAGCTAAATGCTGATCCATCAAAAGTACATCAATAGATATGACTGTAAGATTTATATGAGTATGTACATCATTCACACAATTTTCAACCTAAACACTCTTTGTAAAATGGTCACTTGACAAAGTTAGCAATACTTTGTCTTTGCCAAGGAGTAACAGGCCTCACTTACAATGCTCTCATGTAAGATTGTTCTAACATTAAATCCCAGAATACTTTAAACAGGAAACACACAATTTTCACATCTCAAGAAGCTGTTCATTCTTCCTTTACCATAGCTCCCAAAGCAACATGCAGTTTTATCAACAGTTTATTTACAGTACTCTATTATGACTTTACGGCCTCTGCAACATGTTCGAAACAATCAGTGTAGCAGTGTAACTACTACATTTGGCCCACTGAAAATGTTAGATGGCTCGGTGCAAACCTTAACGCTAGACCACAGGGAAGTTTATCTGTCAAAGGAACTGGCATTACTACCAGCACTAACTGATTACCAAAAGGACATTCAGTTGGATCTTGATCTTTTTTCAAGGGAGCTGTGGTAGACACTTAATACTAAGAGGGCAATTGGAGCTGTAAGTTAACCAGTCTGGATACTGTGAAGCATTTAATGCTAACAAATAATAAGTTGGGGGCCGGAGCAGTTGACAAGAGCAGTATGCGAAGTGTTTAATCTCTAACTGCAAATAGAATTCCAGAGATACGAAAACAACTATAATGGTTGACAGGAGATGACAAATGACAATGGACTTAAAAATACTAACAGCTGAAATCTTGCTTCTCATGAGTTGAAAATAAATGTATGAATACAAAGGTTGCTTACTAAGGCAAAATTGCTCAAGACTTTGGAGTATATGCAAAGGAATAAACAAATAAATCCAAATAGTAACAAAGGTAAGCTATTTATATACATTTTGAATGATGCTGTCATGATGCAGATAAAAATAAAACAAACTGGATTAAGCACAATGCAAGTTTTCTTATTAAATTTTCAACTTTCAAAATAATGTTTAATTTTTTTTTTTAAGAAAGGATGTTTAGAAATGATGTTTTACTTCTAAGTATTGTTGGGGGGGTTTCAGCTTCCATTAAAAGATAAAAACAGAACAAACTGCTGTCTTAGTCATTATTTGATCTCATGTTTAATACAATTTGCTAGCTAGCTCTCCTGTTTCTAACCAAAACTCCAGTCCCAATATCGGCCCAGGATAATAAAATATAGCAAATGTGACAGTGAGACAACATAGATTCAGCTGTTACTCATACATTTTCTCGTATGAATTAGCTAATTAGAATAAATGATGCGTGATTGTTTGAAACTGTATGCAAATGAGAATTCAGTAGCCTTGAGGTAAATTTAAGATCACCAAACACCACTTTCTAAAACAGTTTTAAATTAAGTTTTTGCTCAAGATCACAAATATTTTTCAAAATCACAAAGGACACTTTTTACATAATATAATGTTGTTACATGTCCTCAGTATTATACAACACTAACCTGAAAAGATTGTTTGTTTATTGGGTTTATCATCCTACCAACAGTATTTCAGTTATCTGGAGATGGTGCGCTCGTTTTGGCTTCTATTTTCTATAGAAATGTCTTAATATCCTAAACATTAAGAGATTTTTAATAAAGGGATTGGATTAGCTGGCATTTTTGCCGATACTGTGCAGCGACATTTCTATCATTTTAGCACAGTGGCACTTATGAGGAGCCCAGGGACTGAACCCGGCCGGTCCATTATACTGACACCGACAAGTCAGGCGTAATGCTGTCTAATTAGTCCCAAGCATTAGGAGGAAAGCCACTTAAAATGCCACTTAAGACAAAACAAAGTTTTTGAGTTTTATATTTAAAACATGAGTTTTTAAATAAAATAAAAAAAAATAGTTGGAGAAAAATAAACTCTTTTAAATCTCTTAAGAAATATTACAAAAATGCTGATTTGTCATTTATTATTTATTTATTATCTCATACTTAGTTATTTTTAAATGCTCACTAAGAAACTCTCACCACATTATTATTAAACTCTTAATAAGTAATACTTATTAAGATTTATAATAGGTTTTTAAAAAAAACTAAGACAAATCTCATTTTAATATCATGATGTCAGCATTACATTTATTATTTTTTACACAAAGAAATGTGTTTGTTATTTATTTTATTAATTGGGTTTTTAGGCACACCGACACTTAACAGGCCATACGGCACCAAATACAAAGTTAAATGTGAATAGAGCATAATAAGGTTAAAACTAAACTATGAAAGTAAAATATAGAAAAATATAAAAAAACTATCAGGTTATAAAAAAGTAAATTATAATTGAAAACAGGTCAATATATTAAACAGTTTAAAAATGTATAACAGTTGGTAAATAAACAGTTTTAAAATTTATAACTTATCAAGTATACTAATCTCGTTCAAGAAGCAAACAAGTTAAGAATCCGACACTGTCCTAAATAGTTCGTACATGTTATTGACATTAAAATACTTTGACCGAATGTGGTCTGTGTCTATTACATATCTCCAAAAGTTCAATAAGAATGCTAATAAATTAACAGCATCAACCCTGGCACAAGGGAGGAACAGCCAACATGAGGTTATGATGTCTCTAGTTTTGCCCACTTCTAGAAGTGTATACCATTATGCATTGTGAATGAAATAACAACTTCCAAATAGTGTCTGGCATGTAAAATGCTGTATTGTATGCAAACACAATAGAAATGTCAACAGAAGACTATTCTAACTTAAATCAGAGGCAAAACAATTCTATCTACAAACAATTTCAATCAAAATATATCAATTTAATAAATTACATAACTCTCTAAAGCAAATGCAAGAAAATCTAGTTTTAATAACACGAGGAAAAAAAAAATCAGTTCAGAACTGAAAAAAGTTTTTTTTTATTCTCTCCTGTTAGTCTTCCATTGACCCATTACAATGTGTCTTGACCCATTACAATGTGTATTCCATTGACCCATTACAATGTGTCTTCTGTTGACCCATTACAATGTGTCTTCTGTTGACCCATTACAATATGTCTTCTGTTGACCCATTACAATGTGTCTTCTGTTGACCCATTACAATGTGTCTTCTGTTGACCCATTACAATATGTCTTCCATTGACCCAATACAATATGTCTTCCATTGACCCATTACAATGTGTCTTCTGTTGACCCATTACAATATGTCTTCTGTTGACCCATTACAATGTGTCTTCTTTTGACCCATTACAATGTGTCTTCTGGTGACCCATTACAATGTGTCTTCTGTTAACTCATTACAATGTGTCTTCTGTTGACCCATTACAATGTGTCTTCCATTGACCCATTACAATGTGTCTTCCATTGACCCATAACAATGTGTCTTCCATTGACCCATTACAATATGTCTTCTTTTGACCCATTACAATGTGCCTTCCATTGACCCATTACAATGTGTCTTCTGTTGACCCATTACAATGTGTCTTCTTTTGACCCATTACAATGTGTCTTCTGTTGACCCATTACAATGTGTCTTCTTTTGACCCATTACAATGTGTCTTCTGGTGACCCATTACAATGTGTCTTCTGTTGACCCATTACAATGTGTCTTCTGTTGACCCATTACAATGTGCACACTGCTCTAGGTACTCAGTGCCTGAATACTGGTTCTACCCAGGAAGTGGGCAGACAAGAGCACTTAAAATAAGTTGAGAGAGCTTGTTTGAGTACTGGTTCTAACCTGGAAGTAGGCAGTCGAGATCACTTAAAATAAGTTAAGAGAGCTTGTTTGAGTACTGGTTCTACCCAGGAAGTGGGCAGTCAAGAGCACTTAAAATAAGTTGAGAGAGCTTGTTTGAGTACTGGTTCTACCCAGGAAGTGGGCAGTCAAGAGCACTTAAAATAAGTTGAGAGAGCTTGTTTGAGTACTGGTTCTACCCTGGAAGTGGGCAGTCAAGAGCACTTAAAATAAGTTGAGAGAGCTTGTTTGAGTACTGGTTCTACCCTGGAAGTGGGCAGTCAAGAGCACTTAAAATAAGTTGAGAGAGCTTGTTTGAGTACTGGTTCTACCCTGGAAGTGGGCAGTCAAGAGCACTTAAAATAAGTTGAGAGAGCTTGTTTGAGTACTGGTTCTACCCTGGAAGTGGGCAGTCAAGAGCACTTAAAATAGGTTGAGAGAGCTTGTTTGAGTACTGGTTCTACCCTGGAAGTGGGCAGTCAAGAGCACTTAAAATAAGTTGAGAGAGCTTGTTTGAGTACTGGTTCTACCCTGGAAGTGGGCAGTCAAGAGCACTTAAAATAAGTTGAGAGAGCTTGTTTGAGTACTGGTTCTACCCTAGAAGTGGGCAGTCGAGAGCACTTAAAATAAGTTGAGAGAGCTTGTTTGAGTACTGGTTCTACCCTGGAAGTGGGCAGTCGAGAGCACTTAAAATAAGTTGAGAGAGCTTGTTTGAGTACTGGTTCTACCCTAGAAGTGGGCAGTCGAGAGCACTTAAAATAAGTTGAGAGAGCTTGTTTGAGTACTGGTTCTAACCTGGAAGTAGGCAGTCGAGATCACTTAAAATAAGTTGAGAGAGCTTGTTTGAGTACTGGTTCTACCCAGGAAGTGGGCAGTCAAGAGCACTTAAAATAAGTTGAGAGAGCTTGTTTGAGTACTGGTTCTACCCTGGAAGTGGGCAGTCGAGATCACTTAAAATAAGTTGAGAGAGCTTGTTTCCCAATCGACTATAAATAAACAGGTTTAAACTAAACCTAACACAGCAAACATGACAACACGTCTGCCATCTCTGATAATACCTACTGATTATCAGATGATAATGAAACACTTTTTTACATTTTGCAAAAGGAAGTTACAATTTATAAGTTATAAATTGTGCTGATTGCATACATGATATGTATCTAATCTGATTGAAAATATGCAAATATTATGATAAAGAACACCATCAAAAAACAATAACTGACATAACAATAATGATAGATATTTATATTTATATATTTCGGAGCAAATTACTTGTGTCAATTTTCATTTTACTTATGTACTTATGAAGTAAAAGGATTGTGCCAATTCATTAAAATTATATTCTTTTTATTCGTTAGAAGTAAATAGTATTGTCAATTTGAAGAACTGATATAAATTTGCATAGGAATACAAGAACCAGGTAAATATTATACATGCATATTATTTGATTGTGAAGTTTTATGAACTTTCCATGTGGTCTTATATGTAGGATCTGACATTTGTTGTATTTTTTAACAAACATTTATTAAACGAGCTCAGAAAAATAGTCAACGAGCCTATGGTGAGCTTCTATCATTTGTTCTGGACAAGTTTTATATATGTTTGTTTTAAATGAGAATGAGTGTTAGATACTTTTTATCACATGATTTTAGTCACAAATATACAATTTTAAGAAATATTAACGGCAATACTTAGTGAAATAGTGGTATGAGACAATCTGCATTATAATGTTGATGATGCCACCAATCATAAAGGTGTTTGACACTTGTGTAATACAAGAAAATATGTAATTGGTATATTGATTGAAAAACATGGGGAATCATGTGATAAAAAGCCATTTTTAAATTATTTGAATATAAACTAGTTTGAATAAGTACAGTATAAAATTAGACTATCAATGTCAATAGCTCATAAACTTCATGGTTGCTTGGAAGGCAATCAACGTAATGCAAGCTTTATCATAGAGATTGCAATGTACAGTCAAACCTGACCATGCGACCACCCCTAACCGGCGACCACCTGCTCTATGCGACCACTTCAAAGCCGCCCGATAATATTTGTTCTGCAATTGTAATGTAATAAGCGCCCACCTTTGATCTGCGTCCAGCGACCGCACATAAACATGTCAAACATGCTTTAATTATCCCCTAATAGGCGACCGCGTTAATCCACTCATACATTAGTTACGACCACACAATAAGCAATTAATTTACACGTTTGCCCTTTCTTGCTAATCACTGCAATCGGCCGTGTCAAACTGAGAAATTACGTAATGTCACTGGGTCGATGTACACATCAAGCCCGCGCTCGATTCACTCCTAATCGAGTGTGCCCTATTACCGCTCGTATTGACACTTATTGATCATGTTCCGACTTCGGTTTCTTTAAAAGTAAATCAAAGTTATGTTTGTATTAATTACGATAAATTGATTTGCTTAAAACTTAAAACATACAATTATAAAGCGCAAACTGCAATTGGATACAGTAATACATTGGAATATCTGGAACAGTTGTTCTTTATTGCATTACGCATCAACATGTCTAAATGAACGTGCCTTATACTAGACGATCGTGTCCAAGTTGTCAAACTTTTGAACAGTGGAAAAAGTTGTCGTGCTTTTACATCTGAGCTTGGTGTCGGAAAAACGCAGATTCAGAACATTGCAAAACGAAAACTTGAAATAATGGACGAATATGAACATGTAATATATGTTGTCATAAACGTTCAACTCAAAATGACTCGCTGAACGACTAATGTTTTCGTTGGTTTTTGGATGCGACCGGACGTCAAGTCACATTCTAATTGACATGCGAATGACAACATCTGTGAAACAAACTACCATTCATAATTATTTCAATGCTAAGTGATGATTTTAGAACTGTTGTTTGCAATTTGATAACATGTAAAGTGTAGTGTATATACTCTAAATACTAATTTTATTACAAGACGACAGAGGATTTAGCACAAAATACAAACTGACTGTGAAAATCCAGGAGAAATGTACATAATACAAAATGCACAAACATAATATTTGATAAACATACATGTATTTAAGTGCTGATTTATTTATTTTTATAGACATAAGTTGACCTTTACATGCCTAACTGATCTGTTACACTAATAAAATATATTGATGTTATTGCTTTCGCTACTTTTTGCTTTTACAACACAATTTGCAATTTCAAGTGGGGTTCTCACAAAAAGTAACCATGCTGCATTAAGAGACCACCTGTCTTAAGAGACCACTTTTGCCCTGTCCCGATGGTGGTCTTTTAATACAGGTTTGACTGTATATGTATGACCAAAAAATATATAAATTGAGGATTAAGTGCTTGTTAATACGGTAAAAAATTTTCAGTCCTAAAATAGTGAGGCTGAGAGGCCTAAATTTTAGGGCATGGAGGTCATGGGCTCAATGCCCAGCAAAAACAATTGTCTGCATCTTAAGCTGCTGAGCATGAATCGTTCAGGCTATGGCAAAAAGTGTAGGTCCTTATTAGACAAGAGCTGCCAGGAGCTGTTTAATAACAATTGTTCAGGCTATGGCAAAAAGTGTAGGTCCTTAATAGACAAGAGCTGCCCGGAGCTGTTTAATAACAATTGTTCAGGCTATGGTAAAAAGTGTAGGTCCTTATTAGGCAAGAGCTGCCCGGAGCTGTTTAATAACAATTGTTCAGGCTATGGCAAAAAATGTAGATCCTTAATAGACAAGAGCTGCCAGGAGCTGTTTAATAACAATTGTTCAGTCTATGGCAAAAAAAGTGTAGGTCCTTATTAGACAAGAGCTGCCAGGAGATGTTTAATAACAATTGTTCAGGCTATGGCAAAAAGTGTCAGTCCTTATTAGACAAGAGCTGCCAGGAGTTGTTTAATAACAATTGTTCAGGCTATGGTAAAAAGTGTAGGTCCTTATTAGACAAGAGCTGCCAGGAGATGTTTAATAACAATTGTTCAGGCTATGGCAAAAAGTGTAGGTCCTTATTAGACAAGAGCTGCCAGGAGATGTTTAATAACAGTTGTTCAGGCTATGGCAAACAGTGTAGGTCCTTATTAGACAAGAGCTGCCCGGAGCTGTTTAATAACAATTGTTCAGGCTATGGCAAAAAATGTAGATCCTTAATAGACAAGAGCTGCCAGGAGCTGTTTAATAACAATTGTTCAGGCTATGGCAAAAAGTGTAGGTCCTTATTAGACAAGAGCTGCCAGGAGCTGTTTAATAACAATTGTTCAGGCTATGGCAAAAAATGTAGATCCTTAATAGACAAGAGCTGCCCGGAGCTGTTTAATAACAATTGTTCAGGCTATGGTAAAAAGTGTAGGTCCTTATTAGACAAGAGCTGCCAGGAGATGTTTAATAACAATTGTTCAGGCTATGGTAAAAAGTGTAGGTCCTTATTAGACAAGAGCTGCCAGGAGATGTTTAATAACAGTTGTTCAGGCTATGGCAAACAGTGTAGGTCCTTATTAGACAAGAGCTGCCCGGAGCTGTTTAATAACAATTGTTCAGGCTATGGCAAAAAATGTAGATCCTTATTAGACAAGAGCTGCCAGGAGCTGTTTAATAACAATTGTTCAGGCTATGGTAAAAAATGTAGATCCTTAATAGACAAGAGCTGCCCGGAGCTGTTTAATAACAATTGTTCAGGCTATGGTAAAAAGTGTAGGTCCTTATTAGACAAGAGCTGCCAGGAGATGTTTAATAACAATTGTTCAGGCTATGGCAAAAAGTGTAGGTCCTTATTAGACAAGAGCTGCCCGGAGCTGTTTAATAACAATTGTTCAGGCTATGGCAAAAAATGTAGATCCTTAATAGACAAGAGCTGCCCGGAGCTGTTTAATAACAATTGTTCAGGCTATGGTAAAAAGTGTAGGTCCTTATTAGACAAGAGCTGCCAGGAGATGTTTAATAACAATTGTTCAGGCTATGGCAAAAAGTGTAGGTCCTTATTAGACAAGAGCTGCCAGGAGCTGTTTAATAACAATTGTTCAGGCTATGGCAAAAAATGTAGATCCTTAATAGACAAGAGCTGCCCGGAGCTGTTTAATAACAATTGTTCAGGCTATGGTAAAAAGTGTAGGTCCTTATTAGACAAGAGCTGCCAGGAGATGTTTAATAACAATTGTTCAGGCTATGGCAAAAAGTGTAGATCCTTAATAGACAAGAGCTGCCAGGAGCTGTTTAATAACAATTGTTCAGGCTATGGTAAAAAGTGTAGGTCCTTATTAGACAAGAGCTGCCAGGAGTTGTTTAATAACAATTGTTCAGGCTATGGTAAAAAGTGTAGGTCCTTATTAGACCAGAGCTGCCAGGAGCTGTTTAATAACAATTGTTCAGGCTATGGCTAAAAATGTAGATCCTTAATAGACAAGAGCTGCCCGGAGCTGTTTAATAACAATTGTTCAGGCTATGGCAAAAAATGTAGATCCTTAATAGACAAGAGCTGCCAGGAGCTGTTTAATAACAATTGTTCAGGCTATGGCAAAAAGTGTAGGTCCTTATTAGGCAAGAGCTGCCCGGAGCTGTTTAATAACAATTGTTCAGGCTATGGCAAAAAATGTAGATCCTTAATAGACAAGAGCTGCCAGGAGCTGTTTAACAATTGTTCAGGCTATGGTAAAAAGTGTAGGTCCTTATTAGACCAGAGCTGCCCGGAGCTGTTTAATAACAATTGTTCAGGCTATGGCAAAAAGTGTAGGTCCTTATTAGACAAGAGCTGCCAGGAGCTGTTTAATAACAATTGTTAAGGCTATGGCAAAAAATGTAGATCCTTAATAGACAAGAGCTGCCAGGAGCTGTTTAATAACAATTGTTCAGGCTATGGCAAAAAGTGTAGGACCTTATTAGGCAAGAGCTGCCCGGAGCTGTTTAATAACAATTGTTCAGGCTATGGCAAAAAATGTAGATCCTTAATAGACAAGAGCTGCCAGGAGCTGTTTAATAACAATTGTTCAGGCTATGGTAAAAAGTGTAGGTCCTTATTAGACCAGAGCTGCCAGGAGCTGTTTAATAACAATTGTTCAGGCTATGGCTAAAAATGTAGATCCTTAATAGACAAGAGCTGCCCGGAGCTGTTTAATAACAATTGTTCAGGCTATGGCAAAAAGTGTAGGTCCTTATTAGACAAGAGCTGCCAGGAGATGTTTAATAACAGTTGTTCAGGCTATGGCAAACAGTGTAGGTCCTTATTAGACAAGAGCTGCCCGGAGCTGTTTAATAACAATTGTTCAGGCTATGGCAAAAAATGTAGATCCTTATTAGACAAGAGCTGCCAGGAGCTGTTTAATAACAATTGTTCAGGCTATGGTAAAAAATGTAGATCCTTAATAGACAAGAGCTGCCCGGAGCTGTTTAATAACAATTGTTCAGGCTATGGTAAAAAGTGTAGGTCCTTATTAGACAAGAGCTGCCAGGAGATGTTTAATAACAATTGTTCAGGCTATGGCAAAAAGTGTAGGTCCTTATTAGACAAGAGCTGCCCGGAGCTGTTTAATAACAATTGTTCAGGCTATGGCAAAAAATGTAGATCCTTAATAGACAAGAGCTGCCCGGAGCTGTTTAATAACAATTGTTCAGGCTATGGTAAAAAGTGTAGGTCCTTATTAGACAAGAGCTGCCAGGAGATGTTTAATAACAATTGTTCAGGCTATGGCAAAAAGTGTAGGTCCTTATTAGACAAGAGCTGCCAGGAGCTGTTTAATAACAATTGTTCAGGCTATGGCAAAAAATGTAGATCCTTAATAGACAAGAGCTGCCCGGAGCTGTTTAATAACAATTGTTCAGGCTATGGTAAAAAGTGTAGGTCCTTATTAGACAAGAGCTGCCAGGAGATGTTTAATAACAATTGTTCAGGCTATGGCAAAAAGTGTAGATCCTTAATAGACAAGAGCTGCCAGGAGCTGTTTAATAACAATTGTTCAGGCTATGGTAAAAAGTGTAGGTCCTTATTAGACAAGAGCTGCCAGGAGTTGTTTAATAACAATTGTTCAGGCTATGGTAAAAAGTGTAGGTCCTTATTAGACCAGAGCTGCCAGGAGCTGTTTAATAACAATTGTTCAGGCTATGGCTAAAAATGTAGATCCTTAATAGACAAGAGCTGCCCGGAGCTGTTTAATAACAATTGTTCAGGCTATGGCAAAAAATGTAGATCCTTAATAGACAAGAGCTGCCAGGAGCTGTTTAATAACAATTGTTCAGGCTATGGCAAAAAGTGTAGGTCCTTATTAGGCAAGAGCTGCCCGGAGCTGTTTAATAACAATTGTTCAGGCTATGGCAAAAAATGTAGATCCTTAATAGACAAGAGCTGCCAGGAGCTGTTTAACAATTGTTCAGGCTATGGTAAAAAGTGTAGGTCCTTATTAGACCAGAGCTGCCCGGAGCTGTTTAATAACAATTGTTCAGGCTATGGCAAAAAGTGTAGGTCCTTATTAGACAAGAGCTGCCAGGAGCTGTTTAATAACAATTGTTAAGGCTATGGCAAAAAATGTAGATCCTTAATAGACAAGAGCTGCCAGGAGCTGTTTAATAACAATTGTTCAGGCTATGGCAAAAAGTGTAGGACCTTATTAGGCAAGAGCTGCCCGGAGCTGTTTAATAACAATTGTTCAGGCTATGGCAAAAAATGTAGATCCTTAATAGAC
Organism: Sinonovacula constricta; assembly: GCA_007844125.1. Taxonomy (NCBI): domain Eukaryota; kingdom Metazoa; phylum Mollusca; class Bivalvia; order Cardiida; family Solecurtidae; genus Sinonovacula; species Sinonovacula constricta. Next base: position 7,670,818 of record CM017571.1, on the reverse strand, counting down.
AAGAGCTGCCAGGAGCTGTTTAATAACAATTGTTCAGGCTATGGTAAAAAGTGTAGGTCCTTATTAGACCAGAGCTGCCAGGAGCTGTTTAATAACAATTGTTCAGGCTATGGCTAAAAATGTAGATCCTTAATAGACAAGAGCTGCCCGGGGCTGTTTAATAACAATTGTTCAGGCTATGGCAAAAAGTGTAGGTCCTTATTAGACAAGAGCTGCCAGGAGCTGTTTAATAACAATTGTTCAGGCTATGGCAAAAAATGTAGATCCTTAATAGACAAGAGCTGCCAGGAGCTGTTTAATAACAATTGTTCAGGCTATGGCAAAAAGTGTAGGTCCTTATTAGGCAAGAGCTGCCCGGAGCTGTTTAATAACAATTGTTCAGGCTATGGCAAAAAATGTAGATCCTTAATAGACAAGAGCTGCCAGGAGCTGTTTAACAATTGTTCAGGCTATGGTAAAAAGTGTAGGTCCTTATTAGACCAGAGCTGCCCGGAGCTGTTTAATAACAATTGTTCAGGCTATGGCAAAAAGTGTAGGTCCTTATTAGACAAGAGCTGCCAGGAGCTGTTTAATAACAATTGTTAAGGCTATGGCAAAAAATGTAGATCCTTAATAGACAAGAGCTGCCAGGAGCTGTTTAAGAACAATTGTTCAGGCTATGGCAAAAAGTGTAGGTCCTTATTAGACTAGAGCTGCCAGGAGATGTTTAATAACAATTGTTCAGGCTATGGCAAAAAGTGTCGGTCCTTATTAGACAAGAGCTGCCAGGAGTTGTTTAATAACAATTGTTCAGGCTATGGTAAAAAGTGTAGATCCTTATTAGACAAGAGCTGCCAGGAGATGTTTAATAACAATTGTTCAGGCTATGGCAAAAAGTGTAGGTCCTTATTAGACAAGAGCTGCCCGGAGCTGTTTAATAACAATTGTTCAGGCTATGGCAAAAAATGTAGATCCTTAATAGACAAGAGCTGCCAGGAGCTGTTTAATAACAATTGTTCAGGCTATGGTAAAAAGTGTAGGTCCTTATTAGACCAGAGCTGCCAGGAGCTGTTTAATAACAATTGTTCAGGTTATGGCAAAAAATGTAGGTCCTTATTAGACAAGAGCTGCCCGGAGCTGTTTAATAACAATTGTTCAGGCAATGACAAAAAATGTAGATCCTTAATAGACAAGAGCTGCCAGGAGCTGTTTAATAACAATTGTTCAGGCTATGGCAAAAAGTGTAGGTCCTTATTAGGCAAGAGCTGCCAGGAGCTGTTTAATAACAATTGTTCAGGCTATGGCAAAAAGTGTAGATCCTTAATAGACAAGAGCTGCCAGGAGCTGTTTAATAACAATTGTTCAGGCTATGGCAAAAAGTGTAGGTCCTTATTAGACAAGAGCTGCCAGAAGCTGTTTAAAAACAATTGTTCTGGCTATGGCAAAAAGTGTAGGTCCTTATTAGACCAGAGCTGCCAGGAGCTGTTTAATAACAATTGTTCAGGCTATGGCAAAAAGTGTAGGTCCTTATTAGACAAGAGCTGCCGGGAGCTGTTTAATAACAATTGTTCAGGCTATGGCAAAAAATGTAGATCCTTAATAGACAAGAGCTGCCAGGAGCTGTTTAATAACAATTGTTCAGGCTATGGCAAAAAGTGTAGGTCCTTATTAGGCAAGAGCTGCCAGGAGCTGTTTAATAACAATTGTTCAGGCTATGGCAAAAAGTGTAGGTCCTTATTAGACAAGAGCTGCCAGAAGCTGTTTAAAAACAATTGTTCTGGCTATGGCAAAAAGTGTAGGTCCTTATTAGACCAGAGCTGCCAGGAGCTGTTTAATAACAATTGTTCAGGCTATGGCAAAAAGTGTAGGTCCTTATTAGGCAAGAGCTGCCAGGAGCTGTTTAATAACAATTGTTCAGGCTATGGCAAAAAGTGTAGGTCCTTATTAGGCAAGAGCTGCCAGGAGCTGTTTAATAACAATTGTTCAGGCTATGGCAAAAAGTGTAGGTCCTTATTAGACAAGAGCTGCCAGAAGCTGTTTAAAAACAATTGTTCTGGCTATGGCAAAAAGTGTAGGTCCTTATTAGACCAGAGCTGCCAGGAGCTGTTTAATAACAATTGTTCAGGCTATGGCAAAAAGTGTAGGTCCTTATTAGACAAGAGCTGCCAGGAGCTGTTTAATAACAATTGTTCAGGCTATGGCAAAAAATGTAGATCCTTAATAGACAAGAGCTGCCCGGAGCTGTTTAATAACAATTGTTCAGGCTATGGTAAAAAGTGTAGGTCCTTATTAGACAAGAGCTGCCAGGAGATGTTTAATAACAATTGTTCAGGCTATGGTAAAAAGTGTAGGTCCTTATTAGACAAGAGCTGCCAGGAGATGTTTAATAACAGTTGTTCAGGCTATGGCAAACAGTGTAGGTCCTTATTAGACAAGAGCTGCCCGGAGCTGTTTAATAACAATTGTTCAGGCTATGGCAAAAAATGTAGATCCTTATTAGACAAGAGCTGCCAGGAGCTGTTTAATAACAATTGTTCAGGCTATGGTAAAAAATGTAGATCCTTAATAGACAAGAGCTGCCCGGAGCTGTTTAATAACAATTGTTCAGGCTATGGTAAAAAGTGTAGGTCCTTATTAGACAAGAGCTGCCAGGAGATGTTTAATAACAATTGTTCAGGCTATGGCAAAAAGTGTAGGTCCTTATTAGACAAGAGCTGCCAGGAGCTGTTTAATAACAATTGTTCAGGCTATGGCAAAAAATGTAGATCCTTAATAGACAAGAGCTGCCCGGAGCTGTTTAATAACAATTGTTCAGGCTATGGTAAAAAGTGTAGGTCCTTATTAGACAAGAGCTGCCAGGAGATGTTTAATAACAATTGTTCAGGCTATGGCAAAAAGTGTAGGTCCTTATTAGACAAGAGCTGCCAGGAGCTGTTTAATAACAATTGTTCAGGCTATGGCAAAAAATGTAGATCCTTAATAGACAAGAGCTGCCCGGAGCTGTTTAATAACAATTGTTCAGGCTATGGTAAAAAGTGTAGGTCCTTATTAGACAAGAGCTGCCAGGAGATGTTTAATAACAATTGTTCAGGCTATGGCAAAAAGTGTAGATCCTTAATAGACAAGAGCTGCCAGGAGCTGTTTAATAACAATTGTTCAGGCTATGGTAAAAAGTGTAGGTCCTTATTAGACAAGAGCTGCCAGGAGTTGTTTAATAACAATTGTTCAGGCTATGGTAAAAAGTGTAGGTCCTTATTAGACCAGAGCTGCCAGGAGCTGTTTAATAACAATTGTTCAGGCTATGGCTAAAAATGTAGATCCTTAATAGACAAGAGCTGCCAGGAGCTGTTTAATAACAATTGTTCAGGCTATGGCAAAAAGTGTAGGTCCTTATTAGACAAGAGCTGCCAGGAGCTGTTTAATAACAATTGTTCAGGCTATGGCAAAAAATGTAGATCCTTAATAGACAAGAGCTGCCAGGAGCTGTTTAATAACAATTGTTCAGGCTATGGCAAAAAGTGTAGGTCCTTATTAGGCAAGAGCTGCCCGGAGCTGTTTAATAACAATTGTTCAGGCTATGGCAAAAAATGTAGATCCTTAATAGACAAGAGCTGCCAGGAGCTGTTTAACAATTGTTCAGGCTATGGTAAAAAGTGTAGGTCCTTATTAGACCAGAGCTGCCCGGAGCTGTTTAATAACAATTGTTCAGGCTATGGCAAAAAGTGTAGGTCCTTATTAGACAAGAGCTGCCAGGAGCTGTTTAATAACAATTGTTAAGGCTATGGCAAAAAATGTAGATCCTTAATAGACAAGAGCTGCCAGGAGCTGTTTAATAACAATTGTTCAGGCTATGGCAAAAAGTGTAGGACCTTATTAGGCAAGAGCTGCCCGGAGCTGTTTAATAACAATTGTTCAGGCTATGGCAAAAAATGTAGATCCTTAATAGACAAGAGCTGCCAGGAGCTGTTTAAGAACAATTGTTCAGGCTATGGCAAAAAGTGTAGGTCCTTATTAGACTAGAGCTGCCAGGAGATGTTTAATAACAATTGTTCAGGCTATGGCAAAAAGTGTCGGTCCTTATTAGACAAGAGCTGCCAGGAGTTGTTTAATAACAATTGTTCAGGCTATGGTAAAAAGTGTAGATCCTTATTAGACAAGAGCTGCCAGGAGATGTTTAATAACAATTGTTCAGGCTATGGCAAAAAGTGTAGGTCCTTATTAGACAAGAGCTGCCCGGAGCTGTTTAATAACAATTGTTCAGGCTATGGCAAAAAATGTAGATCCTTAATAGACAAGAGCTGCCAGGAGCTGTTTAATAACAATTGTTCAGGCTATGGCAAAAAGTGTAGGTCCTTATTAGACAAGAGCTGCCCGGAGCTGTTTAATAACAATTGTTCAGGCTATGGCAAAAAATGTAGATCCTTAAAAGACAAGAGCTGCCAGGAGCTGTTTAATAACAATTGTTCAGGCTATGGTAAAAAGTGTAGGTCCTTATTAGACCAGAGCTGCCAGGAGCTGTTTAATAACAATTGTTCAGGTTATGGCAAAAAATGTAGGTCCTTATTAGACAAGAGCTGCCCGGAGCTGTTTAATAACAATTGTTCAGGCAATGACAAAAAATGTAGATCCTTAATAGACAAGAGCTGCCAGGAGCTGTTTAATAACAATTGTTCAGGCTATGGCAAAAAGTGTAGGTCCTTATTAGGCAAGAGCTGCCTGGAGCTGTTTAATAACAATTGTTCAGGCTATGGTAAAAAGTGTAGGTCCTTATTAGACAAGAGCTGCCAGGAGATGTTTTATAACAATTGTTCAGGCTATGGTAAAAAGTGTAGGTCCTTATTAGACAAGAGCTGCCAGGAGATGTTTAATAACAGTTGTTCAGGCTATGGCAAACAGTGTAGGTCCTTATTAGATAAGAGCTGCCTGGAGCTGTTTAATAACAATTGTTCAGGCTATGGCAAAAAGTGTAAATCCTTATTAGACAAGAGCTGCCAGGAGCTGTTTAATAACAATTGTTCAGGCTATGGCAAAAAATGTAGATCCTTAATAGACAAGAGCTGCCAGGAGCTGTTTAATAACAATTGTTCAGGCTATGGCAAAAAGTGTAGGTCCTTATTAGGCAAGAGCTGCCCGGAGCTGTTTAATAACAGTTGTTCAGGCTATGGCAAAAAATGTAGATCCTTAATAGACAAGAGCTGCCAGGAGCTGTTTAACAATTATTCAGGCTATGGTAAAAAGTGTAGGTCCTTATTAGACCAGAGCTGCCCGGAGCTGTTTAATAACAATTGTTCAGGCTATGGCAAAAAGTGTAGGTCCTTATTAGACAAGAGCTGCCAGGAGCTGTTTAATAACAATTGTTAAGGCTATGGCAAAAAATGTAGATCCTTAATAGACAAGAGCTGCCAGGAGCTGTTTAATAACAATTGTTCAGGCTATGGCAAAAAGTGTAGGACCTTATTAGGCAAGAGCTGCCCGGAGCTGTTTAATAACAATTGTTCAGGCTATGGCAAAAAATGTAGATCCTTAATAGACAAGAGCTGCCAGGAGCTGTTTAAGAACAATTGTTCAGGCTATGGCAAAAAGTGTAGGTCCTTATTAGACTAGAGCTGCCAGGAGATGTTTAATAACAATTGTTCAGGCTATGGCAAAAAGTGTCGGTCCTTATTAGACAAGAGCTGCCAGGAGTTGTTTAATAACAATTGTTCAGGCTATGGTAAAAAGTGTAGGTCCTTATTAGACAAGAGCTGCCAGGAGATGTTTAATAACAATTGTTCAGGCTATGGCAAAAAGTGTAGGTCCTTATTAGACCAGAGCTGCCAGGAGCTGTTTAATAACAGTTGTTCAGGCTATGGCAAACAGTGTAGGTCCTTAATAGACAAGAGCTGCCAGGAACTGTTTAATAACAATTGTTCAGGCTATGGTAAAAAGTGTAGGTCCTTATTAGGCAAGAGCTGCCAGGAGCTGTTTAATAACAATTGTTCAGGCTAAGGTAAAAAGTGTAGGTCCTTATTAGACAAGAGCTGCCAGGAGCTGTTTAATAACAATTGTTCAGGATATGGCAAAAAAAAAGTGTAGGTCCATATTAGACAAGAGCTGCCAAGAGCTGTTTTAAACTTAAAATTGTAAAGCCACACTAACTTGTGTGCAGCTTTTTTATTGGATTGTCGCTTAATGAACACTGGTTCTACCAAGGTAAGAACTACAGTGCTGTGCAATCGGTTTGAAAACCATTATAGATTATAATGATAGATTATAACCTAAGAAAAACAATAGCCAATTAAAGATGAAATAATAATGTAATAATGTAATATTTGAATATTTTTGTATTAACATTTTGATCACACTGCACACTGTATCTTGTTTTTCTTAAGATTGTGATATATCACTACTGTTCTAATTAAAAGTTGTGCTTTTACTGTGAAAACGTGTTATAAACTGAGTGGTAGTAAGTGTTTGTGACAATTTTATTAGAAATGAAGATTTTTAAATGATCAACTTTTGGCAATCATATTTGATTTTTGCAGAATCATTCCAATTAAAAAAAATACATGAGTGCCATGATGGCCCTTAATTGCTCACCTGATGACACAGGCTTTTAGTAGGCTCATATCTGTCATCAAGTAATTAAGAGTTATTTATTTAAGAAATCTTTGGTGAAGATTGGACAATTAGAGTGGCCACTAGATTGATAATATTTTCTAGAATTTTACGTAGTAATCTACTGAATCCACATGACCCACTTCAAAACTTCAGTAAGATTTCATGCAGGCAAACATTCTGACCAAGTTTTGTGAAAATTGGGCAATAAATGGGGCTTCTAGTGTGTTCACAAGCTTTTTCTAAGATATGACCTAGTGACCTCTTTTTTTACCCCATGTGAACCAATAAAAGACTCATCCAAGATTTCATACAGACACACATTCTGACCAAGTTTGGTGTAGATTTGGCAATAAATGTGGTCTCTATTGTATTCAAAAGATTTTTCTGAAATTTGACCTAGTGACCTAATTTTTGACCCCACATGACCCAGTTATGAAGATTTTTTGCAGGCAAATGTTCAAGTCTGGAGAAGATTGGACATAAATAGGGTCTCTATTGTGTTCACAAGCTTTTTCTAATATTTGCCCTAGTGACCTATTAATAATAAACTCATCCAAGATTTCATGCAGACAAACATTCTGACGAAGTTTGACAAAAACTGGATAAAAACTGTGGCCTCTAGTGTGTTCACAAGCTAAAGTGTTGAGGCCGCATGATGGACCACGGACGTCGGACGACAGACGAAGCGGTATCAGAAAAGCTCACCTTGAGAACGTTAAAATTTTATTTAAAAAACCAGAAGGTCAACACTAGTAAAAGCAGCATTGTTATTGTCTTTATTTAATATAATAACCCACAATCAGTTCAAGCAGAGCTTTGGAAAATAAGAAGAAGATGCCTTGGCATATGTGTGAACTTTCACACTTTTAAATGGAGACTCCCTCTCTCAAGGTTAAACATTATTTGAAAATGAGGGGTGTTTTACAGATTTTCAGAAATCTCCCTACTAGGAAACTTCCTTCTTTGCTTATGTGGAACAAAAAAACAAATCTACCACTTGGTAAGTGAAAATCTCCCATTTTGGCCTCAGAAAAAGTTCACATGTACATGTATCCTTTAGTGCTTGTTTTTACTAAGAGAAGGTGATTTTATGTTTACAATTTAAAGGGAATAATAAAGGAACAGACTTAAGAAAATCATACTTTTTCATAATATATTAAGGAAAGGCATCTAACAGGCTAAAATGACATTTAAAAGCTCTTTGTGTAAATTGTAAGTACTGGTACTGACTTGTATCTTTGTACTTGGCTACAGTCAATCACTGTATGTATATGTAAGCATAACCATTGTTATACTGTTACATAGAAAGGATAACAATTGCCCTATTGTCCAAATGCTTAATCATAATTGGATGATTCAATTAATTGTGTTTCCTTCATGTACAATCCACTCAATGTATCAAGATTCAACTTACTAGTAATTGCACATATTTTTTCTTTAATCTTGATTGAATATATCAATATGAACATGAAGAAAATCTAGGCTTGTTGTCTCTTTATTTTTTAAACAACTATTTTTGTTAAAACATAGTTTTACACAAATTTAAGTGTTTGCACTGTATTTATACCTGCCTATATAAGGTCTTTTAAAAACTGAATATAATTCAAGGAAATTACTTCAAATTGCATGCAGTAATTTTTAGTAAAACTCATTTTCCCAAAGATTGAAAAAAATATTATTTATAACAAAAAATTGCCAATATTGCACTATTGATCTTTTTTGTATATATATGCCAAGGTAGCTGCAATATCTACCTGGAATCATTCTTTTCATAATGATTTGATAAGTTAAATTTCAAAATCCAAAGAAGATTGGTTATTTTATTTTTGCAGATATAAATCTTGTTTAAATGCCTTTATCTTCCTTGAGAAAAGGACACTGTCATGTTTGTACATTTAAGATAAATCAGCATTACAGTTGGCCTAAATCTGTCACTCTCTTATCACTAGCAGGATTACCTTGGTTTAGATTGAACTGGACATTTGTTTGCTTTGACTACCTGGCAGACGGTTGTGTGATGATAATGCCCATGTTTGTAAAAAAAGGTCTAAAACTGGGGCATAGCAAAGTTGGAGCATTACATACATACAGTAAAAGACAATTCAATCATTTGTAACAGAAAAATAAAAATATATGGTAATGGTGCAGTAACTCTGCAATGAACAATGGTATTTGAGTTATCTCACCTTTACACACAAGTATATATAGATATCAATCATCTATGTAAGTATAAAGAATTTTAAATCAGTCATCGAGTTGCAAACTTTACGTGAAATGATAGAAATTTCCCGTTTTTTTTTTCCAAAGAGGAATTAGAAAAAAAGAGATTTTAAGATGATTTTCATTTTTGATAATTAAAATAAAATAGTAGTTGCAAGTCCTACAAAATATAATATCAAAGGTTTTTGATGAAAGACTTGATGCCTAATATAAGACAAGATACCAGCATCATCTCATGCCACTACACTGATACTTCAAGAAAACATTCCCTGTTGTGTGGTGCTATTTTCACAATAATACTGAAGGCTAATTTTGGAACACAACTCCTTTTTGCCTAATATGAGTCTGATAACGTTTGCCCTGTTCCTAAACCTGATAGAATCATTCCGCGGAATCCAGTTTTTGGGCCCAGAAAGCCTTGAAGCAGAGGTGGCCGGCAAAGTCAAATAAATATATTCACTATGGTTGCTATGCAACCAATGTCAAAAACATTCTATGTTGAAGGATACCACTTGTTCAACACAGTGGATGTTACACTAAAGGATTTTAACCTTGAAACGGATAAATGGATTAAATGCTCATTTAAAAATAGTGCAGTCTCAATTTATATTTGATGACTCTTGTACAATTTTTGCATTTCAAACAATGGTGAATATGGGGTAAAATATATAGAAGAAGACCTCACAAAACAGTCAGCGAAACCAAATTATTGAAATACAGAACATATTTTGACTGGGTGATCACAACCCTGCAGACTGACTCAGTTATTTGGAGTCCCTGACCCATCTTTTAGATAAGGCAGGTTGATATTTTAGCAAAAGGAAATTGATTTTAAGATTGTAAATCATGCAAACAGATCCTGCCTCTGTTGACAGTAGCCACAAGGTCTCTGATAACACAATCTTTTGATTACATTGTAAGCTGTCCCATGCCTTTTCTGGAGGATACAGGGACTAACGACTATCAACACTACATGCCAAAATAAATAAAAACAAACTGAGTGGGGTTTTCCCACAAAAATACAAAAAAGACCTGTACCAAATTATACAACAACAGCAATAAAACAAATACTGATTTATTAAAATTCTTAAAAGATTTCGATAGTTAAGAATAACACATCTTTGTATTTTCTTATGTCTATGCATAAAAATAACAATGAACAAATTTTGTATAGAAATTGTAAAAAAAAGTTTGTTTTTTTAATTTAGATTAGGACTCTTAAGTTTTATTGTGTCCAGGAATAATGGGAATATTTCTATAAAACTTGGGGAAAAAAAATGGTTTGTTTGTTTTGGGATTACATTCTCTTCCAGAGGGAGACCCCAGACAAATGTCCAGGTAGAACCACCAGTGCTCCGTAAGTCAGCTGGAAAACTTTCTCACTTTAAGTCCCTTGTCCCTAATGAGACTTGAACCTTGGTGAGAGGCGAAGCAGTCAGAGGAGTTACAAGTCAGCGACTCTACCACTACGCCACGGGCGCACATGGAGAAAAGTATACTTCTTTCCATATGGAATATGAACAAATATTCGCTTGTAATACCCCAAACTGATCCCTGCGACAGAAATCCCATACAAATTATTTGTTTACCATTCTAACTATATGGTTGATTAAGTTAGGAAATCATGATTTAAAGACTTGATTTTGATTCTACTTTTTTAATTATACTAAGGTATATAAGGTTCAAATAAAAAATATCTTGCTAAATTAATAAAGCATTAATTAATACTTGTTCTCTGAACATAAGTCACTTCTACATGCCCTTGGCGATAATGTTTAAATGATGATAATAATGATAATTATAAAAAGCTGAACAAAAAATGATAATGGTGTTGCTTGTGGTTGTGGCGGCTGCTGCAGATAATGATGAAATCTGAACAATACATGGTGGTGGTGGTGGTGGTGGTTGTGGTGGTAGTGGTTTGTGGTAGTGGTTGTGGTGGAAGGGGTTGTGATGGTTGTGGTGGTAGTGGTTTATGGTAGTGGTTGTGGTGGTAGGGGTTGTGGTGGTTGTGGTTGAAGTGGTTGTGATGGTAGTGGTTTGTGGTGGTAGGGGTTGTGGTGGTTGTGGTTGAAGTGGTTGTGATGGTAGTGGTTTGTGGTGGTAGGGGTTGTGGTGGTTGTGGTTGTAGTGGTTGTGGTGGTAATGGTTTGTGGTAGTGGTTGTGGTGGTAGTGATTGTAGTGGTTGTGGTGGTAGTGGTTTGTGGTAGTGGTTGTGGTGGTAGCGGTTGTTGTGGTGGTAGTGGTTGTGGTAGTGGTGGTAGGGGTTGTGTTGGTAATGGTAGTGGTGGTGGTGGTGGTGGTGCTGCTGCTGCTGCTGCTGATGATGATGATGATGATAAAGATTATGATTTCATAGTTGATATTTCTTAAACATACTCTTGAGATGCATCCTACAGAAGTTACCTCAATGCAGCAACCTGATTCTACATTATAAAGCAGATCCAATAGAAACATTGATTTTTGTCATAAATGAAGTATAATGAGGGAACAAAAATCTTCAACACGATGATTTTCTGCAAACTTCCTGAATGTTGTCCAATAATACTGTGTAACAAAGGGCATCTTCATGGAAAATGCTGCTATGGTTACACTGGTAAATTAAAGATAATCCCTATCTTAGAATTAAAATAAATGCACAAGTTATCTCCCTTGTAGAAGGCACTATTCATATACTTAAAACCATCCTATTTTTATAATGTATTTGCTTATTTTCGTTTTGAATGCTCATTCTCATTTTATTTCACAAAATATATTTTTATATGCATATTATATGCATATTGCCATCTAAAGCATGTTAAATGGATTTAAAGTGAAAAAAAATACCAGCACAGTTACCATTTACCAAATACCTAATCCAAGGGAAAAAAACATGCAATGTGAGTAGAATAAAATGATTTCATTAATGAAAAGATTAAATTGTAACATACTTTATATCTCAAATCTGCCAGTGTGTGGTTAAATACAATACAACAGACATTTAAATGCCCTGATACATATAATTATTTATTTTTATGATAAATGGGATGGGATTTGCCGGCATTTTTGCTGATACTGTGCAGTGAAATTTTGATCATTATAGCAGGGGGTCACTTATGAGGTGCCCAGGGACTGAACACGGCCGGTCCATTATACTGATTTCACAATTATATGCTATTTTACGCCTTTACAAACCATTCATAATCATTAGCAGAATCTGCATGACTAAGGGTTTATGTGCACTGGTTCAGCATTAAACCTATTATTACAAGTTGAACATACCATTATTAAAATTGTTTGATCTCTTTTGAAGAAAAAAACAACGAAGTCAAGCTAAATTTCAAAATTATTGATGAGCTATGAACGAAAGGGTTAAACCTTGGCCTGCTTAGCATATATTTATAAGGCTTTGGCAAACAGTGAATATCCAGATCACCTTCCCTGATTGGGACTGTCTGATCAGGACCAACACTATCTGCTGCTCAGTCTCTGGCAATATTTCTAGTTTCATGTGCATTATGTTATAAGCCAATTACTAAGAGGCTTATGTGGTATTAACAAATGTAGCAAGCTAAGGGTTAAAATTTTACATGAATATGTGTATGTTTTTTGTGTAAATTGTTATTTAGTGAAGAAAAATAATTAAATTTGTTGTTTTTTTCAGATAGCGAACCATGTCAGAAGATATCCTAATGAACCAAATTGGTAGTGAGAAATATGGAGAAGGCAACCAGAAAAAAAGGCCCAAATCTCCGAAGAAGAACAAAATAGACATAGGTGCAGACGATGGATCTACCATACACAAACATGAGCACGGAATCATTGAAAGCATTCCATGTTGCAAATCTATCCATAACAAGTTTTGTTTCAAGCTGTTTATATTTCTACTCTTATGCAGTCTGAATGCGGCAGATCTTGTCAGTGATTGGTTACTCTTTCGAGACGTTGCCGGTACAGAGAAAGGTTTAGTCTACGGGCCACCTTCTGATACCATCTTGTACTCTCTGCTGGCATTTTCCATTATAGGTTCGCTGACCTTCATCTTTGAAGTGGTCAATCTGTGGTGGGAGGTGTTTCGTAATAATCCTTGGATTGACAGTGACTTAGCGTCGGTTATCACAATCTGGATCGAGGATGTTCCACAAATCATACTGAACGTTTTTATTGTCATTTGCAGAGAGGAGGCTATCAGTTACTTCCAGCTGGTCAAAGCGTCTGTGATCATTCTTGGGGCTGTGATTCGTGTCATCTTGTCACTGGTGCGCTACTGCAGCAAGCAAGCAAGGATGGAACTCGATAGTGCAAGAAGAGATCCAGAATCATGCAGACATGTTGTATATAGGGTATTCATTATGGTAGGGCTGTTTCTCACCCTTGGAGGTGCAGTTGCAATCTTTATGTTTACCCAATCTGAGAGAAATCCAAATGGCACAATCAATTTTAAAATCCCGCACTCGGTCATAGTGGGAAAATATGACGATGAGAAATACTTCCACAATGTCAGTGTGTACTTCAGTCATAAAATGTTTGACTACAGTACCCCAGTTGCGTCACTGGCAGATATCAATCTCTTCAGAGTGGCATCTATTAACGACATGCGTCAAGAGACATTTGATCGTCGGATGAAAATCCAATACGATAGTGAAACCAACAATAACACAAAATTTGTCTTCTGGTACGGAAATTCAGCAGGTTCATATATAGCTGCAGAATGTTTTCAAATAGACCGAGCAAATAAGAAGTTAACAATTGGATCTTCCTGCAGTTCCTACATCACTGCCACATACTCTGAACTCGTTTTCAGCTTCCACTACATTCAACCAAAGCATCCTGACCTGACCTTTGGAGACTTCCAGTATAATATCAAACTTAACCAGACGTCAGTATGCTCTGATTATCCACATAAGGTCCATGAAGACCTTCAAAAACATCTTGAGAGCACTGACAATCCAGTTTTGCGTTATTTTCAAGCCAAGCCGCATGTGAACGAGAACAAGCATGTGATCTTGACCTCTGCGACAGAAGGCAGATTTTACAAACTATCTGATTTAACGAACATTTCAGACGTTTGGAAGACTGGGTTTGGATACTGTTCAAGCACAGGAAGTGTCTCCCCTCATTATGAATCCGGCCTAAGTGTTGTCTGCCCTTAATCAGGAGGGCACATGGTGAAATAGTTCAAATTATTATTATAAAAATGATTAATTTTGTCCTGAATCAAGATTTAATGTTAAATACTTTAAAGGCACATCAGAGTTATAAAGCAGAAGTTAGCAATTCTGATTTAATGATTCTGGTGACTAGCAACACATAATTTGGACAAAAAGAGGATAAACATAAATATTTAAAGGGTATTTTTCAGTTCTATCATGGGACATCATAATATCCTATGAGATTCAGTCTTCCTGACAAGCCTGTGGATCATGGACTGAATCAAAAAAAATCTGGCTGCAAAATGTCTGTCCAGTATAATCTTTATTCAACCAGGAAAATGTGATAGTTTGTGGACCCAGTAATTTTAACTTTCAGTTGTAAAAACTGTTGATTCTTGAACTTTAAGAAATTAGATTCAGAAGTTACTGATGACTTTTTAAGTGGTACAGATGTTGAATTGTGCGGATATATTTTTAGAAATGAGAGCTTTCCTTATGGAAATCAAACTGCCTGATCTTATACCATTTGGATTGTCATCACCAAGAATGCAACTTCCTGCAGCTTTCAAGAAAAACTGAAGGTGAAACCAATTAACTTTATGAAGCCATCTGCACAACTGTTAAAGTGAAACATTCACTTGCATATATTCTAGCATGTTCATGTTATTTAGAAAATATTGATAAAATGTGGAAAAATCTTGCAGCCTGGCCTGAAGGTGGAGCCTCGAACTTTGCTTGGAAGAGGAATGCTTAAATGAACAGCTAGAATGGGTGCTTACAGAATATGTACTAGGTTTAAGAAAGTTGTAGACAACAAAATAAATAACATTAGAATTTTAAAATTAGAATTTCCTTCAATCAAAGTGTCTTAACTGACAATCTAAAAGAACTTTTTTTCTACATTTCTGTGATAATTTAAGACAATAAAACAAAATTATGTGTGGCAACTTAAGCGCTTTACCAAAACCTGATTTGTGGGATAACCACTTAACTGCTTCTAAAGAATTAATATTTAAAAAGAAAATCCTTCGATAACCATGACCAATAGATATGTGAGTGAAACACAGCCATTTTGTGTAACGTATTCTTTAGTACTAACGTATTCTTATGAACAAGCCAATTGTGGAGAGCTTTCCACTAGTTTCCAATTCTTTTATGAAGTAATTCCAGTTGTAGAAGCTAAGTCTTTGTAAATTTACATTTAAGGTATTGCAAATGTAATGCTGCACCCTCCAAAATGAAGAGTATGAAAATGAAGGTTAAAATGCTTCCAAACTGGAGATTGAAGGTTCGAATCTTAGTGTGCAGGCATGGTCAATTTTTTTTTTCTTCCTACTTTTTACTTTGACAATTATTTTTGCATCAATCTACCAGATGAAGAAGGAAACAAGTGTTGTTGTTGTTTTTGTTTTTTGTGTGTTATTTTTGTGTAAATAAATCTTAATTGTAAGATTGAAAAAATTTTTTTTAAACAAGTTGGGTTTGTAAAAAAATTATTAATTTAGGATAGTTTGAGTTAACTGAATAAAGTAACATGTTTGGGTGTTTTTTCTAATGCTGTTATTTGTTTCCAAACAATACTCAATAGCAAAACACTTCTCCTAAAGAGGATATAACAAAATATTTAGTGTTTTCTTATTTCAAACAAAGATGCACCTTTAATACCAGTTTAAGAAGGAAGAAATAGTCATACACTCAAAACTGGATGAAGAATTCTCTTAAAATTTGGCATAAATGTCTAATTTAAAGTATAACACATCACTTGTGTTAATTTTCAAATTCTGTATATATTTTCTTTTACTCTTGCTTTACCTTTATGTAACACTTTGGCCAGCAACGAGGTAGAATGGTGAAATGAAAATTCTCTCCCTAGTTAGACTGTTAAATAACGTCCCAAGTAGAATAGTAGGGAGTCCTCTTAGATGGAATTCTTGGACTGATCTTTTGCAGACGGTGCAATAACAAACAGTAACATTTCTCACTTCTGCATTAATATGAGCTTTAAATGCATTGAAACACTAATACGGATATATTTTTATAACTAACAAAATGGAAGTATTCATACAGGGTGATTTACCTAGGTATCACAAAAAGGCATAAAAGACAACATACACAAGAGAGTACAAGCATAAAAACCAAATAATCCATATAAAAGGACCTGCTTACATGCAATTATTATTCAGGGAAGATTATCCACTATCTCTCATTATCTGTGGTTTAAGAACCTCACAAGCAGTAGAGACTGCTTATGGAGTCTGTTTCAATGTCAAAGGGAATCTTGCATACATCTACATAATCAAACAGGAAACTGTGCTGGTATTACTTAAAGGGAAAATAATGGTCTGTTTACATCATTTGATTGTTTATTGGGTTAAGCATCCCACCAACAGTATTTCATTTATCTGGTGATGGTGACCACTTGAAGCAGATATAGTGCTGCCTTGACTGAGTATAGCATGCTATGAACATCTGGCATAAGCAAAGGGAGCTTTACCACTACCATTTATACAACTTTGGTATGTTACAGTCCAGGTTCGCACCTAAGGCCTCCTATACCTTGAACAGACAGTCTGCTAAAGGCACAACCAAATCTGGTACCAGTCATTTGAGGAACTCATAAGCAGTAGCTGTTGCCTACTGAGTCAATTACAATGTCAAAAAGGATTCTGTAAAAATCTACCTTATCAACTTGTAAACTACTGACATTAGGCCAAATATTAGTCTGTTGTCAACTTAACTGAAGTCATTTGAGAAAACCCTCTGGTTGGTTAGCTTCAGAGACATCTGAGCAAGAACACAATGAAAATCTGGATGTTTACATACAGCTTAAGGTTTGGTTGCTAAAAGAAATATTCACACACTCAGAAGAACACAAGTAGGCACTTGTGCAGCCAAAGAGAAATTAAGCTTTCTGATATTACCATCAACACTTAATAAAATTATGACTTACTCAGGGTTGTCATTAGGAGGCGGCTGGCGGCCGATTTGACCGCCTCAAATGGAAATCGGGCCGCCTCAAATTTGGAAAAATTGGAAAATCGGTCAAGAGCATGCCCCCGGACCCCCCTAGCAGCGCTTCTCGCCTTCGGCACTCGCATAGCCTAGCCTCCTCAAAAGTTGATTGAGCCTGCTCAAAGTATTTCTAGTAACAACCCTGCTTACTTGACAGCTCTTGATCCGCACAAGAGGTGTGTGGATGCCGAGGGTCAAAGGCACCGGTCCTCATCACGTAGTCGCTGCTCAGTGCCAGGATGTTGACCCAATGACCATGACCTTGGAGTGTGCGACACAACATGCCCTGGACATTAGAAGATGATAATTTAGTGATGCTGCTTGAATGTATGTTTCTGAAACATTTACAGTTGTCATGGTAAAATAATAAAGATTTAATATTTGTAGAGGAAATCTCTTGACCACATATTCTGATAAAACTACTCATATAAAGCCAAATGCAGACCCTAGCTATGACTTGAACAGATGCGATCATTAATCTTTAGCTACAAGCTAAAGCACTATACAACTCAAGGTCAAGTATCAAACGCACATTTATATGATAAGTCTGTTAAGAAATTCAAATGAGAAACAAAAGATCATTTGTCTGTATAAGAATTTTATTAAAAAAATGTTAACAAAGGGCAAAAACTCTTACATGAATAATCTTAAATGAGTTATCTCTCCTTTATTTAAACTAAACACTAATATCTATCATCCATTTAAGTATACAATTTCCAATGAACAGCAAAGACCAAGTTGTTTACACAAGACTTAACTTAGAAAAACAATGCAAACTGATTTATGCTGTACTTATGAAAAACAGCACATCAATATCAATCATCCAAGCAAAGAGGGAAGGAGTCATCAGCATAAACAGGGCTTGTAAACATGGTAGCCCGATGTCTTACATGTCTTAAATGTAGTTTCGGGCTACTGGTCTTTGATCATTATATTAGTCCTGGACAAGTCATAAATCAGCAGTCGGACAAGTGACAAAGTTTCTAATTAGCGACAAAGGCAGTCAATTTCACGCCAGAGGCATTTATCAACAAGATATAACGGCGGTACATGTACAATGCATGCAATTGTTTAAAACAGCCAATCACAATGCGCGATACACTTCTAGACAAAAATAAAAAACAGCTCATTGTTATACCTTGTTTGTTTGTTGTTTGTTGTTTGTTTGTTGTAGATATGAAAATGACGCACATTTTCGAACAAGTAATTTTTGTCCAGGTTACTTGTCCACGACTACATGTAGTCGTTGAAAAGGAAATTTTTCCAGCCCTGATAAAGAACTACTAACAGACAAAGAGAAGGACAATAGAACACTCTATAACAAAAGTCTCATTTCCTTGACATACGGGTAATGACTTAAAAGATAATACAGTTAACCTTGTGCTAAGCATGCACCCAAGGGACTGCCTGAAATTGGCTGCTTAAGACAAGTTGGCTTAAGTTGGTTGCATAAGACAAAATATGACTATTGATTATTTGCCTATTACTGTGGTTAAGACAAGTTGGCTGCTTAAGACCAAATATGACATAATTGATTATTTGCCTATTACTGTTTACAAAAAGGTATTGCCTAATAAAATAGGAGCTCTAATACAAAGTAAGTGTGCTGTTCTAACTGATATTTAATTCCACAACATAGCAGCTGATGTGCTGCTAATTTGGATGGGATGGGATGGGATTTGCCGGCATTTTTTGCCAATACTGTGCAGCGACATTTCTATCATTATAGCACAGGGGCACGTATGAGGTGCCCAGGGACTGAACACGGCCGGTTCATTATACTGACACAGACGAGTCAGGTGTAATGCTGTCCCCTTAGTCCTGAGTGTTAGGAGGGAAGCCACTTCTACTAACTTTTAAGACTTTTGTTTGACACGGCCGAGTTTTGAACCCGCGATAGTGTTGTCTAAGGCCGATACTATCGGCATTAGTATCTGCGGTCAGTTTAAACTAAAGGTCAGTTATGATCTGGGAAAAAAGGGGAAAACTTTACCTCACGTGGGGCAAAAAAATGAGTCTTATCAATTAGACTTTACGGTAGAAAAAAAATACTCATAAAACTTATAATGACCAAACTATCCAGCTTGGATAATATTGTGTATTTAAAACTTATCCTAAAAAAATAATAATGCTTTCGCTAGAATATTCAACACATTTTTTTACTGTGTTTTGGGTTGTTGGTTTTTCATTTTGTTTGTTGTTGGGTTTTTTTGTGGGGGTTTTTTTTAGGAATTTTAATGTCTAGAAAGATCTAAAGCAGCCAGAAAAAGATCCGATTAACAAATATTTTTTTTAGCCTAAGTTGCATCATTAAATAAATTTAAGATAAACATTACTGTCTAATTGTTGACTGTTTTAAGCTTGCTTCAGGGATCAATCCAACATATTCTAACTTCAAGAAGTTTTAATGCACTTATTAAGACAATAGCTACTTACATTGTCTTTCCACACTTTGATCGTTCTATCTTGTGAAGCAGTGTACAACAGATTGGTTCCACCCCATTTCACACACGCTACAGACTGCAGGTGACCAGATATACATACTATGCACTGAGATAAAACTGTGTCCCAGATTCGAACAGTAGCATCCTGAAGAAGACAGTCAAAAGGTTTAACAAGTCACACTCACATACCTGCTTTGTTTCATTTCTGGAGAATACAGGGGCATGTTTATTTAAGAAAAAAAAAACATGGTGACAAATGTTTGGTAATTTCTGAGAAATACAGCATTTAAAGGAAGAAGAAAACCCGTGAAAATGTATGTGGAGACCCCAAAGACAACGTGCATGTCTGCCAAATGACCACTGAAAAATAAGTATCTCCCAATGAGGGATTTGCCGATATTTTCGCCGATACTGTGCAGCGACATTTCTATCATTATAGCACAGGGGCACTAATGAGGTGCTAAGTGGCTGAACCTGGCCTGTCCATTATACTGACACTGACGAGTCAGGCGTAATGCTGTCCCCTTAGCTGAGCGTTAGGAGGGAAGCCACTACGACTAACTTTAAAGTCTTTGGTTTGAACCCACAACCTCCCAATCCACAAGCCAAGGCTCTACCAACTGAGAGATCTTAAAGAATGCAGTACATTGGTAACCTTTAAGAAGAACCTTAAGACCCATCTTTTTAAGCTATCATGCGTCATCTAACATTTTAGAGTGAATCTTAAAATTGATCTTACACCCTACCATCATTTCTATATTTAATGTGAAGATCTCTGTTTATTATTTCTTTTTTAGTTTTCATTTTAATCAATGTATCTCTAATTGTTTGTCAATAAGTAATAAGTTTTTTTATGGACTTTCTTAATGCCAAATTGACGTTTCATCATGTTTGTTATGTTCTTTATAAATAATGTAGGTAATTTTGTAAAGCACTTTTGAACATATATATTATGATAAAAACGCTATATAAATGAGGTATATATATATATATACCTCATTTATATAGCGTTCTTATCATAATTTTTAAATATATATTTAAGGGAGAGAGGTCGAGGAGAAGTGTTCATTATTTTAAGTTAATTACACTAAGATTTTAACTTAAACAAATGTAACATCTACTGTCACAATAAAAAGTGTTGTTGTTTTTTACAAACATTTAAAAATACAACACAAATTGCTGAACTTGCCAGATAAATTTTAAAATAAAAAAAATCATAACTGTATGAGCTCTAGAATCATTTACCTTTGATGCACTTGCCAAATATTTACATTCAGGATCTCTGAAAAAGGTAAATACAGATATACTTAAATGAAAACCAAAGTAGAACAAGTGAATTTTGTGAACTTAAACTGTTTTAAATACAAATTCAACATTATAAGTAAGTAAATATATAGTTTCCTTGTTGTGTTCAAGATTTCTTAAACAATTTGTCCATCACACTCACATAGTGTTTACTTGAAGCAGATAGTGCTGCCTTTATTGTAAGGGCAACAACTTTGTCATGTCATTCTAAATTACATGTATTACATAACCTACAGAAGCAGTGATAAGTTTGAGCACAAAATTCTGGTTATGTGGAATTCTAAAGATGAATCTGAAACAGTATTTAATTATCTAAAGCAAGGGATTCACCCCAGTCAGTCCTTTTGCCGGCTGACTGTTCCAAGGCGGTAACTGATGGTTTTTCTTTTTGTATGTTATGTCTCGTCTCTGTGTTTTTGTCAAATTTATATTTACCATGTTGCTTTGTCTAGAGGTAGATTAAATTTAAAAATCTGTGGAAATTTTGATAGGACCTTTTCTAATTTACCTCTTAAATAA
Source organism: Sinonovacula constricta (assembly GCA_007844125.1). Taxonomy (NCBI): domain Eukaryota; kingdom Metazoa; phylum Mollusca; class Bivalvia; order Cardiida; family Solecurtidae; genus Sinonovacula; species Sinonovacula constricta. The sequence goes on along the minus strand of CM017571.1, from coordinate 7,649,606 downwards.
AAACATATTTACAGTTATATTACTGATATGAAAATGAATTTTTTAAATAACTTACAGATGTAATGGTTTCCATGCCAACCATGTGATCCACTGTTTATGTTGTGTAAGTGTTTTTCCAATCTGTTTGCCTGTAGATGGATCCCATATACACACCTGTAATAACGTGAAAGAAAAGAAATATAAAAATAAATATAAATAATATTACAAATTATAATAATATTAATAATTATATAAATTAAGTATAAATATAAAGTAAGCATATTAAACAATCATTACTTGCTCTAATACAATTGACATGACGCTAAATACCAAAATGCTTTGCCCACACAAAATCAAGCATTATGATGACCTCTGACATTAAATGTAAACAAACATAATAGCAATTAGTTTAACAGTTCTATCAAGCAGACTCGATAAAGGATTTTTACCTTACAAACCTAGTTCAAGCTAGAGATTTCAAGGGAAGAAAAGGATTTTTACCTTACAAACCTAGTTCAAGCTAGAGATTTCAAGGGAAGAAGTATGTCACTGAAGACATTTTCATTCTGTTAATATTCATGAAGAAAATGGCAGCAAGATAGTCTGCACACTGAAAGGGACTATGTTTTTGTTACATTTGATCATTTTTTTATTTTTCAGGCAATCAAAATTTGGGACCATGTGGAACAATAAAAAATATCTAAAACTTCAATACAAGCTTCCAAAATACATCACATAAAGCAACTTTTATGTTAATAACAATGAGCACACCGAATTAAAAACAGGCATACCTGGCTTTCTTTACTCTCTGAAACTAACATAAAAAGTACATCACTTGTTCACTACACCGAGCACTTTAACAAATATATGTTTCTTTTCCTACACTTAAAAAATAAATTTACTGCAAAACATCCAATTGCAAGTAAGTTTTAAAAACAGTGCAGAAAAAAAGCTGTTACCTGGCTTTTTTTGGCGGCCCCAGTTATACACAATTTACAACACCATATTTCAATAGGTCCACAAAAGAATATTCTAACTTAAATCAGAGGCAAAAGTATTCTATCAACAAAAATGCAAATAAAATACATCTACTTAATAAAGATTAAATAACTCTGTATTACGAATGCCAAAAAAAGCATTGCTTTATTATAATACAAGATAAAATGAGATTTTTCAGTTCACTACTGAAAAAATTATTAAGACATTTTACTTTCTCCTATAAAATATAAAAATAGAATAGTCTTCCACTGACCCATTAATTTGCGCAAAAAAGGTCAAATACTATAGACAGTAGCAAGTTTACCTGACTTTTCTTGCAGCCTGATGCCAACTTCTTGCCGTCTGGGGACCATGCTATAGACAATATCCAGTGTTTATGTTCTTTACAGGTGAACTGTGGAGTTTCTGTGTTCACGTCCCAGAATCTGACTGTCGTGTCACCTGAACCACTTGCCAGATACCTAAAAGAAATCAGAAAAGATTTTCTATTGAATAAAGACTTCTAACCGAAAGATAAAGATTAAAAATTGCCAAAAATCCTAAGAAAATCAAACGTTCATAATGGCCAAAGCTGAATGGATAGTATCAGTTATAAATACAATCTTTTTATTATCAAGTGGCTTTGTTTAGGTAAGTTATGTTTCAGGTGAAATCAGGTAGATTTTTAGTCTTACAAAACAGCTTTAACATAATCATTACATCTGTGACATTTTAAATTGTATTTCCTGTTTTAATACGTTTATATTTGCATCATTATTTTCTTAAGCGAAACCTTAAGGAAAGTGTAATTCACATATCTTCCCGCTGGACCAAACTGTACCATGTGCCTTTCAATCATTTATATTGAACATGTTTTATGTCAATCTAATCCTTATATTTATGTTCCAGAAAAGGAGCTTTTTATTGCACAAGTTTGAATGTAGAAACCTTCTTTTGCTACAAACCTTAACAAAACTGTGTTCTCCTACTTTAAGTATTTCATTATCTTAACTTGGCAAATTTATTTTTGAATGTTTAGGACATAATCTTTGAATATCAATTTTTCTAAATCAAATCCAATCAAAAAAAAATAAAAAAATGAATTACCTTCCATCTGGACTAAACTGTGCTGCTATCACAGCCTCAGCATGCCCTGGGATAGAACTGGTACATCTAGTGACGGCTCGTACCTTGAACACTGCCTGTGGCTGATACACAATGTCAAGCACCTGCTCCGATGCCTCCAGAGTCTTCTCATCTAAAGACTCTTCAAGGCGCCCAAGAATCTCTTTTTCATTTACAAAAAATGAATATGGTACTTGTTCTTTCTGAAATTTAAGGACACACTGAGTTTTATAATGTTTTGGGTTATATTTTCAAAGCATTATCCCATTTTTCTTTTACTTTATTTTATTTACATATGACATAATAGAAGACACAAATATAGTCAGTGTTATGTAACTTCACGCTATCATTTTGAAGGTCACAGACGACCTTAAATAGAACTTCAAGCCCAACATAGGTCAGCCAGAAGAGCATCATTTGCTAAAAACACGTCATTTTGCTTTAATTTGATCCAAACTTAATGGGGCTTATGGTAATAAGTTTGCGAATAACTGCTATAAAAGTAAGTTGATGCTTATATAAAACAAGAAGACAAGAAGAACATTGATACAAAGTGTCAAAGATGACGCATAAGTATGTATTGTATCAGTAACAGAAATATGGCAAAAATAACAAGAGGGCCATGATGGCCCTAAATCACTCACCTGATGACACAGGCTTTTAGTAGGCTCAAATCTGGCATCAAGTAATTAAGAGTTATTTACTTTAGAAATCCTTGGTGTAGATTGGACCATAAGTGCGGCCACTGAGTTGATAACATTTTCTAGAATTTTACCAAGTAGCCTACTGAATGCACATGACTCATATCACAACATATGTAAGATTTCATACTGGCAAACACGCTGGTCAAATTTGGTAAAGACTGGGCCATCAATGTAGCCTCTTAAGTGTTTTCACAAGGTTTTTCTAAAATGTAAACTAGTGACCTACTTTTCGACCCCACATGACCCAATAACGAACTCATCCAGGATTTCATGTAGACAAACATTCTGACCAAATTTGATGAAGACTGGCCAATAAATGGGGCCTCTAGCTTGATCACAAGCTTTTTCTAAGATTTGACTTAGTGACCTACTTTGTGACCCTACGTGACCCAGTTGCGAAATATCCAAGATTTCATGTAGACAAACATTCTGACTAAGTTTGGTGAAGATTGGGCTACAAATGTGGTCTCAAGTGTGTTCACAAGTTTTTCTTAAAATTTGACCTAGTAATCTATTTTTTGACCCCAGGTGACTCAATAATGAACTCATCAAAGATTTCATGCAGACAAACATTCTGACCAAGTTTGATGAAGATTGGATAAAAATTGTGGCCTCTAGTGTGTTCACAAGGTAAAATGTTGACGAACGATGAACAAGGCGGTATCACAAAAGCTCCCCTTGAGCACATTGTGCTCAGGTGAGCTAAAAAAGTCAAGCAATACGTACTGACTGCAAAATGGCGTTACAGACAAGTGTCAGTTTTTCAACTGTAATGTCAACTGGAAGATCAAATGCATTGCCAGTAACTTCCCCAGTCTCACTCTTGAATTGGGCCAGAATCCTCCGACCCTTCGCATCATCCTGCACATCGTCTGAACTAAAAGTAAACAATACAAAATTAAAAATTGTGTAGATCATTAAAATGGTTGTTAAAATTGTAGAAGGAAGAAAAATATCTTTAAAGTCATACTACCTCTAAAAAATGAATGCACTTGAAGAAAACAGTTTAAAACAATTAGTATTTGGCACAGAAAACAATAGCAATTGACCTCTTATTGATCCCTACTTTAATCCAAATGAACTGTTAAGCACTGGTTATGTCAAAATGTAATTGTAAACAATGGGATTATGGGATTAGCCGGCATTTTTGCCGATACTGCGCATGTAAACAATGTGATGTTTGCAATGTATAATACAATTACAAACAAGAAGACCCCTGTAGTAAATTAATTAAATATTTTTAGCAGTTTGATTTTTGTAAGAAACTATTCTGCATTTTATTGATAATATTTATGGCTTTTTTTTGCTTTTTAAATATACTGTAGCGACCAATTATAATAATTTAAGTGATGTCCAGCTATTTTGGTGGCAGAAGATCCCAAACAAATGTTTGGGTAGAACAACTGGGGCATCGCAGGTCAGCAGGAAGACCTTCCCATATTAAGTCCTGAGACCCAAATGGGACTGGAACCCAAGCAGTGGAAAACTAAGCAGTCAGCAGTGGCTGAACCATTAAATAACAGATTCCAAACTGCTTTTACTATTAAATCACCCCTTACACTTAACCAACCAGCAAAAACGTGTTCTCATTCAGAGCACAAACAAACAAATGCAATCATGCCCAACATAATAATTGACAGGAAGAGAAACAACTATAAAACCAAATTCCTCACAAGGCTGCAGGACCTGGTCAAATAACACTAGTCATCCTTAAAATACTTACAAAGGAATATCCTCTATTATCCAAAAATTCTTCTAAAAATCAATAAACACTGGAAAGCCACCATCTCAGTGTAAGAGAGCAAATGTACTTCTCCATGCACAAAAATGGCCCAAAGACTGATCCTCAAAATATAGACCCATCTCCCTCCCATGTTTTCTCAGTATAAAACTGAAGCATATCATCACACATTTTACTGCCAATATCCTGTTCTATGAACTTCAACAGTTTCGAAGATAAAAAAGATCATGCCAAACTCAATTACTGATGCTTGTTGAAGACCTATTCCAATCAATAATTAAACAGATTTTATACTACAAGGTAAACAATTAGAAACCCCTGTACAAGCTCCATTCCTAAAAATATAATTAAGTGGATGAAAAATGACCTGGACAACCACTCTCAGAGGGTAGTGGTGAATGCATCATGTTCCTCTACTGCACCAGTGTGTTCTGCTGTATGAAAGGCTCTATTCTTGGAATGGTTCTTTTTTTAATACACATACACAAAAACCTTTCCTCACCCGCATGCTTATTCAGGTATGACACTGCCATCTACATGTCTTTAAACAAACCCTCCCAATCTCTGAGTCTACAACATGATCTTAACCAACCAGAAAAGTGGGAAAGCAGATAGGACATGAAATTTATTCTATCAAGGTGCAAAGTCATTCACATTACCACACACACAAAGCTCATCAACACCTTCTTCCTCCATAAAACAAAACCAGAATCATTTCCAGCTGTAAAACACCTTGGTATAATAATAACAAATGATCTGACATGCAACTCTCACATAGACAACATTACAAAAAAAGCAAACCAAACTTTCTGAAAAGAGACTCTCCCAAACTTAAAGATATGGCATACAAAGCATTAATAAGACCTCCAGCTAGAATATTGCTCACCCATCAGGCCACCTTATTCGGAGTCTAGAGCATTAGCAAACTAGAGGCCGTCCAAAGAACATCAGCAAGGTGGGTTTTAAATATCTATAACCGTTACACCAGTGTGTCCAATATACTAAAAACTCAAAATTTGAGATAATTAGACCAAAGAGGAAGCGGCAAGAGACTAATTTATATATTATATATATATTATTTTATAACATGGTCCACTTATATGTCGCTATGCCCTACAAAAACTATGTAACACCAAAACAAAGAACTACCAGACTATCTCACCACCTTGCCTTTAGACTAATCCAAGCAAGTTCTATTACAAAGTCTTGTACAGTTATTCACTAGAATGCCTTGCCCTCTGTTCTGATCATGATGCCTCTACATGGCTTCTGCTTGGCTGTCATCCAAACAGATCATATCTCACAATAAAAATCAAAGTGCCTGTTTTTAGTTATTTTTAAATTGTTTTACATAAATGTAAAAAGCACTTTTTGTCCTATTATGACAAAGCTCTAAGTGCCGATGATATGCAAAGCCTAAGTCCACAACATTGGTTTACATAGAAGATAGAGTTAAAAGTCGGTGACTCTATCACTATGCCCCTGACAATATTTATTTTAAGTTGATAATATTTATGAGACTATTTAAAATATTACAAGAAGAAAAAATGTTGCATAAATGTGGAAAGTTTACAGTAAGGACTTTGTCCGTCTTGGAAAATTATGGGCTGGATTCCTTGCTAAAATAAAAAGATGGCATTTTGTACAGGAGTGATTTGGTCCATTTTCCAGTCGAAATGATGATTATCCGAACACTAGCCTACTTATGAAAACATCACTACTTCGGTCAGAATAGTACTAAATTAGTTTTTAATTTAAGAATGATCGAAATTAAAATCGATTTATTTCCGACATATATATCTAACTCAACAACTTTCTGAACGATATATATTTAAAATATGTTTCTAAGCTATGCATTTCAATGAAAATTGTAGTGACAGTTCAATGTTTACCTCATGGTGTTTTTCACGTGTTTCCGGTAAATGTCGAGTCGTCCGAATAAGCGGAAGTCATTATAACAGGAACATTAACTCTAACAGAACAAATAATCTGACAAGATCACCGACAAGTTGTTCATTTAAACAACATTTTCTTCGAAGTACTTGGCAATGGCGTTAAGACTTTTATACCCGGCGTTTTTAGACTTCAATGTTTTATCGTGCAAAACACTTGTCGGCAGCGGTAAGTTTGTAGAAAAAGCAATTTTAAGAGATACATGTACTCATTCACAGCATGTTAGTGGGTGGGGTAAGATTGTCAAAGTCTTTACTTGCTTGTAGTAAGATTGTTTGTTGAGTTCAACGTCCAACCAGCAGTATTTCAGTTATCTGGAGACAATATTACCTTGAAGAAGATGTAATGCTTCCGTCACTGAATAGCATGCAGTAAATACCTGTCACATTACACACCCAGTAACAGACTAACAAACTAGAATATACTTGAATGTCAAGCATTAATTAGCATTGCTAAACCATTTTTTAAAGATGAATATTTTTTTAAAAGTGTGTCTCTCTTTTGAAGATTGGGCTTTTTCAATTAAAAAACAGTAAATATTGTTGAAATATCTTGCTCCTAGCCCAAATTATGCCACTGTTTGTGAAACAACTATTTCAGTATTTGTGGCAACAAAAACAAAAAAATGACAAAAAAATCATCAAAACATGACCCAGAGAACATTAAGTGCAAAAACTATATATTTTTTTATGGTTTTAAGTAATTTAAATGTTCCATGATAGATATCATAGACATTACCAAATGTATTTAAAGCATGTATTATACAGGAGAAGACCTCTTGCAAGGTCAACAACTACTCTTTATTTATTGGTCATGGAATTCAACAAAATCCAGAAAATAGATAAAATTCAAATACATTTATATATTCATGTACTGAAATTTGCATTTTAGGGTCTAATCAAGACTTATAAATGCTTTTGTCTGTAAGTAGTTAATGCAGGGGTGTTTAAACATTATTAAATTAAATCATTTACCCTTGTGCTTAATTTGATTACAGATTCGTTACCTGCTATATTCAATGTCTAAAAAAAATAAAAACCATGTAGTTATATCATTTAAAATTTTGCAGCATCAATCAAAATACTTTATAGAACATTTTGGGCAACTCTGAATTAAATTGCGGCTATTAAGAGGTCAGTGATTTCTAATGAAGCACAATTAGCAGAAAAGTGGGAAAATCAGTCTTTAACTTGTTGTGTTTGTAAACAATTACAAATTTGGGAAAGTTTGAGAGTCAAACCAATCAAGTCAGACATGTTTGTTTGGTTTAACAATTGCTATGTTTTGTTTCCAAACACTACTCAGTAGCAAAACACTCCTAAAGAGAATATTGAAAAATAATAGTTTTCTTATTTCTAAAAGAGAGACACCTTAAATATCAATTTAAGAAGACAAAAATGTCCATAAATTCAAAACTGGATGGAGAATATTCTTAAACTTTGGCATACACGTTCTCATTAAGTTGTGTTAATTTTCAAATTTTGTATATTTTCTATCACACTTGCTTTACCTTAAAGTGACGATGGTAGAACAGAACAATACAGATGCTTTATTTCTGACACATATTATCAATTTACAAAACAAATATACAAATAAAAAAGTTCATATATAACAGCGGCGGATATAGGGAAAAAAAAGGAAAAAAGGCTAAGAAAGAAAACCAGCAAAGGATGCGAACAGCCTGCCATACCCACACACGTGTGCACACACATACATGGTACATACCCAAATGTGAATAGCACTTAGTTATGTCGGACAATCCGATTGGCACCTACTACTAACAAATACTAACCATATAATTATGAACAATATACAATGTGAAGCAATCTCATCTGATACTGGCCTGTTTTCTCTTAACTTATAATGTTACGATGGTTAAGACAATTCCATGAAGCATTACTTGTGGGGTTAATTCACAGAAAATAGTGTAATTTCACACATATGTTACTAAATATAATTTTTAAAGTCTCATTTTATGTTAATATTTCATTTTTGTCCCAATGTCACGCTCAAAGACATTTTGTCTGACATCTCTTTCTCATCAACAGATGTCGCACTTGTTGATAAGAGGACATGTTGTGAATATCTAATTGTGTTTCACCCTTACCTACCTCCCTTCATGCCCACCGGCCTTCATAGTTAGCGGAAGCGTGATTGCAATACACATGTTGTATGTGTCACTTGATGTCAATTAAGAATTTATTACACCTACCTTACCACCTTAAGTGTCTCCAATGGTTTGTGTGTCCATAAGTATGTTGTTGTTGTTTTTTCGCAATAATAAATAATTATTTGAAGAAAAACAAACAAAAGCAATACTTCTAATATTATTACATTTACGTTTAAAAAGTTTGATACAATTTGAACACAAAAGTAAGCAAATGTATATTCATGTAACAACCATAGCATATCTTTCAAAAACTTGCGTTTTTGTTTAGTGTGTGATGGGAGGGGTCATTTGTAAACCACACCATAGAAGTTTGGAGGTCATTCAGAATATCAAAGAATCATACTATCAATGCATATATCTACATGGTTTTTTAAAAAACATTTCTAATAAAACATATGTGTCCATATTTTTATGGGCTATATAACTTACAAAGTGAGTGGAGTAAGGTTAAAAAATCTATTAACTACCATTATATTTGCTTGGGCATAAGCAAGGGAGCTATACCACTACCAATGTTAACGACTTTAGCATGTCGCGGCCCGGGATCGAACCTGGGGACTCACGTACCTGGAGCCAACGTCTACTGATTGCACTTCCAGGTCCTGTATTTTTGGCAATAGCTCAAGCTGTAGACCATCCACAACGCTCGCTTGGTCAGTTCGTACCTTCCTTTGCACCTTCTGTTGCTTGTAAGCACCTATTGATCAGCCTAGGGAAGTAAATTCAATTCTTCATGTAAATGTATGGTATACTAAAATATACTTGAATAATAAGACATTTTGACTGCTTTGTCTTTGATCACTTTGTACCTTCCTTTTACACCTCTTTCTTAGTAGCACCTACGTATCAATATTGATAAGTTGATAAGATGGACCTTCCTTTTCTCATTTCATTGCTTTGTCAATTTATATATTGGACATGACCGACGTACAGGTACAAATTGACTGGAAGTAGTGCGTATGGTATGTACATACATGTGAACTCTCCTGCTTTTAGAGGGAAACTCCCTCTTTTCAGGTTCAAAATTATTTTAAAATAAGGGATGTTTTACACATTTTCAGAGTCCTCCCTACTTGGAAACAGATAATTTCCTTATTTGTTTATATGTAAATAACAAATCTCCCTCTTTGCAAGTGAAATTCTCCTACTTCGGCCTCAGAAAAAGTTCAAATATATATATGTATGAGGAATGATTTGACTGGAACCCTACTAAGCAAATACTTTATGACTTGTACTTCAAAATTCGCATTTTGCATTATATAATTTAGTACACATTCCCTGGAAGCTAAAACTTATATCTATAAAAAAAATATTGAAAAATATTACTTTAATACCATTTACACATGAATCTTAAGAAGCAAATGGAATATGTGCAGAATATTTGGTAATTGGTATGGTTCAGAAAGTATGACTGCCGGAAAATGTTATGTTGATATACCGGTAGCTATTTTTTTGGCTTTCCTTTCTTACTTTAAAAAACAAATACAATAACATGAAAGGGGCACCCGTGGCGTTGTGGTAGAGTCGCCGATTTGTAACTCCTCTGACTGTTTAGCCTCTAGGTTCGAGTCCCGTTAGGGGCGAAGGACTTAATGTGAGAAGGTCTTCCAGCTGACTTGTGGTGTGCCGGTGGTTCTATCCAGACATGTGTCTGGGGTCTTCCTTGACCAAAAAGCTGGACATTGATATAATGATCATAAATGGTTGCTGCAATGTATGTCAAAAAACAAAACGATAACATTAAAAAAACTAAAGCACTGTCGATAAATTCAATATTACGTAATCTAAGACTAGAGTTTGATTCATTAGGTTTGTAATTTTTAAAATAGTTATACATCATTTTCACAAAGAAGTGCTTCTGATGCAGCAATAATTTTTAAAATATGTGGTTGTTTGTCAAAATGTGTATATGGTAACAGATTATGTGTTTTTTTTACAAATCGGTCACTTCAAACCTCATATCATATTTATTGTATGGTAGGTATAGAATAATTGCTAGCAGACTAAAGTTTGAAGAAGTCTTGGGTAGTTTGGGGTGAATTGTGCCACCACTAATTTCTTAGGTTTTTTTTCTGTTATATAATGTTAAATCGAATAATTTAACTGTTGTTTTAACTAATATATTTGTGTTTTGTTAAAATAGCCTGCCAACGCTTTGGGACGAGTAGCATCAGCAGATCTTCTGACAACAAAAGCTATGAGATAAATCCCTTGTTTGAGAACAGAAACCCAAGGTACGTAAGTTAGATTTGGTCACAGAATATCTTACAACACGTATTATCATGATTTTATGTATAGGTTTTAATTCATCATTATTTAACTTTATTTAGACATTATTAAAATTCTGACTTAACCTACTCACATACCAAATTTCCCCTGAAGTGCTTAATTTTACAATAGTCAAACTTTTAGTAAGTTTAAAAGTTGTCTTATTACACATTCAAATAGTTCTGAAAAGTTACTGAAATTTGTTATCTGAATGAAAGCTGTTCAACATACTGTTGTTGGTTCGATAAACTCAACAAACAAACAAACATAACAGTCTGGTTAATAGTCTACTTCTACACTAGTACACAATCAGCAATCTTCATTGTTCATCCTTGGGTGTGTTCATAAATCCTGTATGAGCAGCTGAGACATAGGATTGCAAAAAGTCATGAAAATGACCTGAAAAAAACTTGCAGGTTCCTGTTTATATATCTTAGAGAAATAGAAAGTTTTTTAGTAAATTTCTTGTTCAAGACAATTAGTGGAGATGACTCAGGTTCAGACCATGGACCCCCTGATCAGAAGATGTGCATTCTACCTCCAGACCATTTTCCATGTATCAAGCTGTTTCTATTTAGCTGAAAATCTAAGGTTTAGCCAATACCTTAAATTAAGACGAGTCATTTCTACAGCTGCTTTGTTCAGATACTAAAAAATATGCATTTAGGAGCAAGCTGTAAATTTTTTTTTATTTTCTTTCATTTTAGAGCCCTTGAGTTTATGGGTCTGGACCCTAAACAGCAGGGATGGAGGTTCCAGGCACCCAGGAGAGACTTTTACCATAAGTAAGCTCTAATAACAAAGTTGTAATAAGAGAGCATTCCATAGCATTTTGAATAATTATTTCATTAAGATTCAGTCAATGTTCGTATAGTTCTCAATTATTGCTGACAGAAGTGACCAGTTCAAATTTCATCCGAAGTACATGTCTCATTTGTATCATTTCATTTAAATAATACAAGATTTGAATTGATATGTATAAAAGTTCATTCAGTTATGAGATGGCACTTTTGGATGGCTATTTATACTTTGCGGAACGGAACGAAACGGAACGGAACAAACATTGAGGCACCACACGGGGCACAGCAATTTTTTTACTAATATGTAAATATATTAAATAAAAATAATGAAATATTGAAACTGCCTAGCGAACAGTCGATCTAGGGCTTTTTCGAACTGAACCATCTGAATACCTACTTCTAAATGGACATTATTTATATAAAATCTTCGGGACTGCAAACAGTTGTTCCGTTTCGTTCCGCAAAGTATAAATATCCCCTAGGATAATGATATTTAGCGGAACGGAACGGAACAAGATTTAATAATTGTTATTTATGATTAATTTCCTCCTTTATAATGCTTGTATAAACTTCACTTATAAATAATCATTCATGATGCATAAACGAAATGGCAGGCTACCTATCCTGCTAATGAAGACTCGTCACTTTGTTTATGAATTTTTTACTAATATGTAAATATATTAAATAAAAATAATGAAATATTGAAACTGCCTAGCGAACAGTCGATCTAGGGCTTTTTCGAACTGAACCATCTGAATACCTACTTCTAAATGGACATTATTTATATAAAATCTTCGGGACTGCAAACAGTTGTTCCGTTTCGTTCCGCAAAGTATAAATATCCCCTAGGATAATGATATTTAGCGGAACGGAACGGAACAAGATTTAATAATTGTTATTTATGATTAATTTCCTCCTTTATAATGCTTGTATAAACTTCACTTATAAATAATCATTCATGATGCATAAACGAAATAGCAGGCTACCTATCCTGCTAATGAAGACTCGTCACTTTGTTTATGAATTTTTTACTAATATGTAAATATATTAAATAAAAATAATGAAATATTGAAACTGCCTAGCGAACAGTCGATCTAGGGCTTTTTCGAACTGAACCATCTGAATACCTACTTCTAAATGGACATTATTTATATAAAATCTTCGGGACTGCAAACAGTTGTTCCGTTTCGTTCCGCAAAGTATAAATATCCCCTCGCATAATGATATTTAGCGGAACGTAAAAAATTGCTGTGCCCCGTGTGGTGCCTCAATGTTTGTTCCGTTCCGTTTCGTTCCGTTCCGCAAAGTATAAATAGCCCTTTTGGATTTCTTGAGGCCCTTAAAAGTTAACGAAATTAAATTATTAGAATTTTTATAAATTGAATTATTTTTTTTATGCTTTTAAAAGAAGTTATTTAAAAGTTTCTGTATGATAAATCCACGTCAAATAATAATATGTTTATTATACTAAACTGAAATGCCAATATAAATGCTTACTCTATCGTAACTTAGGGGTTTTAGTGAATGAAACGCAAGTTGTTTCTATTTCTAATTATTTTATGATTCAGTATCAACATTACATCAACTAAACGTTTAAAACACAATTTGCTACTTCAGTTTCAGTGAAAAAGGCACTTATGTAGCATACCCAGTCTTATGGCTTAGGCGATGAACTGGGGATCAGGGGTTCCCTTGTTTAAACCACATACCTGACAATGGCTTTTGAACAAGATTATTTACAATGCATTGCTCCTGATAGTTATAGGGAGTATTCAAGACCTTAAAAAGGGGGCAGGGTGGCACAAAAAAGGGACAGGCTGGGGGGAAAAGGGGGCAGGGTTGCACAAAAAGGGGAGGGTTGCACAAAAAAGGGCAGGGTGGCATAAAAAAGGGGCAGGGTTGTACAAAATAGGGCAGGGTGGCACAAAAAAGGACAAGGGTGGCACAAAAAAGGACAGGGTGGCACAAAAAAGGGGCAGGCTTGTACGAAATAGGGCAGGGTGGCACAAAAAAAGGACAGGGTGGCACAAAAAAGGGGCAGGGTGGCACAAAAAAGGCAGGATGCTTTCTAGGTTTATAAGTTTATAAGCATAAGTGTTATTTATTCATATTTCTTGTCCATATTATTGTATTTTATTCCTTTGTGAAGGCATTATACTTACGTAAAAAATAAATATTAACTGTTAATACCTGAATACAAGAATCTGGTTAGAAGAACCTTAAGTATGTTCTTTGTTGTGTAATCCTTGAAACTAAATAAATACCTTGATTGCAAGCCTATTTTTACTTGTTCAGGTTGGTAGTTGACGTGAATGGACGCCACTGTTCTGCCCAGGTGGTCCACTGTTCTGGGTCGGTGGTCATTGATGCTTCAGCCAAGGAAAGTTTCATGCAGAAACATCTGTATAAGTATGTATTTACTAAATGCATGTAAAGACCCTAAATATTTCTGGACCCAAGGTTTTGAAATGTGTACGATTTACAGGACGTTCCAACTTACAGGAATATTTAGGTCACAATATTTCAACAAAAATAAATACACATAACCTGATTAATAAATATTACTATTTAAATTGTTCCATATCTTTAAACTAACAAATAAAAATTTTACTGTTAAGTCTTTTACAGAGAGTATTTTAACATTTTAAGGAGTGGGCAGTGTGTGTAATTCTGGGCATGTATACTATTGTATGAAGTTGTATGCGATTCAATAGACAGTACAGCCTCAGCATTAAACTAAAATCTGGATCAGACAGACAGACAGATGGATCAGACATTTTCTTTAGTAGAGATTTTATTTCATTAAATCTTCTTCATAATATTTATAAAGTTTGTTTTTAGACCTGACAAGAGGTCCTCTTGTCTTGGACAAATTCAAGAACCTCAATGATTTTCTCAGAAAAAAAGTCCACTTGGTCTTTGTGTCATATTTTTATGGAGTTTGAAGGTAAGAACTAAGGTCATTTACCACAACTTAAATATTAAAGGACAACATCTACCATCTAATTTTTGGTTGGACACATCCAGATAACATTGCCATGACATTTACCACGACTTCATGAGCAGCTTTCGATTTGATCTTTAGACAAAAAATGTATTAAAAATACCACTTCCAGGACCAATGATGTAAGTGCAGCTTGGAACGTAGGGAGACTGTTGTCACGTAGGATGCTGGAGGCTGGTATCACGTCTGTGTTCTATGAGGAGAATGAGGAGGCAGGGGAATTGTCAGAAAAGGTAATCAATTTAGTGTTAAATGATATAAAAAATGCAAGTGGTACTACATTTTGAATTAAAGTTGTTGGTGTTGTTTTTTTATCTCTCTTCTGATCACTATGTGGACATTATTTTTCAATGACGTCAGTACTTTCGTCATAACTTGTCAAACAAAACGTCAGCGCTTGGACACTTATTCAAATGGATTGGTTTTCTTTTCATTGCTTGCATTTGAGAAACACGTCAGGAAGTGCGAGGTTAGAGCTCTGTAAAACCAGTTTAAGCACCCCAGTCGGTCCATATTGCCGACTGACCGTTCCAAGGCGGTAACTGTCGGGTTTGCTCTTATTGTTAAATGACTCATCACAAATTTGTTCTCACTTTTACATTTGGCGTGCATGTGAATACCTTGGTCCTATGTCTTTTAAATTTTTGTATATGTTGCAATTCTCATAGGACTTTGTCTTATATATTCTTATTCAAAGTTTGGTGTGCTAATATTATTTAATCAAATTACGTTTGTCAGTTAAGTAATTATTTAATTGTAAGAAATATAAAATCAAATTTACCCACATAGGTAAAGCAGAAGATAAAGAATGGGTTCAGTTATAGAAGGCCAAAGGTTAGATATCATGGTTGCAAAATTTGAAATCATTAAACATAATTGCATAAGGTTCCTCGCTTTCTCTCTTTTTATCGAAGTAGTTCTATGCATAGTTATTAAGGAATATTATCTGCTTTAAGTGACACAACTGACACAATTGAGGACTTGATGAAAATTTGTAAAAATCCATTTAATAGGCTGCCATAAATTCATTTATACAATATAATCTGTGAACTTTTAATTGGACAAAATGGATAAGTTATCTCCCTTGTTGGTAAGTTTTCATATAATTTGAATGAGAATTATTGACATTATAGATTTGTATTTGTTCTTGCTGGCATTCATTTTATTTCTTATGTTCTCATGATTTTTAATTCTCATTTTGCTCATTTGTACCTTTCCCACAGTATTTAAATGACATGTCTGACATATTCTCAACAGTAAAAAAATCAAAAAAAATCATAATAGTTCTATTTTAAGTAAAAAATAGACCAAATAGCTGCATCCAAGAGAAGTAACATAATGCAATTTTCAGATGAAGAATAAATCCACTCATAAAAGCGAAAGAGGGCATTTTAAACAATATCCCTGTTTTCTAATTGCAGAAGAAGATGTTTCTCAAAGCTCTACAAGAGAATGAGATAGTGCTGAAGGAACCTGATGTGGTAGAACCAGAGCTGACTCCAGGACTGGACTACGAGGGATACAACAGGCTCGATGAGAAGAGGACCTTCCCGGATGACTATCAGAAGATCTGATCACATGAACTATGTATACTCAACCATTGTCCAAATAAAAACAAATATAATGCATCATAAGTTTGTTAAAGAACAACAATAAACACACCTGCCCATTCACTAGTAATGCGCCGATGATCGAAAGATATTAACAATCGAAAGATATTAACGGCGTGTAAAACTTCTTGATGTCAATAATCGATGTCATTCTCTCATAATCGATTAACAGAAGAGTGCGAGCGCACTCCAAATAAAGGTATTGGTTCCGGCTTTGATACTTATCCCGCCGTAAAGGGAAGTCACTCTGAAAATTAAAATGGCGGCCCAAGAGATTTACAAGCATCCGTATATATGTTCTGTGTTTATTTTGTGGCTAATCATTAATCATGATTGATGTTCAGTACTTATAAAAATAGGAAGCAAGTGAACAATTCATATTTTGTCCTTGAAACTCCAAAAGTTTTGTAGAAAGTGTCAGCAAGTACACTATAGTATCAAGTAATTATTTAAGCTACTAATCAAAGTCATTTGTGAATGTAACACTGTTTAGATTAATAAACCAATTATAATCGCATCTGAAGTGGCAACCGATTCCAACCAATGATCGGTTATGATTTGCAACCAATTTCCCAACACTAACAGTTGCCCTATTCGGTCACGACCAATGCTCGAGGTTATGAAAAATTGAGCATGAGCCTGAGATCATTCATTCTGATATGAAAAGCTGAACTTTGAATAAAGTTTAATATTCTGGAAATAAGAAGCTTGAGAACAATCTCCGACTCCAATCCAAAGTTATATAACCTTGGGCCCATTATGCTGCGAACAAACATACCTTCTGAAATTCATTAGAAAAAAACCTGACTCAAACTTACCAGATTTATTTCAGATGCATGATCTCAGTTTCTAATTGATCAGAAATGGTTATAAAAGATGGCAGGTAATTCTATTGTCTGGTTGGTCAGATTTGAAAGAAATGTTGCACATGACCAATAAAAGATTTGGAAATGGTGTCATGCTTGAATTCAAAGTTCCATAACTCTGTAGCTAATTTAGTTATGTTAACGTGGTAAAAGTTGTTGTTACATTGAAGTAAGATTGTGTGTGTGAATTTTTTCTCTCCTTACTGTGTACAGTTAATGACTAGTGATTGTGTTTTGACTGTGTCTGAAATCTTTGGGAATAAAATTGATTCCAATTTTTGTTTTGTTTTATTGTATTCTCCATTTTAAAGATATTATCTATCTGCAAAAGATGTTATTTTCTACATGTGTGTAAAATTTAAATATATGTGTACTTTTTAACATAATTATATTGTACACAATATATATTGCAATGATTTTTTCTTGACCAAAAGCCATAGTTATTTTAAATCACATCAGTACAAGAATCATGCAACATACTGGATTCATATTTAGCTGAAAGTGTATGGGAACTGTTGGATCATTGTACACTTTTTACTGCTAAATGTAACTAGACTTGTTGCTATTATGACCATCGTCAGATACCAACTATTCCATTTTACTACCGGTACATTCCTCGACCATGGTTTTAATGGTAAGTTTTCTGTCATCATCGATTTCCATAGAACAAGAATTTGCCAGTCATAGTACTGCTTACAAAATCCATACTCTTCAGCATGGAGACTAGAAGCATAACAATGATGTCACCTTTTTGACAAGTCGGTCGAAACAATGAAAGAACATGCTTTATCAATGGATTGAAATCTTCATTACCAGAAACGGCAAAAAGTGAACTAAATATCCCACGGGCCATGAACGAAACGTAATAGAATGGATTTGTTGTGGGTGTCCGACGTTGTATTATAACGTACTTATAACGTTGAAAAGAGAGTAAGTAAGAATTTTTGGTTATAAACATAATTAGCATGATAACGGTTAAAGTAGGTTGTTTGTTCTTTTTCTTAATTAATTTAAAGTGCATGTACTTAGAAAAAGTTCCAGATTGCAAATGTACTAAATAAGAACGGTATTACGTCATTTAGTAAGCAAAACAACTTACCACAATGTTGATGCTTGGCTGATATACATACACGTAAAATATGTTTATATTATAATTACAAGGTAAACGTAAATTCAAATTAATAGATTTAAATTGGCAATACATTATTAGCTGTAAAATTGTGATCCAAGCAGCCTGAATATAGTGTATGTTCATAATGAATAGGGTCTCATTCATTCATTTGTGACACTTTTAACACTTTATGGACATCATCAAATTTCCATGCTGAAAAAAGGAAAATCTACATCCTGAACATGCAATTAAACAATGTAGGGTTTAAAAATGTTAAATCACAAAGTACAATTTCAGATGTCAAACTAACATTTCATGCAAATCATAAAAGTCTTATGTTCATTGAAAAAGGTAATGTACAAGCAATTAAACGATTTAGGGTTTAAAAACTTTAAATTACAAAGTGCAATCTCAGATGTCAAACTAACATTTCATGCAAATCATATATCTTATGCTAATTGAAAAAGGTAATATGAACATGCAATTAAACGATTTAGAGTTTAAATTACCCAGTGGATATTGGTTCCCTTCTCACAGCACTGGTTCCTTCTTAGTGTCATTCATAGGTTTTTACCTAGATCTGGTCACATAAAGAAGGCTGTAGTTTTCAGTCAAAAGAATACATGTAAATTAACAAAATCTGTACCATGTATAGTTTAAACATATTTTGTGTGGACCACTTTAAATAATACTTTGTAATTTCTTGGATAATAGCTCAAATTTTTTATTAAAGACTCGCACTGCAAAAAGGAAATATTGCATGTTACTAGAATGCATTTTGTTGTTATGTATATTCTTTCTTACACCAGATTGCAAAAAAAGATAAAGATGTTTTATGTCAGGTAACAAAATAAAAGCCAACTTTCAGTGTGCCTGATTGCTTAAAAAGAAAGGGTACCGGAGACAGATACCAGAACTGAATGTAGGTTGTGATTTCAAAATGAAATATTGTTTTGCATAACTACAAAACAGAACTAAAACAATAATTGAACTAAATATTGCCTGAGGGGGCACCCATGGCGTAGTAGTAGAGTCGCCAATTCGTAACTCCTCTGACTGCTTAGCCTCTCACCACATGGGTTCGAGTCCCAATAATACCGAAGGACTTAATGTGAGAAGGTCTTCCAGCTGACTTGCACTGCGCCAGTGGTTCTACCCAGGGAAACCTATGATGGGGTAGTATTTTGTGGTAAAGTTTTTGTTAATTAACATGCATTTATTGAGATGAAAACCATTTTTTACTTGACTGACCTAAAATACAATCTGTGAATTTTCACCAAAAGGTAAACAATATGCTTATACAACATTAAATATTTTCTCTGAATATAATTTGATCTGCAAACAGATGAGGAGAAGTTTCTTCCTAACCCTTATTAATATAGCAATTATCAAAATATTCTGTAACGCCAGTACTATTTAAAGACACAAATTTATGATATTTATACACAAACTTATTTTTTTCTATGACAAATGTTTTTTGCCATCAAGCAGATTCCAAGCCAGAGCCAGCCACCCTTTTAAACACAATCTCACCCAGGACAGCTATGGAACCATACAATCTGCAATTCATGTGTATTTCGCTGTAATGTTAAGTGTAGGTCTACTGGCAATTTTGTACCGTTAAGTTCATAAAGTATCTTTTCCCATGTGAAGTTTGGCGCTATTGGCTGGTAAACTTGCAATAGCTAAAATATTTAGAACAAGAAATATCTTTAAAAAATATGATGCAATATATGGTGATGTTTTAATCAAGCATCCATGTTACCATGTTGTAGACCACTTGTGGTGATTGGATGCTTTTAATAGGCACAATATGGTTGTTATCTAGTGTTTGTACCCATGAAAGATGCCTTGAATGACAACTCTATCCGTAGAAAAATAATATGTTCGCATGTACATTTAATATCTTATGATCATATATAGTATTGTAAGCCATTATTATGTAGATATAATTCAAATTGGCCATCTGAATCTCTTCACTTTATCTTTCCAATAAAAAGGAAAATAAATACAATTTCATAGAAATAAATTATTTAACTTGATCTAGACCAAGAATTTTGACTAGAGCGAGATCATAATCTACCCTTATCCTTTATGAGACATATACAGTCTTAAGGTCATGGTGTACTTTTTAAAATTCCATGCTCCTTAATATCTACCAAACACTTTCTTTTTAACATTACTAATTATTTTATAGATCTATCAGCAGTTTGTATCAAAGAATAATGGTGGCTCAGTTTTAATTTAATCATTTTTAAATTTGGCGGGCTTTCGAGGGGGGAGGGGGGAATAGATTATAAAGGGAGGTAACTCTATTTAACCATTCGGAAGAAGAGGTTTGTAATTGTTGGTGCATTGAGTTAACACATTTTATTAAAAAGTAAGCTTAAGAAGAATTTGTGCAATGTTTTATATATGCATGTACCAAGTTCATGTGATGTTTTCAATGCATACATAGTTGAAACCCGATGACAAACATTGCCTTAAAAATATTTTGCCCTTGAATATTGACGTATTGGACTGATTGGTTAGGTCATAATCAGCCAGCATATTGTTGCTGCTATTATTATTATTTATAATACTTGTGCAACTAAAAAGAGAGTTTGCATTATTAAAATATGCTGATTATGTTTTGTATCAGTGTTAAAGGTGGTATCCGACAGTTTGCCTTTATCTAATGCATGTTAAAATATCTTGATCTGGGGATGGGATGGGATTAGCTGGTATTTTTGCCGATACTGTGCAGCAACATTTTTTCTATCATTATAGCACAGGGGCACTTATGAGGTGCCCAGGGACTGAACCCAGCCAGTCCATTATACTGACACCGACGAGTCAGGCGTAATGCTGTCCCCTTAGCACCAAGCGTTGGGAGGGAAGCCACTACTACAAACTTTAAAGTCTTTGGCTTGACGTGTCGGGGTTTGCACCCATGACCTCCAGATCTGCAAGCCGACGCTCTACCACTTGTTCTGGAGAATGTATGCATGTACTTGCTAAGTATGCTTTAGGTTAAGTAAATATTGATAACATTAACATAATTGTTAGGCAGTCCAACTTGTAAAAATATAGCTTTAAATGCTCATTATTTCCAGATCTGTAGATAAAGTAGATGATTATTTCAGCTAAAAGTAGATATCAACATCAGAGCTAATTACCCGGATGTTCATGTAAAGTGATCTCAAAAGTTAGTGGTCACGTGGTTTTCTTAGTTTAAAAATAGCTATCTGTGCAGCGTGGCTCGGATAGGAAAAACATTATTTGTAATGACAATGGCGTTGTTTTGCTTTACTTTTTCAGTGGATGTAGTGCACCAATGAACAGCATTTTGAAGGATATTTTCATGTAACATTGACTTATATGGTTATTTGAGAATCTTTCATCCAATGGTTATTTGAGAATCTTTCATCCAAATTGTCCGATTCCGCCTTAAAATTTAACCATACCATACAGGTGGATAGGGATCGTGAAAGAGTCTATTGTATTAGAGACTACGAATTAGTATATTCTGTCATAGCCATGGATATCTGCTTCAATGAATAATCTAGAGGAATAAGTTTTATATCGAGTAACAACTTTATCTAACAAGACTACGGTTGGATAAATTCATAGACCTCATATTTTGGCTTCTTACAACTTACAGGTTCTGGTCCTGATCGAGCTGAAGGACTAACAGTGTGAAGATCTTCCAGTTCACTTGCTGTGCATCAGTGGTTCTATGCAGACATTTTTAAGTTGTTAAATCTTCTGATTGGTTTTAACTTTCACTTTACTCAAGGGGTTCCAGGTTATGCATTTTTTCCAATTTACATTTTTTCCAGCTTTTGCATAAAGTATGAGAAATAGCTTTAGGGCCATCTGGAGATTTTCTCACCATTCCACAATAAACAGTTCACTCTGCACATCTTCTAGAGAGATATCCTTCCAACATACTTTCAACAAGTCCAGGCTTTTGGGATCTCAGCTTCGATCTTCACAGAAGGCATTTTGTTTCTCCACAGGTAGGGAGCTTTATAACAGGAAAACAGACCAATAAAAGTTTTAATTATTTGAATCATGTTGAATTAAATGAGATGATTTACTGTAGTTTTTAGCTCATCTGAGCACAACGTGCTGTAGGTGAGCTTTTCTGATACCGCTTTGTCCGTTGTCCATTGTCCTGCATCAACATTTTAGTTTGTGAACAAGCTTAAGGCCACAGTTTTTATCCAATCTTCACCAAACTTGATCAGAATGTTTGCCTGCATGATATCTTGGATGAGTTCATAACTGGCTCATGTGGGAACCAATGGTATGTCAAATCTTACAAAAAGCTTGTGAACACACTAGAGGCCACAGTTACAGGCCAGTCTTCATCAAACTCGGTAAAAATGTTTGTCTGCATGAAATCTTGAACCAGTTCATTAATGGGTCATGTGGGTTCAGAAAAGAGGTAACTAGATCAGAACTTAGAAAAAGCATGTGAACACACTATAGGCCACATTTATAGCCCATTCTTCACCACTTTTGATCAGATTGTTTGTCTGCATGAAATCTCGGATGAGTATATTATTGGGTCACATGGGGTCAAAAAGTAGATAACTTGGTCAAATTTTAGAAAAAAAACTTGTGAAAACACTTAGAGGCCACATTGATGGCCTTATCTTCACCAAACTTGGCCAGAACGTTTGCCAGTATGAAATCTTACATACCAGGTATGTTTTGAAGTGGGTCATGTTGCCGAAGACCAAGATGGCCGAGCGTCGACGTGAACCGTTTCATCCAGAATTAGAAAAGAAACTGCTGGACTGGCTGCACGATAGGCGATCGCAAGGAATCGCCGTAACTGGCGTCGAGCTTCACCTTAAAGCAAGGCTGCTGGCAAAGGAGTCCGGCTCCACATTAAAGGCCTCTACTGGTTGGAGCTACAGATTTATGAAGCGTCACCAGCTTAGCTTCAGAAGAAGAACTCACATTGCGCAGAAGCTTCCCAAAGATTTTGATGACAAGCTTCAAGAATTTCAGCGCTTCGTCATCAAAATGTGACAACAGCACGGATATCTCCTCTCCCAGATGGGGAATGCAGATCAAACACCCCTGACGTTTGATCTTCCTCAGTCTATCACCATCAACAAGACGGGAAGCCGAGATGTAAACATATGCACTACGGGCAATGAAAAAAACCGATTCACAGTCATGCTGGCTTGTACAGCCGACGGGGGAAAGCTTCCCCCGTACATCGTATTTAAGAGGAAGACATTGCCCAAAGGCATGAAGTGGCCCAAGGGGGTGATTGTCCGTTGCCAGGACAATGGATGGTTTGACGATCGCCTGATGGTAGACTGGGTAAAGACGGTCTGGGCCAAACGACCGATGGGAGCGATCAACAGGGGCCTGCTGGTGTTAGACGCCTTCAGGTGTCATAAGACAAATCAAGTTAAAGAGACCCTGTGCCGCGAAGCCAATTCCCACGTGGCAATTATACCCGGAGGTATGACATCGATGTTGCAGCCCCTAGATGTCAGCATCAACCGGCCCATGAAGACGATATTACGAAACAAATGGACAACTTGGTATGCAGAGGGCCAGCATACATTCACACCTTCCGGGAAAATGAGAAAGCCAGAACTTCAAGAAATCTGTCAATGGATAAAGGAAGCATGGGACGAAATCGACCCAGGGATGATCAAACACTCGTTCAAGAAATGCTGCATATCAAACAGCATGGATGGACAAGAGGATGACATCCTCTGGGCCGACATGCAGCAACAGAAGGAAGACCACAATGAAGATGACGAGAAGGCCGATGACTTTTACCAGGAAACTCCGCCGACGATGACAGACGAGGAATTTGCCAAATTGTTTGAAAGTGACGACGACGACAAAGACGGATTTGACGGCTTCTAGACAACAATCAACGGTCCTTTTCAGGGCCAAACAACGGCCCTTTTCAGGGCCACAAATTAGCACGAAAAGTGTGCCTTCAATTGTCAAAACAAAAATCAATCCACCGCTCGATTTAAAAACCAACATATAAATCCCCCGATATTTTAGCTACTTGATCATTATCATTCATCTAATTGTGTAATGCGAACGTGTGAACGATATGCTGGGACATTACGTAACACAATACACACGGTCTCGACGTATCATTCATGCCACTTAGAGAATAATAAGCACTCTGTGCACACACCGATTTACGGAACGATTGGAACATGTTCCTTCGTGTCAAATCGATCGATTCAGCGACGCGGGAATTGCAAATGGCGGCTGGCTGGATTAGTGAATAGGGGATGCGTCTTGTCTTTGAGAATTTGCTTTTTTCCTTGACTCTAGACCTCGAAGAGGGGGTGCGTCTTATCTATGTGTGTGTCTTATATATAAAACTTTACGGTATGTTTTGAAGTGGGTCATGTGGATTCAGTAGGTTACTTGGTAAAATTCTTGGTAGGTTACTTGCTAAAAGCGTTATCAACCCAGTGGCCACACTAGTGGTCCATTCTTCACCAAAGATTTCTAAAGTAAATAACTCTTAATTACTCATTGCAAGATATGAGCCTACTAAAATCCTGTGTCATCATCTGAGCGTTTAAGGGCCATCATGGCCCTCTTGTTGTAGTAGTTGTTAAGGCTTTTGAAGATGATAAATGCCTTTATCACCTTGTTCGGCCTATTATTACTAATTTGGTCATTATTTTAGTGATCATTATCATAATAATCATCATCATTATCACTATTATTTTATTATTATAAAGCACTTTTCAAAGTTATGAAAATGAATAACATGACTGAATCTTTCCGGGTATCCATTTCAAGCTCTCACTTTCCAGGTATCCATTTCAAGCTCTCACTTTCCAGGTATCCATTTCAAGCTCTCACTTTCCAGGTATCCATTTCAAGCTCTCACTTTCCAGGTAACCATTTCAAGCTCTCACTTTCCAGGTATCCATTTCTAGCTCTCACTTTCCAGGTATCCATTTCAAGCTCTCACTTTCCAGGTATCCATTTCAAGCTCTCACTTTCCTGGTATCCATTTCAAGCTCTCACTTTCTAGGTATCCATTTCAAGCTCTCACTTTCCAGGTATCCATTTCAAGCTCTCACTTTCCAGGTATCCATTTCAAGCTCTCACTTTCCGGGTATCCATTTCAAGCTCTCACTTTCCAGGTATCCATTTCAAGCTCTCACTTTGCAGGTATCCATTTCAAGCTCTCACTTTCCAGGTATCCATTTCAAGCTCTCACTTTCCCGGTATCCATTTCAAGCTCTCACTTTCCAGGTATCCATTTCAAGCTCTCACTTTCCAGGTATCCATTTCAAGCTCTCACTTTCCAGGTATCCATTTCAAGCTCTCACTTTCTAGGTATCCATTTCAAGCTCTCACTTTCCAGGTATCCATTTCAAGCTCTCACTTTCCAGGTATCCATTTCAAGCTCTCACTTTCTGGGTATCCATTTCAAGCTCTCACTTTCCATGTATCCATTTCAAGCTCTCACTTTCCGGGTATCCATTTCAAGCTCTCACTTTCCATGTATCCATTTCAAGCTCTCACTTTCCGGGTATCCATTTCAAGCTCTCACTTTCCGGGTATCCATTTCAAGCTCTCACTTTCCGGGTATCCATTTCAAGCTCTCACTTTCCGGGTATCCATTTCAAGCTCTCACTTTCCGGGTATCCATTTCAAGCTCTCACTTTCCGGGTATCCATTTCAAGCTCTCACTTTCCGGGTATCCATTTCAAGCTCTCACTTTCCATGTATCCATTTCAAGCTCTCACTTTCCGGGTATCCATTTCAAGCTCTCACTTTCCATGTATCCATTTCAAGCTCTCACTTTCCGGGTATCCATTTCAAGCTCTCACTTTCCGGGTATCCATTTCAAGCTCTCACTTTCCAGGTATCCATTTCAAGCTCTCACTTTCCGGGTATCCATTTCAAGCTCTCACTTTCCAGGTATCCATTTCAAGCTCTCACTTTCCGGGTATCCATTTCAAGCTCTCACTTTCCAGGTATCCATTTCAAGCTCTCACTTTCCAGGTATCCATTTCAAGCTCTCACTTTCCGGGTATCCATTTCAAGCTCTCACTTTCCGGGTATCCATTTCAAGCTCTCACTTTCCAGGTATCCATTTCAAGCTCTCACTTTCCGGGTATCTATTTCAAGCTCTCACTTTCCGGGTATCCATTTCAAGCTCTCACTTTCCGGGTATCCATTTCAAGCTCTCACTTTCCAGGTATCCATTTCAAGCTCTCACTTTCCGGGTATCCATTTCAAGCTCTCACTTTCCGGGTATCCATTTCAAGCTCTCACTTTCCGGGTATCCATTTCAAGCTCTCACTTTCCGGGTATCCATTTCAAGCTCTCACTTTCCGGGTATCTATTTCAAGCTCTCACTTTCCGGGTATCCATTTCAAGCTCTCACTTTCCAGGTATCTATTTCAAGCTCTCACTTTCCGGGTATCCATTTCAAGCTCTCACTTTCCGGGTATCCATTTCAAGCTCTCACTTTCCAGGTATCCATTTCAAGCTCTCACTTTCCGGGTATCCATTTCAAGCTCTCACTTTCCGGGTATCCATTTCAAGCTCTCACTTTCCGGGTATCCATTTCAAGCTCTCACTTTCCAGGTATACATTTCAAGCTCTCACTTTCCGGGTATCTATTTCAAGCTCTCACTTTCCGGGTATCCATTTCAAGCTCTCACTTTCCAGGTATCTATTTCAAGCTCTCACTTTCCAGGTATCTATTTCAAGCTCTCACTTTCCGGGTATCTATTTCAAGCTCTCACTTTCCGGGTATCTATTTCAAGATCTCAGAGTAAACATTTATATGATAGAAATGGACTCTGTCTTTGTCTGATTGACTCCTCTGATTTAGCCCTCAGATGAAAATTCTGACTGTATTTATTTAAGGTGGGGCGCCCATGGCGTAGTGGTAGAGTTGCCGATTTGTACTCCTCTGACTGCTTAGCCTCTCACCGCATCGGTTCGAGTCCCGTTCAGGGCGAAGGACTTAATGAGAGAAAATCTTCCAGCTGTCTTACGGTGCACAGGTGGTTCTATCCAGACATGTGTCTGGGGTCTGCCTCCACTATAAAGTTGGACATTGCTATAATGATCATAAATGGTTGCTGCAATGTATTTCAGAACAAAACAAACAATATTTAAGGTCTTACTGTCAAATATCTAAGTTTACCCTCCCCCTTCCCCTATTTTATCTAGATTTTAAGGTCTACTGAAGCAAGTCAGTATACTTATGTAGCCAAGCAACACATTAATGCATAATATACAGATCAGTTGTTACCGTACATAGTATATGCCAGGTACCCCTGGTGAATATCATTTAAATTGAATGCCCTAAATATTCAAATATGTCATAATCATTTCAGCAATAGGGTGCCTGTGATCCAGGGTATAATAACCAATTTGTTACTCCTCTCACTCTGTGGCCCCTCACTGCATGTGTTCAATTCAGGTGTACAGATAGAGGTATTAACTGAAGGTGTACAGATAGAGGTATTAACTGAAGGTGTACAGATAGAGGTATTAACTGAAGGTGTACAGATAATGAAGGTATTAGTTGAAGGTGTACAAATAGAGGTGTTAATTGAAGGTGTACAGATAGAGGTATTAGTTGGAAGGTGTACAAATAGAGGTGTTAATTGAAGGTGTACAGATAGAGGTATTAGTTGAAGGTGTACAGATAATGAAGGAATTAGTTGAAGGTGTATAGATAGATATGAAAGTTGAAGGTGTACAGATAGTTTACTTTTTTTTATTTCTCAAACTTATATCCCTACCCCATCTCCATCTCTGTCCTTGATTATGCAATATTGACATGTCCTTTCAAAATGGCTTGAGGGGCTTTTTACTTGGTAAATAGCGGTAAGTGGTGTTTTCAGTGTATATGTATAAGTATATGTACTTTGGCAATGATATACATACAGAATGTCTCATTTATGACTGATTGGTGGTTTTATTGCACGGATGACAGACACATCTCACACCAGTAGTTGTAGGCGGGTCATTTGATATTGCCGGACAAATCAAGCAACTGTCGATTATTCAGCATATATTTTTGACACTTGCAGGAGTTTTATGCCCAACACTATTTCATGTTGGTATAGTTTTTTAGGACATTGCTTGGTGTGTTTTGAGGCTGTTACTGATTGTTTTTAGGAAGATTTCTTTATCCAACAGCTGGAAATGGGAAGTGCATTATCTAAAAAATGTAGAAAAGGTAAGTTTGTCTCTACTTACTCTTTTGTTGATTTGCTGAAATTGTTCTTGTTTGTTATTTAGTGACTGAGTGTAGGCTGTAGATGTAAAAATATGTTGCCATGACATAGGTACATAACAATGATGATTTTTTTAATGATGTTCAAACATGGGTTAAGGTATGGCAGCAGTATGTGAATTTATTCCAAAGTTGTCCATTTTTCCTTGTCATTTATTGACTTAATTGAAGATTAATTTTTTAAGTAAATGTAGTCTGTAGACATGAATATATTAGTATATCTTGACAATCATATGCAGAAATGAGCCATAATTTATAAATTATAGTTTTTTCTTGTATGGTAAGATTTAGAATAGGTTTTGGATTAAAATAGGCAACAGACTGTGCTGATTTACATGCACTTCATTAATCTTAAGATATATAATAATAACCTGTATGATATATAATGGCCAAATTCAGATCGACCGTCCACAATAGCTCATTTGTTTAGCATTGGGGATTGGGAGGTTGCAGGTTCAAATCTTGACCTGATGAATTTAGAGACTTTCAAGTTTGTAGTAGTGGCTTCCCTCATAACGCTTGGGGCTAGGGGGACAGAATTACGCCTGGCTCGTCGGTGTCAGTATAACGGTCCGGCCAGGTTCAGTTCCTGGGCACCTCATAAGTGCCCCTGTACTATAATGATAGAAATGTCGATGGACAGGTATCGGCCAAAATCCCATCCCATCCTAAATTCAGATCTATAAATGTATTTTAAAAAAAGGAAAACCTTGATCAGCTGCAGTCAATTATTGAATAAATATTATCTCTGATCTCAATATGTATTTGTTAACACGCTGTCCTTCAGAAGATTGTTTTGCCTTTAGCAGGGGAGAAAAAAAAAGAATTTGGATGCTTTTTCAACTATTTTTTAACCATTTTTTGCTCTGATTATGTCTTTATGTCAGCCATAAACAGTATGCTGATTGGCTAAATAGTGATGCATTAATTTAGCCATTTATACAGTGTGGATTGTATGGTTCTGTGGGTTAGATACCTACCTTATGCAAATAATAACCTTGATTATCTATCTGTCAGTTGGTCATCATTTTAAACTGTTCCCCAAAATTTTAGGGCTTCATGCCCCAATAGGGGATTTTTCTATTAGGATTGCGATAAACGTATTCTTTTTTCCATTTGGGGGTACGACTGAATAACAGCTTCAAAAAATTAGGCAAAAATCTCCCTAACTGTTTGACAATTGAATTTACCAATAAAAATGATTCTTTATATGTGTACAATTTTATTTTTCTGTTGATATTGTTAAGTGAGGTACAATTGACTCTAGAGAGCTATTGCTTCAGGCACATATTATTAGCTGCAAACATACATTTTGTTGTGTATTTTATTGTTTATTTGGATTTTTATTGAACTGACACAGATTAAACTGGTTAAGTTTAGCTACTGATTATGGATCACAACCCCAACAACAATCGGAACACCTCGGATAATTCACGAATCATCTCTCGGATGTATGTAGGTAGTCGGATCACCTTGGTCATTAACCTAAATAGGACTTCTTTTGAGACAGACGTCAAAACAAAGATGGCAGCTCGGGTGACAGCTCACTACAGTACAATGCCAGTAAAACTTCAATTTGTGGCGGCTTCAAATTTAAATCATCCGATATTAATTTACCTAGCACAGCAGATATGCAACTGTCAAACGATGGCAGCGTTTATGTTTTGTGCGAACTACTTAGGCATATTCTTCTTCCGACTTCCGGCGAACAAAACGATCGTGATTTCATTAAGTATACCTGCACCAGATACATCCCAGGGATGATTGTCCCGAGGATGGAATTACCCGAGGAGTTCCGATTGCCCCAACAAATGTTTGTTTAGAACCACTGGCACAATAAAGATCAGCTGGAAGACCTTTGTTTCAACATAAAATTTCTCAACATGAATAAGAATCAACACAATTCTAACACCACAGTCACTGATCTCCTCCATGCTGTTTTAGTGCCGATTGGTTAAATGTACATCAATTTTCAAAGTATAATTTGTAAATTCTGTTCATAAATAAAGATACACTACATTTTGACAACACGGCAAATATTGTGTCATAGATAAATATCAGTAAATGTAACTTGTAATATTTAATTGCCACTGAACCATGGGGTACAGTAGGTCATATCTTAATTACTAATAGCTTATTAAAATTGCTGACAGATATGGATATTCTCAGTTTACATAGTACTGAAGAAAATTTGCCATGACATAAATTGCTTAGAACATCTTTCTTCTGGTAAAGAAAAAGAAACAATTTTGGCTGAATGTTATGGTAGTTTAAAATAGGATACAAAAAAACGTCTTAAAATATGATTAATATGCACAATAAACTGTATTTTTGTGTAAAACAATGTAGGATTTACACTTGTATCATGGTTTATCTCCATATTCCGATACTCAGTTTTAAGGGTCATTCCTGGATAGTTAAGAGTTAAAATTATGTAACTGCATGTTGGAACAAATCAAACAATCAAGGCATGTTATTACAATCAGAGCAAAATGTGATTTGTTCTTAAGTGGAAACCATTGCCCATGGACTGATCACATAGTTGTATGTTTGCTCTAGGGCAGCTAAGTATGTGTTTAGCAAGCTAAGGCAAATAGTGTTGTTCATTATGACAACTTTTTTTTTTTTATTAAAATCACTAACGCTTCTTTTTCTTTCGTTTTTTACAACTCGTGCTTTTCTAAACAAATCAGTTCATACCAGATAATAACAATAAGCCATTTAAAAGTATCTTTTATTTATCTAAAATGTTCTGTCAAGAACAAGTGTAGAACTAGATCAGTCAGTTTAGATCAGGAAAACCGGCCGCTATAATGATAGAAATGTCGCTGCAAAGTATCGGCAAAAATGCCGGCAAATCCCATCCCATCCCAGATCCGGAACTACTTTTTTGCTGCTAAGTCACTAACAAATAACTACACGTTTTATATTGGTCATAAACAAATGTACAAGGTTAAGTTAAAAACTTTCACGTGACAAAAAAAGCACTGACCATGGCCCTGGGTCATCCTGGTGGTCTGTCCTTGAGTACGACAGCTGATCACCAACCATGCATGGTCATTAGCTATTCCTTGCTATGGAAGTAGGTACACCTGTCATTGTGTTTGATTGATGACTGTGCATAAACAAGGTTTGATATGTTCTTTTGTTTCTTTTTCATGGACATTTTTTTCTCGAACTGTCTCATGATGTTATGATGTCGTATAACTCTTAACCCGCTAAGCACATATTGATAAGACTTGGATAAATAATGTGGATCCTGATCCTGGCTGCTCTCAGAAGGGGGCTGTATTAGCAGGATCTGCACTTTTGGATGCTTAGCCACTTGCAATATGTCAAGGCAGCACTGTATGTACATGTAAAACGATGACTAGAATTTGGTTGTTTGAACTCTAGCAGGATAAGGAAAATATTATATGAGAAGATATGTTGTGCTTCAATTGACGGTCTATTGTGCTTCAACTCATGGTCTATTTTGCTTCAACTTATGGTGCATGGTGCTTCAACTCATGGTCTATGATGCTTCAACAAATGGCCTATTGTGCTTCAACCCATGGTGCATATTGCTTTAACTTATGGTGCATGGTGCTTCAACTCGTGGTCTATGGTACTCCAACTCATGGTCTATTTTGCTTCAGCAAATGGTGCATGGTGCTTCAACACATGGTCCATGGTGCTTCAACAAATGGTCTATTGTGCTTTAACTCATGATGCATATTGCTTCAACTCACAATCAGTTGTGCTTCCACTTATTGTCTGTTGTGTTTCAACTTGTGGTCTATTGTGCTCTAACTTGTGGTCTATTGTGCTCTAACTTGTGGTCTATTGTGCTTCAACTCATGGTCTATTATGCTCCAACTCATGGTCTATTGTGCTCCAACTCATGGTCTATTATGCTTCAACTCATGGTCTATTATGCTCCAACTCATGGTCTATTATGCTCCAACTCATGGTCTATTGTGCTCCAACTCTTGGTCTATTATGCTTCAACTCATGGTCTATTATGCTATAACTCATGGTCTATTATGCTTCAACTCATGGTCTATAATGCTCCAACTCTTGGTCTATTATGCTCCAACTCATGGTCTATTATGCTTCATCTCATGGTCTATTATGCTTCAACTCATGGTCTATTATGCTCCAACTCATGGTCTATTATGCTTCAACTCATGGTCTATTATGCTCTAACTCATGGTCTATTGTGCTCTAACTCATGGTCTATTATGCTTCAACTCATGGTCTATTATGCTTCAACTCATGGTCTATTATGCTTCATCTCATGGTCTATTATGCTTCAACTCATGGTCTATTATGCTCCAACTCATGGTCTATTATGCTTCAACTCATGGTCTATTGTGCTTTACCTTATGGTCTGCTATGCTTCAGCACTTGGTACACTCTGTCAATTTATTGTCTGTTTTGCTTATACAATTCACCTTTCCGCGAGTCTAAAAATAGAGTTTAAGCTCCGCCACCTTGCCCACAAACAACCTGGTTTAAAGTGACAGATCTTACAGATTATCTTACAGATCCGCGAAAATATTTTAATTTGATATCTCCCAAATGCAAAGAGCTTGTAATGGAGATGTTTAGATGAAGATTAAGACAGTTTCACCGAATGATGCATTCATGACACAAAATTATGAAAGAAAGTTGTTGCTGGCCACAGTGAGATTTTACCTTTCGATGCAGAAATGGACAAGCCTCATCCAATAAACTAAATTAAGATGCAAACAGAGAAGCGATTACAGCAACATACGATTCCTTGCAAACCACAAAGAACCCTGTTGCTATTAAATTGAACCAAAGGCTCAAACAGATTTAAACTGACCGCTTGTCAAAATCATTGTTTGTGGGACAATGTGTAAGTGAGAATCAGCATAACGCAGGTGAAGTGTCAATCATCGCGATGTGATTGGCTAATTCCATGCTAATACACAATGTGTAATATCTATTTTTAGATCTCGCAGAAAGGTGAATTGGAGCCTTGTCCTTAACTCATTGTGTATTGTGCTTCAACTCATGGTCGGTTTTGCTTTGGCTTATGGCCTCTTGTGTTTTAACTAAAGGTTTATGATTTAAACTGGAATATTTCCTGCAGAAAAAATATACTGTTCAAGATTTTTCTAATCTGCAATCTGTAAGGCATTTGCTATGAGAAAGAATGCCACCTCTGGCTGAGAGTCTTGAAACAGGAACATGTACATATGGGTCTTCTGTACATATAGGTCTTCTGTACATATGGGTCTTCTGCACATAAAGGTCTTCTGTACATATGGGTCTTCTGTACATATAGGTCTTCTGTACATATATGTCTTCTGTATATATATGTCTTCTGTATATATATGTCTTCTGTACATATAGGTCTTCTGTACATATAGGTCTTCTGTACATATATGTCTTCTGTATATATATGTCTTCTGTATATATATGTCTTCTGTATATATAGGTCTTCTGTACATATGGGTCTTCTGTACATAAAGGTCTTCTGTACATATGGGTCTTCTGTACATATAGGTCTTCTGTATATATGGGTCTTCTGCACATAAAGGTCTTCTGTACATATGGGTCTTCTGTACATATAGGTCTTCTGTACATATAGGTCTTCTGTATATATAGGTCTTCTGTACATATGGGTCTTCTGCACATATGGGTCTTCTGTACATATAGGTCTTCTGTACACATAGGTCTTCTGTACATATAGGTCTTCTGTACATATGGGTCTTCTGTACATATATGTCTTCTGTATATATATGTCTTCTGTATATATATGTCTTCTGTACATATAGGTCTTCTGTACATATGGGTCTTCTGTACATATAGGTCTTCTGTACATATAGGTCTTCTGTACATATGGGTCTTCTGCACATATGGGTCTTCTGTACATATAGGTCTTCTGTACACATAGGTCTTCTGTACATATAGGTCTTCTGTACATATGGGTCTTCTGTACATATATGTCTTCTGTACACATAGGTCTTCTGTACATATGGGTCTTCTGCACATATAGGTCTTCTGTACATATAGGTCTTCTGTACATATATGTCTTCTGTATATATATGTCTTCTGTACATATAGGTCTTCTGTACATATGGGTCTTCTGTACATATGGGTCTTCTGTACATATGGGTCTTCTGCACATAAAGGTCTTCTGTATATATGGGTCTTCTGTACATATAGGTCTTCTGTACACATAGGTCTTCTGTACATATAGGTCTTCTGTACATATATGTCTTCTGTACATATAGGTCCTCTGTACATATAGGTCTTCTGTACATATAGGTCTTCTGTACATATGGGTCTTCTGTACACATAGGTCTTCTGCACATATAGGTCTTCTGTACACATAGGTCTTCTGTACATATAGGTCTTCTGTACATATATGTCTTCTGTACATATAGGTCCTCTGTACATATAGGTCTTCTGTACATATAGGTCTTCTGTACATATGGGTCTTCTGTACATAAAGGTCTTCTGCACATATGGGTCTTCTGTACATATATGTCTTCTGTATATATATGTCTTCTGTACATATGGGTCTTCTGTACATATGGGTCTTCTGCACATAAAGGTCTTCTGTACATATAGGTCTTCTGTACATATATGTCTTCTGTACATATGGGTCTTCTGTACATATGGGTCTTCTGTACATATTTGTCTTCTGTACATATATGTCTTCTGTACATATATGTCCTCTGTACATATGGGTCTTCTGCACATATAGGTCTTCTGTACATATGGGTCTTCTGTACATATAGGTCTTCTGTACATATAGGTCTTCTGTACATATAGGTCTTCTGTACATATGGGTCTTCTGTACATATAGGTCTTCTGTACATATAGGTCTTCTGTACATATATGTCTTCTGTACATATAGGTCCTCTGTACATATAGGTCTTCTGTACATATAGGTCTTCTGTACATATGGGTCTTCTGTACACATAGGTCTTCTGCACATATAGGTCTTCTGTACACATAGGTCTTCTGTACATATAGGTCTTCTGTACATATATGTCTTCTGTACATATAGGTCCTCTGTACATATAGGTCTTCTGTACATATAGGTCTTCTGTACATATAGGTCTTCTGTACATATGGGTCTTCTGTACATATGGGTCTTCTGCACATAAAGGTCTTCTGTACATATGGGTCTTCTGTACATATAGGTCTTCTGTACATATAGGTCTTCTGTACATATAGGTCTTCTGTACATATAGGTCTTCTGTACATATGGGTCTTCTGCACATAAAGGTCTTCTGCACATATGGGTCTTCTGTACATATAGGTCTTCTGTACACATAGGTCTTCTGTACATATGGGTCTTCTGTACATATAGGTCTTCTGTACATATAGGTCTTCTGTATATATAGGTCTTCTGTACATATATGTTTTCTTGACATATATGTCTTCTGTACACATATGTCTTCTGTATATATAGGTCTTCTGTACACATATGTCTTCTGTATATATAGGTCTTCTGTACACATATGTCTTCTGTATATATATGTCTTCAGTACACATATGTCTTCTGTATATATAGGTCTTCTGTACATATTAGCTTCTGTACATATGGGTCTTCTGTACATATATGTCATCTGTACATATAGGTCTTCTGTACATATAGGTCTTCTGTACATATAGGTCTTCTGTACATATGGGTCTTCTGCACATATGGGTCTTTTGTACATATAGGTCTTCTGTACATATGGGTCTTCTGTACATATAGGTCTTCTGTACATATATGTTTTCTTGACATATATGTCTTCTGTACACATATGTCTTCTGTATATATAGGTCTTCTGTACACATATGTCTTCTGTATATATAGGTCTTCTGTACACATATGTCTTCTGTATATATATGTCTTCAGTACACATATGTCTTCTGTATATATAGGTCTTCTGTACATATTAGCTTCTGTACATATGGGTCTTCTGTACATATATGTCTTCTGTATATATAGGTCTTCTGTACACATATGTCTTCTGTATATATAGGTCTTCTGTACATATTAGCTTCTGTACATATATGTCATCTGTACAAATATGTCTTCTGTCTTCTGTATATATAGGTCTTCTGTACATATTAGCTTCTGTACATATGGGTCTTCTGTACATATATGTCCTCTGTACAAATATGTCTTCTGTCTTCTGTATATATAGGTCTTCTGTACATATTAGCTTCTGTACATATATGTCCTCTGTACATATAGGTCTTCAGTACATATAGGTCTTCTGTACATATATGTCTTCTGTACATATAGGTCTTTTGTACATATATGTCTTGTATATATTTGTCTTCTGTATATAAATGTCCTCTGTACATATATGTCTTCTGTACATATAGGTCTTTTGTACATATATGTCTTGTATATATTTGTCTTCTGTATATAAATGTCTTCTGTACATATATGTCATCTGTACAAATATGTCTTCTGTACATATAGGTCTTCTGTACATATAGGTCTTCTGTACATATAGGTCTTCTGTACATATATGTCTTCTGTACATATAGGTCTTTTGTACATATATGTCTTGTATATATTTGTCTTCTGTATATAAATGTCTTCTGTACATATATGTCATCTGTACAAATATGTCTTCTGTCTTCTGTACATATAGGTCTTCTGTACATATAGGTCTTCTGTACATATAGGTCTTCTGTACATATAGGTCTTCTGTACATATGGGTCTTCTGTACATATAGGTCTTCTGTACATATAGGTCTTCTGTACATATAGGTCTTCTGTACATATAGGTCTTCTGTATATATAGGTCTTCTGTACATATGGGTCTTCTGTACATATAGGTCTTCTGTATATATAGGTCTTCTGTACACATAGGTCTTCTGTACATATAGGTCTTCTGTACATATAGGTCTTTTGTACATATATGTCTTGTATATATTTGTCTTCTGTATATAAATGTCTTCTGTACATATATGTCATCTGTACAAATATGTCTTCTGTCTTCTGTACATATAGGTCTTCTGTACATATGGGTCTTCTGTACATATAGGTCTTCTGTACATATAGGTCTTCTGTACATATAGGTCTTCTGTATATATAGGTCTTCTGTATATATAGGTCTTCTGTACATATAGGTCTTCTGTATATATAGGTCTTCTGTACATATGGGTCTTCTGTACATATAGGTCTTCTGTATATATAGGTCTTCTGTATATATAGGTCTTCTGTATATATGGGTCTTCTGTACATATAGGTCTTCTGTATATATAGGTCTTCTGTATATATAGGTCTTCTGTATATATAGGTCTTCTGTACATATAGGTCTTCTGTACATATAGGTCTTCTGTACATATAGGTCTTCTGTACATATAGGTCTTCTGTACATATGGGTCTTCTGTACATATAGGTCTTCTGTACATATAGGTCTTCTGTACATATAGGTCTTCTGTACATATAGGTCATCTGTACATATGGGTCTTCTGGGGCAAAACTGGGATGAGATATTGACTATGAGCATATCCATGTCCCTTGACTTATTATATCATAACAATTTAAGGAAGATGACAGAAATCCAAACTTTACTACTCTACTATTGATAGTGATTTTAAATTTTTAACCAGAAATTGTATATATAATTGTATATATAAAATTACATATTTTCTAAACTGGACCTGGTAGTGCAGTCGGTAGAGCATTTGTACTTGGTTCGAATGGCCCCGTGTTCTCTCCTGGGTTGCAACATACCAAAGTCATAAAAGGTGGTAGTGGTATAGCTCCCATGCTAAAGCTCAAGCAAATATAAGGGTAGTTCCACCACTGGTGGGCCCGGTGTCAGGATAATGTGACTGGGAATGGTATCATGCCTAGTGAAGGCAGCACTATACCTGCTTCAAGTGGATACCCCCTCCAGATAACTGAAATAATGATGGTGGGATAAACACAATAAACAATCATATTCCCTCCCACCTCCTCCTAAAACTAATGCAATTATTATTTACTTATGACAAGCAAATCATTGATACAAGGACAAGAAGACATGGGTCATCAGATTTATTCACCTTCTGATAATGATACAGATAACACGTGATGGATAACTGAAATAGAACAAGCATGCTAACAGAACAGAAAGAATGTTGAAATATAACCTGTTGAAATAAAATGATGATAAAAATACAGCTGGCTGGTATGATATAGGACAGACTGACGATGACATTGGTCTACTGCTGTAGTCCTGTAAACATTTCCGTTCTGCACAGCCAGGCATAAGAATCATTTTCCAGGTGTGACACAGGTGAGTTGATGTTGCACTTAATTTTTGTTTTTGCAGATATTGGAGTATTAATGTCCTGGAAAAAAAAATATCATTACTTTGCTATATGTTTTTTGAAGGGTTTGGTATCGAATGGTAGTACATGTTTTGATATAGTTTAAGGGATTGCCTTTATACAGCATGTTATTTGCAATTTTTTTTTTAAACTTTGTGTATGATAATGATAGTTTCTAAGACTAAAAGATTGTTATTCATTTATGTTAATTTGTCATTCAATTATGGTAATGAAATTAATCAGCATGGCTTAATTGTAATAAGATTCTAATGTAAAAAACATGTTTTCTTTTTATAATTACTAATGATAATCAAGATATTTTTTGGGGACACTATTTTTTTATTTTAAAAATCAAAATACAGCCACATGTAGACCAAACTAAGATGTTCAATTTTTGGAAAGGTCATGTTTGCTGTAGTTAATATCATTCTGTTTAAACAGCACTCCAAAACCATTATCTTCAACAGAACACCAGGCATGTCAGCGAGATTTGTTCTCAATTCTGGCTGATTGTTGCTAATGAGTGATGATGATAAATGGTTTGTAACGAGGATTAAAAAAGTTACTTGTCTGGTGTCTCGCATTGATTTTTAGCTTAAAATAAAAACTTGCACGCATAATGAATGTTGAAATGATATATCTCTTAGCCTGCTAAGCCTGTATTTGTAAGGCTTAGGCAGATAGTGTAGATCTAGATCACCTGTCTCCCTGCTGGGAGCTGTCTGGTCAGTATCTTAGCCTGTATTTGTAAGGCTTAGGCAGATAGTGTAGATCTAGATCACCTGTCTTCCTGCTGGGAGCTATCTGGTCAGTATCTAAGCCTGTATTTGTAAGGCTTAGGCAGATAGTGTAGATCCAGATCACCCGTCCCCCTGCTGGGAGCTATCTGGTCAGTATCTTAGGCTGTATTTGTAAGGCTTAGGCAGATAGTGTAGATCCAGATCACCCGTCCCCCTGCTGAGAGCTATCTGGTCAGTATCTTAGCCTGTATTTGTAAGGCTTAGGCAGATAGTATAGATCCAGATCACCTGTCTCCCTGCTGGGAGCTATCTGGTCAGTATCTTAGCCTGTATTTGTAAGGCTTAGGCAGATAGTGTAGATCCAGATCACCCGTCTCCCTGGTGGGAGCTATCTGGTCAGTATCTTAGCCTGTATTTGTAAGGCTTAGGCAGATAGTGTAGATCCAGATCAACCTGTCTCCCTGCTGGGAGCTATCTGGTCAGTATCTTAGCCTGTATTTGTAAGGCTTAGGCAGATAGTGTAGATCCAGATCACCTGTCTCCCTGCTGGGAGCTATCTGGTCAGTATCTTAGCCTGTATTTGTAAGGCTTAGGCAGATAGTGTAGATCCAGATCACCCGTCTCCCTGCTGGGAGCTATCTGGTCAGTATCTTAGCCTGTATTTGTAAGGCTTAGGCAGATAGTGTAGATCCAGATCACCCGTCTCCCTGCTGGGAGCTATCTGGTCAGTATCTTAGGCTATATTTGTAAGGCTTAGGCAGATAATGTAGATCCAGATCACCCGTCTCCCTGCTGGGAGCTATCTGGTCAGTATCTTAGCCTGTATTTGTAAGGCTTAGGCAGATAGTGTAGATCCAGATCACCCGTCTCCCTGCTGGGAGCTATCTGGTCAGTATCTTAGGCTATATTTGTAAGGCTTAGGCAGATAATGTAGATCCAGATCACCCGTCTTCCTGCTGGGAGCTATCTGGTCAGTATCTTAGCCTGTATTTGTAAGGCTTAGGCAGATAGTGTAGATCCAGATCACCCGTCTCCCTGCTGTCAGCTATCTGGTAAGTATCTTAGCCTGTATTTGTAAGGCTTAGGCAGATAATGTAGATCCAGATCACCCGTCTCCCTGCTGGGAGCTATCTGGTCAGTATCTTAGCCTGTATTTGTAAGGCTTAGGTAGAAAGTGTAGATCCAGATCACCAATCTCCCTGCTGGGAGCTATCTGGTCAGTATCTTAGCCTGTATTTGTAAGGCTTAGGCAGATAGTGTAGATCCAGATCACCAATCTCCCCGCTGGGAGCTATCTGGTAAGTATCTTAGCCTGTATTTGTAAGGCTTAGGCAGATAGTGTAGATCCAGATCACCCGTCTCCCTGCTGGGAGCTATCTGGTCAGTATCTTAGCCTGTATTTGTAAGGCTTAGGCAGAAAGTGTAGATCCAGATCACCAATCTCCCTGCTGGGAGCTATCTGGTCAGTATCTTAGCCTGTATTTGTAAGGCTTAGGCAGATAGTGTAGATCCAGATCACCAATCTCCCTGCTGGGAGCTATCTGGTAAGTATCTTAGCCTGTATTTGTAAGGCTTAGGCAGATAGCGTAGATCCAGATCACCCGTCTCCCTGCTGGGAGCTATCTGGTCAGTATCTTAGCCTGTATTTGTAAGGCTTAGGCAGATAATGTAGATCCAGATCACCCGTCTCCCTGCTGGGAGCTATCTGGTCAGTATCTTAGCCTGTATTTGTAAGGCTTAGGCAGATAGTATAGATCCAGATCACCAATCTCCCTGCTGGGAGCTATCTGGTCAGTATCTTAGCCTGTATTTGTAAGGCTTAGGCAGATAGTGTAGATCCAGATCACCAATCTCCCTGCTGGGAGCTATCTGGTCAGTATCTTAGCCTGTATTTGTAAGGCTTAGGCAGATAGTATAGATCCAGATCACCTGTCTCCCTGCTGTCAGCTATCTGGTCAGTATCTTAGCCTGTATTTGTAACGCTTAGGCAAATAGTGTAGATCCAGATCACCAATCTCCCTGCTGGGAGCTATCTGGTCAGTATCTTAGCCTGTATTTGTAAGGCTTAGGCAGATAGTGTAGATCCAGATCACCCGTCCCCCTGCTGTCAGCTATCTGGTCAGTATCTTAGCCTATATTTGTAAGTCTTAGGCAGATAGTGTAGATCCAGATCACCTGTCTCCCTGCTGGGAGCTATCTGGTCAGTATCTTAGCCTGTATTTGTAAGGCTTAGGCAGATAGTGTAGATCCAGATCACCCGTCTCTCTGCTGAGAGCTATCTGGTCAGTATCTTAGCCTGTATTTGTAAGGCTTAGGCAGAAAGTGTAGATCCAGATCACCCGTCTCCCTGCTGGGAGCTATCTGGTCAGTATCTAAGCCTATATTTGTAAGGCTTAGGCAGATAGTGTAGATCCAGATCACCTGTCTCCCTGCTGAGAGCTATCTGGTCAGTATCTTAGCCTATATTTGTAAGGCTTAGGCAGATAGTGTAGATCCAGATCACCTGTCTCCCTGCTGAGAGCTATCTGGTCAGTATCTTAGCCTATATTTGTAAGGCTTAGGCAGATAGTGTAGATCCAGATCACCAATCTCCCTGCTGGGAGCTATCTGGTCAGTATCTAAGCCTATATTTGTAAGGCTTAGGCAGATAGTGTAGATCCAGATCACCTGTCTCCCTGCTGAGAGCTATCTGGTCAGTATCTTAGCCTATATTTGTAAGGCTTAGGCAGATAGTGTAGATCCAGATCACCTGTCTCCCTGCTGAGAGCTATCTGGTCAGTATCTTAGCCTATATTTGTAAGGCTTAGGCAGATAGTGTAGATCCAGATCACCAATCTCCCTGCTGGGAGCTATCTGGTCAGTATCTTAGCCTGTATTTGTAAGGCTTAGGCAGATAGTGTAGATCCAGATCACCTGTCTCCCTGCTGAGAGCTAT
Source organism: Sinonovacula constricta (assembly GCA_007844125.1). Lineage (NCBI taxonomy): Eukaryota > Metazoa > Mollusca > Bivalvia > Cardiida > Solecurtidae > Sinonovacula > Sinonovacula constricta. Next base: position 7,607,059 of record CM017571.1, on the reverse strand, counting down.
CTGGTCAGTAACTTAGCCTATATTTGTAAGGCTTAGGCAGATAGTGTAGATCCAGATCACCTGTCTCCCTGCTGGGAGCTATCTGGTCAGTATCTTAGCCTGTATTTGTAAGGCTTAGGCAGATAGTGTAGATCCAGATCACCCGTCTCCCTGCTGGGAGCTATCTGGTAAGTATCTTAGCCTGTATTTGTAAGGCTTAGGCAGAAAGTGTAGATCCAGATCACCCGTCTCCCTGCTGGGAGCTATCTGGTAAGTATCTTAGCCTGTATTTGTAAGGCTTAGGTAGATAGTGTAGATCCAGATCACCCGTCTCCCTGCTGTCAGCTATCTGGTCAGTATCTTAGCCTGTATTTGTAAGGCTTAGGCAGATAGTGTAGATCCAGATCACCTGTCTCCCTGCTGGGAGCTATCTGGTCAGTATCTTAGCCTGTATTTGTAAGGCTTAGGCAGATAGTGTAGATCCAGATCACCTGTCTCCCTGCTGGGAGCTATCTGGTCAGTATCTTAGCCTGTATTTGTAAGGCTTAGGCAGATAGTGTAGATCCAGATCACCTGTCTCCCTGCTGGGAGCTATCTGGTCAGTATCTTAGCTTATATTTGTAAGGCTTAGGCAGATAGTGTAGATCCAGATCACCTGTCTCCCTGCTGGGAGCTATCTGGTCAGTATCTTAGCCTGTATTTGTAAGGCTTAGGCAGATAGTGTAGATCCAGATCACCAATCTCCCTGCTGGGAGGTATCTGGTAAGTATCTTAGCCTGTATTTGTAAGGCTTAGGCAGATAGTGTAGATCCAGATCACCTGTCTCCCTGCTGAGAGCTAACTGGTCAGTTTTGACACTATTTACTGCTGAGTCCCTGGCAACATGTCCAGTTTTGCTTGCATTTTAATTGTTAGCCAAAATGTAAGAAATTATTACATTAAGGTTTTTACCAAATATAGCAAGTTACGGGGTAAGGGGCTACATTGCATGTGGTATTATTGAATACATATAATCATCATCTTATGACATAAATTTATTTAAATTGTTTTTGTAAGTTTTCAGTTTGTCTGTTATGTCACATTAAATTTGGGATGCCCGTGGCATAGTGGTAGAGTCTTTGACTACTTAGCCTCTCACCACGTGGGTTTGAGTCCCGTTCGGGGCGGTGCGGTGCTCGGTGGTTCTACCTGGACATGGGTCTGGGATCTTCCTCCACCAAAAAGCTGGACCTTGCTATAATGATCATAAATGGTCTCTGCTATGTATTTCAAAAACAAAACAAAATCAAAATTGAATAAGTGTATGAACTATGGTAATTCAGCTAGTGTAATTAAACTGCTATAATGAGAGACTCCAGAATCCATGTATTAATTGTCATTGTACATCATGAAAACCTGTGTATCACACTTTAAGGGAAGTATCCGACAGTTTGCATATATCTAATATATGTAACAGTAACTAACAACTGTTTTGGGGAATTTGAGCATAATTTCTGTATAAACTGATACTTTAGTTTAAGTAAAGGCTGTTTGTAACACTCTCTCAATTAATAAACAGTACAAATAGTGAAATAAAGTGCTTTCAATGTTCATTATTTTCAAATCTATAAATAAGCACATTAGGGATTTCCATCTAAAAATAGACAACGACATCAGATATTATTTCTTTTAAAAATAAGTGCACACATGGTTTTCTCAGTTTAAAAACAGCTAACAGTGTGCCACGGCTCAGATAGGAAATACCTGGTACATTATTGAAATGTCTAATGGGCTGTTATGCTTTACTTTCCACATAGATGTAGGGCGCTAATAAACAGAATTTCGATGGATCTTTTCTGGAAAAATAATTTATGAGGTTGCATGAGAGAGAAATAAATGGTCCAAACTGTCAGATACCACCTTGCAGAATTGATGTAATTGTATTGCATTTGGCTCTTTTTTCAGATAACTGGAAAAAATAACATTATTATGGTATTTTTATTTCACATTAACTGCAAAGATATTATTGAAACAAGTACATGACTTTGTCATAAGTACTTTTTTTTTGTCAAAAATGTCAAAACTTTAAAGTTTGACATTTTTAAGAAAAAAATTTAGTCAAACAACACATGGTAATATAAAATACAATTAAATTATAATTTATGTTTTTATTAAATATGAAATAAATACAACCACAAGTTTATGCAACCTTATTTGAAACTAAACAAAAAAAAGTTATGAACATTAGGTTTTCGATTTATCTGAAAAAGAGGATTTTGTAATTTTATCTTGATTGGTTATAGCCAATGTGTAAGATAGGTAATAAAATTTAAAAATAAAATTTAAACATTTAATGCAAAAAAGCAGGTTAGGCCTGTATTCACCTACCATTCGAAAGTAAGAATTGCTCAAGTCATGCATTTTAATCCACAATATCTTTCTTATGTATTTAGCTACATGTCTGTGTTTTTGCATGATACTTGAACTGTGCTACTTTCAGATTAAAATCACATTGAAACTTCAGAATTAACCTCATTTTTGTTGGTATGAAAATTGTGACTTTGGCTTAAGTCATGACAAAGGCTTAAGAATGGTTGTTGAATATGGGCTTTGGTCAAATCAAAATGATGACTCAAATTTAAACACATCATGACATGATGACTGGTTTCGAACAGGGATTTTTGGTCATATAAACTGGGAATATATTTTAAAAAAGTCTTAAAAAAACTAGTCTCAACTCATTGCTGATTTAATTGTAAATTATTAAACTGAGAATATTATGAATGTAAAATGTGTTGAGGTACATGATATACCGGAAAGTGAAACTTCCTAACTAAGCTTAATTTTCCTCAATAAAATTTATCAAACAAACGTATCTGAATAAAGTTACCTGTTTGTAACAAACACTACATACATATTCATCTTTATATATTATTTGATATTTTCTTGTTCCTAAATTCTTTGCAGAGTCATCTGAACTATAAAAAATTATCAAACAACTGAATTACCCTGCTGTAAATCTTCTTAAAACGTCACCCCGCCACCATCAATCTTTATCCTGAACATTTTCTCTCTTGTCAGAAGTTGTGTTAAGCTGTAAATTCATGCATCCATGGTCCTGAACTTTTCTTTGATCTTAAGTGTTCCTTACCATGTGAGTCCTTAGATGATTGTGATATATGATGGAACTTATATGGTCCTTCTGTTTACACCCTTCTACTGCTACATTTCTATATTACTACAATATTATTATGCTTTTTGTTTGTACAAAGTTTGTTAAGTACCACATTCATTCATGTATGAAACAAGACATAGACTTTGTGGGTATCTTGTGGATTAGTAGTTAAGACATTGGATTCTGGATCAGATGGTCCCAGGTTTGAACCCAGAAACTAGCCATACAATGTTAGTTATTTATAAAGTCTATTCACCACACATTGCTACAGGTACTTACTACCTGAGTACTGGTTTTATCCAGGAAGTGGACCAGTCAAAAGAGCTTTATATTAGTTTGTTTATTAGGTTTATCGTCCCACCAACAGTATTTCAGTTATCTGGAGACGGTATCCACTTGAAGCAGATATAGTGCTGCCTTCACTGTGTATAGCATGCCGTGAACACCTGGCATGATACCACACCCAGTCACATTATCCTGACACCGGGCCAACTGATCGTGGAACTACCCTTATAATTGCTTGAGCGTTAGCAAGGGAGCTATACCACTACCATTTTTAACGACTTTGTTATGCCGCGGCCCGGGATCGGACCCAGGGCCTCCCGTACCTGGAGCCAACGTTCTACCGATTGCGCTACCAGGTCCTGTCTTTATATTAGTTAAAGGAACTTCCTAATGGTCTTTAAATAAATAGGTTTAAACTTATTCATACAATGTACAGCTGCAGACATAGGGCAGATCCTGCTATTGCTGCTTCCAGCAGTAGATGGAAGATATAGATCTACATTATGTGCCCAGACCTGACCATTTTCTGCCTATCTAGCAAAAAGTTCTATTTTAAACTCTTATACTTTGCTACTTGCAAAGAATTATATGTACAGTCCACTTAATTCAAGATATTGCTTACCCTTAGCAAGTATGAAACATATTTATACAACTTTGGGAGCTGTTTGATCAGGATCTGCACTATTTGCTGCAGAATTTTGAGCAATATTTGTATAGCTATATGCTGCTATCTTTTAATTATGTAATGCATCATAAGTATTATTGTATCTTTCTTTGTTCTGTATTACAACACTGTATTTCAATAATCTGGCATATGTGAAATAAGTGTTAGTTTTCAAAATGATAGTCATTTAATGTAGATTTGAAATATTCTACTTATACTTCAATATAATGTAGTTCAAATAATCTTACGTTATTTGTAATACATGTATTTTGGATGTCCAGTTGATAACAACTGGCAAGCCATTCTGCTGTTTTTACGCACCCAGCTTGTGACTCTGGATAATAATTCACATTAACAACAGCTTGAACTTGAACTTTTCAGAACTAACTTAATAATATAGGCATTTTTGCATGTCAATTTAAGAAGATGTACAAAAACTCAGTGTTATTAACAAATGTAGCAAGCTAAGGGCTAAAGCTAGAGACTTTACAGTGCAAAGAGAAGAGCCTGATAATATGGCTATCAACATTGTTTACTGGTCAGGTTCTGCACTATTTTTCTTAAGTACTTGCTAATCAGGTTTGGGTTGAAGTACTGCTAGAGTTGATATATTGGCCATATATAACTATATCAGCCTTTGATAAATCTCTTAAGTAGTAAATCACAAGGTCGGTCAAGATTTGCTGCAGTGTAACCTAACATAGAGGCAATAAATTGTACTTGTTTGCATTATCTTCATGGAATTTTACAAAGATTTCATTTCTATTTACATTAACAATGTTCTATAAATTCTGCCTCAAATACAAGTTTGTACTAGAAGTAAAAGTGTAGAAATGACTAAAGATTAAAAAGGTTTCAAGCTGGTTTCTGAGAATGGTATCATGTTTTTTATGTTGTTTTTTGTTTGTTTTTATATAATTGTTAATAGTACTCCTGTCACCCTGTCTTATTTAACTTATTTGTCCTTTGATAAGTAGGAATATATTGAAGCGAATTTTTCAACATATAGAAGTCAGTCCTAATTAAAAGACATACAGACAATTGAAAAGAAGCAAATGGGGTGCCCATGGCATAGTGGTAGAGTTACCGATTTGTAACTCCTCTGACTGCTTAGCCTTTCATTGAGTGGGTTCGAGTCCTGCTCAGGGCAAAGGACTTAATGTGAGAAAGTCTTCTAGCTGACTTGCAGTGTGCAGGTGGTTCTACCTTGACATTTGTCTGTGGTCTCCCTCCACCAAAAAGCAGGACGTTGCTAAAGGGACCATAAATGGTCGCTGTGATGTATTTAAAAAAACAAACAAACAAACAAACAATAGAAGCAATTTTTGAAAATTGAAAAGTAATCATCTTTGATTTTCAATAAAACATGTTTTACATTTTCTTTATCGAAAACAAGTATTTAACTTTTCATGTAACATTTTCAAATCAGATAAAGCAAGAATATGAGACTCTTTAAACACACTTTCTAAACCTAGGTACATTTATATCCTCCAATATTATCAATACTACCCACTCTGAATGTCCTAAATACACCTCCATACTAGAGAGGGTTCATCGGTCTATTTTTAGCTACATACTATTATTTACAATTGACAGTGTCGTGATGGCAAATCGTGACTTCAAACTCGAAAATTTACAAGGGTAGTTTTTCTGGTTTAAACTTGAATGCTTTTTCGTGACTGGCTTAAAATGCTTGGTTGGATAAATAAAGTATTAAGTTTTATAATTGCTTTATGAAGTTGGCAAATCTTTTGTATGCTCAATGCTACAAGGCAGACCTTAAGCTTGGAATAACCAGGTGTACATGTATATTAAGTGCTAAGAGAAGAAATCATGTACAAGGCATATAAGTCTGAACTTAAGGCAGGTAGGTGTTAAGTAGAACTTAGTTAAGTAAGGTGTGTGGATATCTCTTTGAAATTATGCTGTTTAATAAATTTTAGTCATTTTGAAGCTCTGGTTATAAAAGATATATATGTTAGAACTTTGGGATAATTTTACTTTTTTTAATTTTATAGTTAACTTAATTATTGATGGAACTTTTCTCCTTGGACATGTTTTATTTGTTTGTTTGTTTGTTTTTTTATTTTATTTTAATTAAAATTGTTTCATATTGCAAAAGATGAACACAATTTCATAATTGCCATTCTTGAGGTATAAAGCCTTTCATTAATTTAAATACATGTACTTTTTATCTTGCCTTTAAATTGACTTTCAACATTCAGGCATAAGTATGCAAAAACATGTATACTTAAAACATATATGCATCATAATATATGTGCATGTATATATATTAAACTATTGGATCCATGCATAAAGTTTTCTACATACATTTATCTGCATTTTATATATCTTTTTTTTTTTAAATCTATCTCAAATATAAATGCATTAATTACTGTACAAGTAGCACCTGTAAAATATTTTCAAAACAAATTTTATAACTGTATAAACTTTACTGTGTGGACAAATCAACTGGAATTGGTTTTATGTATGTCTGTTATAATGTTTAATTTTAGGATTATATTTAAAGTGTTCTACCATTTAATCCTGGCTCTTTTGATATTGATTTAAAAAATTATGACGATCAAGTACCTGTCCAAGTTTACAATGGTTTATTGATCTCTTTATTAGTCTTTCTTCAACATTTGTAAAGAATTAGTAAATAGTCAATATGCTGATCCAAACTGAGGTCTGGACACATAATTAAAAACCATTTTTTTCTTAAGTACTAGGATATGACAAATAATTGAATTCTTGTGTTACATAGAGAGAAAAATGTGCACCCTGTCCGGGACTCGAACATGGGACCCTTCGCTAACAGGGTGAATGCTCTTCCGACTGAGCTAACCGGACTTCTTACACAATATCCCCATATCACCCCGGGAAACTTGAAATTCGTCCTGTTTCCACAGACCATATGCTCTACATACAACTCACAAGCACTTCTCAAGCACTTGTACCGTAGCAACTGCGGGTGATTTACGTTGGGCGCCATTGTAACATAGGGAAAAAAATGTGCAGCCAGTACGGGACTCAAACCTGGGACCCTTCGCTAACAGGGCGAATGCTCTACCGACTGAGCAAACTGGCTATAATGATCATAATTGGTCGCTGCCATGTATTTCAAAAACAAAAACAAACAAACAGTAAAAACAAATAAGTTTTTATAGTATAGTTAAAGCATTTTTTAACTATTTTATGAAAAAGTCTTTTCCCCTTTTATCTATTCCTTTTTCTATGCAGCACTAGCAATCACATACATGTGAACTCTCCCTCTTTGGGAAGGAGACTTCCACTTCAAAATTACTTGAAAATGAGAGGTGTTTTACTTTTACACATTTTCAGAAATCTCCCTATTTGGAAACAGATAACTTACATCTTTGTTTCTATGAAAATAGCAAATCTCCCACTTTGCAAGTGAAAATCGCCCACTCTGGCCTCAGAAAAAGTTTACATTTATGCAATCAACTTAAAATTGTGCATACATGCTTTTAAATATTTTGTCTCATTAACCAGTGCTTGAATTAAAATTTCTCTTTGCACATATCTACCTAGTGTTTAAATCTAATGAAATAACCAAATTTGATAACTATTGTGTAGTGTTTTGTGAAAAATATGAACCTATTTCAACTTAGACAAATTTAGTGCCAGTTGTAGGTTTGCATACAAGAACTATAAAGCTTAATCATACTTTAGAGCACTTGACTAGTCAAGCACTGACTTGTGACAAATACATCAATACAAATGTGTTTATATATATTCTAATCCTTGCATTCTAAAACATGTATGCCGGAACCAATATATTATAAAATGGCCACAATAGCTCAAGCGATAGAGTGTCGGCTTGCGAATCGGGAGGTCGCGGGTTCAAACTGTGTCACCACTTTTAAGAATGCAGGAAAAAATATCAAAATTGGAATGCTGTACTGCTAATGATGCTGTATTAACAAAGAGGCACTTTCTGGCAGTTTCTGGAAAAAAATATGGTATAATTTTCATATGATATGTTGAATTGAACAGGTAAATGTACCTTTTCCACATAATTCGTAAAAACAATTATATTGAATCGTTTAAGACATATTTTATTAATTAACAAAAAGTTTAAAAAAGGAATATTTCACTGTAGGGCACCCTCTAACACATACTACATATAATTGACATGACCATATCCTATAAATGGATCCAGCAGCATATTGATTGTCAGTATAATGCTGGACTGTTTGATTGCAATGGAGGGATGTCTGGTATGATTAGTAGCATCACAGTAACTCTCAACCTGGCAGGGGTGTGCCTAGGCGACTTTTGAGTATGGGCAATATTCCTAGCAGGGGTGTATGCTCTACCCCCTCTTTCCCCAAATGGAAGATTTTTTTCCATAGTACGCTGTAGATGCATTCTTGGGGTTGAGGGGTTTAAACAGTAATATCTTCAAATAACTATCCTTTGAAATTGTAACAATCACCTTTTTTCCCCTTGTCTTTATAACCTTTCATTGTATATTACGGACTGACATATTAAACAGCCCAGGAATGCCCCTGTCAGGCTGAGATAAATAGTGTTGATCCAGCTGTCGTTAGGAGCTGTGTAAACAGGATCTGCACTATGTGCTGTAAATGTTAGAAAAATACATGTATGTCAAAGAGCGCCTGTTGCCTAGTGGTAGAGTCGCTGACATGTATCACCTCTGACATGTATCACCTCTGACATGTATCTCCTCTGACATGTATCACCTCTGACATGTATCACCTCTGACATGTATCTCCTCTGACATGTGGCCCCTTATTACAAGATTTTGAGTCCCACTTGGTCATCAACCCAATTTTGGGAGGTCCTCTACATAACCTATGGTGCATCAGTGGTTCTACCCAGACATTTGTCTGAGGTCTTTGCCAAACAGCTGGAAATCACATTAATGACCATAACTGTGTTGCTGCGATGTATTTCCTAGACAAGACCAACAATATGTTTTGTTACTTTTGTATGTAGTTTATTTGCAAATATCCAAGATAAGGTTTCAGGTCCGATTACCAATCAAGTCAAGGAATTGATAAGCCCTAGGCTTAATCCTTGGCCAAGATATACCAGTCTAAGATAGAACAGTTCAGGGCCCATTGAGGAATATACAACATAATGTCCTAGCCTTAGTCCTTGGCCAAGATATACCTGTCTAGGATAGAGCAGATCGGGGCCCATTGAGGAATATATAACATAATGTCCTAGCCTTAGTCCTTGGCCAAGATATACCTGTCTAGGATAGAGCAGATCGGGGCCCATTGAGGAATATAAAACATAATGTCCTAGCCTTAGTCCTTGGCCAAGATATACCAATCTAAGATAGAGCAGATCAGGGCCCATTGAGGACTATAAAACATAATGTCCTAGCCTTAGTCCTTTGCCAAGACATACCTGTCTAAGATAGAGCAGATCAGGGCCCATTGAGGAATATAAAACATAATGTCCTAGCCTTAGTCCTTGGTCAAGATATACCAGTCTAAGATGGAGCAGATCAGGGCCCATTGAGGACTATAAAACAATGTCCTAGCCTTAGTCCTTGGTCAAGATATACCTGTCTAAGATGGAGCAGATCAGGGCCCATTGAGGAATATAAAACATAATGTCCTAGCCTTAGTCCTTGGCCAAGATATACCAATCTAAGATAGAGCAGATCAGGGCCCATTGAGGACTATAAAACATAATGTCCTAGCCTTAGTCCTTTGCCAAGACATACCTGTCTAAGATAGAGCAGATCAGGGCCCATTGAGGAATATAAAACATAATGTCCTAGCCTTAGTCCTTGGTCAAGATATACCTGTCTAAGATAGAGCAGATCAGGGCCCATTGAGGAATATAAAACATAATGTCCTAGCCTTAGTCCTTGGCCAAGATATACCAGCCTAAGATGGAGCAGATCAGGACCCATTTAGGAATATAAAACATAATGTCCTAGCCTTAGTCCTTGGCCAAGATATACCAGCCTAAGATGGAGCAGATCAGGGCCCATTGAGGAATATAAAACATAATGTCCTAGCCTTAGTCCTTGGTCAAGATATACCTGTCTAGGATAGAGCAGATCAGGGCCCATTGAGGAATATAAAACATAATGTCCTAGCCTTAGTCCTTTGCCAAGATATACCTGTCTAGGATAGAGCAGATCAGGGCCCATTGAGGACTATAAAACATAATGTCCTAGCCTTAGTCCTTGGTCAAGATATACCAGTCTAAGATAGAGCAGATCAGGGCCCATTGAGGACTATAAAACATAATGTCCTAGCCTTAGTCCTTGGCCAAGATATACCTGTCTAAGATAGAGCAGATCAGGGCCCATTGAGGACTATAAAACAATGTCCAAGCCTTAGTCCTTGGCCAAGATATACCAGTCTAAGATAGAACAGTTCAGGGCCCATTGAGGAATATAAAACATAATGTCCTAGCCTTAGTCCTTGGCCAAGATATACCAGTCTAAGATGGAGCAGATCAGGGCCCATTGAGGACTATAAAACATAATGTCCTAGCCTTAGTCCTTGGCCAAGATATACCTGTCTAAGATAGAGCAGATCAGGACCCATTTAGGAATATAAAACATAATGTCCTAGCCTTAGTCCTTGGCCAAGATATACCAGCCTAAGATGGAGCAGATCAGGGCCCATTGAGGAATATAAAATATAATGTCCTAGCCTTAGTCCTTGGCCAAGATATACCAGTCTAAGATAGAGCAGATCAGGGCCCATTGAGGACTATAAAACATAATGTCCAAGCCTTAGTCCTTGGCCAAGATATACCAGCCTAAGATGGAGCAGATCAGGGCCCATTGAGGACTATAAAACATAATGTCCTAGCCTTAGTCCTTGGCCAAGATATACCTGTCTAAGATAGAGCAGATCAGGACCCATTTAGGAATATAAAACATAATGTCCTAGCCTTAGTCCTTGGCCAAGATATACCAGCCTAAGATGGAGCAGATCAGGACCCATTTAGGAATATAAAACATAATGTCCTAGCCTTAGTCCTTGGCCAAGATATACCTGTCTAAGATAGAGCAGATCAGGGCCCATTGAGGAATATAAAACATAATATTCATCTGTGAAAGATTATGTCAACCAAGACATGAACATCATTTTTCATTACAGGTTCTACAAAGAGTTCTCTTTTGGATATCATGCATTATCTAAACTAACTAATAATTCTAGGATTGTGTTCTGAATGTTATCGACAAATCCCAGTGGACTGTGACCTGAGTCCACCGAAAGATCTGTTGGTCAATTAAATTTTATAAGTTAAATGGACCGACAGTCCACCAAAATCTTCAACCACATCATTTTCAAAATTCTGAGATATTATGAAAACATGTGTACTTAACTAAACAAGACTATGCTTTACAACCTTTTGCTTAACCCAACCACTCATAACACCTCTGTTAGCCTTCCAACCGTCTGTATCAGAATGCCAAAATCATGCGGGTGCGGTAAAATTTGGTCCGGATATTGCCAGCTTTGGAGACCTAAGGTCCAGTGTTTTAAAACTTTCTTTTGTGAAAACTGCTTTGGGTAAAATTTTGGTTAGTGAGGCTTCCTTAAACTGCATCTAAGTGTTTCAGGCTCCTAGCAATTTTAGGTCCTGTAATAAAACAGAAAAATATTTAAGTTTTATTACCACTGTCTCTTTTTTTTTTTATTTCAGGTGATTCTGTCAAAGGAACATCCAAAAAATCTGTGAACGAGGAACAGACAAGTGTTACAATGGCAACAGATACTGTAGAGGCAGTTGTATGTAATGTGGATGATCTCAAGTCAGGAGAGTAAGTACTCCCCCAGACCCCTGAAGTATTTTAAAGGACATGAGCAGGTCAAAGAATTAAAAGGTTAAAGGTCAAGATTAGGTCAAAGAGTTACTGGGTAAAAGGTTAAAATTGGGTCAAATAATTTAGGGAATGTTTTCAAGGGTATGTCAAAGAATTGATGTGTTAAATGTCAAGATTTGGTATAAGTCATGTGTTATAGGTCAAGATTTGGTATAATTCATGGTTTAAAGGTCAAGAGTTGGTATAATTCATGGGTTAAAAGTCAAGATTTGGTATAATGCATAGGTTAAAGGTCAAAAGTTGGTATAATTTGTGGGTTTAAGGTCAAGACTTGGTATAATTCATGGGTTAAAGGTCTATGAGTTGGTATAATTCATGGGGTAAAGGTCAAGAGAATGTCAATAAATTAAAAGGTTAAAGGACTAGGGTATGTCAATTAATCAATAAAGGCCAATAAAATAGGCATAGGATCCTTATTAAATATTGCATTTTTAAGGATAATAGTTAATGTAGCTCAGATAGAAATATAAAATATCAACTTTTATTTCTCTGTATTTCAGAATGAAGGAGGTGGATGTTGGTGGTGCAGGCACGGCTCTATTGGTACGAGATGGAGATGATTTCTTCGCCATCGGCCACAAGTGCTCTCATTACGGAGCACCACTTGTCAAAGGTACTGTCATTTATGTTTAACTTTGTAAAATTTGTTCTTTCTTCTTGCTTTTTTTTATAGGATAAGGGGTTTAAAGAACTTGGCCACAGTTAAGCAAATGTACATGACACATAGGACTATAAAATTGGCACTTCTTTTTTCTTGAATTATTGCGCCACTATTGAGTCAATCTGTGCATGACTGATATTTGTGAATCTATGACTATATATTCTTCCAACCTAACGCAAAATGTTGTCATAGAAAGTATAGATAGCATAAACACATTCTCTAATAATTTTGTTCTGGTCAGCTTTTAATTTTACTCAGTGTGTGTGGGTGTGTGTGAGATAAAAAAATTGTGGAAAAACAGTTTAAGCACTTTCATTTGCAAGTGAAAAAAAAAATGATTTTTTTATATTTTTTTTGCAACATTAACCCGACATGCTGGGAGTACTGACTAAGATCCGTCTTAGTGCAATCTATAAAACACACCACATATACCCATTATTACAATAAACCCCAAATTGACCCAATCTGCAGCTTCCCCACACCTGCTGTTAGGGAAATATTCGGGTGGATGTTATCCAATGATAACTATCTCTATGACTATAAATCTTTGTTAGGGCTAAATAAATTATTTTCATAGTTTGGCTTTTTTTCCCCTTTAACTGATCATCCCTAATCATACCTTACAGTCAACTTGATATATTGTAGGTGTGTACTGTAATGGCAGAGTTCGCTGCCCCTGGCATGGCGCCTGTTTCAACGTCAAGTCAGGAGACATTGAGGAATTTCCTGGTCTTGATAGCGTCCCTGCTTATAAGGTAAGTTAAACTTTCCACTTATAACATATTTTGTATTGATACTTATTATTTCCCTGATACATCTTCATATCCCAATTTGTTGAATAGGGGCGCCCGTGACATAGTGGTAGAGTCACTGACTTGTCACTCCTCTGACTGCTTTATCTCTCACCGCATGGGTTAGAGTCCCATTTGGGGCTAAGGTCTTAATGTGGGAAGGAATTCCAGCTGATTTGCGGTGCACCAGTGGTTCTACCCAGATATTTGTCTGGGGTCTTCCTCAACCAAAGAACTGGATATTGCTATAATGATCATAATTGGTTACTGCGATGTTATCCCAACAACAAAACAAAACAGACAAGTTGTAGAATGTTTACCAGCTTTTATTACACAAGCAACTTCTGGCTTTATTTTTTTGTCATTAATCATTTACTTGCTAAAAAACTTAATAAGGATTAAGTATGTTTCATGCTTATGGGATTAATATTGTTTCCATTAAGGACAAGGTTAAATTAAATTTTCTTCCTCAGCAACTTAGTCATGCCCTGCATTTCTTTAACCAGTAGTCTTTCTATATTTCCATAAATGTGCATTTCTTTCTGCCTTGCTAACCACAAACCTAGCTGTGTACTGTTACCAACCACATATCCTTGCTGTTTCCTATACCAGGTTGAGGTAGCTGATGGCAAGGTGAAAATTTCTGCCGAGAAATCTGCGCTGACAAACTTAAAACGGGAAAAGGCCATGTGTAAGAAGGGGTCTGGTTCCCAGAGTGTTCTCATCATAGGTGGGGGACCAGCTTCTGTGGCCTGCGCTGAGACCCTTCGTCAGGAGCGCTTCCTGGGAGACATCACCATAGTAACCAAGGATAAATACATCCCATATGACAGGATTAAACTGAGCAAGGTGAGGTGTGTTTTATATTGAATGGGGATTCTGTGACCTGATAGTCAGAGAATTCCCAAATCTCTCATTATTTTTGGCATTCTTTTAAAACAAAATGGTGGTTCCTGTTACAGGCTGATGACAGCCTATTATGAATAAAACCTCAGTTTCTCACTGCATCTAGGCTCAGAACCTTATACTTCAATCAAGTGCTCAGTTGTCCTTTTTCGCAGTAGGGGTTCAAGTCCAATTCAGGGAGAAGGACTTTATGTGGGAAGGTCTTCAAGCTGTCCAGCGAGATGTCAATAGTTCTACCCAGACATTTGTCTGTGGTCTTCCTTCACAAATATAACTGGCTGTTGCTATAGCAAATACAAAAAAAAATAGATATTTTTTCACCATAAATATGTATATATATCCAATTATCCATGGTAATTTTAGTTTTTGTTTCAAGAATATATTGCATTATTATTGAAAATTATATAGTTTTTTAACAGCTTTTGTTTTTATAAATTTGTATATTTCCCTGGCTCTTATTTTAGAATTCTGTTAATGATTTGTTTTCAGGCAATGGATATCAAGCCAGAAGCTATTGCCTTGAGGACGGCTGAATTTTATCAGTCCTATGATATCACAGTCAAGACAGACAAAGAGGTAAATATCTCTGATATGTTTCTCAAATGTACTTAATTGATAACATAAAAACACTGCAATAAAGGTGGGTCGGTTGTTTAGTTGCTTTTGGAATGATTTAAAAGCAGCAATACTTTCATAGTTTCATTTAAGATACCCATTTTTATATATTTTATTGATATCAAACAGTCAACCAGACCTTGTACCACAATCACGCGAGCTTCAGCTCCAGATTTGGGAGGCCATGGGTTCAAACCCAGACCATGGCATGCCATCAAAAAAAGGTAAAGCTCCCTTGTTTATGCTCAAGCAAATAAAAGGTTAGTTCCATGTCTAGTTGGCCAGATGCTGGGCTATATTTTCATCCAGTTGGATCCGTATCTGGAGATGTTAAAGATTGTTGGTAGGATGGTGAAACAACAGACAAGATAATAAGTCAATAAAAACACAATGGATGAAAGTTGTTTGGTGTCCACATATTTTCTATACATTACACTAATTTTATAAATTTTTCAGGTGAAGTCTGTGGACACAGCCAAGAAGACGGTACAGTTTGTGGATGGGTCCGCTCTGCAGTATACTTCCCTGATGGTAGCAACTGGTGGCAAGTAAGTTAGTTTTCCTACATGAAGATAAGTTACACCAACTGTCTGCACACTGCTTGCAACTTATTTGGGTGGAAGACGACCTCAGACAATATCTCATATAAGTAGAATAGAAAGAGTTCAGATGGTAGGATGCTTACTTTTTACTTCAGAGTCCCCAGCCCCTTACTGTGTGTGTTTAAGCCACGATTGGGGTATAATTGTGTTAGCTGCCGGGTATTTTAAAAAATGGGTGTTGTGTTTTTCAAAAACAAAACATACTTAAATATCTTACTTGAAGAACTGACACACTTCATGATAGAGAACAAGGTGGTGCCTGTGGTGTAGAGGTAGAGTTGCCGATTTGTAACTACTCTGACTGCTAAGACTTTCACTGTGTGGTTTCGAGTCCTGTTTGGGGGAGAAGGACTTATTGTAGGAAGGTCTTCCAGCTGACTTGCTGTGTGCCAGTGGTTATATCCAGGCAATTCTATGGGGTCTTCCTCCACCAAATAGCTGGACGTCGCTATAATGATCATAATTGGTCACTGCTATGTTTTTCAAAAATTAAACAAAACAAGTAGAGAACAGAAAGCATTGCAACAGTTTTTAATTCATTTAAAGCTAAAGATTTTACAATAGTTTTGTTCTATGTATGCAGGAGTAAATGTGTAGTTAGAATTGGATGGTTCTATGTATCCTGGACTTAATCTGACCTGGGACCAGGCCGCTTTTATGCACCTCAATCCTCTTTCTCCATCCATAATGTTCATTCCCTGATTGCCATTTCAAAACCTAATTTAACATAAAGCACAAACTCCAAAATGAATGTCGACATTTAATTTGGAAAATTGCAGTGATAACACTTGTATATACCTAATGAATTCCACAAACTATCCTTTACAGAACAGAAATTTATCTACATATCACACCGGCCGCAATAGCTCAAGTGGTAGAGCGTCAGCTTGCCGATCGGAAAGTCGAGGGTTCAAACCCCGGCCGGGTTAAACCAAAGACTTTAAAGTTGGTAGTAGTAGCTTCCCTCCTAACGCTCGGGGCTAAGGGGATAGCACTATGCCTGACTCGTCGGTGTCATTACAAAGGACCAGCCGGTTTCAGTCCCTGGGTACCTCATAAATGCCCCTGTGCTATAATGATAGAAATCTTGCTGCACAGTATCGTCAAAAATGCCGGCAAATTTTATCCCTCTGCATATCACTGATAATGCCTACAGTACTTTACACCTACAAAATACATGTCATGACAACGTCAATCTCAAAACAATTTCAGCAACATGTCACTTCTTTCACTATAAACTATAAAAAATCTGTGTGTACACTTCGGTAACCCAAAACTGAACGACTTCACTGCGATATACAGCACAAAAATCTCATGCAAAAACAACCAACTTAAAACTGCCACCTGATGGTTACTTCATTTTAAACAAGGGAAACTACTTTTCCTCTAATTCATACCTTAAATAAAAGATAACTATAAATTTTTGCAGGCCCAGAGTCCTTCCAATACCTGGGGTGGAGCTAGAGAATGTCTTCTCTCTCCGTACACCCGATGACGCCAACAATATTGCCAAAAATGCAGCGGGAAAAAATGTAGTCATCATTGGGTCCTCTTTCATTGGTAGGATTCCTTTTGTTTTCTGAATAATCTATAGCTCGTGCAATATTTAGCACACATTATGTGAAAAATGATTTTTTTTTTAGGTGAATAAATTACTGAATAACATGCTCAAAATTAGTTAACCTATTTATAACTTTATATTATATTAGAAATTTGTAAGCATAAAGGTTTATGATTTTAATTTTATTTTAAGCTTTATATATACGTGTTAAGAGAAATAAGTGATTAACATAAACTTTAGTCACACTTTCTAGTATATATGCATGTATATTGACGTTCAGTGTTCTTCGTATATTCTTTTTGTGAGACATTTTATAGCCTTATTGTCGCATTAGTGTTTGTTTTGTTTTTTGTTTCATTGCACTTGTACAATTACAATCATATTGGCACTGTCTTGCTGTTGCTGGAAGAGAGCCTCAGACTTAGGTCTTGGTAGAACCACTGACGCACCACAAGTTAGCTGAAAAATCTCTTCCACATTAAAGTTCTTGCCCCGACAAAGACTCAAACCCAAGTGGCTGAGGCAAGACAGTGTCTCCTAACCGCTCGGCCATGGGTGCCTCCTCTCACGTAATTGTACTTATAAATATAAAGATGATCATTGAAAAAGGCATTGTCAGATTATTATAATTCAATGTTTAATGCCAATATGGTGGTTTATTTGTTGTAAAAAATGTTTTTGCCTTTCTTTAATGATGTGAAACCTCATTTCAGATCTAAATCATGAAGCTTCATTAACATGTTTTAGGAATTAACAGCTTTGCCCATATTTATGAAGCATTTTAATATAATATCAAAGAATGTTTGTATATTAGCATATACAATTAACAGCCATCTTAAATGGCTATTAATATTTATATTTGAAAATGGGTATCTTCCCTTTATGTAGCAATAATACATAAAATTCTTTTACTGAAGAAATCTCAATATTTAAAGATAAAAATGCTAATATACCAAATATATTAATTCAAAATGCTTTGTGTGCAGTTTTGTGGATGCATCTAGTAAAGAGAATATATACACACACATTGATACACAATTGTACATATTTGACACAAAGTCAGATACTGGCCTATTTATTTTATCATCACTTTCATACTGTGTGAAACCCAAAAATGCTGCTTATGGAGTAATACTTAATCAAATGTGGAAATATATTACTGTACCTACCATATATACATAACTCATTGAAGTACTCGGCAGTTTTTTTCTGCCACTATGCTTTTGCAGGGTTGTTATGATAGAAGACAAAGTACAATATAATATTAATGTTTTCTGCTTATATCTTTACCAAACCCTCTTTTCTTATCTTACATGTTGTTATGCTAGGTCTTATAATGCTTAGTATAGTATTTTTTTAATTTCTGAATCAAAATCAAAACTGAGTGTTTGTTATTTACTGGCTATTGCTGTCTCTGATATTTTTTAAGAAATTTGTTGATGTGCATTTGTTGTGTGACTGAATATACTTAAACCAGTTCGACTATATTTGTGGTACAATATTTTATAGGTAAAGTCAAGTAAGAGACACAAGTTGTCAGCTATCACTATAAATCTCTCTTCTTCTGAAAATTGTGCTCCTGAGAGTCTAGAAACGTATCTTAGAATGAATTAACTAATTAACATTTATTATTTTGCAAAATTCAAATCATATAAAAATAAGCATGATTATTCTAGCAACATCAAGCTTTTATTTAGTTAACCCCTTTATTCATAGAACATGTGTAGAAATTTGAAAATTCATATAATTTGGTTTTCAACAAAAATCCTGGTTATTAGATTGGGGGTATGGCGGCTGGGTAGTCGGGCTGGCGAGCAGATTCAAACAGAAGGTTTCTGGTCAATAACTTAAATTTTTGAAAAACCAATCTTGCTGAAATGTTTGGATATAGCAAGCTTGCATGAAGACCTAACTTGGGATTAGATTTGGGGCCAGCCAAGGTCACGGTTACTGAAAATAGAAAAACAGTTTCCCGTCAATAACTTCAGTTCGGATCTTGCTGAAACTCTGGGTATAGCAAGCTTGCTATCCTAGCCTGGGATTGGTTTTGGGGGCCATTAGGGTCAAGGTCACTGTTACTTGAAATAGACAAACAGTTTCCGCTTAATAATTTATGTTAAATTGTTGAAAACCTGTTTTTGTGGCCTGGCTAGTTTTTTGTTATTCTTTTGAAAAACTTTGAAGTATTTTTTTGAATATGTGTATGTTAAGTGTATAATTAAAGATCCCAACCTTAAGACCGGCCGCAATAGCTCAAGTGGTAGAGCGTCGGCTTGCGGATCGGGAGGTCGCGGGTTTAAACCCCGGCCAGGTCAAACCAAACACTTTAAAGTTGGTAGAGGTTGCTTCCCTCCTAACACTCGGGGCATTCCTAACAGCATTACGCCTGACTCGTTGGTGTCAGTATAATGGACCAGCTGGGTTCAGTCCCTGGGCACCTCATAAGTGTCCCTGAGCTGTAATGATAGAAATGTCGCTGCACAGTATCGGCAAAAATGACGGCAAATCCCTGACCTTAAGTAGTCTACAAATAACCCTTAGTTGTGCAGGTCTTCCAATGATGAGAATGATTACTGCAATTTGCTTAGCAAAGGCATAAAAAAGGCGTATCTATGAATGAAAGGGTTAAGCTTATTAAAAAATAAATTGAAAACTTGGCATTTAGCTGCTACCTAACAATAACCATCATCATTTTTTATAAAACTAAAAAGGATTGTGGTACTTGTAGGCATGGAAGTCGCTGCATTTCTAGCAGACAAGGCCAAGTCTGTGTCAGTAGTTGATGTGATCAAAGTGCCCTTCCAGCTTGCTCTGGGGGAGAAAGTGGGCGGAGTTATTCAAAAGGTACTCCCAGAAGAGGGCCCCTTGTCCAAAATGTACATTGGAGTTTCTCCCCTTGGTGCAAAATTTCAGGTAGACTGGTTTAAAAAGACTTTATTTACCATTTAACTAAACCCAATAAAGACAGATTTTTTTATTCATTTGGCTTTCTTGATAGATATCAAATACGTTTTTTAAAATAAAGCAGACTTTTTTTCATAAAGCAATTCTAGGTATTGCAAACCAAAGTGGAAGATGGTGTATATTTTTATCAAGTAAATGCTCTGATAAACTTTCGTTGTCTATAATCACATATTTTGCTATTAACCAGCCTACAGGGATGGTACATATCTTTTATTCTTTAATTATTTATTTTTAAACCAGTCTAATCAACCAACCACAAGGCTAGCATATACTCACTCCGCATGATTGTTCTATGCAGACTGTTACAGTAGAGTTTTCCATTTGCTGATCATTTTGCTGTACAGACTACCCTTACATGTACATAAAGGTGGGCTCTCTATTTAAACAATAGATAATGAATTTATGAGTTTGGCCAAAAGTGAGTTTTTGGAAGAAAAGAAAGAACTATTTTGTATATAAAGAAAGCTTCCAATGTGATAGGATTACTAATCCCAAACCTGACTAAAAATGTTATCCTTAAAAGTGCCCTAACATTTGTGATTATAAAATTCTTATTTACCAACAAATAAAGCTGTAATGACATTTTTTTATTCTGGCTTTTATTTTTTTTCATTTAGAATCAATTGTAATATCAATTGGGCATTGTTTAGACGTTTTCAGTTTAATAGTATCAATATGTTCAATCGTTATTCTTCTATGCCAGAGTCAGAAAAAGACTTAAATGCAAAATGTACAGTCAATTTTGGAAGGGTCGCTTGAAGATGAACACAGATATTTTTCTATTATTGGCACATTTGTCAACAGATTCTTTATAACATTATAATGATGTTATCAATTAAAATAGTCTCCATGTTACCTCAGGGAAGTGGCTTATTTTTAAATGCATATTACATTTAGTGGTGATTTTTATAACCGGAGATCACATTTATATCTAGTAAGACCGCTTGGGCATGTTATTTTTTGTGTGATTCAGTAATATAGGATTATGGGTTGCCCTTTTCTTGTGTATTGACAAACAAAATGTTTTGGATACTGATGTAAATTTTTAAACCCTTTTCCAGAGGAATTTTAGGACATATACCAAATATTGGATTTTTAAAGTCATGCTTTAAAGCAGGACAGGCAGGAACCTTCCTTTTAACTAAATGTTTATATAAGCATCTTTATTTCATTGCACCAGTAATGATCTCAACAGGAGAACTCTATTGTATTATGTATAAACCTAATATATAGCAGGGTTTTTTTCTGTTGGACAGAGGCTGTTATGTCATTATGTGTTACTTGTCATTCACACAGTGCTTCTTGTTACGTCTAATAACAATGTCTTGTTGACTGTTTACGTTCCTGTATTGCTGAATATTACCTAGTATAACTTCTTCACTTGTTTATGTTTATCAAGTGTTGTAGTAACAATTATTTGTATGTTCATGCATAATAACAATTTTCTTTGTGTTGCTGAAAAAAACAGCAGATCTCTCCCCAGCTAAAGCTTGTTTATGGGGATATTTTATCTTAAAAAAACACACACACAAATAAATGACCATTTTTTTTTTGTAACAATGTATTAGTAGGGAAATAAAATAAAAGAAGTGTCATATTCTCTGTTAACAGATATCAAGGACAACTGTTGCAGATAAACTGTTGTTTATATATTTTTATTTTACATGAACCATCATTTTTTACTCTATTTCATTCCTCTTTCATAGTATTGAACATAATCAAAAGATTAGAAGTTGAGAGTCATTTTCTGATGGAGAGGAGGTCATGGTCTCCCTAAGCTTGTTATGTCACGAACACCAAGTTTTACCAGGAGAATCTGTATTCTTGCGCTTTTTTTCATGCACCCTCTGGGAGGCGGCTTATATATAAGTTGGAATTGCATTTAGTGGTGCATTTTTATCATAACATTTATGTTTAGTAAGACGGCTTAGGCATATTAATTTAAAAATTTGATGTTTATCTGTGTAATTGTCTTTCATATTAACATGGAAAAAAATAGAACTACTTTTTCTTGTGCTGGAGAAAAAAAAATGTAATTGTTAGGGTTGATGTCTTCTTGTGTAAAGCTGTTACAACAAAGATATAAACACAACATCGGTAAAGATTGTTTTTTGGACATTTTACAACAAATTTACAAGAAGTAAACACATCTTTAAATGAGCCTGTTAGTGGGATGTTTATCCCTCCGAAGAACCAGACAAAGAAATTAGCTGGGATTTAAAGATGATATCCGACAGTTTGGACCAAAGATAAACATCTTAGTAAACCATTGTTATCTGATCAGATCTCGCAAAATGCTGTTTATTGATCTCCTACACCTGTCTGAAAAGTGAAACATATTGCCACAATTGTCATTACAAACATGTATTTCCTATCTGAGCCATGCTGCACAGTTAGCTATTTTTAAACCAAGAAAACATGTGACCACTCAAGTGGTAGCTCATCCACATCATCCCCTGTGACGTCAATGTCTATTCTTAGCAGGAATCCCAATAGTTGTTATTTATAGAAGTGAAAAGAATGAACATTTTAAGCATTGATTAATGAGTTTTACTGCCCTAAAATTGAGATTCTGTTGAAAATTGTCAAAGCTGAGACTGAGAATGTTTTTTTATACAGAAACTATGTACAAATACCCCAAACAGAGGTCAGATATTGTTACAAATATTATATATAAGCAAACTGTTGGTTATCACCTTTAAACCATACTGGTTGAGAACAGAAGAGTCGTTAGAAGTAGCCCTACATTTGTAGCCAATCAGAAGCTATGAAAATTTAAATACCTCGGCGATTTATTTCAGTAGAACTCATTTCTATTTTCTTTTTTACAATGAACAAAATAGATCAATATATTTTACAAAATGGTTTAATTTTTAACTGCGATTGTGCAACAAACCACACACTCTGGCTTGACTCCTCCCCTTGTGACACGTCAAGACAATTGACAGTTTGATTGACAGTTTTATAGGGCAGATTAATGTCATTTTGGTAGAACAGGTAGAAGTGATACGGGGACTTCTAAGTTGGATAGAATTTATTAAGACATTTCCATAAAAAAATAGAAACCTCTTAATAGACTTTATCCAATATGTATAAATCAGGTTAACACAGACTCCTGCATTGCATGAAAATGGTTTGTAACTGTATTATATAGAAACATAGAAACACATGTTTGCCATCAAGCACTTAGCTTTTTCCTATCCAGGTTGTTGACACACAAAACTAAGTTCCCTGAAACACAAACCAAGATTATAAAACTTTGAACCTATGACCAAGACTACTTTCGTAGCTAAAGAGTTACAATCATCTCATTGGTTGTCTGAATTGGCCAAGTTTTGTTTAAATCTTTTCTAATTTTTTTAAAAGGGTTGAAATAATATAAGGCCTGTTAGCTCATGCTTTTTAATAAATCTAAGCATTTTGTGTGGTTGTTATCTACAAGTCTTGTTTGGATTTTTGTTTCATTCTTTGCTCATTAAGTTTGTGTGCTGTTTTAAGCCACTTTGTCATAGTTGGTTAAATTTTCAATTTTAAAATTCTGTTTAACACCCTATAATGTTTCTGAACTGTGCATTCAGAAATATATGTCATGGGTGTACATCAGTCCAAAACATTATACTGATTGGCTTTATACTTATCAGGGTTGTCATCAGGAGGTGGCTGGCGGCCGATTTGACCGCCTCAAATGAAAATCGGGCCGCCTCAAATTTGAAAAAAAAAAAATTGGTCAAGAGCATGCTCCTGAACCCCACCTTAGCAACGCTTCAAACCTTAGGCGCTCGCATAGCCTAGCCTCCTCAAAAGTAAATTGAGCCTGCTCAAAATATTTCTAGTGACAACCCTGCTTATGCAATAATTTAAAGTGCGATAGTTTTTTGTGTCATCTAACTATGCAAAACTGTAGCATGGTAGCTTTCCGATTTGGAGACAGAGCTTTTAAAACTTGCCAAGCCTGTGTAACCTATGTCACATTTATTCCTTTGTTTAGGGCTAGAAGTAGCATCTTACGTCTCAAACAAAGCTGCCAGTGTTCATGTTTTGTGTAGAGGAACGTGTCCACTAGAGCATGTGTTTGGCAAGAAAGTGGGTCATGTGTTTCGCAAGGTAACCAGTATGTAGTGCTTTGGTAGCATAGTAGCAGGCTGATGCATTGACTTTTTTTTTTATTTGTGTGTGTCTTCGTGTGATACATATTTAGGATGTAGAAACTGTAGATTAGTTCTCTTCTATCATTAAAGCATTATTTTTTTTATCTTTAAAAAAAATCTGATATTTTTTGTTATAGTTGTGTTTATCTTTAAGTACATGTAGTGAAATTTCTGGTTCGCACTTCCTGCATTTTCCTTTCCATAATTTAGTATTTTATTCGATATTTTATTTTTATTTGTTCTTTCCCATGCTTTCTTTTTCCCTTTTTCACACTGTTTTTTTCTTTGCATACAGTAAACGTCATACAGATTCTACTCTTTGCAGCACACCTTGAAATAACAAAATATACCCTGAGTTATCCTTTACATGTATTATTAGATACAATATATACAATATATAACTGTTGTACATTTTTCTTGTATATTTTTTTTATTTCACTTACATTTTAGCTAAAAATTGATCTTTGAACTGCCAAATAGTTTGCATGAAGTAGATTCTAGCAAGACAATGTTTTCACACTAGTTTGTATGCTAAGAAAATGGCCTTGCATAGATAGAACTACATTGACCTTGCATGCATATGCATTTTAAATGAAAAGAAAATAGAAATTTTACTTAATGTGGGAAGGTCTTCCAGCTGACCTGCGGTGTGCCAGTGGTTCTACCCAGACATTTGTCTGTGGGTGTTCCTCCACCAAGTAACTAGACATCGCTATAATGATCATAATTTGTTGCTGCGATGTATTTCAAAAACAAAGATACGAAATGTCAGTTGGAAATAGAATGGAAAAATAACTTCATTCATATTCAATAACAACAACAAGGCCATTTTCACATCAGTGTTTTATCTTATTTTTCACAACACTTTTACTTTTTATGTCAATTTTCTACTAATTGCATTTGTCACATTGTTGTTGTTTTTTTCTTTGTTTCTATTAATTTAATTTTTTCAAAAGATTTAAAACAAATTTCTTCATATAACATAATAAAAGGATTTATTTACTGTCTAAGTCTTATTATATAATTTTAAACATATGAGCTCCCTATCTCAATTATTAATGTTTTTGACAGTTTTTGTAGTTTGTTCTAAGTTAATAAATGATTTTTTTTACAAGAATTAATTATTTTAATAACAAACCTACTTAATTGTATTTTACAATGATCTTTTCTCAAATCTCAGATAAAATGAATAATTTATGTATCTCTATCTATCCAAGTACAGTAATGGCATCCACAGTATTGCAAACAGCTAAATATAATTATGTTCTTATTATTCCTTATTACTCCAGATGCATGAAGAAAAGGGAATCAAGTTCCACTTCCAGGCAGGAATTAAGGAGTTCCGAGGGTCCGATGGGAAAGTTTCTGAGGCTGTGTTGTCAACAGGAACAACTATTCCTGCAGATATCGCTATCCTTGGTGTAGGTGGGTAGAACCAGGGCTAAACTTTCTTGTTAACTCTCATCCTGCTTAACACATGAGTTGATATGTCGTATGGCGATTATGTAGGTCCATGGGTAGCTGCCTGGTCAGGATCTGCACTATTTGCTGCTCAGTCACTTGTAATATTTTGCATGTTTTATAGTTGAAGGATGAATTGTCCAAGCATTACAGTCATTAAACATGGTATTTTTAATCTTCTGTAAAACTTGTGGTTTTCATGAATTTCAAACATCATTGACAGTATAAAGCAATAGGTAAAGGTGCCATTGGAAAATAAGTATACCCGACAGGTCGCAATAGCTCACATGGTAGAGTGTCGGCTTGCAGATCGGGAGGTGGGGGGTTCAAACCCCGGCCAAGTCAAACCAAAGACTTTAATTTGGTAGTAGTGGCTTCCCACCTAACGCTCTGGGCTAAGGAGACAGGATTAGGCCTGACCCATTGGTGTCAGTATAATGGACCAGCTGGGTTCAGTCCCTGGGTACCTCATAAGTGCCCCTGTGCTATAATGATAGAAATGTCGCTGCACAGTATTGGCAAAAATGCCGGAAAATCCCAATCCCTATATATATTCCTTGATCAATGACCTTGTAATGTTTGGAGAATTAGCAGTTCAACCTACGACTACAATAATTGTTATCAAATAATGAAGATTTTGTGACACTCATTAATAAATTAATCATGATAAAGGCTAGAAAGGTCTTTAGGTAGAGCATCTATTTAAGACATGGAAGGTGTTGTGCAGAGAGTATTTGCATGTGTTTGAAGAAAAAAAATTAAACTTACTTGACTTAAAATAGATTTAAATTCTTTCAAATACTCCTAAATACTGCTACTTCCTGCATAATAAATGCCTTGGGTTTGCTCCCAGGTCCTAACACAACAAAATCATTCAATGTTCAAGTCATTGCTTCAGTGGCACATAGTAGAATCTGACTGCTGATGTTGCCATCCTGTGTGTAGATGGGTAATAAGAAAGTTTGAAAAATGAATTATTATACCATATTTAACTACTATTTTTAAGCTCAGGTCTTCACTTGAAATAAATGCCTTGCATAATTTCGCAGTGTGATTATGCTCAAGCTCCAATTTTGATTGCTCAGTGTTTTACATAATGTATGAGAACAGTTCAATATAATATAGAGATGTCATAACTTTGTCTGGATATTACTGGTAGTGTATAAGGAATTGCAACATTATGCAATCGTAAGCAGTAATCTGGGAGTCAAAATTTGACTTTAGCCAAATCTCAACTGAGAAACGTTACTGCAATAAAGGCCATGTTACAATTGTCATGTTTTAGGGAAATATATAATTATTTTAGTAGTTATGATGGCATGTTTCGAAATCGATTATGTGTCCTAAACTTTTGACTGTTTGATTTTCAATTCAGAATGATTAGTAAATTCAAACTAATGTGTAACATAGAGATTTTCTATTTCAACTAAAATACAATTTTCCATGTCTCAGTAATTATAAACTCATTTTGTATTTTGCAACCTATAACAATAATGTGCTATTCATTGTTTTCTTACTAAACTCTGGCAAAAATGTCCTTTAATCACAATAAAGACTAACATAAAGTTTGTGGCCCGGCATAACTGAGTGTCATCCCAGACAACAAAATCTTTTTACCGGACCTGGTAGTGCAATCAGTAGACCGTTGGCTCCAGGTACAGGAGGACTCGGTTCGATACCAGGCCCCGACATACCAAAGTCGTTAAAAATGGTAGTGGTATAACTCTTTTGCTTACGATCAAGCAGATATAAGGGTAGTTCCACGACCAGTTGGCCCAGTGTCAGGATAATGTGACTGGGTGTAGTATCATGCCAGGTGTTCATGGCATGCTATACACAGTGAAAGCAGCACTATATCTGCTTCAAGTGGACACTGTCTCCAGTTAACTAAAATACTGTTGGTGGGACGATAAACCCAATAAACAAAGAAACAAAATGATTTGATTGTTTTTTCTTGAACACATTTCAGGCGTTGTTCCTGCCACAGAGTTCCTGAAGGACTCTGGCATTACAATGACAGATAGGGGATTTGTTCCTGTAAATGAGGTCAGTATCCACTCAATAATGGATCTTGTATTTTAAGCTTGATTATTCTGTGAACAAGGAGAACTTTTCCAGACATTTGTCTATAGTCCTCCTCCATCAAAGTGGCTGGTTGTGGCTGAAATGGCCTTAATTGATCACCACGATATACATGTTTATTTAAAAAACTACTGGATTAGTGAATAGGGGGTGCTTCTTATCTTTGTGTGCGTCCTATCAATAAGACTTTACGGTAGTGAAAAACAAGAATGATTCCACTAGCAATCGGCAGAGCATCGGCTCCAGAGAATGGGAGGCCCGGGTTTGACTCAAAGTCATTAAAAATGGTAGTGGTATAGCTCCCTTGCTTATGCTATACTATTGCTTCCTCTGAAGGCTTCTCAAAGGGGAGGTATGGGAGGCCTCGGGTTTGATACTGGCCGCGACATATCAAAGTCGTTAAAAATGGTTGTGGTGTCAGGATAATGTGACTGGGTGTGGTATCATGCCAGGTGTTCACGGCATGCTATACACATTGAAGGCAGCACTATATCTGCTTTAAGAGGAAACTGTCTCCAGATAACTGAAATACTGTTGTAGGGACGATAAACCCAATAAACAATAAACAAACATAAAACGATTCCACTCACCTAATCCTTATGTTGAAGTTTTATGAATAACTCTGAAGCTTATATTTAATGTATCTCAACAATTAGTGCTTGGATGGGACTTAAGCTTTAGATATATCTACCCTGTGATAATCTGATAAATTAAACTTGATACTTTTGGTAGGTTTCATTTCTTGAGATGAAGTATCCTGGTTTAATTAAGAAGGTTTGGTGAAAATGTATATACTTGCAGGTTTAGGTTTTTGTTTAAGTACTTTCAAGCTTTATATTATATGTTTATACATTATTTAAACATATTACTACCTGTGACCTGGGATCCTGTGCCCAAGCAGTTGGAGTTGGCAACTTGTAATCTCTCAACCCCTCACGACCGGCCACAATAGCTCAGGTGGTAGAGCGTCGGCTTGCGGATCGGGTGGTCGTGGGTTCAAACCCCGGCCGGGTCAAACCAAAGACTTTGAAGTTCGTAGTAGTGGCTTCCCTCCTATCGCTCGGGGCTAAGGGGACAATTATGACCATAATTGTGTTGGTGCAGTGTAGCACAAAACTCCTCTTTTTCTTTGTCAAAACATACAACAAGTGACTTTTCACTCATTACTTTTTTATAGGTGCTTGTGTTATTTTTGTATTGTTTTTCATCTGTCTACAGTTCATGGCTACAAATGCAGCAGATGTGTTTGCAGCAGGTGACATTGTGGAGTTTCCACTCTTCAGTGTTGGAGGGAAGAATGTCAACATTCAGCACTGGCAGATGGCACATGCTCATGGTATTTTTGTTTACATAATAAACATAAATACATCAACAGTGCATTCTTGATGTGTCTAAACTGCTGAGTCTGATTAGAATACTTTGACACTGATACAAGTTGAAATATAATAAAGTTGTAAATTGTGTTAACTTTTTAAGAGCTGAATGTTAAAAATCAATTTGTGCATGAATATTTAAAAGGGCTAAAATTCAATATTATTATATGTACTTATACAGGCTTAATAGATTTAGTCATGTTCTAATGATAGTTAAATAAGTGTTTATTTTCATTCATTTCACAGGACGCTATGCTGCCTACAGCATTATGGGTAAAAAGGAGCCAATCAAAAGTGTCCCTTACTTTTGGACAGTGCAGTATGGGAAGAGTTTGAGATATACAGGTATAAATCTATCACAGGGGATTTTTTTCTCAAAAATACAAGTAAGATATAAAATTTCATTTCCAGGGTAGTGGGAAGGTCATCCAGCTGACCTGCATTGTGTTGGTGGTTTCATTTCTAGGACCACCCTTGGCCGAGCAGTTAGAGTCACTGACTAGACTCGCCTCAGCCCATCACCCCGTGGGTTCGAGTCCTGGTCTGGGCAAGAACTTTCATGTGTGGAGGTTTTCCAGCTAACCTGCGCTGCACCAGTAGTTCTACCCAGACATAAGTCTGGGGTCTTCCTCCACCAATAATTAGCTGGACATCGACAGTATGAGCATAATTTTGTCGATACGATGTAACAAAAAACAAAACAAACAAACATTTGTCAGGGATTTTGTTCCATCAGAACAAACAAATCATTATAATTGTGTTGCTGTAATGTACTTCAAAGAAATGAACTTACTGGGTAGAACCAGTACAATGTTATTATCTGCCTGAAGCAATGTGTAGTGAATAGTCTTGCTAAGAGAATAACATCATGTGTCATGTATGGGATTTGAACCAGGGACCCTCTGATTCTGAGTCCATTGCCTTAGCCAAAAGACCATGGAATGTTGTTTTAAAGACAGTTTATAACCTAGACTTATTTTTGCTAGATGGACTCTTTTATATAAAAGGAAGAATAAGATGTTTTCTTCAGGCATTATGTTTCCTCATTGACTCTCTTAATTGCTAGGAAATGAGCGATGACATTTTATTGTGTTAGCAACATTCAAGATTTAAGCAACGTCCAACCTTTCTTAAATAGAAATACATGAGCACACTTAGAGAACCATTTAACAAATAAGCAACATCTTGTATGTTTCTCATATGACTTCCTTTTTAAATCAAATGGAGATCGCTTTGTTTCATGTAGTGAGTTCTTGTTCCTTGTTTTCAAACATTTTTCCCTTCATCATCTTTCAGTTTTGTTATACTATTGCTTCCTCTGAAGGCTCCTCAAAGGGGAGGTTCTGGAGGCCCCGGGTTTGATACCGGCCGCGACATACCAATGTCATTAAAATTGGTAGTGGTATAGCTCCCTTGTTAATGCTTAAGCAAATATAAGGGAAGTTTCACGACTGGTTGGCCAGGTATCAGGATAATGTGACTAGGTGTGGTATCATGCCAGGCATGCTATACACAGTGAAGGCAGCACTATATTTGCTTCAATTGGACACTGTCTCCAGATAACTGAAATACTGTTGGCGGGAAGATAAATCCAATAAACAATCCTTAAAGGGGATTATGTCTGAACTAATATCGTCTCATTTTTCCACTTGTAATATGATATTATAACAAAATCAATATGAAAAATTTTCTGGTTTAATTTCCAGCTGCATGTGTCACTTTTTCAGGTTGGTTAATGTTGTTGGTATTTTTAACTAGTATTTGTTTCCTTATACTTTAGGTTATGGTCCAGGCTATGACGATGTTGTAGTGCATGGAAATCTGGATGAAGGGCAGTTTGTGGCATATTACACAAAGTAAGTATTTGTCTTTATTAAATTTCAAAATAACGCTTTAGTTTTTTTATGCCTCCTGCAGGGCAGCCTTGCACTTGCACGATCTATCCATCTGTTCACCCATTCTATAAATGGAGACTTAAATTCTGATTAAGTTGCCTTAAAAGACAAATGATGTCACTCTGTGGCCTTGTCTTTCCATTAAATTTCATTAACATGCGAATTAATTTCATAATATGTTTTGTATTAGAATGTATTTGTAATTCGGATATATGCATATTGGACGGGAGCGAAGGGCAGTGGGGCGCCTTTGGCGTAGTGGTAGAGTTGCTGATTACTAACTCCTCTGACTGCTTAGCCTCTCACCACGCGGTTTCGAGTCTCGTTCAGGGCAATGTATTTCAAAAACAAAACAAACAGCCTTCTCAGACAATGGACAGAGGCTGGATTATACTTTACTGATTATCATATGTAAAGAAAATTAGATTTATATTGCCAGGTAACATATTCCAGTAAGTAACTCCTAGTTTTTCCTTCTTATTTAAGAGTTGTTGTTTTTTCCCTTCCTTGCTCATGGTATCTTAAAAATATACTGCTAGAGAACCAGTAGAAGTAAAGCACAGTAGTATTTAAAAAAACACATTACTAAACTACACAATATAAATCCAACATCCAAACCATTGCCAATATGCTTTGTCCAAACAATGGTGACTTTAGTCATATTAAAGTTTTATTTATACATTTCTGTCATTCCAGAGGAGATGAGGTGGTGGCTGCAGCTAGTTTGAACTTTGACCCTATTGTCTCCCAGGTGGCCGAGATGTTCCAGTCTGGCAAGAAGATCACAAAGGAAGAAATCAAGTGAGATTTTAAGCCCTTTTTCTTGAAAAGAATGTTGAAGGGGTCTTGTCTGCCAGTTAGTTCATATCCGCCCCTTCTCCCATGAAACCCCCCCCCACCACCACAAAAAAAGAAAAAGATGCTTGCAACATATCTTGCTCTTCTGCAATTTGCAGCATAAACTTTCTTCAAAGCCTTTTCTTTACTAAAAATTGGTTTATTAGTAGGCTTTATATCAATTTTACTAAAAAGTCTTCTGAATTGGTAATATTGAACAAAACTGGCCAAGGTTATTTGATAATGTCAAATTAAACGAACATTGTTTATGAACTGTGGAAATGTAGCACTTTTCTGGATGGAAGAATGGTTTCATGCTAGTTCAAACCCCAGCAGGGTGAAACCAAAAACTTAAAAGTTGGTAGTAGTGGCTTCCCTCCTAATTCTCTGGGCTAAGGTGACAGCATTACGCCTGACTCGTCGGTGTCAGTATTATCAACCAGCTGGGTTCAGTCCCTGGGCACCTCATAAGTGCCCCTGTGCTATAATGATAGAAATTTCGCTGCACAATATCGGCAAAAATGCCAGCCAATCCCCTAAATGTTTGAGTAAAATTATGATTTTGTAAAATGGTTTTATGTAATTCTTTTAGGAAATTAGAGATTTTCATTTTATTTGCAAATCTTGGGAACTGTTAAAAATGTTGATAATCATGACAGGCAGGACCTTTAAGGGTTAATCCTGTCCATGTGCGCACAATCAAGAACTTGACATTTTATTTAAATTTGTGGAGTTAGTGGAGTTAAGTTTGACTACAGTTACTTTCCACTTACTATTGGTGGAGTTAAGTTTGACTTTGGTTACTGTCCACTCACTATTGGTGGAGTTAAGTTTGACTTCAGTTACTGTCCACTAACTATTGGTGGAGTTAAGTTTGACTTTGGTTACTGTCCACTCACTATTGGTAGAGTTAAGTTTGACTTTGGTTACTGTCCACTAACTATTGATGGAGTTAAGTTTGACTTTGGTTACTGTCCACTAACTATTGATGGAGTTAAGTTTGACTTCGGTTAATATCCACTCACTATTGGTGGAGTTAAGTTTGACTTTGGTTACTGTCCACTCACTATTGGTGGAGTTAATTTGACTTTGGTTACTGTCCACTAACTATTGGTGGAGTTAAGTTTGACTTTGGTTACTATCCACTAACTATTGGTGGAGTTAATTTGACTTTGGTTACTGTCCACTCACTATTGGTGGAGTTAAGTTTGACTTTGGTTACTGTCCACTAACTATTGGTGGAGTTAAGTTTGACTTTGGTTACTGTCCACTCACTATTGGTGGAGTTAAGTTTGACTACAGTTACTGTCCACTAACTATTGGTGGAGTTAAGTTTGACTTTGGTTACTGTCCACTCACTATTGGTGGAGTTAAGTTTGACTTTGGTTACTGTTCACTAATGGTGGAGTTAAGTTTGACTTCGGTTACTGTCCACTCACTATTGGTGGAGTTAAGTTTGACTTCGGTTACTGTCCACTAATGGTGGAGTTAAGTTTGACTTAGGTTAATGTCCACTAATGGTGGAGTTAAGTTTGACTTCAGTTACTGTCCACTAACTATTGGTGGAGTTAAGTTTGACTTCGGTTACTGTCCACTCACTATTGGTGGAGTTAAGTTTGACTTTGGTTACTATCCACTAACTATTGGTGGAGTTAAGTTTGACTTTGGTTACTATCCACTAACTATTGGTGGAGTTAAGTTTGACTTTGGTTACTATCCACTCACTATTGGTGGAGTTAAGTTTGACTTTGGTTACTGTCCACTCACTATTGGTGGAGTTAAGTTTGACTTTGGTTACTGTCCACTCACTAGTGGTGGAGTTAAGTTTGACTTCGGTTACTGTCCACTCACTTTTGGTGGAGTTAAGTTTGACTTCGGTTACTATCCACTAATGGTGGAGTTAAGTTTGACTTCGGTTACTATCCCCTAATGGTGGAGTTAAGTTTGACTTCGGTTACTATCCACTAATGGTGGAGTTAAGTTTGGCTTAGGTTACTATCCACTAACTAATGGTGGAGTTAAGTTTGACTTTGGTTACTATCCACTCACTATTGGTGGAGTTAAGTTTGACTTCAGTTACTATCCACTAATGGTGGAGTTAAGTTTGACTTCAGTTACTATCCACTAATGGTGGAGTTAAGTTTGACTTTGGTTACTATCCACTAACTATTGGTGGAGTTAAGTTTGACTTCGGTTACTATCCACTAACTATTGGTGAAGTTAAGTTTGACTTCAGTTACTATCCACTAACTATTGGTGGAGTTAAGTTTGACTTCGGTTACTATCCACTCACTATTGGTGGAGTTAAGTTTGACTTCAGTTACTATCCACTAATGGTTGAGTTAAGTTTGACTTCAGTTACTATCCACTAATGGTGGAGTTAAGTTTGACTTCAGTTACTATCCACTAATGGTGGAGTAAAGTTTGACTTTGGTTACTATCCACTAACTAATGGTGGAGTTCAGTTTGACTTCGGTTACTATCCACTAACTATTGGTAGAGTTAAGTTTGACTTTGGTTACTATCCACTAACTATTGGTGGAGTTAAGTTTGACTTCAGTTACTATCCACTAACTATTGGTGGAGTAAAGTTTGACTTCGGTTACTATCCACTAACTATTGGTGGAGTTAAGTTTGACTTCAGTTACTATCCACTAACTATCCGTGGAGTTAAGTTTGACTTTTGTTACTATCCACTAACTATTGGTGGAGTTAAGTTTTACTTCGGTTACTATCCACTAATGGTGGAGTTAAGTTTGACTTCGGTTACTGTCCACTAACTATTGGTGGAGTTAAGTTTGACTTTGGTTACTATCCACTAACTATTGGTGGAGTTAAGTTTGACTTCAGTTACTATCCACTAATGGTGGAGTTAAGTTTGACTTTGGTTACTATCCACTAATGGTGGAGTTAAGTTTGACTTTGGTTACTATCCACTAATGGTGGAGTTAAGTTTGACTTTGGTTACTATCCACTAATGGTGGAGTTAAGTTTGACTTTGGTTACTATCCACTATTGGTGGAGTTAAGTTTGACTTTGGTTACTGTCCACTCACTATTGGTGGA
Source organism: Sinonovacula constricta (assembly GCA_007844125.1). Classification (NCBI taxonomy): domain Eukaryota; kingdom Metazoa; phylum Mollusca; class Bivalvia; order Cardiida; family Solecurtidae; genus Sinonovacula; species Sinonovacula constricta. The sequence goes on along the minus strand of CM017571.1, from coordinate 7,572,158 downwards.
GTTAAGTTTGACTACAGTTACTGTCCACTAACTATTGGTGGAGTTAAGTTTGACTTTGGTTACTGTCCACTCACTATTGGTGGAGTTAAGTTTGACTTTGGTTACTGTTCACTAATGGTGGAGTTAAGTTTGACTTCGGTTACTGTCCACTCACTATTGGTGGAGTTAAGTTTGACTTCGGTTACTGTCCACTAATGGTGGAGTTAAGTTTGACTTAGGTTAATGTCCACTAATGGTGGAGTTAAGTTTGACTTCAGTTACTGTCCACTAACTATTGGTGGAGTTAAGTTTGACTTCGGTTACTGTCCACTCACTATTGGTGGAGTTAAGTTTGACTTTGGTTACTATCCACTAACTATTGGTGGAGTTAAGTTTGACTTTGGTTACTGTCCACTCACTATTGGTGGAGTTAAGTTTGACTTTGGTTACTGTCCACTCACTATTGGTGGAGTTAAGTTTGACTTCGGTTACCGTCCACTCACTAGTGGTGGAGTTAAGTTTGACTTCGGTTACTGTCCACTCACTTTTGGTGGAGTTAAGTTTGACTTCGGTTACTATCCACTAATGGTGGAGTTAAGTTTGACTTCGGTTACTATCCCCTAATGGTGGAGTTAAGTTTGACTTCGGTTACTATCCACTAATGGTGGAGTTAAGTTTGGCTTAGGTTACTATCCACTAACTAATGGTGGAGTTAAGTTTGACTTTGGTTACTATCCACTCACTATTGGTGGAGTTAAGTTTGACTTCAGTTACTATCCACTAATGGTGGAGTTAAGTTTGACTTCAGTTACTATCCACTAATGGTGGAGTTAAGTTTGACTTTGGTTACTATCCACTAACTATTGGTGGAGTTAAGTTTGACTTCGGTTACTATCCACTAACTATTGGTGAAGTTAAGTTTGACTTCAGTTACTATCCACTAACTATTGGTGGAGTTAAGTTTGACTTCGGTTACTATCCACTCACTATTGGTGGAGTTAAGTTTGACTTCAGTTACTATCCACTAATGGTTGAGTTAAGTTTGACTTCAGTTACTATCCACTAATGGTGGAGTTAAGTTTGACTTCAGTTACTATCCACTAATGGTGGAGTAAAGTTTGACTTTGGTTACTATCCACTAACTAATGGTGGAGTTCAGTTTGACTTCGGTTACTATCCACTAATGGTGGAGTTAAGTTTGACTTTGGTTACTATCCACTAATGGTGGAGTTAAGTTTGACTTCAGTTACTATCCACTAATGGTGGAGTAAAGTTTGACTTTGGTTACTATCCACTAACTAATGGTGGAGTTCAGTTTGACTTCGGTTACTATCCACTAATGGTGGAGTTAAGTTTGACTTCAGTTACTATCCACTAATGGTGGAGTAAAGTTTGACTTTGGTTACTATCCACTCACTATTGGTGGAGTTAAGTTTGACTTTGGTTACTATCCACTAATGGTGGAGTTAAGTTTGACTTCAGTTACTATCCACTAATGGTGGAGTTAAGTTTGACTTCGGTTACTATCCACTAATGGTGGAGTTAAGTTTGACTTCAGTTACTATCCACTAACTATTGGTAGAGTTAAGTTTGACTTTGGTTACTATCCACTAACTAATGGTGGAGTTCAGTTTGACTTCGGTTACTATCCACTAATGGTGGAGTTAAGTTTGACTTTGGTTACTATCCACTAATGGTGGAGTTAAGTTTGACTTCAGTTACTATCCACTAACTATTGGTAGAGTTAAGTTTGACTTTGGTTACTATCCACTAACTATTGGTGGAGTTAAGTTTGACTTCGGTTACTGTCCACTAATGGTGGAGTTAAGTTTGACTTCAGTTACTATCCACTAACTATTGGTAGAGTTAAGTTTGACTTTGGTTACTATCCACTAATGGTGGAGTTAAGTTTGACTTCAGTTACTATCCACTAACTATTGGTAGAGTTAAGTTTGACTTTGGTTACTATCCACTAATGGTGGAGTTAAGTTTGACTTCGGTTACTATCCACTAATGGTGGAGTTAAGTTTGACTTCGGTTACTATCCACTAATGGTGGAGTTAAGTTTGACTTCAGTTACTATCCACTAACTATTGGTAGAGTTAAGTTTGACTTTGGTTACTATCCACTAACTATTGGTGGAGTTAAGTTTGACTTCGGTTACTGTCCACTAACTATTGGTGGAGTTAAGTTTGACTTCAGTTACTATCCACTAACTATTGGTGGAGTAAAGTTTGACTTCGGTTACTGTCCACTAACTATCCGTGGAGTTAAGTTTGACTTTTGTTACTATCCACTAACTATTGGTGGAGTTAAGTTTGACTTTGGTTACTATCCACTAATGGTGGAGTTAAGTTTGACTTCGGTTACTGTCCACTAACTATTGGTGGAGTTAAGTTTGACTTTGGTTACTATCCACTAACTATTGGTGGAGTAAAGTTTGACTTCGGTTACTGTCCACTAACTATCCGTGGAGTTAAGTTTGACTTTTGTTACTATCCACTAACTATTGGTGGAGTAAAGTTTGACTTTGGTTACTATCCACTAATGGTGGAGTAAAGTTTGACTTCAGTTAGTATCCACTAGTGGTGGAGGTGAGTTTGACTTCGGTTACTGTCCACTCACTATTGGTGGAGTTAAGTTTGACTTCGGTTACTATCCACTAATGGTGGAGTTAAGTTTGACTTTGGTTACTATCCACTAATGGTGGAGTTAAGTTTGACTTTGGTTACTATCCACTAATGGTGGAGTTAAGTTTGACTTCGATTACTATCCACTAACTATTTGTGGAGTTATGTTTGACTTTGGTTACTATCCACTAACTAATGGTGGAGTTACGTTTGACTTCGGTTAGTATCCACTAGTGGTGGAGTTCAGTTTGACTTCGGTTAGTATCCACTAGTGGTGGAGTAAAGTTTGACTTCGGTTAGAATCCACTAGTGGTGGAGGCGAGTTTGACTTCGGTTACTGTCCACTCACTATTGGTGGAGTTAAGTTTGACTTCGGTTACTATCCACTAATGGTGGAGTTAAGTTTGATTTCGGTTACTGTCCACTAACTATTGGTGGAGTTAAGTTTGACTTCGGTTACTATCCACTAACTATTGGTGGAGTTAAGTTTGACTTTGGTTACTATCCACTAACTATTGGTGGAGTTAAGTTTGACTTCAGTTACTATCCACTAATGGCCAAGTTAAGTTTGACTTCGGTTACTATCCCCTAACTATTGGTGGAGTCAAGTTCGACTTCAGTTATAATACACTTACTATTGGTGGAGTTAAGTTTGACTCCGGTTACTGTCCACTAACTATTGGTGGAGTTATGGCCATTTCTTGATATTTTAAGCCAAAGGTGAGGGCATCAGTGTCTTGTGGATGCATTTCAAATAAACTATTTCTTAGATAAGTTCAATAAGTTCAATATCAATGTGGAAAAAAATAAGTGTTGCATATCTAACAAACCTCAAAGAATTTATTTTTTTTTTTTTTTCCAGTACTGAAGGTTGTGATCTCTTTTTAAGAAATTATCATATTATAAGACCTTTTATTTTGATTTTATTCATTAAAGTAATATAATTTTACTATGAGTCATTAATTCTTTTAGAGTTGTTGCAAATTACATTACCTTCTTATCTTATGTCGGAATGAAAGTCTTTTAGAGAATCGGTCCATATTCTTTAAAAAGTGTCTAGGAAAAAAATATGATTTGAACGTAAAATTTAAAGTTTTGAATATTTTATTATTCTTTTTCAGGGATGACCCCAAATCCTGGTTGAAAAGACTGTAAGATTGGAGCTTGTATACTGGTAGTTTCCACTGCTGGATATGTTGATGACAAATGATGCATGCACGCTATGCTTCATCCGTAGTGTTGTCCTGATCCTTCTTATGGACTTAGAAATGATCAAAGTTAAAGTGCTATATGTTGTGGTTTTTGCTTGTCAACATTTTACTGGTCTAGATATGTGTGATTTATGTCAAGCAAATTCCAGATATGGTTGGAGATCTATGACCATCAAACTGGCTACAGATAATTTAAATATTGGTGGCATTGTAAACCCACATTTGACAAAACTAAAAGTTTCCTATCTCAGTTTCTGATTTAGGCAGCCGAGAAATTGCAAAACTTAAAATTTTGTCAACTTATCTTTAATTATCTCGAGATGTAAGGTCGAATGTTGATTTTTTATATTTAAAGGCTATTTAATTGTTCAAATCTCTTCTTCTCTTTTTTCTCACCTAGAGTTTCATAATCTGTATTTATTATTTTCATTTATTTTTGTAATTAACACTTGAAATAAAGTGTTTGAGATGGATATCTTTTATAGAAACCAGAAATCTGTTGTTTTTAGGCCTTTTCTTTTATTTAAGTAAACCTAAGTGAACTTTAATTAGCTTGTTGTCATTTTTAAGTGTTTATCGAAGTGTTGTTGTTTTTGATAGAAATAAACAGAATGCACAAGTTTTTGTATTGGTTTTTTATGTTTGTTCTCTGTTAAGTTCCTCACTTGCATTCATACCATTAATTCAAATATTACATAGATAACTACTAGAATCATATTATTTCATGAACTTTTAAAGCAGTAAAGCGTGTTTTGTTTGTCAACTATAGGTGAATGACTTTTATATATTTAACCCAATATTTTCCATGTATTTTGTTCTTGTTTTTTGTTTCATTGTTACCCAGTTCACATATATTTTCAATGTGTAGTATTTGACAAAAATAAAGTTGTTTCTCTATTTTTTTTTTTTTTTCTGAAACCATCTAGTAGATTTTTTTCATGACAGATTGTAAAAGACTTTAAATGATTATTTAAAAAAAAAAAAAGAATCCCATGATCTAGTGGGCATTCACAGAGTGTAATGTTTTGGGGAAACTGTAATGTTGGGATGTCTTTCAGGTAATCTGCCGTATGCTAATGGTTCTATCCAGTCATATACATGTTTTAAATATACTTCATCTTAGTAGACTGGCTGCAATAGCCCAATTGGTAGAGCTTGCGAGTCGGGAGGTTGAGGGTTCAAACCAAAGACTGAAGTTGGTAGTATTGGCTTTCCTCTTATCGCTCGTGGCTAAGGGGACAGCATTAGGCCTGACTCGTCAGTGTCAGTGTAATGGACTGGCTGGGTTGAGGCCCTGGTCACCTCATAAGTGCCCGTGCTATAATGATAGAAATGTCGCACAATTTGGCAAAATCTCGATCTCATCTCATATGGGCAGTTATTTACTATGTTGTTGAGTTTTGAATGGATAAACTGCCATTGATTCATAGCACTTCTTTTGATTGTCACAATCGGAAGACAACACAATCTTTGCAAGAACAGAGTGTTATATATATATAATCAAGTGATCAAAGGTGATATTTAAAACCATTATTTGTTGCAATTCAGCAATGTTTTGCTTTTTAAAAAAGTTTTGACATTCCAACTTTACTTTACTTTAAGTCACTTTAATATTTGTAGCTCTTAAACTTGGAACTCTGCTGAAAGTACGTACCAGCAATGACTATCTTTGTCCTAGGATAGAAAATACAACAAAGCAAAATATTTTTATATATTATGCTTTATTTTTCCGTATTTCACACATTTTTTTATTTTTTTGTCAAGTTTACAAGACACTACGGGGGAGAACTGCAGCTGAATGTTAACATTGGTCTGATAGGTTTTTATATTTCAGTTCATTGTTGAGACTGGTTTTAGAAGGGCAGAGTGGAAGATTTTCAAGCATGTTAAGACAATTCAGTTAAATCTGTGTTGATGTGAAAGATTTTCTTTAAAAGATCAAGCATTTAAAGTAAATTCCTTTAAAGCTGTTTTTATGTCATAACAGTCTAGTAAACTTTTTTTTTAATAAAAATATAACAATTACAAGCAAATCATTGCAAAAGCTTGTCAATGAGCATCTGTTCTCTGCAGAAGGATCATTTTGAACGTTGCTCTGAAAGAGAAACACGTGCTTTATTACTTATTGACATGCATGAAAGGGACAGTGAAAAAAGGCAATGAATTAAACAAAGAATTAGAATTAGTGAACAGTTCAGCAAAATAATCCTTATAAAATAAAAAAGTTTTATAAAAGAGACTTTTTTTTTAATATATTTATTACCATTTCTTCCAGCTTGCTTTAAAAACCTGTAAGATTTCTGTATTGTGGATAAACAAAACACACACAAATCTATTCATTTAAGCTGAAATGTAGGTCATAACTATAAATTCAGATATTTTAGAAATTAGGAGAGGTTGTTTAACCTCTAATTTCTGTAGGCCTAAAATCTAAGTAAATCTAAAGAAAACAACCTACCATTTCCTCTATCCATACAAGTGAACTGTCTTAGATCCATCAATGACTAAACAGCCCACCCATGCCCAGTTTTCTTGGGCCTGTGTATATGTGTGTATTTGGTCGTCGGGTGGTTCAAACCTGAAGCCACACTTGAACCAGTCACCTTCATGGTCAGAGGGCATCTGACAAAATAGATATCTGGAATGTAAAGTATGAATATATTATTTTATTTTTTAAAAATCTGATTCTTTCTGGCAGGGTTTTCTAAGAAAACAAGAACCACAGAAGTGTTTCATACTGTCAGTATATAAATGACTGAATGCATCATTATCTAATAGGGTTTTTGTTTTTTTTTCAGGTTAGGTTTGCCATAGTCCACAACGTCAATAATCAACACTTTGCATAAAACTCAATTTAAAAAAAGGAAATCAATTAAATTGACAATGTTTAAATCATATTATAAATAACAGCCCATTTAATTTCGATACATTAAAATATTTAAAAAAAAAGTTAATTCTAATTGTTTGAAAATTATTTACACCATTTATCCATATAAAATTCATGTCATGTTAGCGCAGAAAACAACTAAGAGACACCTTACATCCTCGCTCAAACTGATCTTTCTAAGCATGTTTTGATAAATCCAGATCAGGCAGATCTCTAAAGGCAACTTTCTGACCCTAGCAATGTGTCTAGGTACCTTCACATGTGGCTATGAAAAGATAAGTAGGTATGGATTGTGGTTATTAACAAATGAAGCAAGGTAAGGGTAAACTAAGTTACACTGGCCGCAATAGCTCAATTGGTAGAGTGTTGGCTTGTGGATCGGGAGGTCGTGGGTTCAAACCCCGTTGGGTCAAACTAAAGACTTTAAAGTTGGTAGTAGTGGCTTCCCTTCTAACGCTCGGAGCTAATGGGACAGCATTACGCCTGATTTGCAGTGTCAGTATAATGGACCGGCCGGGTTCAGTCCCTGGGCACCTCATAAGTGCCCCTGTGCTAAAATGATTGAAATGTAGCTGCACAGTATCGGCAAAAATGCCGGCTAATCCAATCCAATCCTAAACTAACTTACCTGTCAACATACAAGCCAATATCTTCAGTGCCATCAACAGCTGCCACAGCCAATCATGGGGCTACATGCCCTATTCTGTTGGGCTCTGTTTGTACCATTATGTGTGTGAAAGGGGTGTCAGCCTTGATTCCAGACTTGTACCTGGCACATCCAAGGTCACAGGGCAGCTGACATAGCAGTGATCTGGAATGCATAGTTTAAAATATATTGGGTTTTTGTGTGTGTTAAAACTAGAACACCTGATACAATCAGTTATGAATGGCACCAAACATTTAAGAGCTATTTAACAGAGATGATAAATGTGTATACTTCATTTTACTACATATAATACTTTTAAAGTGTTTTTATATCTTACTTTGGTACAGTTGGATTTTCAGAGATTCTTACATTTAAACCTTTGTTTCTAAACCTTTCTCTTTTTTAATCTTTATTAAACAACTAAGCAGTTAAAACAAATAAGAGGTACCCTACAATGTTGCTTAAACTTACTGTTGTTTCTATCTATCCATGCTAAGCCAGTTGCTTTAAGATCGGAACATCCCCTCTGCCCCATGCCTGGGGGCAACGTGCCCTGTTCTCTAGGGCTTTGTTTGGTGTGTTTGAGAATTTAGCCAGCCCTACCGCCAGACTTGTACCTGGCACCTCCTTGGTTGTAGGGCTTCACCATAATGATGTTTGGATAGTGCTTATCCATATCTTTATTTTCAAGACTGATTAGTCTCACAGAGTCATGCATCGACCTCTCAGGAGATGATGTAGCAGGGCTCTGGAATGGATTTCGAAAATAAAATGTGTTCTTAATAAGTCTTTATCTTGTAATAAGATTTTTCTATTATATATAAAAACATTTTTACATTACAAGTACATCAATAGCTATTTTTCATAATTTTCAAGTCATTTATCATAGGTTCATTATTATCAATTATTGTTTGAATACATAAAAAAGTGATTGAAGAGAGACAGCAATAGATAATAATTTATAAGCAATAATAATAATGACTAATTCAAATTTTGGGAAGTCTTCATGTATGAGAGCTTTTCTCTCAAACTGTGCCAAGCTGTTGCCATTTGTTAATCTCTCTTACCTTCATTAAATCAGAATCATTCTCATTTTCCAAATCAATCAATATGACAGATTCTGACATCGACCTTTTGGTAGATGGTGAAGAAGAGCTCTGAAATGGGTAAAAGAATGAGAGACATTAATGAATAGTCCTGAATAATCCCTCAAGACAAGTAGGTCCTTTCATTTGTTTTACTTGGTTTTTATCCTTGTGTTCTTAGGAGCATATGTTGACTTTTCAGCCTTTTTTGTGACTCACAGGTTAACCATCATGAACAAACACTTACATTTTCTTTTTTAAATAACAAATCTCTGTAAGTATTTAAATGGATTTAAAGTTTATAGTTATGCAAAAGTAAGAAATTCCAACTAAAAGGACCTACCTACTGATTTGAATACCACGGATATTAACTAACAAGGGAGACAATTTCCATTTCACCACTGTATCCCATTATACAATGATAGTGTCAAATTGATAACAAAAAAAATAGATTTGAAATATAAGTCACAATGGAAACATCCATAATAAACTGCAAGCTGTTGTTTACCTGTGTACATTTTCTTGATGCTGTTACTAGGAAATCTATTGTAAATCCAACAAAGCTTTTGTTTGCTGGTTACACTATTTATACCAAATATATAAAATATACCCTCTTGTGGGGAGGTTTTCCAGCTAACCTGCTGTGTGCTGAACATCACCAATTAAGACCATTTCCAGACACTAAATGCATCATTGTGTACACGATTATTTTCTACATGTATAGTTTTTGAAACAGAAAATGCTGCAAAGAATTTTAATTAAGAAGAGCTAAAAAAAAAAAAAATAGTATTAATAATTATATATATTTAATCGAAGTCTTCATCTAGGAGATAATATTTCAGCAGTCTTCATTTGGGAGATCTTTCTACTTCAATTTTTTTCTACTCATAAGTGCCCCTGTGCTATAATGATAGAAATGTCGCTGCACAGTATTGGCAAAAATGCCAGCTAATCCAATCCAATTCTAAACTAACTTACCTGTCCCTCAATCCATACAAGCCAATATCTTCAGTGCCATCAACAGCTGCCACAGCCAATCATGGGGCTACATGCCCTATTCTGTTGGGCTCTGTATGTACCATTATGTGTGTGAAAGGGGTGTCAGCCTTGATTCCAGACTTGTACCTGGCACATCCAAGGTCACAGGGCAGCTGACATAGCAGTGATCTGGAATGCATAGTTTAAAATATATTGGGTTTTTGTGTGTGTTAAAACTAGAACACCTGATACAATCAGTTATGAATGGCACCAAACATTTAAGAGCTATTTAACAGAGATGATAAATGTGTATACTTCATATTACTACATATAATACTTTTAAAGTGTTTTTATATCTTACTTTGGTACAGTTGGATTTTCAGAGATTCTTACATTTAAACCTTTGTTTCTAAACCTTTCTCTTTTTTAATCTTTATTAAACAACTAAGCAATTAAAACAAATAAGAGGTACCCTACAATGTTGCTTAAACTTACTGTTGTTTCTATCTATCCATGCTAAGCCAGTTGCTTTAAGATCGGAACATCCCCTCTGCCCCATGCCTGGGGGCAACGTGCCCTGTTCTCTAGGGCTTTGTTTGTTATGTTTGAGGATTTAGCCAGCCCTACTGCCAGGCTTGTACCTGGCACCTCCTTGGTTGTAGGGCTTCACCTTAATGATGTTTGGATAGTGCTTATCCATATCTTTATTTTCAAGACTGATTAGTCTCACAGAGTCATGCATCGACCTCTCAGGAGATGATGTAGCAGGGCTCTGGAATGGATTTCGAAAATAAAATGTGTTCTTAATACACACAGTGAATATCTTATAAAGATAAGTCTTTATCTTGTAATAAGATTTTTCTATTATACATAAAACATTTTTACATTACCAGTACATCAATAGCTATTTTTCATAATTTTCAAATCATTTATCATAGGTTCATTGTTATCAATTATTGTTTGAATACATAAAAAAGGGATTAAAGAGAGACAGCAAAAGATAATAATTTATAAGCAATAATAGTAATGACTAATTCAAATTTTAGGAAGTCTTCATGTATGATAGCTTTCCTCTCAAACTGTGCCAAATTGTTCCCATTTGTTAATCTCTCTTACCTTCATCAAATCAGAATCATTCTCATTTTCCAAATCAATCAATATGACAGATTCTGACATCGACCTTTTGGTAGATGGTGCAGAAGAGCTCTGAAATGGGTAAAAGAATGAGAGACATTAATGAATAATCCTGAATAATCCCTCAATAGAAGTAGTCCTTTCATTTGTTATACTCGGTTTTTATCCTTGTGTTCTTTGGAGTGGATGTTGACTTTTCTGCCTTTTTTGTGACTCACAGTTTAACCATCATGAACAAACACTTACATTTTCTTTTTTAAATAACAAATCTCTGTAAGTATTTAAATGGATTTAAAGTTTATATTTATGCAAAAGTAAGAAATTTTACAGTTTGTAATTGCATATCTACAAAAGAACAGGCGATATAGTCCAAGAATTTCAACTAAAAGGACCTACCTACTGTTTGGAATACCACGGATAATAATAACAAGGGAGACAATTTCCATTTCACCATTGTACCTCAATATACAATGATAGTGTCAAATTGATAATGCAAACAAAAAACCAAAAAAAATAGATTTGAAATATAAGTCACAATGGTAAACATCCATAATAAACTGCAAGCTGTTTCTTGATGATGTTACTAGGAAATCTATTGTACATCCAGCTTTAAGCTTTTGTTTGCTGGTAACACTATTTATATCAAATATATAAAATATACCCTCTTGTGGGGAGGTTTTCCAGCTAACCTGCTGTGTGCTGAACATCACCAATTAAGACCATTTCCAGGCACTAAATGCATCATTGTGTACACGATTATTTTCTACATGTATAGTTTTTGAAACAGAAAATGCTGCAAAGAATTTTAATTAAGAAGAGCTAAACAAAAAAAAATAGTATTAATAATTATATATATTTAATCGAAGTCTTCATCTAGGAGATAATATTTCAGCAGTCTTCATTTGGGAGATCTTTCTTCTTCAAATTTGTTCAATTCTTGCCATTTAGACAAAATCTCTCTTACCTGCATCTTGTCTGAATCATTTCCCTGATCAATCATTCTAACTGATCCAAGCAGGAACCTCTCAGCAGATGATGCAGTAGAGCTCTGGAATGAAGAACTTTAAAGTCTGACATTTCTGACAAAAAAAAAAAATATTTAGTAAAAACACACATGGTAATATAAAAAACATTTTAAATACAATTTATATTTTTTATTAAATATGAAATAAATACAACCAAATGACTGAGTTTATGCAAGCAGATTTGAAACTAAGCAAATAAAAGAGTGATAGATGTTATTTTTTCTATTTATCGATAAAAGAGCCATATGCCTATACCGGTAACTGCTTTTTGTTGAGCTAGAGACAGGATAAGTCTAAAATTGTTCGACAGCTTCTGTGTAAAGTAGTATTTCTGTGATCACTGTCAATGTAGTGAATATATGTGCACAAAAATAAACAAGATTGTAACAACATTAAATTTCTCTATGATCTTATACAACTGACTTCAAGCTCTAAAACAGATTTTAAATTTAATTTATTGTACATGATGTACATGTATAAATATACCAAAACAAAGTTAGCCTTTACTAACAGTTGATCAAGTGTTTAAAAATATATCTGTGTTAAATCTTATTTTCATAACATTTTTTACAAAATTAGCCAATTACCTAACAAATCCTTTGTACAACATTGCGTAAGATTTAATATTTTGCTTACCAATTCATAACTCCATGCAGAACTAGATGTGTCATTCACATCAGCATTTCTATGACCTGTCCTGGAAGATTTACCATGAGTAGGTCCAATGTTGTCATGGTCAATGTTGAAAGGCCTGGAGTTTGAATGTCCAATGTTGCCAGATCTTGGGTAGAAAGGTCCACAGTAGAAAGGACTGGTGTAAGAGGGTCCAGGACTGGAATCTCCAGAATTAAATGGTCTGGAGTTGGAAGTTCCAGAGTTAGATAGTCCAGACTGGGAAGGTCTAGAGTTGGAAGGTCTGGCATAGGAAGGTCCAGAGTAGGCAAAGTCGGCATAGGAAGGTCCAGAATAAGAAGGGCCAGCATAGGAAGGTCTGGCATAGGAAGCTCCAGAGTTGGAAGGTCCGGCATAGGAAGCTCCAGAGTTGGAAGGGCCGGCATGGGAAGGTCCAGAGTAGGAAGGGCCGGCAAAGGAAGGTCCAGAGTAGGAAGGTCCAGAGTTGGAAAGTCCAGAGTAGGAATGTCCAGAGAAGGAAGGTCCAGAGTTGGATTGTCCAGAGTTGGAAGGGCCAGCATAGGAAGGTCCAGAGTAGGAAGGTCCGGCATAGTTAGCTCCAGAGTAGGAAGGTCCGGTATAGGAAGCTCCAGAGTTGGAAGGTCCGGCATAGGAAGGTCCAGAATAGGAATGTCCGGCATAGGAAGGTCCAGAATAGGAATGTCCGGCATAGGAAGGTCCAGAATAGGAATGTCCGGCATAGGAAGGTCTGGCATAGGAAGGTCCAGAGTAGGAAGGGCCAGCATAGGAAGGTCCGGCATAGGAAGCTCCAGAGTAGGAAGCTCCAGAGTAGGAAGCTCCAGAGTAGGAAGCTCCAGAGTAGGAAGGTCCAGAGTAGGAAGGTCCAGAGTAGGAAGGTCCAGAGTAGGAAGCTCCAGCATAGGAAGCTCCAGAGTTGGAAGGTCCGGCATAGGAAGGTCCAGAATAGGAAGGTCCAGAGTAGGAAGCTCCAGCATAGGAAGCTCCAGAGTTGGAAGGTCCGGCATAGGAAGGTCCAGAATAGGAAGGTCCGGTATAGGAAGCTCCAGAGTTGGAAGGTCCGGTATAGGAAGCTCCAGAGTTGGAAGGTCCGGCATAGGAAGGTCCAGAGTAGGAAGGTCCAGAGTAGGAAGGTCCAGAGTAGGAAGGTCCAGAGTAGGAAGCTCCAGCATAGGAAGGTCCGGCATAGGAAGCTCCAGAGTAGGAAGCTCCAGAGTAGGAAGGTCCAGAGTAGGAAGCTCCAGAGTAGGAAGCTCCAGAGTAGGAAGGTCCAGAGTAGGAAGGTCCAGAGTAGGAAGGTCCAGAGTTGGATGGTCCTGAGTAGGAAGGTCCAGAGTTGGATGGTCCTGAGTAGGAAGGTCCAGAGTTGGATTGTCCAGAGTTGGAAGCTCCAGAGAAGGAAGGTCCAGAGTTGGAAGGTCCGGCATAGGAAGGTCCAGAGTAGGAAGGTCCGGCATAGGAAGCTCCAGAGTAGGAAGGTCCGGCATAGGAAGGTCCAGAGTTGGAAGCTCCAGAGTAGGAAGGTCCAGAGTAGGAAGGTCCAGAGTAGGAAGGTCCAGAGTAGGAAGGTTTAGAGTTGGATGGTCCTGAGTAGGAAGGTCCAGAGTTGGATGGTCCAGAGTAGGAAGGTCCAGAGTAGGGAGGTCCAGAGTAGGAAGGTTTAGAGTTGGATGGTCCAGAGTAGGAAGGTCCAGAGTAGGAAGGTCCAGAGTAGGAAGCTCCAGAGTAGGAAGGTCCAGAGTAGGAAGGTCCAGAGTAGGAAGGTTTAGAGTTGGATGGTCCAGAGTAGGAAGGTCCAGAGTAGGAAGGTCCAGAGTAGGAAGCTCCAGAGTAGGAAGGTCCAGAGTAGGAAGCTCCAGAGTAGGAAGGTCCAGAGTAGGAAGGTCCAGAGTAGGAAGGTCCAGAGTAGGAAGGTTTAGAGTTGGATGGTCCTGAGTAGTAAGGTCCAGAGTTGGATGGTCCTGAGTAGGAAGGGCCGGAGTATGAAGGTCCAGAGTTGGAAGGGCTGGAGTATGAAGGTCCAAAGTTAGAAGGTCTGAAGTTGGAAGATCCAGAGTTGGATGGTCCAGAGTTGAAAGATCCAGAGTTGGATGGTCTGGAGTAGGAAGGTCTAGAGTTGAAAGGTCCAGAGTAGGAAAGTCCAGAGTAGAAAGGTCCAGAGTTGGATGGTCCAGAGTAGGAAGGTCCAGAGTAGGGAGGTCCAGAGTAGGAAGGTTTAGAGTTGGATGGTCCAGAGTAGGAAGGTCCAGAGTAGGAAGGTCCAGAGTAGGAAGCTCCAGAGTAGGAAGCTCCAGAGTAGGAAGGTCCAGAGTAGGAAGGTCCAGAGTAGGAAGGTTTAGAGTTGGATGGTCCAGAGTAGGAAGGTCCAGAGTAGGAAGGTCCAGAGTAGGAAGCTCCAGAGTAGGAAGGTCCAGAGTAGGAAGCTCCAGAGTAGGAAGGTCCAGAGTAGGAAGGTCCAGAGTAGGAAGGTCCAGAGTAGGAAGGTTTAGAGTTGGATGGTCCTGAGTAGTAAGGTCCAGAGTTGGATGGTCCTGAGTAGGAAGGGCCGGAGTATGAAGGTCCAGAGTTGGAAGGGCTGGAGTATGAAGGTCCAAAGTTAGAAGGTCTGAAGTTGGAAGATCCAGAGTTGGATGGTCCAGAGTTGAAAGATCCAGAGTTGGATGGTCTGGAGTAGGAAGGTCTAGAGTTGAAAGGTCCAGAGTAGGAAAGTCCAGAGTAGAAAGGTCCAGAGTTAGAAGGGCCAGAGTATGATGGTCCAAAGTTGGAAGGTCTGAAGTAGGACGGTTCAGAGTTGAAAAGTCCAGAGTATGATGATCCAGAGTTGTAAAGTCCAGCATAAGAAGGTCCAGAGTTGGAAGGTCTAAAGTAGGAAGGTCCAGAGTAAGAAAGTCCCGAGTAGGAAAAGCCAGAGTTGGAAGGGCTGGAGTATGATGGTCCAGAGTTGGATGGTCTGAAGTATGATGGTCCAGAGTTGTGAAGTCCAGCATAAGAAGGTCCATAGTTGGAATGTCTGAAATAGGAATGTTCAGAGTTGGAAGGGCCAGCATAGGAATGTCTGAAGTAGGAAGGTCCAGAGTTGAAAAGTCCGGCATAGGAAGCTCCAGAGTTGGATGGTCCAGAGTATGATGGTCCAGAGTTGGATGGTCGGAAGTATGATGGTCCAGAGTTGTAAAGTCCAGCATAAGAAGGTCTATAGTTGGAAGGTCTGAAGTAGGAATGTTCAGAGTTGGAAGGGCCAGCATAAGAAGGTCCAGAGTTGGATGGTCCAGAGTATGATGGTCCAGAGTTGGATGGTCGGAAGTATGATGGTCCAGAGTTGTAAAGTCCAGCATAAGAAGGTCTATAGTTGGAAGGTCTGAAGTAGAGATGTTCAGAGTTGGAAGGGCCAGCATAAGAAGGTCCAGAGTTGGATGGTCCAGAGTATGATGGTCCTGAGTTGGATGGTCGGAAGTATGATGGTCCAGAGTTGTAAAGTCCGGCATAAGAAGGTCCATAGTTGGAAGGTCTGAAGTAGGAATGTTCAGAGTTGGAAGGGCCAGCATAGGAATGTCTGAAGTAGGAAGATCCAGAGTTGAAAAGTCCGGCATAGGAAGCTCCAGAGTTGGAAGGTCTGGAGTA
This sequence comes from Sinonovacula constricta, assembly GCA_007844125.1. Lineage (NCBI taxonomy): Eukaryota > Metazoa > Mollusca > Bivalvia > Cardiida > Solecurtidae > Sinonovacula > Sinonovacula constricta. The sequence goes on along the minus strand of CM017571.1, from coordinate 7,556,314 downwards.
TGATGGTCCAGAGATGGAAAGTCCAGTGTTGAAAGGTCTGGAGTATGATGGTCCAGAGTTGGAAGGGTCGGAGTAGAAAAATCCAGAGTTGGCAGGTGCGGCACAGATAGATCCAGAGTTGGATGTTCTGGAATTGGGTGGTCCAGAGTCAGAAGGTCCGGCATTTGAAGCTCCAGAATTGGATGTTATGGAATTGGATGGTCCGGAGTTGGATGTTCCAGCATAGGAAGCTCCAGAGTTGGATGTTCTGGAATTGGACGGTCCAGAGTTCGATGGTCCGGCATAGGAACCTCCAGAGTTGGAAGGTCTGGCATTAGAAGATCCAGAGTTGGGTGCTCTGGAGTTGAAAGGTCCAGGTTTGGATGGTCTGGAGTTGGAAGATCCAGAGTTTGATGTTCTGGAATTGGAGGGTCCAGAGTTGGATGGTCTGGAGTAGGAAGGTCCAGAGTTGGAAGGTCCAGCTTTGGATGATCCAGAGTTGGATGGTCTGGAGTTGGATGGTCTGGAGTTGGAAGGTCCAGAGTTGGATGGCCTGGAGTTTGAAGGTCCAGAGTTGGATGGTCTGGAGTAGGAAGGTCCAGAGTTGGAAGGTTCGGCATAGGAAGGTCCAGAGTTGGACGGTCTTGAGTTGGAAGATCCAGAGTTGGATGGCCTGGAGTTTGAAGGTCCAGAGTTGGATGGTCTGGAGTAGGAAGGTCCAGGGTTGGAAGGTTCGGCATAGGAAGGTCCAGAGTTGGAAGGTCCGGCATTAGAAGGTCCAGAGTTGGAAGGTCCAGCATTGGAAGAGCCAGAGTTGGATGGTCTGGAGTTGGAAGGTCCAGGGTTGGATGGTCTGGAGTTAGAAGGTCCAGAGTTGGAAGGTCTGGAATTGGAAGGTCCAGAGTTGGAAGGTCTGGCATTAGAAGGTCCAGAGTTGGAAGGTCCAGCATTGGAAGATCCGGAGTTGTATGGTCTGGAGTTGGAAGGTCCAGAGTTGGATGGTCTGGAGATGGAAGGTCCAGAGTTGGATGGTCTGGAGTTGGAAGGTCCAGAGTCGGATGGTCTGGAGTTGGAAGGTCCAGAGTTGGATGGTCTGGAGTTGGAAGGTCCAGAGTTGTATGGTGCAGAGTTGGAAGGGCCGGAGTAGGAAGGTCCAGAGTTGGAAAGTCCTAATTTAGTAGACATGGAGGAGAAAGATCCAGAGCTCAGCACAGAGCTGCTAGATACCGAACAGAGAGACCAAGAGCGAGAAGATCCTGTGCTGCTAGACAGAGAGGTGAAAGTGTCGGAGTAGGAAGCTCCAGAACAGAAAGATCGAGCAGACCTTGAGCTGGATGATCCAGAATTGAAGTATCCAGAGCGGGACAATCCTGAGCTTTGAGATCTAGAGCTGGAAGATCCCAAGATGTAAGATCCAGATGAGGAAGATTCAGGGTCATATTCCTTAACCTGGATGGTCAATATGTTGTTGACAGGTGGATATGTGGAATCGTCAGAGCTGTCGATGGAGCGCACGCTGATTGACATGACAGGGCTCTGGAAATAGGAAATAATGCATGTACTTATAATAGATTAATAAAAATACAGTTCACTTTGACCTGTAAGATGAATAATATTGTAAGGAAAAAATTAAGATTAAATAGCAATTAGATTTTTATAAGGAGAATTTAATATTTGTTTTTCAGACCAATGTTTTAAAATTGTTTGATCAATCCAAATCACCATCATCATCCCCTTATTCGTCATTATTGCACTACATTATCACCTTCAGTTCTTGAATTCAACTTAAACTTTATGTTCAAATTTCATTGGAATGGCAAAAACCAAATACAGCATTTCAAATCTTACCAGTTTGGGTGCAGCTTCCTCTTCATTGAATGACAGATTGAGATTAGGTACTGGTATAACTGCCCTTGCCTCTACCTGGGTGTCTGCAATTAAAAATAAATGTTTAAAGTAACAGAAACATGTTTAAATCTGTGTGAGGTTGGTGGGATGGGATTTCGAATCCAACTTTTAAGCAAAAGGTAGCCAAGTGTTTTTTTTTTCCTGAGCTTATTATATCGCATCAAATCTTTGTCTTTGTTTCATACAACCAAATTAGACAGTCATTGTCCTAAATATTAGGGGTCTGCTTTTTTTTAGTTGGTTCTTATGCTAAAAAGGGAATGAAAATTGACAGAAAACATTGTACCAATTTAACTGCTGAGTAAAGTTTGCAGTCGTTAAACACTAGCATCTCATACTCAAGGCCTGTAGTTTGAACCCAGCATGTTAGATTTTTTTTTTCATTCTATTATTATATTTTACAAGGAAGTTTTCTTTCTGACTTCATTTATATGTCTTTAGAAATAATTATCGCCATAGGATTCTATTCCTTTCAACCAAGTTAGGGTGACTTTCAGATTGCTAAGCAAGACAATCAGCACATGATCTATATAAGAGTTAACGTACCAAGACACCAGGACCACATGGCTGAGTACTTAGAGTTGTGGACTTGTTACTTAGTTTCGATTGTGGCAAGAACTTTTATGAGGGGATGCTTTCTAGCAAATCTTTGGTATGCTGGTGGTTCTACTCAGATTATATTGAACTATTATTAGCTGGATTTGGCCAATATTACCATGATTTTTTCAGTGCAACGTAACAAAAAATGCATAAATTACAAACGCATCTAAAAGCAGTTTATTTCTGTACCTGGCTGATGCTTATTGAGCAACAGTTTCACAAGAGCCTTGGAGTTGTTGAACTTGGTCATAGTGGCACCACCATTACACATGTTTACTGCGATTTTGGGGTTAGGGTTGTCACAGAGATCATTCCTGGTTCGCCTTATCTGAAACAAAAAGTACATGTAAAATTAATGTCCCTGCCTTAAATTTACATTAATATATCAACGTTCTTTAATTTCTCACGTGATCTTCGACATAAAATCACTGTAAAGATAGTGATATATCTGCTATATCTAAGAACACATTCTCCAGATAACTGAAAAGTTTCTTAAGAACTTTCTGTGCATATGTTTAATTAATAGGTTTAAACATATAGCAAAGACATTTCTATGAACTTATAGCCTAAAAGTATTTTCAAAAATAGGTCCATTTTCTGATAAGATGCAGGTTTTTTCTTTAGATTTTTTATATAAATCAGAACCAGTGACATCCTAAAAACATACAGTGGGATGACTGCATCTCTCTTAAAGGTATTAGTAAACTAGTCTCTTTAGTTGAGTATTAAATTCTTGTAAGCATACATATAGAAAAATATGACAACAATTAGGCAACAACATGCAGAATTTAACAAGTTGAATGTACCACTACATGCCTATGGCTGCAAAACAAGTACATGTACTATGATATTTGTTTGTTTGTGTGTTTATTGGGTTTATCGTCGCACCAACAGTATTTCATTTATCTGGAGATGGTGTCCACTTGAAGCAGATATAGTGCTGCCTTCACTGTATATAGCATGCCATGAACATCTATCATGATACCACACCCAGTCACATTATCCTGACACCGGGCCAACCAGTCGTGGAACTACCCTTATATTTGCTTGAGCATTAGCAAAGGAGTGATAACACTACCATTTTTTACAAATACGATATGTCGCGCCTCTGTACCTGGAGTTAACGCTCTACCAATTGTGCTACCAGGTGTGGTACTATGATATTCAATTGGATTATCAGTGATTTCTTAAAACTGTCAGCTTTGGCCATTCTTCATTTCTAAGGAATAATCTCATAACAGTTTCAATCAAAATTATCCAACAAACCACAACATGACCATGACTGTCCAATGATTTCATGTATTTATGAGATATACAAGCCTTGCATGAGTATACATGAGTTAATGTCTGTTTTAATTGAAACATACAACAGAACAATTTAAATCACAAGACCTATAATGAGAAGTTTCTAACATACCACAAGACATCCATGGCTGTCAAACAGGTACCAGAACAGGTTCTGGTCTCTCCAGTAAGAGTAGGAATAGTCTCCGCAGGTGATCACACCAGCCAGGTCTCCATAGTAACCTCGTGCCTGTCTCCGCAGGTAGTTCTGAGGAGTGGAAATACCACAGGTGGGATTTACCAAAGTATAACAAGACATTTTATTTTAAAGTGCTCGGTAAAGCTGGTCGCCCTATTCAATTTTATTTACCTGTATATTATTATCACAATAATTAATTTGCTAGCCAGTTACTAGTAAAGCTTGTAAGATAAGTAAAAACAAAATTATAAACTGATGGGTTGGAAATTGGATGCCAAGTCATAATCACAACCCATAATATCAAAACAATAAAAGATTTTCGAAAACATTTGTTGGGTTTTTCTTGCAGTTCTTCCCAGCAACCTGGCATTTTTGTATTACAAATAATTAACTCATGGACCACTTTTATTTGTCTGTTATCTATCAATACTGAAACAAAATGATGTCCGTTTACTTACATATAAGGAGCTGCAGCCAAAGTCTCTGGTTTTGTCCGTGTTCTTCAGAAACAGGGTTGAGCAAGGGCCAATCAGGGCTCTCACTTTGGTCTCAGCTGGAAATTCAAGTTCACCGGTAAGTGAAACCCCTAGCCTGCTCCATTAGCTAATTAAACCCATCAAGCTGTACTATTATTTATTATTTGCTTTCAAATTCTTTCGAATATTGCAAGACATACTGCTTCTTAAGTCTCTGCAACAAACAGTGTAGATCATGATCAGACAGCTCTCATTGGGAGCAGGCTGGTCTGCATCTACACTATTAGCCAAGTCCTGATCAAATCATGCTTAGTCGACTGAGAGTATATGTGCATAAATCTATCTGAATTATATAGGGTGTTAAGATGTGGAATAACTTAAGTCATGTTACAACTGTTTTAAGCCAAAAGAAGGAACAAACAACATCGAATATATGATACACTTTATAACTAGATTGTACTAGCATTCTTTCCTTCGAAAATGCCTAAGCAGTATTCTGTGTCATAGATTAGAACTTTACATAATATTTCAATTGTTAGCAAAAGTACATGCGTATAAATCAATCTAAAATGTGAAGATATCCAATACTTATGGTATCACTTGTACTAGACAATACGAAACTAATATATTTAGGATTTCTTAATATACTGTGACCTATGACACTGTACTTAACAAAACAAAATAAATATATCATGCTAAAGGTATCAATATGTAATAAATGACTGCTAAAGGTGACACAGAAAAGGCATTCACTGATAGTTTTTCAAAAATCAGACAAATTACATTTGAAAGGTAGACTGGAGTAAAAGCAAAAATACCAGAGTGAAAGACTGAAAAAAAGAACAGAGAGAAATAAGGAGCTCAATTTACCAATGTTCAATTCCACTTCCCCTGGCAGATCATACAGAGCTACTCTGTTATCATTGTGGGTGGAGAATTTGTGCACTTCACTGGTACAGTCACAGAGAAAGGGGAGGAAGAAAAGAGGAAGACAGAAAAAGTTAAAAGAAAGAAAGAGAAACAAACATTGATGTATAAAAATATAAAGAAGAAATGGGATGTGGATAAAGTTTTAAAATACGACGTATGTTAAGTCAGAACTGAGAGATGACATGACATAGGTTGAAGAGAAAGAAAAAAAAAATAGTATGGTGATGCAAATAGATTAAAATGGTTTCAAGGAAATAATAGAATTAAGAAATATAAGCATTAAAACTGCTTTGACAAAACTCTGACAAACTGCAAAATATTGTGTAATGTATTGAATTTTGAAAAACTGCATTTCATTTCCATAGAAAAGTTTTTAAAAAATAAAACAAAATATTATGATACTGCTACAGAGAAAAAAAATGAATAAAGTCTCATATTAACGAAGAAACAACAAAATGAAGTAAAAGAATACTTAATTAAACAATTAACTGTTTACATAACGAAATAAACTCTGACAAGCTAATAAATAAACACTTTCAGCAAACCTCTTTCAAGCAGGAAGACTTTTTTCTCCAAATACCTTTTATTAATACGACAAACAACAATTTAAATAAAAAGACATAGTGCATTTAAACTTTACAAATCTAATGAGAATAAAAGTTTATTTTAAAAAAAATACCGAAATATGGCATGGTGCGAGTCCCCGCTCCGAATAACTGCATCTATCATCGCAATGGTCCAGGTGTCGACTGGGAACACAGACAGGAATCCCAGCGCTGTCAGGGCGATGGATGTACACTGTGATCCAGAGTAGGGGCTGTTAATAGACACCTGGTTCACAGTGCCTTCAATGGTCATCAGAGGCCCTAAAAAGAAATTTGAGACAGAGGTTACACTTTGAAGATAAGAGACTTAGAAGAAATTATAACAGGGCTAATACTGTACATTGACTGGTGATGCTATCTATTCATCTGCTAAATGCTAATCAAAACCTGAATAGTTAGATAAACTAAGAAAACTGCCAACTGACCACTAATATGATAGTAGACATATTAATGGTCAATGTTTCTTATGAGTAGGGAGCTTGAAATAATGTTGTTTGTATTGTTACTTAGGAAAGGAGGTGGGGGCAGGACTTTAAGCTCGGTCAACCAAGTGACATTATTAAATATCATGAAGGATCGCACACTAGAGATAAGCTGCTTGCTAGATTATTGCCACAGGGTTTTCACTGTGCAAACCACAAAGTTTTTATTTTAAATAATATATTTAAGGTAAAAACACTTGAAAATTCAGAGATTTCAGGTATAGCATTGGGTGAGGCTAGGATTTTTATTATAAAAAACATAGCATGACAGCTATAAAAATGGCACTGTGTACAACCTTGTTACACAAGTTATGTTGATGTTGGTTGTCCGTTGAATTTGAAAATAGTAAGTAAATTCAAAACTCACAATGTCCAGTGAACTACTGTATGCTGGTAATCTAATTATTTTGGGTCTTCAACAACCATGACTGACGGTCCCCATTATGGCCATAATCTTATTAATTAGATGATTGAATCATAATTTCTAAATCAACAAATAAAACAAAGCTGACCTGTGATGTATTAGTGGTTCGTTCCCCTGGATATTTTTGTCTGGGGTTATTTACTACCGTAAGCAGGTCCCAAATGTTATTATGATCATTATTGTGATAATTCATAGCCAAAAAATTAAAAATATAAACAAAAACATATTCATTACTTAATAAATTTTATAAATAATAAATATTTTCAACTTACACATTCTTCTTGGCCATAGGACCTCAGCATTGTTCTGAGGTTGGGGTAAATGGTCAAGCAAGTGTAGTTGACTGACATATCCACTACTGTCTGCTTTCTCATCACCACTCCATGCACTGGAGGTGAAACTGCTACCATCACTGCTTGATGCATCATCTTTCCCCAAAGATCTTGAGGTTGGAGAGGTGCTTGGAGATTTTTCTTTTGTCTCTTTGACATAAGAGGCTTCCCTAATGAGTTACATAATTATATTTGTAAAATAAACGTTCAATAGAAGTAATAAAAAAATAGCTACACATATATCATTTAATAGATTGAAAAAACTGTTTTATTTTTTATTTTTAAAGTCATGGTAATTCTTTTGAAATGCTCATCTTTAAATTGCTATTGAATCGAATAAATTCAAATATAACTTTACATATGAGATATTTAATGAATAATTTTAAAGGTATTAATTCATTACCGGTAGTAAAATTAGAAAAAAAGCAATTTTGAAAAAAGAGTATGTAAATAATATATGTCTTACCTGGATGGTGTGACCTTAGAGTCCTGCAAAAATATATACAAGAATTATTCTAATTAAAAGGAAAAGGGGTGGGATTGGGAAGGAATTTGCTGGCATTTTTGCCGATACTGTGCAGCGACATTTCTATCATTATAGCACAGGGCACTTATGAGGTGCCCAGGGACTGAACCCAGCCGGTCAATTATACAGACACTAACGAGTTAGGCATAATGCTGTCCCCTTAGCCCCGAGCATTAGGAGGGAAGCCACTACTACCAACTTTAAAGTCCTTGGATTAACCTGGCCGGGGTTTGAACCGCGATCTCCCGATGCACAAGCCAATGCTCTACCAATTGAGCTATTGCGGCCGGTATAATCATATATAAAATATTCTAGTAAAATATGTCAGCAATCAAAGTTAAATGCCAAGAAAACATACAAGTAGAAAAAGCTAAATGCCAGTACAAAAAAAGTGAAATGCCAGTACAAAAGTTAAATGACAGTACAACACTCAGCAATAATTTGATTAAATGTTTAATACCAGTACAGCATGCAAGCAGCAATAGTTAAATGCCAGTGCAACATACAACTAAAAAAAGTTACATGCCACCAAAACATAAAAGCAGTAACTGTAAAATGCCAGTTCGATCACAAGCAGTTAAAGCTAAATACCTGTATTAAAAATAAAAACATGAAATGCCAGTACAACACTCAAGCAATAATTTTTTATTGAGTAAAAGTTAAATGCCGGGACAGCATGCAAGCGACAATATTTAAATGCCAGTGCAAAATACAGGAATTAAAAGTTTAATTCCTGTACAACACACAAGAAGAAAAAGTTACATGCCACTATAACATAAAAAGAAATAAGAGTGACATGCCAGAACAGCATTCAAGCTGTAAAATTTAAATGCACAGACTTGTAACTAAAAGTAATTGTGTATATAAAACATGCAACTAATAAATTAAGTGTTGACGACATTGATGAATTCATTTAAATCTCCTTTTCCTTTCCTTAGTAATTGTAAGGCTCAACCCCAAAATAAAAATAACAATAAAATTAATGATGCTTCCTCCATCATTGATGTTATGGAGTAAATAACAAAAAGCTATATTTACGCAAGGTTTAATTTAAGGACTGAATCTAAATCAGAACTCTGCATAAAATATCGCTAGTTGTTTTGTTTTTCGTTGATATGTTGGGTTTTTTAGTACAGATGGGGATTTAATCCTCTTCAAGTTTAAGAAATGTTTTGCAGAAGACCTTAATATATCATGAATAAAGAAATGCATCTTAATTATTGTATATTAGCATGGATTATTTACAAATTTCAAAGATACAAGCTGCAAAAATCAAATCAAATCAAATATAAACAATTCATAATATTTCACATAGACCTACTTGTTGATTGTTTTATGTAGTACAATTACACTACAGTGAACTCCGGTCACTGTTTGTTTTTAGGTAAAACGATGAAAATCTCCAAATAAATGAATAATGTTTGAATAATCAATTGATTTATTACTATAAAACCTATTACGGACATAAAGATTACTTACGCAACATCCGAAACATCCCATAATTGCTGCTAACTTTTACAAAAGCTGGCGGTATAAAACTTTGCTAGGCAACGAATGACCGGATGTTATTATTGCGCATGCCAGAATAACCAGATCACCTTTCAAATCATCCTTGCATTGAATGTTAAGACCGAGAAATTGCGAGTTGGTCACACTGTAAGGTTAGCACTATATAGCAGACAATCGCCTGATTTCATAAAAAGCAGACAAATATAAATCTAACGCAAAGAATGCACATTTTGAGGGAAATATGCATACTTTCTGTGTTTGAATTACTATGAAATAAACTACTTTACATATATTTCTCGCAGTTTTGCTTTTAAAACGCACATAATCCAATTTAATAAAGAAAAATAAATGGCCTTACTCCGGTTTAGTAAAATTATTTCCGAGTAGCTTTTAAACTTTGTCTACGTTTTAGTGCATTTTTAAAATATAAATTTAATTATGTAGCCTAAGATGTACATGGCTTATTTTGGCTGAATTTTTAGATTTTGTTAAAAACATACGAGTATAATACATTGTAGAGACATTGATGAACCTGGATTGTTTTGTCTGCTTTTTTTTTAAATATATATATTTATATAAATTTATAGACCTTTAATTCACATGTTTAGTTTTGTCTTCTTTTTAGTGCATTTTTAAATATACATTTTTGAGTCCTTAAATTAGAGAGAGAGAGAGAGAGAGAGAGAGAGAGAGAGAGAGAGAGAGAGAGACAGAGAGAGAGAGAGAGACAGACAGACAGACAGACACAGAGAGAGACAGAGAGAGAGACAGAGAGAGAGACAGAGAGGCAGAGACAGACAGAGACAGAAAGACAGACAGACAGACAGACAGACAGACAGAGACAGACAGACAGACAGACTGACAGACAGAAGGAGAGAAAGAGAGACAGAAGGAGAGAGAGGGAGAGACAAAGTTTTAGAGTTTTAAGTCTAATAATGTGTTGTTTCTGCTCTTTAGTTGATTTTTAGGTACAAGGTAGTTAAATATTCCGTAAGTTCATAGTATCTTGGTTGTACAGTGTTTTTAAAGCCTTTTAATCTACCTGAATATTTTTGTCTGCGTTTTAGTGCATTCATTATTAAAATATTATTATTTTACCTTATTTATATTTATTATTACAAAGTTTAAATTCATTAACCATCCCTGGCAGGTTGTGTCTGCACTTGCATGCAAAAACAAGTCAAATTTCTTTTATTGCATGCTTACTAAAAAGCAGACAAACCTTGCCCTAATGTATTATATACTTTAATACCAGTATTTAAAAACACTAAAAAGCAGACAAACCTAGTTTAATACATTAAACACTTAAATATCAGAAGTTAAAATCCTTAAAAAAAAAAAACAACTAAAAAGCAGACAAGCTTGGCTTAATGCATAAAAAGACTTTAATATCATCATTAAAACACACACTAAAAAGCAGACAACCCTGAACTTATGCATAACAATACTTTAGTACTAATGCGTTTAAGACAAAGCAGGCTGTTATACACACTTACAACTACTTAAAAATATTTCAAAACATACTTAAAAGCAGACAAAGCTGGTCATATACTATGAACGACTATTATTGTTTTTATATATTAAAAAGCACTAAAAAGCAGACAAAACTGAAAATATTAATTAAAAGACTTCAAAATTTAGAATTTAAAAGGCCCTAAAAAGACAACTAACAGGGTCATAAAGATTTTGCTTTTGCTGTTTTTATATATCGAAAAACCTTTAAAAGCAGACAACCCTGGCTATATACAATAAACGAGTTTTATAAGTTAAAAAGCAGACAAACCCTGCAATATAAATAAAGTCTTCAACACAATAATTTTAAAAAGCATGCAAACCAACTCATATGCATTAATCGAGTTATACCATATAAGACAGGCAAAACTGGCCATATACGGTAATCAACTTTAAAATTTATATTTTAAAATGTACTAAAACGCGGATAAACTGGCAAGATACAATAAACAAGTTTAACATAGATATTTTAAAGTGTACTTAAGAGCACACAAAACTAACCATATATATCTAAAGAATTTAAACTTTTCGATTTATACAAGTAAGCTACAATACCATCAAAATAAGATATAAAAGTGCTAAGCTATCCAGCAGTAAAAAACAAGCCAGCCATACACGATTTGTTTGCTTTTTAGTACATTCAAATGTCTGCATTCTAGTGTCAACGACAATGTTAACAATAAATTACTATATTTTTTATTGATTTAACATGTTAACTTTTAATTCATTATATATTTGAGCTATTTTATAATTGTCTTCGACTTTTAGTCTGATTATATCTACACGTATAAATTATGTCAACTTTCAGCAAATTTGGCGTGCATGTGAATACCTTGGTCCTGTGTCGTTTCATTTTTTTGCATATGTTGCAATGCTCATTGGACTTTGTCCTATATACTCTTATTAATAAACATTGACTTTTTTGCATATATTAAAAATACATGTTGTAAAAATCAGTGTGTGCAGTATATTTCTTGTAAAATTAATAAAATACAGTGCACACTTGTTGATTGTTTTTATAGTACAATTACACTACAGTGAACTCCGTTCAGACAAACACGGATAAATAACTGTTGTTTTTAGGCAAAACGATGAAAATCTCCCGATGAATGAATACTTTTTGAATAATCAATTGATTTATTACTATAAAACCTATTATAGAAATAAAGTTTACTTACACAACATCCGAAACATCCCATTTTGCTGCTAACTTTTACAAAAGCTGGCGGTATAAAACTTTGCTAGGCAACGTATGACCGGATGTTTATCATTGCGCATGCCAGAATAACCGGATAACTTTTTAAATCATCATTGCATTGAATGATAAGACCGAGAAATTGCGAGTTGGTAACAATATTATCAATAAATTACTATTTTCATTATTGATTTAACATGTTAATTTACCATTCATCATATAATTGAGCTATTGTAAAGTTGTCTTTGTCTTTTAGTTTTAATATATTTACACATATAAATCTGTCATTTTTAGCAAAATTTTATAAATATGTTTTGATAAAAATCGACTGTTTTTTATATATTACAAATACATGCTGTAGAAATCAGTGTGTGCAGAATATTTCTTGAGAAATTAATAAAATATACTTCATACTTGTTGATTGTTTTTATAGTGCAATAAACTTCAGTGAACTCCGGTAAGACAAACACGGATAAATAACTGTTGCTTTTAGGCAAAACGATGAAAATCTCCCGATAAATTAATACTTTTTGAATAATCAATTGCTTTATTACTATAAAATCTATTACAGAAATAAAGTTTACTTACACAACATCCGAAACATCCCATTTTGCTGCTAACTTTTACAAAAGCTGGCGGTATAAAACTTTGCTAGGCAACGTATGACCGGATGTTATCATTGCGCATGCCAGAATAACCGGATAACTTTTTAAATCATCATTGCATTGAATGATAAGACCGAGAAATTGCGAGTTGGTAACAATATTATCAATAAATTACTATTTTCATTATTGATTTAACATGTAAATTTACCATTCATCATATAATTGAGCTATTGTTAAGTTGTCTTCGTCTTTTAGTTTTAATATATTTACACATATAAATCTGTCATTTTTAGCAAAATTTTATAAATATGTTTTGATAAAAATCGACTGTTTTTTATATATTACAAATACATGCTGTAGAAATCAGTGTGTGCAGAATATTTCTTGAGAAATTAATAAAATATACTTCATACTTGTTGATTGTTTTTATAGTGCAATTAACTTCAGTGAACTCCGGTCAGACAAACACGGATAAATAACTGTTGTTTTTAGGCAAAACGATGAAAATCTCCCGATAAATTAATACTTTTTGAATAATCAATTGCTTTATTACTATAAAACCTATTACAGAAATAAAGTTTACTTACACAACATCCGAAACATCCCATTTTGCTGCTAACTTTTACAAAAGCTGGCGGTATAAAACTTTGCTAGGCAACGTATGACCGGATGTTATCATTGCGCATTCCAGAATAACCGGATAACTTTATATATCATCGTTGCATTAAGTGATAAGACCGAGAAATAGCGAGTTAAGCACAATATTATCAATAAATGAATATTTTCATTATTGATTTAACATGTTAATTTACCATTCATCATATATTTGAGCTATTGTAAAGTTGTCTTCGTCTTTTAGTCTTATTATATTTACACATATAGATCTATGTCATTTTTAGCAAAATTTTATAAATATGTTTTGATAAACATGACTGTTTTGCATATATCACAAATACATGTTGTAGAAATCAGTGTGTGCAAAAAATTTCTTCAGAAATTAATAAAATATATTACATACTTGTTGATTGTTTTTATACTACAGTTAACTTCAGTGAACTCCGGTCAGACAGATACGGATAAATAACTGTTGTTTTAGGTAAAACGATGGAAATTTTCCAATAAATGAATACTGTTTGAATAATCAATTGCTTTATTACTATAAAACCTATTACAGAAATAAAGTTTACTTACACAACATCCGAAACATCCCATTTTGCTGCTAACTTTTACAAAAGCTGGCGGTATAAAACTTTGCTAGGCAACGTATGACCGGATGTTATCATTGCGCATGCTAGAATAACCGGATCACCTTTTAAATCATCGTTGCATTGAATGTTAAGACCGAGAAATAGCGAGTTGGTAACAATGTTATCAATAAATTACTATTTTCATTATTAATTTAACATGTAAATTTACAATGAATCCAAAACATGAATAATCGGATATTCGTATAACCTTCATCATTGCGTTGAATGTTTAAACCGAGAAATTGCGAGTTGGTCAACAATGTTGGTTAGAAATCCGTTTAATAATTTATGTATCATTTTAAATCAAAATTTACACAGTACATTTTTTTTTTGTCTTTTCTCCTATTTTTAAAAATAATTTTAATACATAATTATGTTGTTTTTACTGGGGAGAGGAACATTCGTGAAGGACCAATTGTAACAGATTGCTCTTTTTATGTGAAAATGCAAGCACGACTTTTTTTATCATAGAAAGTTTATACATGTAAATAAGTATTATTTAATTTAACATAAATTTACTTGTAGATGCAAAAATTGGGTTTGGAATTTAGGATACATAAAAGTAATAAGTAGTTTTAATTAAATCTATTTCGGCATAGTCCAATGCTTATCAACTAGTTGCATCGTCTTACATGTTAAAAATTGCCATCATAAAAGAGTTCATTTAAGCCATCTCTAGTTTTAGTTACTGAACTTCCTTCTTAACCAAAATATGGTCGGCTTTAAGGCATCCTTTACATTCCTGATGGCTTGCTTTATATCGTGTATTGTATTGTAAGAATCATGTGCATGTACTCTTAATTAAATCAAGTTTACTGATCGCTTTCATTATAATCAGAATGCATTACTTAGATCTTCCTGCCCTGTGTTCTGAAGTTAATGGTTAACATATGTCATGCTGTGTCTATTTTTTAACAATTACAATGTCTTTTTACCCTTATGCTTATTGCTTATTTAAATTATAAATTGATAAATAAAAACATGGCAGTAAAAGAAAACATAATTTCCAATTCAAGGTGTCAGTCATTTAAATGTTTAACTAAAAGAAAACAATGGACATAAATCAAAAGGCTACAATAAAAAAATGTAGAAATATATTTATTAAATATATATAACTAAGTCATTTCAAAGCCATCAAAAATCACTGTACATAAGTTTTAAATATATAATATGTCAAATATATTAATATTAAACCATAATTTGTTTGGTTAGATAAAACAATAAGTTTTCAAACATAGGATGTGTCTTCTAGAAGCAGATATACTGTTAGTGCCCATTTCACAGTGAAACAAGCTACTAACCTATCATATACCATTGTATGACATAATGGTCAAAATATAAAAGAAAAATACATCTTAGGCATGGCTACACATTTACATGTAAAAAAGTATATTTTTGTTCAGATTATATGCTTTTGTCATAACTAAAAATACAAAACAATAAATTGCATGATGACAAAACAATGCTGAAATATCTTAAAACACCATGCTTACATATTCCTTACTATTCACTGCATAAAAATAATATAAAAGAAAATTGAAATAAAATAAAAATACACTTATAAATTATTTTGTTCTGCATAAAAGTAGTTTTTTTTTTTTATTAAATACACATTTCATTAACATTGCTAGAGACATTATAGCAACACCCAGCAAGTTTGGTGAGGGAAGATCTCAGATAAAAATCATAGTAGAACGATCAGTACAATGAAGGTCTGCCAGATGACATCACCACTCCGTATTAAGTTTGAGCTCAGACAAGGAAACAAGGAAAAGTATGGATAGGTGATATCCAGGGTGCCGCAGAAATCATGGGCTTTAAGCGAAAAGATGACAATTTTGGTGAACTTAACACTCTCTTACACTGTCATTTTTTACATAAATATTTGAGAGTATATTAATATATGAGAATAACAAAACTGTTACTCAGATGGGAACTGAACTATCTGCTACCTTGCCTTCCTTGTTGTCTGCTACATCTGTAATTACAAGCTGCATTGTTAACATCGACACACTCTATTTCTGTTGTTAAACAATACCTCGCCAAACAGCTTGAAATTGGTATAAATGCATGCTACATTTTTAAAATTGCCAGCTACAATTCATTGTTGCAAGCTACACTGTTAAAAGCAGTATACTCAGTTCTTTTCCACAAAAACTGTCTCACAGAACAGTGTGATTTCCTGTTATTGCCTGCTACACTATCATCCCCATTAAAATTGCATTCCAGAGCAGCAAAAATAAATCCACACATGATGGGGCTGACGTGTCAGAGGAATAACAAGTCCACAACACAATCCTAGCAGCCATGGACACAAAAATATCTGTTTGAAGAGATACTACTAACCTACATAATATTACTAATATTACACCTTACTTGACATTTTAATACTTAAGTATTATACACCAATTTCAAATAAAGCAAATTAAAAAAAATCCAGTAAGCATTTAAGAAGAATATACATGAAATTTATGTGATATACATGTATTTTGTCACTGGCATTAGTTTTTATCATATGCATTTACAAAAGACCAAGTATACGAATCTTAATTCATGTACAAAAATTTGTCATGCGAGCATAATACACTCACCTCTTGAACAATGAATATGATAATGAGAGCTTCTAAAGAACTTTATGAATCTTAATATGTTTTGGAAGATTGTTTTTAAATGCAGTTGCATATGGACAGTGAGGACATTTATGTGGCTTCTCTCCCGTATGAATCATCCTATGTACGGCCAAGAGTGTCTTTGTGAAGAAACCTTTCCCACAATCTCCACACCGATGGGCACGCTCCTTGACATGACGGCTTCGATGGCACATCATCTTCTTCCGATTGTCAAAAGACTTCCCACAGAAATCGCAAATAGCCTGATCTCGAGTGTGCACGAAATTCTTGTGGTCCCTCATAGTGATTTCTGACTTAAAGAGTTTACCACAAATGTCACACTTTACGTCATACAGTTCTTTATGAACACTATTCATATGGACATCATAGGCAGCCTTCTTGGACAGAGTTTTGCCACAAAGTTCACATATGACTGGTCCCGGAGGCTCAGTTATAGCATGTCCTGCAACCTTCTTGTGCCGATTCAACTGAGAGTCTGAAACACAAAAGGATGGAGTTTTGTTAATATGGATGTTATTGAACATTGGACATTGAAATTTTTCCATGTATGTCATCTTTTGTTAATATTACAAAATAATATATCTAGAAATTATTTGTATTAGGTTTATAGAATATGCTTTTGTGCTGCACAAACAGACAAAGAGCCATCACAGGACAGATGTAAAACTTATATGAATAATTACTGAATTATAGTTAATTCAGAAAGTATGTTTAATAGAATGACATTTATGGTATCTAAGCACTGATAACTAAGATTTAAACTTGTTAGTTCTTGCACCCCAAACTCTCACAAGCATGTTTATGCATTAAAATATCCTAAGTCATACCATATTCATATTGCTAAAGAAACAATCCAAATTGGAACCATAAAACTTGATTATATCATTAAGTCGAACAAAAAAGACATAATTTTGTGATGTTTCATTCCAATCACTAGGTAGAGAGATATAAGCTTGACAATATTTGCTTGCCAAAAAAGAATAACATTCTTTATTCATATAATTGTTGAGATAAAAGAGATTTCATAAAAAAAGTAGCATGATTTAAGATTCACAATGTAGATGACGATGTAATACAATAATTCAAACAAAGAAACAACATCTGAAGAATGATCACACTACAAAGTATATTTCAGCCATATACCTGGATTAACATTACACAGGTGCAATTCGGCCGACAAATTAGAATTTCCACTTGTAACTCCTCAGCCCTTCCCCATATCATCATGGATACGAGTGCTGGCCAGCGTGAGAATGTGAAGAGATTTTTCAGCTAACATGTGGTGTGCTGGTGGTTCTACTCAGACAACCATCTGGTGTCTTCCTCCACCAGAAACGGTAACCCTATATGGCTATTGAGGAGGTTCTTACGATAAATAATCCTTCTAATTCGGACTTTTGCATTATGACCACTGACATGTGAATCCAAATATGAGCGAGCATTTAATTTATACAGCCATACTAGCTCCAGTAAAGAACATAAACAATAGTTACTCACAAGTTCGGAAAGTGGCTTGGCATGTGTAGCAGACATATGACATGGCATGCTCTGGATGGCAGGATTCAATATGGCGGAAACATAAAGTCCTTCGTGAGAATGTCTTGTTACAATGAGGACATGGCTGCCGAGGTCTTCTCTTGTAAACCTTGGGCTTCTTTACTGGTGGAGCCGCTGAACTTTCAAACATGTCATTTCCTATGTCATTTGACAGCTGAGGGCTTCCATTATCTGGAAATAGGTTGTCCATCAGTTCAGTTTCCTCAGCCACGACATCCTGATGTAATTGGGAGTGAACAATATTGTGAGTAGACTTTTGACGAACTTTTTCAAGTGTATCCTGAGACAGTCCCTTCAATGCAGCTGATTCTTCTGAATTGTAATGGTCATTATCTTCCCAGTCATCATCAAACTGATCCTCATCTTGTTCTAAACTTTCCTGCAACCTTTCTTTCATATGTTTGATGCTTTTGATAACCATGTCTGCCATTTCAAGGTATTGGAACAGCATGTCATAAAACTGGGTTGGAATGTCTTCGCATGGCAAACATTCCAAGACATGTTTCAGCCGACACACATGCATGTAAAGATCATTTCTGGGATTGCTTAAAAATGACTTTTCTTTTGATTTTTCATTCAGTTGATTAGATGTTGTCATTTCATTGTCATTAGCACTGCAACTGTTGCTATGGCTCACATTTAAATCACTGTCCATTAGGTTTTCCATCACTGTCTGTACAACAGGTGAGATGATCTTGTATGCTTTTGGATCAACATAGTGAATAACCTCCCCTGAATACTCACTCAAAATAGCGGGATCAATTTGTGCAAGAGCCACTGAAAGAATTTCTGTCATCTTTATCAACTGAGAAAATATTGAGGCCAATTGTTTTGGGCATTCTTCTCCAGACAGTGAACTGAGAAGAGTTTTTATGTCACCAATTCTATTTAAAACATGGTTTGTTAATTTTTCTGTATCTTGGAGACTGGGTTTATTTTTAGTTACTTTCTGTAATTCTGAACTTTTTGTCTTTGTCTTCATATTCTCTATCCCTCCAACTTCTTCTGTATTGGAATCAGTGTCACTTTCCTCGTCACTGCATGTCTGTTCAGATTCTGGACAATCATCTGTTTCCTCATCATCAATCTCCGTAGAAACAACATCTTTTTTGACAACTTTATAACTAGCATCTCTGCCATCTTTACGGCCCCTTTCTGATTCATATTCTAAAGACTCAGACATATGCTTTGACTTCTTTTCCACTTTATATCTTGCACCCATTTTTTTCCCTTTTTCTTGTCTTTTTCCATCAAACTTCTCATCTTCATCCAGAAGCACATATTCCTCTATCTTCTCATTTACCTCTGCAATAACATCAGCTGTTTCAGTTGACCAATCATTTTCTGCATAATTTTTCACCTTTCCGGATAACCTCTTTGACTTTCTTACAGGTAATTTCACTTGTGGTTTTTTACTGGATCTACTTGGTAAGTCCTCATCAGAATCATTTTCAGAAGCTTCATTTGAGACTTCCCGTCTTCTAGTCTTCAATTTGTCCTCGCTTGTACTTTTCCCTGCCCTTGCATTTGCAAGCTTCCGAGATACTTTGCAACCTAAATAGTGACAAGAAAACATCACCAATTATCTGTCAAAAATAGATATGTTGGTCAAAACTCGATAAGCAAAGACTATTTTACTACATAGGCTGAAGATGGGACATTTGACCTTTTATTAGCATCACTAAAATTATAATTACTGTACAGTTTATCTGAACAATTTCATTAAAGTTTGCAGCAATTAAAGGAAATAGTACAAGCAGTGTTGTTTATATGTTGTTAAGCAAGTGCCAGCTTGTATGCCAGTTTGGTTTATCATTCAACCAACAATCTTATAGTTAGCCAGAGAAACTGTCCACTTGAAGCAGTAGAGTATAACACTTTGTAAACACCTTGCATGATACTACACCCTGTCAAAATATTTTGCTCCTGGGCCAACCACTTGTATTATTGCTTTATTATAAGCAAGGAAGCTATAACACAGCCTCAGAAAGTCAATATAACAAACAGCCCTGGAATAAACAATTTAAGCTTAGCCTTATCGGGAAAGCTGGTATATTATTAGCACCATTTTAACAATGTTAAACGTGGTATCTGATTGTTTGCCGGAATTAAATACATCCAACAAATGTTCATTCTTTCTAAATCTACAAAAAAGTATAATGGGGATTTCTGCCTAAATTAGATATTGAGATCAAAGCAGGATACCTGGATGATGAAATAATGTTATGTGTTATCTCAAAAGTAAATTGTAACAGGCTCTTCTTAGTTAAAATATAGCAAAATGCAGTGTGGCTCAGACAGTTAATACATTTTTGCAATGACAATTCGGGTGTTATGCTTCACTTTGACATAGAAACAGGACTTCAGCATACAACAATTTGCAGGATCTTTTCTAGTAAGAATATTTATTTGGTTGATTGAGAGAAAAAAAATTAGTCCAAACTGTTAGATATCACCTTGAAATATTATAGACAAGGATTACAAGTTCTGACACCTGCCAGGTTTTAAGGGATGGGATTTGTCGGCATCTTTTGCCGATACTGTGCAGCAACATTTCTATCATTATACGAGCACAGGGGCACTTATGAGGTGCCCAGGGACTGACCCCGGCTGGTCCATTATAATGACTCTGACGAGTCAAGCGTAATGCTGTACCCTTAGCTTCGAGCATTAGAAGGGAAGCCACTACTACCAACTTTAAAGTCTTTGGTTTGACCCGGCCAGGGTTTAAACCCGCGACCTCCCAATCCGCAAGCCGACGCTCTACCAATTGAGCTATTGCGGCCAGAGCCAGGTTTTAAGTGACTTTTGAAATTTCTTTGTATTATTCTTATACCATAAAGAATGAGATCCCATCCATGATCATTGAAGACCTGTCTCAATATATCCTCTTGTTGACTGGTGACATAAACCAACACTGGGTAGGGATCTTTTTGTTGAGACCCCATCTGCAACATAACAAACATTAAGTTTAGGCTTCAGAATGTTTAGGCAATTTGACACTACAGTTTAGTTGTTTAACTTAGAAACACTGAAGTTAAGTATGCTTGAAACTTCAAATGTAAGTCATACCTGGATAATGCTACTACACAAATGTAGCTGGACTGATATATTTTTAGAGCATTGTTGTCAAAATACATTTTTATTTTGTTTTTTACCTGTGTTTGGATAAGTTGTGTTTGTAGCTGGTAGTAATAGTAGTTTCAGGCTGTTTGGAATTTTTAAGAGTTAGTGCATCATATTTTACCATTAACATACATATTTTTTTTATTTTCACATGTTTTATATTTTGCCCAATATGCTAATCTAGTAAAAGATAAATATTAGCAAACAAAATGATAAATAACAAATGTGATATGGGAGGCTTGTTTTTAAGATCAGTTTGGACTTTCTGACACTCAAACTTCTAAGGCACGATCAGTAGCATAGTGTAGTGCATATAGGCACTTCCAACAGCTACTGGGTTAACACTTTAGTGATGTGGTTGAGTGTCTACCTACAGAACTGAAGTTCCCGGGTTCGATCTCAGTTAGGGACAGGATTTTTCTCCTCCCAGATTTACTTTAGAAATCATTTCTTTTTTTTTTTCTTTCAATGATTTATACATTCTCCCAGTTTTCAATCACAGTGTTGAAATCATTTTGAAATTTGAACGAGTGAAACAATAGTACAACATTTTTTTATCAATGACTGACATAAATCGAATAAGTCTCCAACGTGTTCATTTCAGCAACTTTTTTCATTGTGAGATCGGCCTGGGTAAAATTTCCTTAATTATAGTTAATACCATCTTTAGTCTTTAGAGTAACGGAATCGAGTTATTTTATGTGATATTAAAATCTAAAAGTTAAATAGTCGTATTAATATACGATAATGGTAATTTACATTTGCAATTTACCTGTGAAACATAGAAGCAAAGTAAATATAGAAGAGAAGTAAACAAAAACAGAATTTTGCTCGATTTGTCAGTAAAAGCAAGCTGGCTGGCAGCAAATGGCAAGCAATAACGTATAGTAGTTGAAAAATTACAAGAGCAGCCGACATGAACGAAGTTGCTCAAAGAAATTTCGCCATATTATATTTTCTTCTCAATCTATAGTGCTCATCATAAGGTGAAAGGCGATGGTTCAGAAAACCATTCGGTCGGTACAATCTATGTACACTACAGTTACAAAAAGCATAGGACAATGGGTTAAGCAACAAGTTCCGAAAATCTAGATTAAATTATCCCCTCA
The DNA here is from genome assembly GCA_007844125.1 of Sinonovacula constricta. NCBI lineage: Eukaryota > Metazoa > Mollusca > Bivalvia > Cardiida > Solecurtidae > Sinonovacula > Sinonovacula constricta. The sequence goes on along the minus strand of CM017571.1, from coordinate 7,534,079 downwards.
TTCAGAAATAACAAAATCTAGTATTTATATTTTTTGCCGTAAAAGATAACAAAATTAATTAATTGATTAAGATCTCCTAAAGATACTATTTTTCATTTGATTGCTGTTCTTAATAAACTAGTTATGACTTGTCTATATCGAAATAAATAATTAAATAAAAAATCCTAAAATAAATGCAACTGATCGAGTTAACAATGCCACGAGAAGACGAGATGTAATGAACTGAAAAGGTCAAAAGACCAAGACCTTGTGCAAACATGCTGAGAGAGGGAATTGAAGACATGGATCTTCCAAATGGTACTGGTCCAAAAAGGCCGCAAACCAGAAAGGCCGTACCAAAAAGGCCGCACCAAAAAGGCCGCAAGCCTTAAAGGCCTTATATATAAAAGGAGATGGTGAATATAATATGTTATAAATCTTAATACAGTAAATGTTATATGACTATATATAATTATAATAGTCACTAGAAAGGAGACCTGTTTTGAAATTATAATAAATATAAAGACCTCAGTCCCTTTAATGTTAAGTATAGATAATTATTTGTTTGTTCACATGTAAAATTATGCAGGTCATAGCTGAAAGAGTGATAATCGAGTAAATGCACATGGGTAGGCATAGTATAAATGGAATGTTTGACAACCATATCCCCACTTGTTATTTTATCATTAAACTATCTAGCATCAAACGCATATTTATAATCCTATACTGCATTAAAATATGCGGCCTTTTAGGTCAACGGCCTTTTTGGTCAACGGCCTTTTTGGTCTACGGCCTTTCTGGTTTTCGGCCTTTCTGGTACCCAACCCTTCCAAATCGTGTTAAGCTTTTCCATCTCAGTCGATTACACAGTATGGGCACCTAGTTGTTGATGGACAGTCACTTGGATGATGATGTCTACGTCAGCAGATTATTTGTATAACTATTGTAAGGGTTATAGACTGTGATAAATATAGAAGATTAAATTCCCTGCCTCGAAGTTTTACGTAATGTTCCAAAATGGTACTGGTTTGGAAAACAGAAAGAATATAAGGCCTATTTTGGCGATTTTATATTATGAATGCCAACATTCTTAATCTGAACTAGTTTATTAATGCTGGTATGATAGAAACAACTCGCTACTCAGTGTTTTTTAGCCTGATAAAATGGCACAGGCACTCTATTTTGTAGTTATTTAAGTATAGGGAGGCGAAATCTCTCCCGTTAAATCCAATGCGGAACAAATTCATCCTGTAAACTTCTCCACTTTTTATTTGGTTTGCAAATATTGTTTGTTAATATAAATATAACATGAGCTCTATTCTTATTTGGAGGAATTCTGTCTGCCTTGAAAAAGAGAGATGTTGTCCGCCCATGTTAAAATGAACAGATGGAATTCTGTCCTACATCCGTTCCGAGGGTAACTAAAATGTAGTTTGAGTTCATTTTGGTCTTTGCATGGCTCAAATTTGAGTCGATTTAGCTCAAGTAATTGTTACAACATAATTTTGATAATGTAATTACATATAAAATATCTGAACACTGCACTTTCCATTTTTTTCAATTAATGTAAGCGATGTACTTTTACATATTTTAACCTATAATATTTTGTGGACGAAAAGCAGTCATATAATGTTATTGGCCTAATATACCACAGTTTCCAGATAATGGATGGAATATGCCTGCAAAGGATAATATTTCTCCAAAACCTAACAGGAAACACCATAAGAAATACTTACTGAACTTAACACATTGGGAGACTTATTCGATTTATGTCAGTTTTTATTGTAATCTAATTTAAAAGCATATTCACAATAAACGGTTCCTTTGGTTTGTTGTCCCACCATCAGTATTTCAGTTATCTTGAGACAGTGTCTGCTTGAAGTAGATATAGTACTGCCTTCACTGTGTATAGCATACCGTGAACACTTGGCATGATACCACGCCCAGTCACATTATACTGACACCGGGCCAACCAGCTGTGGAACTACCCTTATATTTGCTTGAGCATTAGCAAGGGAGCTGTACCACTACCATTTTTTACGACTTCGGTATGTCGCAGACTGGGTTCAAACCTGGGGCCTCCCATACCTGGAGCCGACGCTCTACTGATTGCGCTACCATGTCAGGTATAAATAGATTCACAACCTTTGCGGTATTTAAATGGCATGTTATTACAACAATAACATGTTAAGCTTATCAGCATCTTTATTTCAATCAAATAACAAATATCAAACATAGGTCAAACTATAGAACATCAATTGTACAACGCATTTCTACCAACAAAAGCAATAGTAACTACATCACCACGATCCATCTTTTATTTTATCAGACAAAAGACAAGGTGAGCAAAAGAATAATGTTATCGTGGTACTAAGTACATTTAATGAGTTACAAGTATTTCACATTTGAAAAAAGTCTTTCTTAAACAATCATATAGCAAGACTATGTATAATCGAGCTTTGGGTAGACGCAAAAACTGATGTTTTCTTAATACAATATTAAGTTATGTCAATGATTTATTGACAATTTTTCCTATATCAGTTCAACAAAGCTAGCCCATGTACTCTTAAGTACATTGTGCAAAAAGTATTGCCACTGAACAGAACATTGTATCAATATATATATATATATATATACACACATACATATATAAGTTTTTATGCAAGCAAAAATTGCAATTTTACGTAAGATTTATTGACCATGTCTTTTTTTTATACTGATGTATGTCTTTGTTAATAATTTTTTGTTCACATGTTGCCACAGTTCCATATCTGCTGCAGTACAAATGATGTATAAAAGAAAATTAAGGTGGAAGAATAGTAGAAAACATCAACAGCATAACAGTCCCAGCACCATCAAAAACTAAACATGCTAAACTTATTACAATAATCTTGACACATATACAGGTATGAATTGTATACAGGTATTGACATGTTTTAATATTGATATTTTCAATATTTAAAGTAATGATACTCTCATTCATACTATCAAAACATGAAATTTGGTTATACAACAATACTATCACAAATATATATCATAATAAAATAATTTTTAATGCCAAAATATGGAATTATTATAAACTAAATAAAAGCAACTGTTCAGATTTTTGTATTGCTTGGATAAAAGTCTTTATTTTAAAAAATATTCAACTCTCCAGATACTAATATTCAATTTTTAATAAACAGTGGAAAGAGCTTGCCACCATGCACACAAAAATGAACACAAAGTACGCAAGCATGGTTACTGGCTGATAACTATGCTCTATTTGTTGTTCCTTCAAGTCCACATGGTAAGCAGCTTTTTGTGCACAGTAATTTTAACACAGAATACATTTTTTTTTCAAGACTAGGTATTTTACTAAAGAACCGAAAACGCAGCCAAGTTACTGGTAGATAACCAGACTGTCCCGATTTTGTTGTAAAATTAAAAAAAAATGACCAGATTTTTTTTTTAATTAAAATTACCAACAAATAAAAAAGACAGTTGCATTGTCAGAGAAAAACACACAGAAATACTAGTCAGAAAAAGATGAAGAAAAAGAAAAGAGACAGAACTGAAAAACAAAACAATATAAACAAATGGAAAGACTTTATAGATGTAGTTACTGCTTGTAATGCATCATTGTGCTCCAGTCACATTTAAAGCATCTACAGTATTATGCCATAAAAGTGTCAATTTTTACTCTCAATGATGTCAAATAGCTATAAATATCAAATGCACAACTTTACATGTTCAAATAAATTCATCAAAAGTATTGACCAAGTTAATCACAATATGGCTTTATGATAAGCAAAAAAAAAAATACACCAATACTTACAAAATTAACATGAATTTTAACAAGCTTCCATTAATGAAAAAACAAATGCATATTGATTCTTGTATGTCATGATGCTGTATTTGTTTTAAAAGTGCAAAGACTACTTATTAATTTGACCCACTAAACCAGTAGGTTTGTCATTTTTATAAGCCAGACTTACTGAGATTCTTAAGGCTAGTTGCAAATTTTGTATAAGTGTCATTTCTTTGACAATTGGATTAGTGAATATAAGAAAAAAGATATCAAAATCAGCAATTGCAAGACCCAGGTAATCAATGCTAATTATATTTTTCAATTCAGAATAGAAGTGACAAGCAACAATACATATGAATGATAAATAGATGGTACAAAATACCACAACAACATGTTAGCTATTTAGTCCACACATCAATTGGCAGCAAATCATGAGAAAAGACTATCTCTTATATTAGTATGAATATTATTGGGTTGGGTTTATCATAGTATGTATATAAATGATGCTAATCAGTATAAATGATGTCAACACAAATAATGTGAATATTCAATGACAATACATTTTGTCATAACACAATTTAACATTCAATACATATGAATGTAGATGAATGCAATGTTATCAAAATAAATAGATGGTTAGCTATGAGTTAATGAAAGTATATTCAACAGAGGTAATTATTTTTTCCCCTGCAGACACAGTTTTTTTTATCAAGGAATTTTCTGTTTCATAAGCATGTAATTCTATGTATTTTTTCCTTATAACAAAAGCTAACATGATTACACATATGATTAAAATAAATGGAGGAATTTAAATCCTGACTGATTAATAAACTCTGACACAGAAAAGTTATCTTTACTGACAATAAATTAAATCAACAACTATATTTTTCTTAACAATGACTGGTATTGCATTGCCAACAAGTATGAAAATTCACTGGCTGTTGAGGCCTATTTCCCTCCTCTAGCCATGGATGTTGAGAACAACACAAGCTGCTTCTTCTTCTTCTTTCCACTACCGGGCTGCTGGGTGGAACCACTCGCCTCTGAAATAAGAAACAGAAATAGACAAACTGCACTACTGAAATATTTTATTAAATTTTGAATTAAAACATGAACACCAAACTTTTAACAAATTTGAAATCAAGATATATTAATATATTATGGCTCAGACAATAAGAGATATGTAAGTTGCAAATTTCCATGTTCTTTCATAAGTGGGTTATGCATTACAAAAGAAAGGAACCAAAAGTGTTTACTTTATATGTTTGCTTATCGTTTTAACATCTTTAAGGCACAATGGTATAAGTAAAATAAAGAAGCCTGGAAAAGGTAAGTCCTCTTCTACAACCATAAAAAGATTCAGTCAGTATAGTTAGTTTATTAGGTTTATGGTCCCACCATCAGTATTTCAGTTATCTAGGAAGCACTTATATACAGCAGTATATGGGTTAAAACTGACTTTTCCAAATGAACAACATTACACTTACCCGATTGTTTAACGCTGACATTTATAAGAGCTGCCTCGATTGCGCTACCAAAGGATGACTGATATTCTGGAACAGGTATCTTGTCCTCATTGTCACTTTCATCACTACCTGCTCGACGTGCGCCAGAGGACTGGGAAGACAACTGGGAAGTGTCGGACTTTGCCTTAGGCCACACAGGAGCTTGTGCTCCAGCCTTTAACATCTAGAAAGAGATGAAGCTACTGCTGAAATCTATACAAGAATCAGGAAATTAACCAGTAATTGTGTTTATTGTTTATTTGTGTATTGGATTTATCGTCCCACCAACAATATTTCAGTTATCTAGAGACGGTGTCCACTTGAAGCAGATATAGTGCTGCCTTCACTGTGTATGGCATGCCGTGAACAACTGGCATGATACCACACCCAGTCACATTATCCTGACACCGGGCCAACCAGTCGTGGAACTACCCTTATATTTGCTTGAGCGTTAGCAAGGGAGCTATACCACTTCCATTTTTAACGACTTTGGTATGTCGCGGCCCGGGATCAAACATGGAGCCTCTCGTACCTGGAGCCGACGCTCTACCGATTGCGCTACCAGGTCCGGTATTGTAATTGTAATTTAAGTCTATTATAAACTATATATTATAAAAATTCTTATAAGCAGGCAAGCAGCTTGTGAAGGTATATGAGATAAACATTGCACATACTGGATCAGATTTTACTGTTTATTTATTGCCTACCTGTGCAAAAGAAACCACAGCTGTTTGACTTCCATCATCTGTCATAGAAGGAGACGGTGTGCCAAGACCTGTGAAATGTAATGAATGTATAGGATAGAGCATTTTACACAAAATTTAAAAAAAAAACAAAATTATAATATTTCATTGTTATAATTCATGTTTATTTTCGTTTTATGTTTATTTCTGTTTGCTTGAAATACTTGTAGAAGGAATAAAACTATTTAAATAAAAACAATGAAATGAAAAATACAACTTGTGTAATGTGTAAACATTGACCGAACATTAACTATGATAGGCATGATGTACCAAGCTCCCTATTTTTAACTCTGTTAAATCAATGTCAGATATATCATTATAAGAAGCAATAACTCCTGCAACTTTCATCTGATCCCTAAAAAACAAACCAAGTGCACAGACTTCCTTGATTATAAAGATAATTGTCAAGTTTCAGAACAAATGCAAAACCATGGAAGAAAAAGCCAATATAAAATTGTGGCCATAGATGACAGTAAGGGTAAAACTGGAGCACTTCGTGTAAATTGAAACACCCAGTTTTTACTATAACCAAATCTTAAACCCTTTATGGGGGATGGTAAGGTCATTTATCAAGACCCTAACCATTTCAATTTGGGCTGTCGCCAGTTTTAAAAGTAGACTGATTTTCCCCCATCAACTTACCAAGTGAAGGACTGCCTACAGGAGTATCAAGAGAGGGTGAGCTTGTGTCGCTGCGTCTGTCCACAGGTGTAGATTGAGGCTGGTGAAACTGACTGTGGACAATCGTGCCACTGACTGTAACAGTAGATCACAACGGGGTTAGAAAATGCTACAGACATGAACATGCATCAAACAACCGACACAAGCATTCTGAATAAATGTTTACATTAGAAGAAGCTGTAATATTGTAATCATTAGTCTGTTGTTACAGCAGTTAAAAAATAGTATATATTGCACAGTTTGTTGGGTTTAACTTGGCAATGGTTGCAATATATAATTTAAAATACTTTTATATAATACAATACCTAGGCCTAGTTTCTTTCTTTCTTGCTCTTCAATATATCGAGCTTGTCTTTTCTCTTCACGAGCCTTTCGATTTCTCAGCCGTTTTCTCTTTTCAAAATCTTCTGCAATAGAAAATAAGAGTAAACAGTTTAAAAAATAACCTAAATCTATTGTATGAAAAACAATGTAACACTGGATACATATTAATTGGTAACTCTCAAGCAACCAGCATTTTAGGGCAGATACGGTGCCCGGATTCATGGTGTTCAAAGTGTTGTGATAACAAATAGGAAACATAAACATATACTTACCAGAGAAGTGTTTAAGTATGTCCTTATCTAGTACAGGAGGTCGGATATCCAACTCAACCACCTCGAAGCCACACGTCAGAGGAAGGTGGCTCAAGTAACGCAGTCGCTTACGCAACTCCTGAAACAAAATCATGGTTGACAATTGTGTTGTTAGTTACTGGTATTATACAGTCTTGAAATTGACCTCAAAAATAAACTTTATTAAAGTTTGTTATTTATCTATTGGGTTTATCATCCCATCAACAGCATTTCAGGTACCTAGAGATAGTGTCCACTTGAAGCAGATATAGTGCTGCCTTCACTGTGTATAGCATGCCGGGAACACCCGGCTTGATACCACACCCAGTCACATTATCCTGACACCGGGCCAACCAGTCATAGAACTACTCTTATATCTGCTTGAGCGTTTGCAAGGGGGATATATCACTAACATTTTCAATGGCTTTGGCATGTCATGGCACTGGATCCAACCCGGGGCCTCCCATACCTTGCGCTACCAGGTCGGATTTATTTTAGGTATAAAGTAAGTATATATAACCTTTTGAGATTAAGATACAAGACAGTAGGAATCCTTTAAGAATGCTAGAAAGACTACATTTTGATAAAAAATGAAATTTCACTTGAAGTAATAACTACATTAATGTGAATTGTGTAAAGTACACCATAAAGCCTCTGACTTGTAATTTGCTTAGTCACCTTTTTCTTTTGTGCTTAGACAATAATGGCTCCTTAACATTTTTTATAACAATAAGTAGAAGTTGTCAGTCAGTTTTTAAGTTACCATAGGTTGTCATTTCCCTCTTCTGTGTATGTGCAGTTGTGATAAATTTCACCTTAGCAAGATGCCTGGCATTATACGGTACTACAGTTAAAAAACAATTGGTCTGTTTAGCCTCTTACCTCTGTAACAAACACACTCTCCTTCTCTACAATGGATGCCGTTATCTTCTGTGGGCAGAACTCTAGACCGCCAAACTGACGAACCAGGCAGCGAGCATTCAATGAGTGTAGGTAGATATGTTGGCCATCCTCAGCTACAGGAGAGATAAAAACATAAAATAAACCAAAATACAGACCGACAAACTTGAAGCTTGAACATTCTTTTTTTTAATAAACTGCTCAGATGTTATTTAATTTGTTATATATTGGCACGACATGACAATTATAGTCTAACATAGCTGGCTTCAGCTATAATTACTGATTTTTATAAAAATCTGTGATACCTATCTGAAAATCATCTTGAATAAAAGCCAAACAGCAAACTGTTTTGTCAACTTTCAAAATTAAAACCAGGTTTTATCATTATTTTTATAACAGCTTTAACATTGAGATAGACACAACAACGTAATGGACCAGAAAATAGAGCTGAAATTTTACCGGAAGTCGTGGGCGCAAATATATGACTGTTGATTACCAAGCTTTTAACATTATTTATACCCTAAACTTTATACCCTAATATGTAAACATGTGAACTATTTCGTGTCACACTAGGATAAGTTTAACTCTGTTGGTTTGTTTATTTATCGTCCCACCAACAGTACTTTAGTTATCTGGAGGTGTCCACTTGAAGCAGAAAAAGTGCGGCCTTCACTGTATATAGCATGCTGTGTACACCTCTCTTGATACCACAACCAGTCACATTCTTCTGACACCGGGCCAACCAGTCATGGAACTACCCTTATATTTGCTTGAGCGCTAGCAAGGGAGCAATACCAGTACCATTTTTACAGCTTTGGTATGTCACAGCCCGGTATCGAACCTGGCCTCTGGTTCTTGGAGCTGACGCTCTACCAGGTCCGGTAAGCTCTGTTGTGTCGGCTGCTTTTTCCTAAAGGGTAATATTGTATTAATTGCAAACCTGTTAAATTAGAGAGAAAACAACAACAAAAAAAACCCATCTCCTACCTTGATAGAAGTAGAAGCACTGGTCTCCAGACTTGTTTCTGGTCTTGCCACTCGAGTCTGTCTGTGAGGGCATCTCTAGATGTTCTGCCGCCTCCTCTAGAGGCATTATATCAACAGGGATTTCCGGCTGACCGTGTGCATCCATGGGGAAACAAAGGTTGTTTGGGGACACAGCTAGGGAGACCTGGGCTTCGCTTGTCAAGTCCACAGTGTTGCTAATGTCAGTACCATCTGGCAGACTGCTTTCATTGAGGGTAGATTCCGATGCTAGGCTGTAGAGATGGAAGTATAAATTTTTTTCTTTTAAACCTTTGTTGATTTAGACATCCTGGTACTCCTTTTTAAATAATTATGATGGCTCAGGAAAGTATGCTGTTGCTTTTTTTGTGTTACATCACACCAACAAATGGTCAATTTAGCAATGTCCTGCTAGAAATTAATGAAGAAAGAGTTCACATGTCTGGGTAGAACCACTGGCACATTGAAGGTCAGCTTGAAGACCTCCCTACATGTAATTTTTTGCCCCAATCGTGAAAGCCACCCAGGTGGGTTGAATTGTGTGAAAAATATATTTACATGTATTGTCAGTGATCAGGGTTAAATTGATTTGTTAACTGTACTTTTACTATTTTAAGACTCATTTCACAAAAAGAACATCAGCTGGAAAAAGATAAATCCAAGAAAAATGTGTACAGATTTTGGGGTTAATTACCTTGTATCTATTGATCCTGTTTCCATTTCACTGGTGGTATCTAGAGTTGAATCTGCTATGTTCTCAACCACAGTTTCATCTTCTTCATCTGAGAAAGCAGACTTGTAAACCTTCACTGCCTGCAAGCACAACATGAGTATAATATTTTATGTTCTTGTCTGCAGTGCTTGTCTTTATAAGGAAAATCTAAACATGGCCAATAATTTGAAAAGCAGTCTCTTTTTATTCTTTTAAGAATAAAAAACAATATAATACACTTTCTGCAAACAAGCAATATCAATAGAAATAAAACATCCTCAACATACATTCACAAACACTTAAATATACCTTAATGAAAGAAACGCTTTGAATATCAGCAAGTTATGTTACTTTTAAAACAGACTTTACAATGTTATGATTATATTGTTCAAATTATTTATATATCTTTCAAAGCTATTGATAACTCAAAAATTAATATTGCCATGACTATACATAAGCACAGAAAAGCAGAGCATTATACACCATGAAAAGCCAAGCAATTTATAATAGAACAATTTTTAGATATGTTTAAGGTTTTAACAAGAATTAGCAAAGAAAAAAACCATTGGGAATAACTCCAAAACAATCCGAGGTTTCTCGGTCACATTTTCACATATCTACAAATCAATATCAATCATCAATGCAAATTTCAATAAATAATGAAAAAAGGATGAAATGTGCCATACCAAAATATGATTAACCATGGCCTTTGCTAGGACTGCGTTCGAATGGCAGTAATTATTACTTACTACTTCTGCTTTTCCTAGTTTTCAATAAATTTGAACTATTTTGAAACAACAGTGACTCAAAAGTTTGCATTTTCCAAAAATACAGAGGGAATTTAAATGTTAAGCAAAGCAGTGTTTAATTGACATGGATGTTTAATGTTTATCTTTACCAGTAAAGATGGAGTTACATTGTACATTGACATAAAGGGAATGGTCTCACATGAATATTTAATGTTTATCTTTACCAATAAAGATGATGTTACATTGCACATTGACATAAAGGGAACGGCCTCACATGAATATTTAATGTTTATCTTTACCAATAAAGATGATGTTACATTGCACATTGACATAAAGGGAATGGTCTAACATGAATGTTTTATGTTTATCTTTTCCTATAAAGATGATGTTACATTGCACATTGACATAAAGGGAATGGTCTAACATGAATGTTTTATGTTTATCTTTTCTTATAAAGATGATGTTACATTGCACATTGACATAAAGGGAATGGTCTAACATGAATGTTTTATGTTTACCTTTTCCTATAAAGATGATGTTACATTGCACATTGACATAAAGGGAATGGTCTTACATGAATGTTTTATGTTTATCTTTTCTTATAAAGATGATGTTACATTGCACATTGACATAAAGGGAATGGTCTAACATGAATGTTTTATAGTTATCTTTACCAATAAAGATGATGTTACATCGCACATAGACATAAAGGGAATGGTCTCATAACTTTAAGCACAATGAAATTAGTATTAGTATCCGTTTCTGTGTTGTATTTTCCTTTTGGAATGTGAATAGAAATTTATACAAATATTTCCCAGCTTCTTATTTACATACTGAATAATTTAATCAATAAAGCTTAGTGATCAAAGTCCTATTCATATGAACTAGAAGCTATGAAAATTTTCTAGATTAGATCCCACACGTCTAATACCTATCCCTCCCCATTTCAGCTTACCTTTGCACCTGCTGTATGTTTAATTACAGGAACCTCCACAATCGGTGGCTGCTGAGGTTCTATAGCCTCAATCTTTCTTTCCATCTCACCAGCTTCCACAGACATACCAAGCAGTTTCTCTTGACGAGCCTGAAACCAACACAGCAGTTTGCCCTTAGCTTGCTACATTTGTTAATAACCCCATATAATTCCTAAGTCATCTTCTTACATTGACTTGCAAAGGTGCCTAGACAATATGCTAGAGGCTCAGAGGGGGGGTTAAGCAATAAAAAGATTGTAAAAGCTACTTAGGTGGAATACCTTTGCAAAAAAGTCAGAATAGAAAACAACACAAAAGAAGGAGAGAATTTTCAAAAATTTGAGTAAATGACGATGAACTTCTCCTAGTCGAAAACAAATCCCTATTTCTCACAAAATACCATCCGGAACGTGTTACATCAATTGTAATGTTCAATCTGGAAACATAGTATTTATTCTAACCTATGCATTGGTCATTTAAGTATAAGTTTGAAATACTTGCATTCAAAAATTAAACCTGAGCATTATACAGACCAGGATGGACTGGGGAGAGGGAAAGGCTTCCACAGAATATTAAAGCTAAAAATTAATTCCACTCAAAAAAATATATACAGAGGTTAACAATTTATCAACATGGACATTAAAATGATTAAAATCACACTACAGTTATGAGCATTAGAGATGGTACATTTCTTCCAAAATAATTTCTGCACCTCCATATAGAATTATAGGCAATTTTAAGTGATTTAGTATTAACTTTTGAAACATTAAATGATGTTCAGTCTTAAATAAATATACACGATTTGGAGAGCAAATTTGTACAAACTCTTTTTACTTTGTAGACCATGTCATCTTAAGTATGCCAATTTTAATCTTTACCTTAAGTTGGTCCTGGGCTCCTTTTATAAATGGTTCTTCTGAACTCTGGAATCATATAAAAATACTAATTATACATATAGTAACATGAAACAAATACATAAAATCTTTTGTAAATGCATATTTAAAAAAAAGTCAAGAACAAATACATAGAACTTCATAAAACAAGCTATCAGCAAACAGTGACAACACTTTTCTCAGTGCAGGACCTTGACAAAAATGATAACCCAAGCCTATGCCAAGGAAATGAAAAAGCTCTTAAAAAAATTGATCTTAAAAAACATCATGCCTAATAATAAATCAAACAATAGGAAATTCAACAGAACTTCAAATACTGAAAAAATCTGTAAACTTCCAAATTTCGTCCTCTGCCATATGGTCTTTATTTTACTTACTTCAGCCGTTTCCAACTGAATACGTAGTTCATGCCCTTCCATCTCCAGCATGTCTAAGGTCTGCATACTGTTGGCAGTGAGCAGCTTCAAATGGTGGGTCATCTCAGCAGATTCTGCAGAAAGTGATCACAGTTTCACATGTTTTTATCTAAATTATTTAATTTCACTTGTTTTCGTTACTTTTCCATGTCACTGAATTGTTTATACTAATATTCCATTTCACTTGTTTGTTTGTTTCTTTGTTAATTGGGTTTATTGTCCCACCAACAGTATTTTAGTTATCTGGAGACAGTGTGCACTTGAAGCAGATATAGTGCTGCTTTCACTGTGTATAGCATGCCATGAACACCTGGCATGATACTACACCCAGTCACATTATCCTGACACCGGGCACACCGGTCGTGGAACTACCCTTATATTTGCTTGATTGTAAGCAAGAGAGCTTTACCACTACCAGTTTTAACGACTGTGGTATGTCACAGCCCAGGTTCGAACCCGGGGCCTACCGTACCTGGAGCAGATGCTCTACTGATTGCGCTACCAGGTCCAGTTTCCTTTAATTGATTTAATCATTTATCCATTTTACTCAACCAATGGTTAAAGATATTTTTTTAAATGATTGAAGATATTTTTTAATTTTTATAGGTAGTTTTTGTCTTGTTAGATGTCAAAACAACACTCTCAGTTACTGGAAGACAGTTCTCAGCATACAGTTACTTACCTGTTACATTATGACATTTGCGGATCTTTTCTTCTTTTTGCCAAAGATTTGCAGGAACTGCGTAGATGCTACCCTTTTCTTTCTTCATCAGTGTCATGGTAATAGCATCTCCAACTTTATAATTCCTTACTTCTCGAGTGATAACACTGTAACAGACACAAGATGGAAAATAAAAAAAAAATGTGTAACCAATTATGATTATTATAGTGACATCCAGCTGTTTTGGTGCAGGAAGACACCAAACATCTGGGTAGAACCACCGGAGCACCGCAGGTCAGCTAAAAGACCTTCCCATATTAAGCCGGAACGGGACTCGAACCCATGCAGTGAGAGGCTAAGCAGTCAGAGGAGTTACATATCGGGGACTCTACCACTCGTCCCCATAAAAGAATACATCAAAGGCATATTCAAAAAGCATAAATAGCATTTTGTACTAGGACACTAAAATTTTGACTTGAGATGTGTTTGTTTTTTTTAGATGCAGAAATAATTAAAAGTAGATGATAAACTAAATTTTAATGAAAAAGATTTTATAAAAAAGTTTAATCCTTCCATTTTGACAAAAAAAAATTAGCATCACCTTAGAACAGAGCATTAATTAGCCGCAATTTGGTATGACAAGGGACTACACACAATTTTATAATGTTATTATCTGGCTACTATAAATGTGTACTCTTTCAGACATTGGTGATCATAAGATTGAAGAAAACTGTATTTACCTCTTTAGGTCATCGCTTTGTATGGCTTCATAACAGATAGGACATTTCCTCCAGGACTTCTCTCCGAGAGCTAGGTAATGCAAGATACACGACCAGCAGTAAATGTGACCACAGCGGGTCATTTTAGCAGCAGTTGGGTACTGCAGGCAGATGGGGCAGGATGGCGTCTCAAGGCTCAACACACGCTGCAGAACAAAATGCAACCGTACAAATTTTATTACATTTATGGTCAGCTAGAAAACGTTTAAAGGTCTATTTACATTTACAGAATAAACAACTCTCAAAATTCTTCAAGCATATTTAAACAGATATTCTGTTTATATTTGACTGACTTGATATTAGTTTGTTTGTTGGGTTTATAGTCCCACCAGCAGTATTTCATTTATCTGGAGGCAATGTCCACTTGAAGCAGATATAGTGCTGCCTTCACTGTGTATAGCCTGCCGTGAATACCTGACATGATACCACACCCAGTCACATTATCCTGACACCAGACTAACCAGTCGTGGAATTACCCTTATATTTGCTTGAGCGTTAGCAAGGGAGCTATACCACTACCATTTTTAACAACTTTGGCATGTTGCAGCACTGAATCGAACCCAGGGCCTCCCATACCTGGAGCCAACACTCTACTGATTGCACTACCAGGTCCGATACTTGATATTAGTCATCATAGTATGTGACTATAAAAGGCCTTTCAGTGTAAGTATTTACACAAAAAGGTTTTGGCTTTTGCAAAAGTATCTCATTAATTAAAAAAAACAAGCAAAAGCTGTCAGTAGACAGTTCACTCTGGTCATGATAATTGAGCTAAAAACTTATGTTTTTAAAAGATTTCACAACGTACAATGCAAAATAAAGTTATTTTTTATCTTTTTCTTTTATGTAAAAAAAGGGGCTGAAATTGCTAGGGCTTCCCCCCCCCCAAAAATTAACTCTTACCACTTGCTCAATGGAGCCCCAATCTACCAAAACATCTGGGTTCATCATGTGGACAGAATAATCACCAGTATCCTTCACGACAAACTGGCAACTGAAAAACAACACACAACAAGACACTTATTATCAATAAAAGCAACCTGACAAGCAAAGCAATCTGACAAACAAAAGTGCAGTAGACTGTGTGCACCACTTTTTCACAGTGCTGGTCGCGGTTGAATAGTGTAAGCTGCGACTAACCTTAACAAAACAAAACAAAATTTTAAGACTGGACCTGGTAGCGAAATCAGTAGAGTGTCAGCTCCAGGAACGGGA
Organism: Sinonovacula constricta; assembly: GCA_007844125.1. Lineage (NCBI taxonomy): Eukaryota > Metazoa > Mollusca > Bivalvia > Cardiida > Solecurtidae > Sinonovacula > Sinonovacula constricta. The sequence goes on along the minus strand of CM017571.1, from coordinate 7,518,463 downwards.
GGCTCCGGGTTCGATCCCAGTCCTAGACATACCAAAGTCACTAAAAATGGTAGAGGTATAGCTCCTGTGCTAACGCGCAAGCAAAAAAGGGTAGTTCCACGACTGGTTGGCCTGGTTTCAGGATAATGTGCCTGTGGTATCATGTCAGGTATTCACGGCATGCTATATACAGTGAAGACTGCATTATATCTAATTCAAGAGGACACAATCTGCAGAAAACTGAAATACTGCTGGTTGGACAATAAACCCAATGAACAAACAAACAAAACTTTAAGCACAGAGAAAATTCGAAAAAAGGGCTAAAAATGAGCTTAAGGGTAACCAGCCCCAAATGAAACGGGTTCTGCAATAAATAGTTAACAAGTATCCTAAGTCTGCATCAAAGAATTTTGACAGTTTTTGAGAAATAGACCTTAACAAAATGGTAAGCCAACACAAGAGGGTCATGTTAATAGCTCCACTTACTCTGGAAAAATAAAAACAAGCTTTGAATTAGTAACATTAAATGGAATGACTCTTCCTATCTGTAAGCAAGGGCCGTTCTAATATATATAAATCTCAACCAAGTCAGCACTGTTTGTTTGTCATGAATCAAATCTTAGATTTTGTCAGCTACGCTTATGAATACCACTTGTTATACTTGTCTTGTTTCTTTTGTTTTGGAATTACATAGCAGCGACCAATTATGACCACCGGCACACCGCAAGTCATCTGGAAGACCTTCCCATATTAAGTCCTTCGCCCAGAACTGGACTCAAACCCACCTGCTGAGAGGCAAAGTTGTCAGAGGAATAACAAGTCGGCGACTCTACCACCATGCCATGGGCGCCCCTACTGGTTATCAAAAATTATGATTTTTTTATATGTATCAAACAGGGAAGAGAGGTTATGTTAGCTTTTAAAATAACAATGAAATAATTCATGAGTCCAACATAAATCAAATGAATCCTACTTGGCTTGCAGAAACTGCTCCTTGTTGTAGAATACCCGACCGCCACGTGAGTATGAGCTGTTTCCATATCGCACCTGACGTCCCCGTGACCTTGACCCATATGAACTGCTGCCGCGGTAACTGAGGTTACTTGAACCATGCTCTGCATACGTGAAGTTTAGCAGGTGATTCAAGTTACCTTTCTTAGAACCAGATAAGATAGCAGAGCCGTACTCGGCCTCCACATCCTCTTCTAGCTGTAATAGTTGATGATCTATAACTTATATCTTGAATTACTTATTTCTTAAATATAAATATTATCAAAGTTAAACCTTTACTGAAGTAAATATCCTTTATGAAAATCAAAACAAAAAGTATATGGCACATATGACTTTCATCTTGAATAAATTGGTAAGCTCTGGTTGTATTCTGTCAAAATCACAACACAGCTGATATTGAAAGCTATATGCACTGTGCCAGTTCCAGAACATAAACATCATTTATCTTCTCAATGTCTGTAGCACAACGGGTAGAGGAACTGACTGCTACAAAAAAAGGTCCTGTGCTTGAATCCCACAAACCAAGCATCTGTTGTTTTAGCTTCTGTGACATTTTTGTACTATTCTTCCCTTTTCACCAGATAGCATGTTTCAGTGCCTTAATTTATTGGCACATACATTTTTCTGTATTTAAACTACATACCATATAAAATTGTTATGAACAAGGTAAGCAATGTGTCAGCTAAAGATTGTTTTCAATCAAATTCACAAACAAGGCAAAACAGCTGTGTCTAGCTCTTTAAAAAAGTTGTTTAATAAACACATAAAAAAACACCAACAATCAAAAACATACATATTCATAACTAACAGAAAACATATATTTTAATTATGTTTGGCTAAACATACTTTAAATATAAAAATATATAAATATTAGTTATTAAGACAAAAATACTTTGTTTACCCAAATAAATTCCATACAGAATGTGTAACACAGCACTATGTGTCATGCTTTCCTCCTATAACCTACACTATAATTAAACAACACCAAGTGTAGTAAACTACAGGATATACCTGTAAAATGCCCCAGGATTTCACAACCTATTGCAACAACCAATCAAGGGAAGCAACTACATTATTATTTCCCTTGATTATTCTCCAAACCCAATGACATTAATGAATAGCCTCCCCTGAATAATCCCTCAATGCAAGTAGGTCCTTTCATTTGTTTTACACAGTTTTTATACTTGTGCTATTTGGAGTGTATGTTGACTTATCTGCCTCTTTTTGTGATACGCAGGTTACCCATCATCAACAAACACTTCCATTTTCTTTTTTAAATTACAAATCTCATTAAGTATATAAATAGAGTTTAAGCTTATATTTATGCAATAGTAAGAAATTTCACTATATGTTATTTCAAGGCCTGCAAAGGAACAGACGATTAAGTCCAAGAATTTCAACTGAAAGGACCTAATTACTGTTTGGAATACTTCAGATATTATCTAACAAGGGAGACAATTTCCATTTCACCAATGTACCCCATTAGGTTTATTAAGTCTTGAGCCACCATTTTGAAGCTCATGCTTTCAAAATGACATTCTCCAATAAAAAAGTATAATCAAGCTTATTAAAAAAACTGCAACAGTTTGGCTAATACAACCGAGATTTGTTTAGCAGGCCCTGTCGCATATTTTTTTTCTGTGAATTAGATTATTTTTACATTCAATAAAATAAAAAATAGAATAATATATTAATAATATGTAAAGATGCATGATTGCTTAGACAATTATATTAATGATTTGCAACTAAAAATTATTATGGACTATAGTATTTTATCATGCACTATTATTTGCAGGTGTGAAATGGGTGTGGAAAGTCAATTTAACGGCCTAGGAAGGGAAAAAACAATAGTAAGTAATTAAACATATTGTAAACCTGCTGTTTGCATAAAACAAAAAGAAACCCTTACACAAACTCTAAAACTAACCCTAACATTGCTGCTAAACAAAATGGCAGATATATAATGCATTCTTGCTCAATTTCTGCAAACTTACGTCACCCCCGGTTCTATCAGGTAATTCTCCACGAGGTCTTGGACGCTTATCCCAGGTATTCTTGTTTTTCTGAGGAGTAGGTTTGCGCACCTGGCCTTCATTAAAGGAATAATTCGAGGCCCCTTGGCCACGTCTTCTTCCCCACCGCTGGTTTCTGCTTGCTGCATCTGAAAATATGCCATTCGATTTAAAAATGATCAAGAATGTGTTTTCAGTTTCAATAAAAAAATGAAGTAACTGCTCAAATCTACCTAAGAGTTTAGGCTTCAAAACTTTACAGTAAATTTATAATACATTTGAATGCAATTCCATACTTTCAAAGGGCTAATCAAACATTGCAAGGTGAGTGGCAAGGGAGGAGAAAGTTCGTTGGATGTAAATCAAAGTATGCTGTTCTTGTTTTTTTACTGGTGATTAAGACATAAAAAGAAATGAAGATTGTTACTTCAAAATAACCTGATCAGTCTATTTATCTTTTAAAAGTTACATGTCTATATGCAGATATCAACCTCATCAATTGGGTACACATACACCGCTGAGTGTTTTGCTCAATTAGCATGGTGGGACTAAAGTGGTGATAGTGTGCTGCTTGTCAATGACTAGTTCCCGCTCTTGGTATGCTTTCATGTAATAGCAATAAAAGTCAGAGATAAGTTTTACTTCTCTATCATATTTCTTATTCCTAATTGGAAATAGTTATTTTTTTGTTTTAAACCAAATTCATACAGGAAAAATGCTTAACTGTCACTTGGAGTTAAAAAGCTAACAATATTTGTTCTGGAAAAACTTTCAAAAAAATTCTTCAAAAATGGAGACCCGGTTTTATAAGATCAATGAAGTTTTGGATGAGATAACATTTATAACAACAGGCATTTCAAAGGTATAATTTTTATCTGAAAGAGTCAGATTCCTTGCATAAATGGTAATCAGACAATTTTTTTTTTTATAGTTTTGTTAATTCTTTTGGGATTGTGCTTCTACTTGTTTAATTTCTTTAAAATTTATTTTATGGGCTTACTTATGACCTCTTTGAATGCTTTGATTAAAATGTGCTTTAAAAAATACCATAGTTATAATGTACACCTATGCATATAAATGCCTCAACATGATTATGAAATACATCACAGTGACCAATTTTTGTCCATGACTGCGATGCCCAGCTATTTTGGTGGAGGAAGACTCCACACAAATGTTAGGGTAGAACCACCTGCATGTCATATAAATAAATAAAATAATAAATAAATAACTTTTATTTAGAGTCGGCATATATATACACAACAAGAAAACATAAGCACTGATGTGCTTTTGACTGACATGTCAGCTGGAAGTCCTTCCACATAAAGTCCTTTGCCCTGGAGATGACTCAAACCTACATGGTGGGAAGCTTAGCAGTCTGCATACATGTTAACTCACCCATTAATGGTGGAAGACTCCTACTTTTAAGGGACTAAATTATTTGAAAATGAGAGGTGTTTTACACATTTTCATAAATCTCCATACTTGGAAAGATAACTTCATTCTTTGTTTACATGAGAAAACCCCCCAAATCGCAAGTTAAAATCTCCAGCTTTGGCTTCAGAGAAAGTTCACATGTATAAGTCTAAAGAGATAGACTCAGCAACTCTACTACTTAGGTGTCGGGTCATAATATAGGAGGTATCGGGTCAAGAAGGCCCGGTCCAAGACGGCCCATTTGGTGAGTCAAGACGACCCAATGTGGTGGGTCAAGAAGGCCCACTTCGGTGAGTCAAAAAGGCCCGCTCTTTTTTTTATAACAATTATTGTTAAATTAATGAATTTGTTAATAATAAAATATAAAATGAAGATGTCCTTTATTTATCACACCATTTTCGATTAACAAATTGATGATTGTGCCGACTCGTGTAAACTTTCCTAGATCGACACTGTAATTAGCGGATATTTACAGGGTAAGTTTAACTTCAAAAGTAAAGTGTTGTTATCACATATTTTTCTTAATTGCAATTTATAAAAAAAAACTGCGATTTTTTAATTGTGGCGACTCATAGCATTCGTAATAACGAAGTTTCAAAATAAAAACTAAGCGGATAATTGTGTTTAATTTAAATATATATTCATACTGAAACTTTATTGTACTGAGTGTGTTTATAAAATATATATATTTGTGACAATGCCTGTGTTCCCTTGCATCGCTTGTTGCAAAGAGGTAACACGGAGACAGCAGGCCGTGTCATGTGATTGGTGCGAGAGGTGGCAACACCGCATCTGTGGAACCGGTAAGTTTTCTTTTCTTTTATGTATATTTATGTATGTATTCAACTATTCTGCTTCAATCAGAAAATTAATAAGAATTAGTATGGTAAGATTATTTCTTTGGTGGGATTTATAAAATTAACAGTAGTTTTTTTGTTTTTTTTTACAACAACTTTTTACATTTCTGTATTATTTTAATTGGCTTTTAAAACAAAACAAAAATCTTCCCTTAGGTTTTGGATTTGTTTAAGATTCGTGGTTGAAATCATCATTGTTAAAATAAACACAAAATATAATAAAATATTTCGTTTGTTTTGTTTATATGCTCTCCCACGTGGAGGAAATAAAGGTATCTATCTAACTTTAAAAATTGCATACCAATTTGAAAACAACAAAAAAGTATAATGTATCATATTATGTATACATCTACCTATTAAAAAGCTATTGGGCCTTCTCGACTCATCGAAGTGGGCCTTCTTGACCCACCACATTAGGCCGTCTTGACTCACCAAGTGGGCCGTCTTGGACCGGGCCGTCTTGGTTTTGGGCCTTCTTGACCCTGAACCATATAGGACCAGTTATCATACTTTTAAATATAATGACCTTTTTTAGCATCGCTGCCATTTTGTCTCTGAATGGCAGACGACTGTCGTGGATTCGATTTCCTGTCCATATTCCTGTTTTCCTCTTCTGACATCAACAACAACGTTAGCTTTAAAGCCGGACCCCAAGGCCACAAGATTTAGACTCGAGCACATTAGAGACACCATTTTTACTGCTCCATATTTGCAACGAACGGATAAAAACAAAAAATATTTTTAAAAATTTAACTATCAAGAAATTATAATAATAAGAGTGAGGTTAAATAAACGCAAGGGGACACTTTGGACCCCAACTGGATGACGTTTTCACGTCGCTGTAACACTTCAAGCGATCTTACGACCGCTTTTTGAAAGTCCTGAAACAATGCAAATGGCGTTCCAACGCCCAGGTAGCCGGAAGTGATGTCATTAAGAGGAGTATGTCTAAAGTGCGGAAAGGCGTTAAATAACGAAAAGGATTTTCAAGAAAAGGGGGTTTGTTTTTGTTACTGTGCTTGCAAACAAGGATTTATTATTAAATAGTTGTTATAATAATGTTACAATAATCTTATTCATTTGTGCCGACTTAAAAATAAAATAATATTTAATCAATCTTTGCGAATTCCAGAAAAATAAATTCCGTTTTGCACTTTACCGTCTAGTGAAATGGAGTCGTAACGAGGGAATAAATTTGATTTACATGATATTTTAAGACTTAATTTTGGCAAGAACGTATAAATAAATAATAATCTGTATACTTGATGCGTATAAATGATTTTTTCCACATGAAACCAGTCTTTGAAGTGTCTTATTTAATAAAATTCTTCGTAGTTGAGAAAAAGGTCCGATTAAATGAAACGACGCTGAAAGTTTATATTTTTAGGATTTAATTATTCATCTATCAAAAAAAAACTTAGCCTTAAACATGATACACCAGGTCTTTGAATAAAATATGACAAGTAGCGAATTTTATTAACGATAAAGCTCCTTTTCGAACTTTGAGCAAAAAGGAGCCATGGAGATGGAACAATCGGAACACCTCGGATAATTCACGAATCATCTCTCGAACATATGTAGGTTAGACGCCACTAAATAAGTTTGTTCAATATTCTATAGTAAATCGGGAAAAGATAGAAACAAATTGCACCATAACCAAGTTATGATGGACCTCCATAACCATATATAGGAGAAACGAGCTATTTATTGTCTATCAGAAAGACCCAGAAATAAGACAACTTTTGCAACTTGTAAGAAGGTTCAGCTTCATAGACTGCACATACCGCCAAATTGTCAGTCGGTAGCCGCCAAATTTCAACAAAATATGCACTTCCTGTAAAAAGTGGATCAATCCGTTATTGTGCATAGGGGTTAAAGACTTCCGCTTTCATTTAATTCTACATAGTTTCAGCTTCCTTTTGATACCAAAAGGTTCAGATTACCTACAAAATAGGAAATTTAATGCCAAAACATAGCAACAGACCATAGACATATAATAACGGGACCGCTGACTCGTGACGTCACGCTATATACTCTATATAAATAGGTCGAATCCGTCGCAGCGCCATCACCGGGAGTCATAGAAAACTTCCGGTGTTAACTAAAACAATAGATGGAAAGCTAAAAGCTGTGTTTACATTAGTGAAAAAACGCGTTAATATCGTGTAAATGGGGGTACTAGGATGTGAAATTATATCTTCCAAAGGGTTTTACCAAACAAGAGTGGTGGAGACACTATTTCTTGTTTATAGTCGTTCAGATTTTACTGTTAATCCAGACACGACGCACATCTGCCCCGCCCACCTCGAACCTTCGGTCATGGTATGTTATTTCTTTGTTCGTTTGTTGTTGTTTTTAATCTAAATAATACGTTTTATCGTTATATAATATAAGTCATTTTACGTTTATTTTCCTGCTAAGTAGAAAATCAGCACGTCAATAGCAGCTGTCAGAAAACCTTGTTCTACTTTCGGTTTCCATTTTGATAAATAGTAACTATTCAGTTTAAAATTCTGGATGAGATTATCCTTAACAACAAATCATGTCTGAAACTTATAGAAGTGTATTTATTTGAACATATATGCCTTATTTTCTATGGAAAAAAATATTTTGCTTTATTTATTTTTTACTTTGCAGCCTGTAGTGGGCAGAAGGGGATGGGGTCTAATCTATTAATTTTTATCATTTATGAAATAGAACCATTTATAGAATCAAACCTACCACTTCCGTTACTCTTGTTTTCAATGAATAATTTTAAACAAATATAGTGCTGCCTTTTCTGTGGTTTCCTGCCATGAACACCTGACATATCAATTAAACCCAATAATTTTATTCTGAGACTAGTGTTGTATAACCTTCAGTTTGAGTGTTGTCATGAAATTGAACTTCCAGATGCATGTACCACTGTTTAATGTCACATATTAGAATCAAGCTTTTAACTTTGAGCGCCCTTTTCTGGGATGGATGAGCTAGACACAAATATAGCAATACTTTCCTTGACTTACTCACAAAAATTTCAGGTTGTCATTGTAGTATATATATGCCTCATTTATGTGATTTTTTATATAAAATGCAATTTTATTTACAGTGCCTGCAAAATGAATTCCTTCCACACTTGAACACATGGTTAGAGGGTGTCAAGCCACACAAGGCATTTGCAAGGTGATTCAGAATCTATACCTTAAATAATTTACCTCATTAAAATTTATTTTGAGACAGCTTATCTGTATTTTACTGAACCCTGTGCATATTTTTTATGATTTTTCTTGATGTTTGTTGCATTGTACTGACATAAGTATGGTTAGATTGGTGATGTCCAGCTTATTATTGGTGAAGGAAAACCCTAGATTTATGTTTGGGCAGAACCACCAGCACACTGCAGGTTAGCTGGAAAACCTTCCCACCTAATAGTTCTTGTCCTGACCAAGACCCGAACCCAGGCATTAAAGTGCTATTAGAGGCAATATGGTTACTTAAAACACTACAGTGTACATGTATTTTGATGTCATGTGTTGTGACTCTATCAAAGTTTGTCTTTCTAATATCTGACATCAAATATAAGCATTATTTTTCAATCTTGGCATGTAAAAAACTTTAAAAAGAGAAAGTGTATAAAATAATGTTATGAATGCATATTTTTATCATAGTTGAAGCCTTCACAGTCTTCTGTCTCACTCCTCTACTTTCAGACATTTTGCCAAATCATGTGAAAGAGCTTTTCGGTCCACATAAAGGCATTTTGTTTTGACAGATTAAAGCTACTAAGAGGTTCAGGTAATGCAAAGAATCATCTGAATGTAAAAATCTGATACATATAAAACATTAACACACCTATTTGGAATTTCTAAGTTTAATAAATGCCATTTCACTAAAAAGTATGAATATACTGTCAGGAGTTAATACAGTCTATACTGTCAGATTATACAATTATACTTGTATTCAAAGTTAGTCAATAGTTAATAAAATGTTGGTACCACTTTGCTATTGAATTAATTTATAACAATTGACTTTCGAGATTTCTATTATATTTATATATATTATATTAATAAAAATATCAGATGTTTATATATAAAAGGTGGTATGCAACTTTGTCTAAATAAAATACATATATCTCAACCACTGTTTTGGGAATTTTGGCACAACTTTTTTGCATAAACTCATTATTTAGTCCAAGTAAGGACAATTTTTGAAACTGCCTAAATTATTAGTAAATGCAGTCTCTCGGGTAGAAAATGCATGTTTGTAATGATGAGTGGGGTGTTGTCCTTCACTTTTCAACATCATGGATATTTTGAGTATATAATAATTTATCTGGTTGTTTGAGAAAACAATCAGTCTAAACTTTTGGATACCACCATTAATTGTATTGTCAAAAAGGTTTAAATAACAATAAACCATGATAATAATTATAGGTAGGATTTACCCTGCAAAGATTTTTTTGTGTGTGACAACTGTCACATAAATCTAGGATATAACTAGATTTTTATATTTTTGTTCTAATTTTGTATGTTTTGTTTTATATTATTATTGGTGAATGAATGATAAATGTATTTGTCCAGACTAGGAATGGAACCAAAGAGGTTAGGCGGGTTACTGCATCTTTTCATTTAAAGCTGAAACCTGTATAGCATACTTTTATTTTTTCAGTTACCATGACATGAACCATTTCTTCAGAGATGGTTAACCTTTAAGTTCAACACCAAGGGCCAGCCAACAGAAGCACGGCTGTCAGGAAGGCAGAGAGGAAATATCAGTTGTTTGCAGTCCTTTGAAAAAGATTAAATATTATTATTAAAAGATTTTGAATTTTCAGTCTGTTTCAGTAGTGCTATCTTAGGGGTAGACCATTTCTTAAATTTTACTTTTCATAAAACACATCACAAGGCAGGATTATGTTAAATATTGTTTATTTCTCCATATAATCTACAAGATAGCTTGACAGTTAACAAACATCAGCATAGCAGAAGAATCTAATTTACTTACCATATCACATGTTTAAAACTTTAAAAGAAAAACTGAATTGCACATTTATTGAGTGCTTGCACAAAGTCAGTTTATATCAGATGGTAAAGGGAGAATGAAATATGTGCTATTATTATACATATAATTATTAAGACTTCATGAGAAACAACTTTAATAAATTATTTGACTTTTATTTCTGTTAAAAAGACAATGGTGTTGCATAATCATTGTCTGCATATTTAAATTTATATGTATTTTTCTGTCATAAATGCATTTTTCATTCCACATTAAAATATTTTCTACACATTATATATAAAGCTGTGTTCTTGCTTAAACACCTTAACATAATTGAAATGGAAAAAGAATAAAATTATTAGTAATACATACTTATTCTTGTTTCTTCTGACAACATTAATTAAAAAGTATGCTAAAAGCCAGTGCAAGTAAGAGTGTCATCTCTGGATGCAAGATTTAATAGTTTTAAACCCTTGTGCCATGTGAAAAGTTTTCACACTGTAAGAAGAAATGTTATAATATATATAAAGTTGGGACTTAAGCAGGTTGTAAATTAATACAGACACTTTGTTAGTTTTAAATCATGGACCCAATTATTTCTTATATTTGGTATGGAATAGTGTTTGGGTTAGGCCTTAGTTCTATATTTTTTTATACAATGGCTCTTAACTGATTCAGTTTAGTTGATGAATAACCCTACTGCAACTAAAACATATCATTTGTTAAATTGGGATGTTTGTTATATTAGATAATTTTTGGCTAATTGCTTTATGTTTTAAAAATGCACACTAAACCAGAAAAACAAATAAAGCTTATTCCCAGTCTATAACTCTTAAACTATATATTTTTATTTGTTAATAATTAAAACATACATGTATTGTTCTGACTTGTTTAACTCTGAACTTTGGCATGTTTATATCGTCAAAACAACATATAACTATAGAGAAATGTTCTGTCAATAAAAATTAACCTAAATTACTGCATCAAACATACATAAATAATTCAGATAATGGAGTTTCTACATTTACTCAATTTATAATTAGTGTACTAAAATATGTAAACCAGGGTTCCCTTGATATGACATGTTAAAACTATATGTCAGCAGTAGGTAATAAGCTCTGTCAATAATGTAGGATCAAAATTAAACACACACCAAGAAGACCACATCTTCAATGTTGTTAGTTGTTTTGTGTGATATTTATTTTCAAAATGTTCTTTTATAATAAAAAAAAAGTTGCCATCTAACAACTCAATAGTAATTTTTAATATTGTCCGGAAGAATTCTGGCTCCAAGATGTGTTTAAGTTCCCTTGTACTGGTTGAACGTCTCAGAGCAACAGGCACAGGCCAGGAAGAGACGTCTCTAGGTCAAGGGATTCATCACTGTTGTCTTATTCCTAAAATCAGTATAAAAGACAATTAAGTGCATACTCTATAGGAAACAGAATAATCTAATTATACTTGTGTTCAAATATTAATAGCTGATCGTGGTTCTTTTTTCTTTCTAACTTGAGATCCCTTAAACACTTTAACTTTTCCACCATCATTCTTTGCGCAGTCTTCCTCCTGTGTCTCCAAGCAACGACTTATTTATTTTAATTAAATATTATGTCTTTCTCCGTGCAGTTTTGGAAAATACAAGCCATAATAAATACCACCAGTTACACAGTATTAGCTATGGAAGTATTTATGGAAAAAAGGCAGCATCAGAATGTTCTTTAACTACGACAGGACCTCGTCCACACTTGGAACAACCTGCCTCAGCGATTTCTACGCAATTACATCATATCGATGCGCCAGCGTTGCCAAGCTGTCATTCGTGCCAGAGGAGGACATACCCGTTATTAGAAGTGTGAATTTTGTTTTAAACACCTATGAAATAAATTGATCTTTTCTTAAAAGTGTATTGTCTTATTTTACTCAAGTACCTTCCCAAACTACCTGGGATATATTTCAAAAATATTTTCAATAAGTTTCAAGTATTTCATTGTCAGTTTTTATCAGGTATTCCGTAAAAATACAAAGTGTGCACTTGGAAATTTTGACTAGTGTTGTTGAAAATATAAATATATTAAATTAAAAACCGGGCGACTCCTAGCCTAGGTATTGTTGCTGTATTTGTCCATTAGCTATTTTAATTTCTTTTGCAAACATAGTAAATTGAATCGCATTACTTGTGAGTGACACCAAGGGCATTCAAATGCACCTGACTTTTACAGAAAATGTTGACGTCTGTCATCGATCGGAGATTTGCTTATGACATCCCCAAGCTAGGGTGTTGTTTACGTTTTCCATCACGGCAACATGTCGTATTGATGAATATGTATTGTGTCACATTCCCTTTTTAAATCCACAGAATCCGGTCAAATGTACACATGTTAGCTTAGCTTTCCGTTAGCGGTCAATGGCGTCTGTGTTCGATGGAGTATTTCTTCATATCCTCAAGATAGAATATATATGGTGCATTTTCATATCAGCTCCATTCGTCTTGTGTATAAATATATGCCGTTCGTTGCGTCACATTCCCTGTTCGCTTTCTGCAGCGTATTTATAGTGTTTACTATATTAGAAAAAAGTAACAATGAATGTGTATAATGTAACGAAAAATGTTTAAAGAATTATATTTTTTTTATTTTAGGGAGACGCAATGTAAAAAGAAATGACATTACAACTCGAAAATAAGTGCAAAAACTAAAAAAAAAAACAACAGAAAAATAAAAAATATAGCCGAAATACCGATCGCAAAATTAAAATGTTTACAGTTCTGAGTCAAATTATCAATTAAACAAAAATAAATGTACTCATAATCTTACCAATCTTTTATTGTTGTGTATTTCAACAAATTTAAATTGACAGTTTTTTTTCTTATTATTTTTGCGAGCGATATTTGGGTTATAATAAAATATATATTTTTTTTTTCGGAAAGAGAAACTTTAATATAAATCAGGTTTATACATTTATTTAACTTTAGAACAACACGAAAGAATACACCATAAACAGATTAAAAAATAGTTAACGGTCACCTTTCAAGTCTCTCTGATAGAAGAAAAAGTGTTACCCCAGCAGTTGGTTCGTAAAGCTAATTATCAGCGACGCTCCGTCGAGGTAAGGGCCGCAACAGCTTGTGATCAAAATAAAAAAGTTTGCAACGAATTAACTCCCATTGCTTTTTTATTGTTAAGAATATATGACAAGAAAAAGTGTTGTTTTGTTGTTGTTGTGTTTGTGTGTGTGCTAGCGTGCGTGGGTGTGTTTGTGTTTTATCGGTAATTTAGTATCGATTTTATTTTTTTATTCAGATTGCCATTGGTAATCGGTAATTTATTATTGATTTTATTTATTTATATCGACTGCCACCCCATATGAACTTGATAATAGGTAGTGTGATGTCATTCTTTTAGAGGTTTTACAAGTAATAAATGAATTGTTAGTGCGTAATATTTTGTGACTCTGGCTGTCTCATTTTTAAGAGAAACCGTCTGTATTAATCCTGACGCTGTTACCTTGAAACAGACTCCGTTTTTTTTTTAACTGTGATAGTATGCCGTGAGCACCGGACCTGATACCACACACAGTCATTACCATCAGTATGTCTCGTTAGAAATGTGTTTTTGTTGTCGTTGTTTTCAAAACCGAAAATACAAACCTGCATAGGATTAATGTTCATCGACCTCACCACCATTTCTCCCTCACCTCTAACACAACACTTGCGGATTCAGCCGCAGCAGCATGTCCCCACCTCCTAATGATGCCTATCACCTGGGGTAGCTTTTATGCGCATGCGCACGACCATATGTGTGTAGTTCTGTAGACTCTCGAGAAGCCCGGCTAGCGTGTAAGTGTCGGTTGGTGGGGGTGTGCTCCAAACTGTTCGCATATTCTTCAGGATCTCACCGTATACAAATTATAAAATCAGGAAAAAAAAAATCGAAGTTTTATCCGCTGGACATTTTGACGAACAACCTCAAGGTACGTACAATATCTATATTTGTCATGAAATTGTTTTTTTTTTATATGTTTTATGACGTCAAGTTTATGTGTGTGTGGAGTATAGACCCATCTGTCTTAACATTTGTAACAACAGAAGCTCGTTTTCTTCTCAGGTGGCGTATAAGCTCTCCGCTTTGGAATGGAAGTGTGTTGCACACAGGCATTGTCAAGACTTGCCACCACTAATATGCTTACTCGATGTCTGTAACAGTCTCTCGATGTTGTGATAATCTATTACTGTCATTTTTTTTATTCCCCCCAATCATACCACTGTCTTCTGTTGTTTCATAAACCAATGTTTGCACCATGTTTTTCTATTACTAAAAGTAAATCGTTCGTATAATTGTGTTCAGTTTTCTGCAAAAAATGTCGTTCGTTTGGCTTGCCAATAAGATGGCCACTCAAAAGATATTGCAAGTTCTTTCAAGGTCCTTCTTAATACTACTTGTTTGGGGTGCATTATTATATCATTAGATTTCCGCAGTCATATATTAAACACTTGTTACATGAACAAAAGGATAAAACTCATTTCCCATGTCAGAAATGTAGACGTCGTCTAGTTCTGTTGACTAATATCTAATGATATTATATAACAACAATTAAAACACTTGCGAAATGCAGCTTGATGACAATAACACACTCTGAAACAAATACTTAAATGGTCCCTAATCTGTGTTTATTATTATTGTTTTGAGTTATAAAGCATGCAATAATAGAAAATTTATAGGTGACGATGAAGTTTAAACTCTCCGGGGAAAAAAGCGTTGGTAACGTGTTTGTTTTTTTCTTCTCAAGATTCGTGTTTCTTTTCGACTTGAATTGTTTTAAAATTTTAACTTAAATAGTAACTGTTAATTCATTTTTTTCTGGGTCAGGCTTGAATAAAATTCTACAGCAAAAAAATCGTTAGTGTCACTTTAAGCATTGAAAAACACATCATCTCTTTGTCAAACACCAAAAAAATGTGTATTTCTACACACCCAATCAAATAAAAGTATAGAGTTAAAACATGCGTGTTTAAGTTTCCTTCCTTTTTGAATAAAATAGTTGCCTCTTAAACCACAACTGTAGTGGGCTTTCTGCCAAACACAAAAGGTGTGCCTTTAATAGCGGTCTTGTTCCGTTTGGGTTTGAATGTAAAATAAATTTGAAGTTCTAACATTTATATGTTGACACCGTTAAGCCACATTTCCTGTCGTGGAAACTAATTCACAATGTTGCTTCTAGATCACCATGAGACCTGTTCCTGTCCGTTTCTTTTCTATGTTGCTACCACAAACCAAATTACACCAAGCCTGTCATGAACTTTCTCTCAACCCTTCTGTTACCAGTTTTTACGTCCGTTGATTAGTTTTCCTCGTCTGCACAATCTGAGTCATCCCATCGTGCCAGGATCGTTGTTGTTCGTAAATTTGCTTCTCCCACTTTTAGTTATATCTCATGTTTAGGAGAGATAATGAAATTGTGGTCTATATACACTCTTAGAATTTTTCAAAAAAAAAAAGTCACCGGAAGTGACGTAATACTAGTTAAAAGCTCTTGAATACACGAATCTTCCATTTGACACTAAAATCAATCTTAAAGCAATCGGATTATTTAAATAAAAACACTTATTGTCCCAGTTAATGAAGACTACTGAATTGAAAGAAAAAAACAAAAAAACAAACAACAAAAACAAATAAACAGTACATAAATAAAGTACAGAATGTTTCTCACAATTCGGGCAATGAACGATGATTTATTGTATCACAATTTGATTCAACTTCATCCCATGTCGGGTCACTAAGGAACCCAAGGAGCACTGCTTTTGTCTGAAAGAATGATAAAATGATTACGATAATTAGCACGTGATGTTATGTTATGATAATGAGACTGATCATGTAACGTCACATGACGTCATGCTTACCACCCCCGCTGATTAAGACTGGTTCAGATATATTTCTCCTGACGGACCACATCTTACACAAAATCAGATTGACGAATTTGTTTATCATTCCGTCTGGATTAAAACAAGAGATGACAGCTTATTTTGTGTTATTTCTATGCGTTATTTGTTTAAATATCGTTTCTACTGGCTGACTCGTTCAGAACATAATCAAGTGCGCTTCCATTATCTATTCGTAACGTTGGAACAAATTCTTTACACCTTGTAATAGAATCCTGACTATTGTTGTATGAGTGAGTACTATCATTGATTTTTGATTTGCACAACTTCCGTGGAACTATATGTTTGCACAAGTAATTGAAGGCATTATTAATCGATGAATTCTGAAATTTGTTTTTATTGAAATTCTTATTTATTATTTACATATTTTGACATCCAACTGTTTGAAGAGTTTTCTTTGGACTGATAATTAAAGGCAAAAACAACAACAACAACAACAACAGTAATAATAATAATAATAATAATAATAATAATAATAATAATAATAATAATAATAATAATAATAAAAATGAAAATGATAATTATAATTATAATAATAATAAAATTATTAATATATTATTATACGCTCACATTCCCGTGATTTGCGATTATTTCTGAAATTTGATTACATTGATGCTGTCATTTTATATTTCTTGGAACCGTTTTGGAAACTACGTTATCACTGTTGTATTGTGTACTGTAATTACGATCGGTACATTTTAAATGTACACTTGGTTCATTTTAGACATCTGGTTATTGGTTAGTTGGTCTAATATTCAAAACTCACAGTTTACTTAATTGAAACGAGATTTACAAATTATTCTACACTCACGTTTGTGTCGTCTTTGACCGGCCGCAATAGCTCAGTTGGTAGAGCGTCGGCTTGCGGATCGGGAGGTCGCGGATTCAAACCCCGGCCGGGTTTTAAAAAAACTTTAAAGTTTGTAGTAGTGGCTTCCCTCCTAACGCTCGGGGCTAAGGGGACAACATTACACCTGACTCGTCGGTGTAAGTTTAATGGACCGGCCGGGTTCAGTCCCTATGCACCTCATAAGTGCCACTGTGCTGTAATGATAGAAATGTCGCTGCACAGTATCGGCAAAAATGCCGACAGATCCCATCCCGTTTGTATCTTCTATATGATTCACAACTGTACTTTTACGGCTTTTTTGTGCTTTCTATACGAGATGAAACATCACCATGAATAAGAAACATGACATTTGCCCGTTACTTAGTTTCCCAATCCGCCATTATTGTCATTGAGTATTAAATCAACGTTGTACTCGGTAGTGTGGGAAGCATTATACTGTCAGGTACAGCTTGCCAACTCGTGTTTTTAATCCTGATTTGTTATCTTTGTAAAATTTCTTCATCAAATGTCTGAGACAGAATTGACTTATATCTGTTTTCACTCCCGATGCAGGTGCTTACTGTTAGTTGTTTCACTTTGACGGGATATTTTTATGTACACTGTTTGTTTGATAGAAAAACCTTCAGGAAGTGCGAGGTTGGAGCGCTCCACAAACCAGGTTTAAGCACCTCAGTTGGCCCTTCTGCCGACTGACCGTTCCAAGGCGGTAACTGATGGTTTTTCTTTTTGTGTGTTTTGTCTCGTCTCTGTGTTGTTGTTTTTTTGTAAAAAATTACATTGACCTTGTTTGCCTTTGTCTACAGGTAGATAAAATTTAAATATCTGTGAAAATTATGATGGGACCTTTTCTTATTTACCTATTAATCACAACAAGTGTAGTAGAACAGCGCCTGAATTTAGGCAGTGGAGTTTAGTTTATCAGAAATGTGAAGCCGCTATCTTAGTTTTGAATTGTCTGAAGTGATCATGTTTATTTTCTATATTCGACTTGTACTCTGTATTTTATATTATCATTTTGCTTAAATGAATCCATTATCTGCCGTAAAACCCAAATAACTAACCATTATCTGCATTTGGTCGAACTATGATCCTTTCATATCATGTCAGAAGAATTGTTGTGTTTGCATTTTAAGGGGGCTATGCTAATGCAGTATTCTGTTCCATGTATTGTTGGGATAGTCAGTGGCATTATACTAAATGTCTGCCGAGACGTTTTTTGTCTGAGTTGCACACCAGTAGCCGATCTGAAGACTGTGTTCTTGTCGCTGGAATACAGGATTGATGACAGCGGATCTGATACTAACTTGATTGTGATTTCTTTCCTGATGCGGGGCATTAAGTCATTACAGAGATATTTTTGTGGCGTTGGGAACTTTCAAACAAGAAAAGTGTTATGTCGTCTGAAGCAGTGTAAAAAGAAAGCCTGCTTACGAAGTAAAAATAACTACAGTAAAAATGTCGCGTACCTTGGTTAGAAAGTTATATATGATATATATATATATTTAACAAATAATACAGGCCTTGAGGGCAATATGCAAGTTTACGGACTGGTTGGTCAGACCGATGAAGGAATATGGCCTGAAGCGACCATATATATATATATTATACCTCATTAATTTTGCATACGCCTTCTATATTATTATTCTATATTATATTATTGGAAAACAAATTATAGTAAAAATGACAGCAACAAAAGGGATGAAAGGATTAATTAAGATTCGGTATGATTCGGCGCTTCGGGCCATATTCCTTCCTCGGTCTGACCAACCAGTCCGTAAACTTGCATATTGCCCTCAAGGTCATGTATTATTTGTTAAATATATATAGAAACCAAACCCTTAGATAAAAACTTCGTTGTAAAAATACTTAAGTTCATAAAAATTGAACAAAACATGCCTCGATAACAAGACTCCTGCAAGTAGAAGGTACACCGGTTGTCTGACCAAATTTTCTTTACCCTCGCTTTTACTTTTCGGTATAAAGCGATTTCGTGCTAGAGAATTATTATAGAGAATGTTAGATGAATGCTTAGCATGAGTAAAATCTTGAACATTTGTCATCAAACTTCAAACAGAAACTGCATTGTTCCTTCGCATGCGAAGAAGTAAAACTATCGCTTTATTTAATTTTTTTGCCATATTTGCTGGAAGCTTTTTAGGGAAACAAGACACAAGACATACCACGAGACCCATTAACACAAATGACAAGATTCAGTGAAAACCTGGTTCATAATGGAAAGTCAAGATGGTTAGATGACTTCGAAATAAAATCGAAATAACATCCCTTTCTTTTCTAAACACTGTCGACATTATTTTTCATTGGCGTCACTACTTTCGTCATAACCTTTTAAAGAAAACATCAGCGCTTGGACATTTTTGCATTAAAATAGATCAGTTTTTCTTTTCATTGCTTGCATTTAAAAATCAGGAAGTGCAGAGTAAGAGCTCTGTAAAACCGGTTTTAGCATATTGCCGACTGACCGTTCCAAGGTGGTAACTGTCGGGTTTGCTCTTTTAGTTAAATGACTCATTAACAATTTGTTCTTACTTTTCACTTGGCTTGCACGTGAAATAACTTTGTCCTGTGCCTTTTCAGAGTTTGATATATGTTGCAATGCTCATAGGACTTTGTCATATATTCTTATTCCAGAGTGTTAGACATTGTATATAACAAATCTTCTTATAACACATAAGTAGAAACTTGTACCTCTTTGTATCACATAAAGTTCCGAAGCACACTGTTCAGCTAAGAGCGTTTTTTCCCGATGCTTTGATACACAACTAAAATATAAAGTGATTGCAAGTCATCGGGATCACATTTTGCAGGTTATGAAGAATCTGGTTCTAGTCGAGTCGATGGTTGAATAAAAACATATAAATGTGACAACTTGCACGTTTGTAGCAACCTATTCCATATGAAGATTGCTTAGTCAAATTGATTTCCGATATCCAAAAGAGTTTTGTAACCGAACCTAAGGATGTTGTGATAAACCTATATCAGGACGAGTGCACGAGTACCTCCTGTATGGTACACCTGGGGATTAGTCTCCAGAAGGAAACTACTCAGTCATAAACGCTCCCATACTTTCCCGTTCTAAATAAGAATGAATCTTAAGGTAGAATCATTCTATATTACCAATGGTTGGTCAGATATATTTTATTTTTAAAATAAATTGTAGGGACACGAACATGGTAATTACATCGTTACCAAAGTGTTATTTCACTCAAACGAAGATAGACACGTAATATTTATTTATTAATGCATTAATTGTTTGTTTAGACATATATCAGAATCAGACCAACATTGATCAACATCAACCTGTCGACGAAAGAAACCCCTATCTGTTCAAGGCATGCCAATCAAACCGCGTACAATCGTACACCACACAGTCTATTCATGTCTGCTGGTCGGCTACCTATCCCGTACCTATGTATATACACGTAAATGCATTCCGTGTAGATAATGCTGCCAGTTTCCATGGTAACACATTTGCAATAATCATTTCACTGCTGACATGATTCGCCATGACATGTAAGCGTTCTTATTCTTCTCAAATCGTCAAACGCGTTAAAAGTAAATAAGACATTTTAACAATTTATTTGACAAATTCAATACATCTTAATTAATCGCATTTATTCTCCTTTGATTTAACTTCACAATTATATCTTTTTCATCTCAGTAGAATACTTTCTACATTTTTAACCAACGCATTAAACATCGACTACATTTTACGGCATGAACAGTTTGACAAATATTTTCAGCACTTGTGTGCACTTTTCTGGCGTCGAAGATACACATTTTTATCTCTTCGATTATTTTCTTTTTAAACTCAATAACATTCCACCACATTGTTTCCAACACAACAAACATCTTACTACAGCATGAAAAGTTTGGCAGAACTCACACCGGAAGAGAGATAAAGTTGTTCTGGTTTTAGATACCACCTGATACTGGCTAGAAGGGCTTGAATCGTCATGACGTAATGGGCTTCGAAAAAATACATCAGGAGTTCCAACAAGTTGTATATAACCTTAGCATGCTACGTTTGTTAATAACCCAAATAACCAAATCATTTTTTTATTTATTAGATAACTGCGCCATGAAAAGATAGCAAGACCTCTTGGAAGATACTAAAACAGCACATAGTGTATATGCTGACAAAAAGGCTTCCAAGGGGGGAGGGGGAGGCGCGGGTGGGCGGGGGGGGGAGGCGGGGGGGGGGACGGGGCGGTGGAGGGGTTATTTGGGCGGGAGGGACTAGCTTAGCTGGATTTACACTATTTGCTAACATCTGAGCAGTCTGTGATCTGCAGGTCGAGAGCAAACATATGGACAGGTTATTTTGTAGATCGAGGGCAAACATATGAACAGGTTACTTTGTAGATCGAGGACAAACAAGTGAACAGGTTACTTTGTAGATCGAGGGCAAACAAATGAACAGGTTACTTTGTAGATCGAGGGCAAACAAATGAACAGGTAATTTCTTTAGAGATCGAGAGCAAACATATGGACAGGTTACTTTGTAGATCGAGGGCAAACAAATGAACAGGTTACTTTGTAGATCGAGGGCAAACAAATGAACAGGTTACTTTGTAGATCGAGGGCAAACAAATGAACAGGTTACTTTGTAGATCGAGAGCAAACAAATGAACAGGTTACTTTGTAGATCGAGGGCAAACAAATGAACAGGTTACTTTGTAGATCGAGGGCGAACAAATGATCAGGTTACTTTGTAGATCGAGGGCAAACAAATGAACAGGTTACTTTGTAGATCGAGGGCAAACAAATGAACAGGTTACTTTGTAGATCGAGGGCAAACAAATGAACAGGTTACTTTGTAGATCGAGAGCAAACATATGGACAGGTTACTTTGTAGATCGAGGGCAAACAAATGAACAGGTTACTTTGTAGATCGAGGGCAAACAAATGAACAGGTTACTTTGTAGACCGAGAGCAAACATATGGACAGGTTACTTTGTAGATCGAGGGCAAACAAATGAACAGGTTACTTTGTAGATCGAGGGCAAACAAATGAACAGGTTACTTTGTAGATCGAGGGCAAACAAATGAACAGGTTACTTTGTAGATCGAGAGCAAACAAATTAACAGGTTACTTTGTAGATCGAGGGCAAACAAATGAACAGGTTACTTTGTAGATCGAGAGCAAACAAATTAACAGGTTACTTTGTAGATCGAGGGCAAACAAATGAACAGGTTACTTTGTAGATCGAGAGCAAACAAATGAACAGGTTATTTTGTAGATCGAGGGCAAACAAATGAACAGGTTACTTTGTAGATCGAGAGCAAACAAATGAACAGGTTACTTTGTAGATCGAGGGCAAACAAATGAACAGGTTACTTTGTAGATCGAGGGCAAACAAATGAACAGGTTATTTTGTAGGCGTTGGCCTGTTCATTTCATCTCTACAATTAATATGTCTGTTTATTCAGGTTTCGCAGACATTGCGCCAGATGGAAGAATTATATCCTACTGTTATGACGTTACAAAAACATGCTTGATGTATGTTATATCTAACTAAATAATTGAATTGGAAGAACATTTTAATGTCTCCCTTCAGCAATCCAAATTATAAAAAATAATATATGGGTTCATTTTATCATTGCGTACGCTGTTCAGTGAAAACATCCAAAGCCTCTATACATTTGGATTATAATGAATACTATTATATGCATTTAATTATATAAAACGCTTTCTGAGAAGGTCATATACAGGAACATCTATGTATTTAATTTATCTTTAATATTTTTAAATTGTTTAAACCTTTTTCATTTTAATGATTAAAGTTAAACATATTTTATATAACTGTTAAATTTTACTTCTTTTTAAATCAATCAAAGACCTTTACACAAGTAATTGAAGAGGTATTTAATTAATTCAAAGAGTGTTTGTTTCTTTTCGTTGTAGACAGGAACCGTTTTCCGGGTTGCAGTCAAAGAAATCAATCTTAGTCCAACGTTTATCTATCACAACAATCAAGCATCATTTTGGCCCAACATTATTTAAAATACTATATGGCCATACAGTTTTCCTCTTCACGAAATTCGTTTTTAACGTGAATCACCGCCTAAGAATGTAAGGAAGGTAGTGTAGGACATGTATGTATGCACATTGCTCGTTACACGTCTGTAAGTTGATGTCTGGCGGGAGTGCTGTCGACAGGAAACAGTGATCCTGAAAGTTTCACCGAGTTGCTCATAGTTTCGGGGCAAGGTCCGATAGTTTAGGATGTTTTAGTTTATTCTAAATATGGTGTATTATAATACTTATCATCACATAGCTTGCTATTTTAAATGGACATTTATTTGGGTGAAGCACTTCGTATTAGAAATAACAGATTTTGAACCACTGACAGTGATAAGTTCAAAGTTGTCTGTAATTGTCATGCCTTCGTAATTATATCAAGATTACATAGATTACAGAATAATTCATCAATGTTAACTCAGGCGTGTGCTTATGTACGCCTTTGTATTTAGTTTCTTATAGCGGTAAATTTAAACGACACAACATAATTCACAACTTAAAACCAAAGCTAAGAAACACTTATAAACCAAAGCTAAGAAAGACTGATATGCTATGCACTATTTATATATTACGAAGATAACGAAGTTTCATTTATGACAATCGCTTTATAATGCACGTTCAAACTTCATCTAATTTGTTAATTTTTGCATTGTTTTTATCAATACTAGTACACATATAAGTTTCTACCTCATGGTTGCCTGGTGAAGGCCAGTCTACGAAAGTAAGATTGATGCTACATGTTCATGTATGGCTCATTAAGTAAGATTAGCCCGGCTGGATGGTCAAGTGATGGTCAATGAAGCCAATCAGACCACACCACCCATCATGTAACAAGCAGGCAACCAGCAGGCAACCAAGGTGGTACCACTATGCGGTCTGTTAGACCATTGTCCTGTCTGTTACTAACTACCCTACTTGGTATCGTACATTGTTTGTTGGGTTTATCGTCCCACCAAAACGTAGATTGTAATACATATACATGATATACATCGTGATATTATACATAATTGTATTTTATAAAGCTTTGAAAATGGCTATTAATACATTATGTAAAACCGGACCTGGTAGCGCAATCGGTAGAGCGTCGGCTCCAGGTACGGGAGGCCCCGGGTTCGATCCCGGGCCGCGACATACCAAAGTCGTTAAAATGGTAGTGGTATAGCTCCCCTTGCTAACGCTCAAGCAAATATAAGGGTAGTTCCACGACTGGTTGGCCCGGTGTCAGGATAATGTGACTGGGTGTGGTATCATGCCAGGCGTTCACGGCATGCTATACACAGTGAAGGCAGCACTATATATGCTTCAAGTGCACACCGTCTCCAGATAACTGAAATACTGTTGGTGGAACGATAAACCCAAAAAACAAACATAAACAAACATTATGTAAAACGTCTCTCATAAATAATGCCGTTTTACTCATGCGCAAAGTACTGGTGGACAACATGGCACTGCAAGTAATCTGTTGATGCGAAGCATTAAAAGCGACGAAAACGATTAAAACAAATTTAACAGAAATTGTGACATACATTTTTAAACTTAATTAGAGATGGGGTCCGGCAGTGTTTTTTTTTGGTTCAAAAACATGTTAAAATAAATAAATAAATAAATAAATAAATAAATAAATAAATAAATAAATAAATAATTATAACATCATGTACCGAATTATGACCCGTTTTTTCAGGGTTATGAAAGTCCGCAAAACAGACTTTCCGCATGTGCAAATTTTAGTGCTTGATAATTGATCTCGGCGCAACGTTTTTAGCTTAAAGACCATATAATAATACTCTCATGGCTTCGGATGTACCTTACATGTACATTCATAAAGATACACATATAAACAGACTAGTCCAACTAATCAGCTAGTCTTTACAGCGAAAGCAGTCTAACATACATCTTTGATAATTGAAACACAACAAATACTGTAGTGATATGTGATAAAAAGTACGTACACCTGCAAACTTTACACAGAATGCAACTAACAGGTTCACCTATGGACATTTTCTTATCAAAACCTCTGACATTAAACGGACTTTATTCATATGAAGAAGAACATTAAGTATTATATTATATCCTTATTCTGAAAAATGTTTTGCTATTGCCTATTATTCTGAAACTATTGATAACAACAAAACAAACAAAACAAAAATATAAAGTGGTATTATATTAATAAAATATTGTAAATATGTCACAAATCTACTTAACTCATTTTAAACACGTGTTTAATCATTATTCGGCATTGGGTTCCTGATTTAAGAAAATATCCTTTGTTCCTTTTAATTAACCACCTGATTCTATAATTAAAACTGGTTGATATTGCAAAGTATAAAAATATGGTAACAGTGGTTTTGTTTTGGCAAAACTAACCGACTGTAAATATAAACCAGGTACTATATGTGTTGTATCTGTCTGTGTTAATTGATACGCATTGTGCAATTGATGGTGTCGTCATTTGGATTATTAAACAAGTTCTTAACACAGTTCGCATTTGCATGCATGTTGTTTTATTTGATTTAATTACGTAATTACAGGTTAACTGCACCCTAAGACAAACTATAGTTCCTGTCTAAATGAACAATAATCTCAGACCATATCGCCATCGATACACGGTATAGACGGATTACGTTAATCTATGACCTTTTACCGGAAGTGCTAAACAATTCATTTCCGACTTTAATTTGCCACTTTGCCGCAAAGATTTTTGTAAAGGCAGCAGTTAGCAGATGCCAGCAGAAGAGTGTGTTGTCTTAAAAATAGACTCCATCTTCGACAGACCTAGGTGTAGATGTAAGAGACTGTAATTGAAAGCTATTTATAGACAGCCTTGTACAGGATCAAGAGTATATGTCTGTCAGAAGCCCACCCCGGTTCATTTGACAGTCTCGACTGATTTATCTTTTTATCTTCTTTTTTACTAGCTTGTTTATTATTTCTGCAAATTATGATTTTTAAATACATATAAACGCTTATCCGAATTTAATGCAACCTGCTTATGAGCGTCTGTAAAGCAAGACGGGTTTATCCAAGATTTTAAACAACATTTAATTGACGAATAATATTTACAAAGAGGAAAGAAGTGGAACTGTCAGAATCACAGTAGGAATAAAAGCAGCAACGAACAAACAAACCGAAAAACAAACAAAAGACGGGCGCATTTATTGTCTTAATGGTGATGTTCGAAAGTTTGAACCATTTTTTTCTATCATGCAACCACATAAATTATCGTTACCTGA
This sequence comes from Sinonovacula constricta, assembly GCA_007844125.1. Taxonomy (NCBI): domain Eukaryota; kingdom Metazoa; phylum Mollusca; class Bivalvia; order Cardiida; family Solecurtidae; genus Sinonovacula; species Sinonovacula constricta. The sequence continues at coordinate 7,492,135 of CM017571.1, read as the reverse complement.
AGTGATCCCGTGAAAAGCTATTCATTAGTGTCCTACATGTGAAAAGTTAACTCCAGCTTGTCAATACAAAAATGTTTTCCTATCTGATGCACGCTGCACAGTTAGCTTTTTTAAACTATGAACAAAAAAACAACAACACGTGACCATTTACTTTTGAGTTCACGTTGTATGATCATCTGACGTCGGTATCTACTTTTAGCTGAAATCCCCATCGTGCTTATTTGTAGTTATTGATTTGGAAATGATGGGTATTTAAAATGACATATTTCACTATCTTTACAGTCGAATAATTAAGGTTAAATTATAAACAGCCTTTCTTAAACTAGAAAATAAGTTAATGTAGCAGGTATGCACAGATTCTCCAGTGCAGGCGAAAATGTTGTTACATATATTAGGTAATGGTAAACTGTCGGTCATCACCTTTAAGTCAAATGTGAAACTTATTGGCAACATTTCGTATACTTCTTCAAATTAAGCATGGACGAATAGATAAGAGGACGAAAGAAGTACGAATGGAAGCATTGATGTAATGTGTACAGTGGGATATAAATAAATACAGTTACCTGTGATACCTGACTTGGAGTATAACATGGTGCTTGGTTGCCAGAGATTCTCTAAGATCGAGGATGAAGATATATTGGGATCTAAAAGACGCGTTACACATGGCCGCTATTTACGGGGATCTTAGACTACTCTTGGTTGTGAAAATGGAAAATTTAATAAGTACCTTTTGGTGCTGGTAATGAATTTATCTAAAGTGCTTTATATATACTGTAACTGCGAAATGTCAATAACTATATTAGCTGTGTAGTTTTATATGTGTAGTTGGGAATATCTAGCAATAATATGTTGCAAATGTCGGTAAAAGGGTGTCAAAATATTGCGCATTAAAATGTCATATGAAATTGTAAAGTCCGTAAAAGCGTAATGGTATGATGTAATATTATGGTAATTTTGTCGTACATTTCTAAATGCGTCCATCTTTCACTCTTGTCAATAAGTCTTAAGTCTTGAAGACACGTTAAATACGTGGCCATTTAATAGCTGGAGATTTCAAAAGGCCCGTAAAACCCGAGTCTGACTTGTGGAACACGTCATTAGTCATTTGGTAGTTGTTCCAGACGTTTTTACTTTAAAGGTGATAAAATATATTCCTGGCTTCGGATGTGGCTTGCATGTACAGTCATAAGATACACACTTAGTCCAGTGGATCCAATCTTCTAGTCTGGAGGAAGCCTTAAAGATATCAGTGATAATAGAAAACACACAAATATTGTAGTTAGGCGTGATTAATCGTACACCTGTATGCAAGAGTAAAACAAAATGTAACTACCAATTTGACTTACGGACATTTTCTTATCAGTTATAATCATATTTCTTATCTAATGTTAATTGTTGGCTGCCAGGGATTCTCAAAGATCGGGAAGATAGATACCTGGAGATCTAAATGACATCTTAAATCTGAGTGGCCATTTGGAAAACAGTTGAGGGCGCAATTGAGACTGAAAAAGTACGCGTTGACATTTGGGTTTTATTTATTGAAGTGCATGTCTGATACTTTATTTCTTCCTGGGTTATGACACACGCCTGGAGGAAGTAACGTATAGGTGGGGAGCATTTTATGTCTGACTTTCGGTCTACTGGATTAATAAATTTATTAAACAGGGCTCATTGGCACCACAATAAAAACTGATGGGTGTTGTTGTTTGTTTCTTTCTTGGTAGGAGGTGGGTTGGTGGTGGTGGTGCTGTTAGCGAGACAAATTAACTTCACACTATTATAATAGGCAAAGTCGTCTTGAGTTCTTTTAGAACAAGCAGCTATTAACTCTAGTAAAGTCTAGTATACGTTGCATTAGTAGCTCTTTAACAAAAGCTATACCGGACCTGGTAGCGCAATCGATAGAGCGTCGGCTCCAGGTACGGGAGGCCCCGGGTTCGATCCCGGGCCGCGACATACCAAAGTCGTTAAAAATGGTAGTGGTATAGCTCCCTTGCTAACGCTCAAGCAGATATAAGGATAGTTCCACGACTGGTTGGCCCGGTGTCAGGATAATGTGACTGGGTGTGGTATCATGCCAGGTGTTCACGGCATGCTATACACAGTGAAGGCAGCACTATATCTGCTTCAAGTGGACACCGTCTCCAGATAATTGAAATACTGTTGGTGTGACGATAAACCCCCCAAAAAACAAACAAAAGCTATACTTTATTATCAACCATCAACCTAATGTCCTTTTTCCTCAATCCTGGAAGTGGATTAACTTAGAAGTTAATCGTGGAAATGTATATTTTTAACACAGATAGCTAATGTGCTGTTGTTAAATATGTTTTGCATTATCTTAGCGCTGGGTTCAGACAGTAATTTGCAGATTTTTGAAAAAAGTATGCATTTCTGCTATCAGACCATGGTATATCCCATCTCTCACTAGATATAACAGATGAGAGAAAGACATCACTAAATATAACAGATGAGAGAAAGACATCACTAGATATAACTGATGAGAGAAAGACATCACTAGATATAACAGATGAGAGAAAGACATCACTAGATATAACAGATGAGAAAAGACATGACTGAGACCTTTGAGAGAGACGACCCTTATTAAAGTTTAAACTAGCACCATACAAGATATAAATATAAAGGTACAATGAAAGGGTGACAACAAACACGGAGACTTGACATGCAAAATTACAACAACAAAAAAGACGAAAGAAAAGCAAACAATATTTATCTCATTTGAACGGTCAGTAAGAAAAAAGAAAGAAAACCGTTGCACGGAGCGCTTTTACGTGGAGGTGTGCAGACAAATGATACAGCTATGGATTTATTTGTTTTGTATGCAAATGATGACAAAAATATACCTCGATGGAAATAGAAAACGTTACATAAAAGTCTCGAGCCGCTGTTGTATATAAATTTGCAAACACTGAATGGTATTATTGTGACTTAGATCAACTCTTCAACCAGTGAAATAGAAATAATTACAAGGGGTACACTATGACTGATGTTCGGTGTAGTTTTAAACAGACAATCATAGAAGAAATTAGCAAAATTATTACTGTATAACCGCTGTTTTGCTTGCAGTGAAACACGAACAAGTAAAAACAGCGACTTGTGACTAAGAGGATAAAAAATATAATACAATTTTTATAGTTATTAAAGATTACATATACATGTAATAATATATGAGCATACATCACAAAAACATATTTAAGAGTTAGAATGAAATAATTTCGTGAAAAATTACATAACGAATCGCGTTAAGTCATTCAATAAGGCAGTTTTGTAGATAGAAGCAGTAGACAACGGCTGGTTTATATACAGTTTTATTTGGTTTAAAACAAGAAATTATGATATAGAGGTACTATATACATAATGCCACATTTCAAAAACCGAAACGTTGATTTCTATGAGGTTGTATACGGGGTTGTCCCTTAAGAAAAGCATTCTTTGAACATTTTCCTATAGGGCATTACATTAAGAGGCATGTGTCCTACGGGGTCAATTGTCGTACAGGGGCAATTGTACTATGGGGCAATAGTCCTGGGGGCGGGGTGGTGGTGGTGGTGGTGGTGGTGTACAATTGTCCTATGGGCAATCGTCCTATGGGGGCAATTGTACTCTGGAGGCAATTGTCCTATGGGGGCATGTATCCTACGGGGGCAATTGTCCTTTGCCAGCTATTGTACTATGAGGGCAATTGTCCTATGGGGGCAATTGTCCTATAGGGGGCAGTTGTCCTATGGGGGCACTTGGTTTACACAAGGAGTCACTTGGAAAGCGTTACAGAAAAAAATCTTGTAAACAGATCCTATCAAGATGAAATGGCTTTATTGAGGTTGACAGCACCAACAACATTTTCACCAATTTTGTATATGCAAATGCACACATAAAATATTTCCACGGGTAAAGTTTATATTACCAAGATTTTTTTTGATGGACAAGTGTGCTTTTGAGACGGATAAAAAATATTAATTGATTTACTTTCATATGCGTGTATATATCTATAAATAAATAAATGAATAAATAAATAAATAAAGTCGTATAGAAATAAAGATATTAGTTATTCAAGTGCATAAAGACAAAATATGAATATATAACAGTCTATATAAATATATTATATATACATGTAAAACGAAGGGTAAACCACTTTTCTATATTTTCTGCAGATATTTAACATAAACTGCTTACGAGAATATTTCCAGGCATTTAATTCATGGCTCGTTATATTCATTGGAAGACTCCTTCCATGTCAATCAAGTCTGTCCACATATACATAACTGTCCAATCCATGGCGAATGGTTGACCTGCTATTGGGGGCTCCTTCCATGTCAATCAAGCCTGTCCACATATACATAACTGTCCAACCCATGGCGAATGGTTGACCTGCTATTGGAAGACTCCTCCCTTGTCAGTCAGGTCTGTCCACATACACATAACTGTCCAATCCATGGCGAATGGTTGACCTGCTATTGGGGGCTCCTTCCATGTCAATCAAGTCTGTCCACATAAACATTACTGTCCAATCCATGGCGAATGGTTGACCTGCTATTGGAAGGCTCCTCCCTTGTCAGTCAGGTCTGTCCACATACACATAACTGTCGAATCTATAGTGAATGGTTGATCTGCTATTGGAAGACTCCTCCCTTGTCAGTCAGGTCTGTCCACATACACATAACTGTCGAATCTATAGTGAATGGTTGACCTGCTATTGGGTGCTCCTTCCATGTCAATCAAGTCTGTCCACATAAACATTACTGTCCAATCCATGGCGAATGGTTGACCTGCTAGTGGAAGGCTCCTCCCTTGTCAGTCAGGTCTGTCCACATACACATAACTGTCGAATCTATAGTGAATGGTTGACCTGCTATTGGGGGCTCCTCCCTTGTCAATCAAGTCTGTCCACATAAACATTACTGTCCAATCCATGGCGAATGGTTGACCTGCTATTGAGGGCTCCTTCCATGTCAATCAAGTCTGTCCACATATACATTACTGTCCAATCCATGGCGAATGGTTGACCTGCTATTGAGGGCTCCTTCCTTGTCAATCAAGTCTGTCCACATAAACATAACTGTCCAATCCATGGCGAATGGTTGACCTGCTATTGGAAGCTCCTTTCTTGTCAATCAAGTTTGTCCACATATACATAACTGTCGAATGCATGGCGAATGGTTTACTATTCAGAACATGACTTTTTGTTTGTGTTTAGGTCTGTCAGCACGTGTTCAAGGTATTAATAGCGACTGTCAAAATAACATTAATGGGTGGAGAAAGGAACACATCAATTCCTGAAACATCTTTATTCCATCTTGCATGCATTGCATACATGTTAGTTTGTATATTTGCCCTTGTAGCAAACAGTAGCATTTTCTTTAGGTATATATCACTGTATTGTGTATCAGTTGTAGTTAATATAGCTCTGTGCACTTCTTGTAGCCAACACAATATGAGAGTGAATAATTATTTTGATTAATGGCCACCACAACAGGTTTGACTTGTATCAAGATATTAATCACAAAATTATGAAAGGCATATTTCATGCAGTGTTTTGAGGAACGTTTGAAAAAACCTTTATAGTGCAAGGTACGTGTTGTGGTAGACGGGCTACACATTATATAGAGATTAAATGTTGAAACACTTATTTCTCAAATTTTGCGTTATAGAGACTTTTTTCCGAACGACAGTTGATGTGACTTTAAGACAAAGCTTTCAAAGATCTTTAAAAAAATCACGACAGACTGCATGGGATACAACCTTGTATGGCCGTTGTGTGGCAGTTTTCTTATTTTTAAGTTTTGAGGTACGGGCACTTCTTACGAGATTTATATGAAGACAATTGGTCTAAGATCTTTGAAAACGATGCAAGACAGCATTATAATTTATAAATCACTACTTGTGATACTAATGTTTATTTACACCACATTGCTTTAAAGAACATGTTGTTTTTCCGGCCCCTGCAATATATGTACTAGAGTGCTAAGATTTCAAAACTATTTACCTGGATTGACTATCAAGATCTGATCGAAGACGATCAAGATGAATTCCAGAACACTCAATTTTGACGGATAAAGGAGTAAATTTTTCACTAATTGCTGGAAACAAATAAGACGTTATAGTGACATTGAAAACAACAACAACAACAACAACAACAACAACACAATTGATATTCTATATTTTGTCTGAATTATGACAATTAACAAATAAGATTTTAAAAAGACACGGTAATTATGTTCAAATCATGCATCTGGCGATAGTTTTATGTGTTCTAACAATCTGTACCTCTCGTTCAGCCAGTGTCTTGTTGATGCTTTTATCTATTGTTTCTTATTAAAGAGCTTATTTACTTAAATATGTCAACAGGTCATAATTTTCTTAAAGAAGTATTTTTATTATTGATCTTAAAGAAAAAAAATCTTTAAAAAAAAAGTTCTTTCACATTTATTCAATGTAGTGCATGATAAAATACTATTTAGACTTAAGATATAGTATTATATAGAATTTATAGAATATTTTGTTTTAATATCAAGTAGTGATTATTTTGATTATAAACAAATTTTAAATAGTGATTGTTTATAACAAGATATACAAAACTGCATGTAGTTAGAGATTAATAAATGCAATTTAACAACAATTTGGAGGCTTTGTTTCGTTTCTTAATTAACACGTCATAGTTGCTCTACTGCTTCCCGTTCATTGAATGTTGTCAATCAGTGGGTTTGCACTAATTGAACAACTCGTGCCAATTAATGTAAACTGCCTTCGTTTCTAGTTTGATTTTTAATACTTTTGCAAAACACTTTTTTATTGTTTTTAACTTGTTATACTGACATTTTTCTTTTTGCAAACTTAACTTATGTTTTATATAACAATGCTTTCGATGTTTAAAAAAATACCTCATAATTACACATCACTATTAAAACGATTACACACAACAACAAAACGTGAAACCACGTTTGTAAAATATTAACAACGATAACACAATTAAAAACAAAAACGGACACGTGACAATTGGAATGCTTAATAACTATTAAGTTAAAACGCCTGTTAATTTAGAAGATGAAACACAGCCTTCAAGAACGTGATCAAGTAGGTGTACACAGTTAAATGTATCCTTTGATTTTTATTTTGGCCTGCAGATAACCCGGATGGACTAAAGAGCATGCGACACTGGCGCCACCCTTATAACGTCCGATCATATTAAAAGTGGGCGATAAAGAACCATAACTCTAGCTCTAGCTGACTAACCACTGCATTATACAGGCATTTTTGTCGAAATTAAAAAAAGCTATCGAAAAATAAGAGTATTAAAAAGGGAAAGGTCAGTTGCCATGTCAACATATCGTGAACGTCGGGAAGCCAGGGAAAGGGAACTTGGTTGGAGTCCTGGGTTCGACACTGTTGAGACGGGGCGCAGCAGTGGGGAGAGAGAGAAGAAGGATAAAGATAAGGATAAAGAAGACGAAACGAGTGACGATTGGTAAGTCTTGGTTGACCTAGAACTATGACCTTTAACCTTTGTTCAAATGTGATCTGCGGTTGGCCTTGACCTTTGATCTTTAAGCCAATGGTTCATTTAAGCTCTTTGAATATTTAAATCAAGAACTGCTTTACCCTTTTTCCTGCAGAAAATTCCACAATGAAATATTATTATATTATTATTAATTTATATAATAGTCTTTATTAGATTAAGGCATGCTTGTGTATTTTTGTATATAGAATTATGGATGTTGTAGATGTGCGGAAAAAATAGACTTTTTTAATGGAGGAAATTTTCTGGGTTATTTGTGGAAACTACACAAACAAAGTGATCTTGGTCTTGGTTATTTCAAAGATTAATAAAATAGATGTTCCTTTTAAAATTTCCATGAAACAGACACAGCTCTTGAAATATGTGTGCATTTATTTCTAAAATGGACTTGCTGTTTTTACTCAATATATTTAAAAGTGAAAACATGGAAAATACAAAACATTTCGTAACACGTAGGAAACTTTTATGAGTTGAAATATCCCAGCTACCCTGCGGTGCGCCGGAGGTTCTACCGAGGCATTTGTTTGGGGCCTTCATCCATTAAGGTATTAGATGTGTAACCAATCTCATGAATATTCGTGTAATGTCGGCATTTGGCGTTTTACGATGTTGTTTTAGTTTCCAATCTTATCCAATAAAATCGCGTCAATTTCTTCACTCCAAAATGGCTACAAGGAATCGGTCCGCCAGGAAGATTCGTAAAAAAAGCAAAGTTAAAGCAAAAAAAAGAAAAAAAAGAAGTGTGTTTTTCATATGTTTTTTAAGTATTTTTATTTAAAAAAGTATACTCTAATAAAAATGTAGAAAACAAATGACGTTACTGTGTTTTCTTTACTTTTTTCATCTAAATTTGACACGTATGAGATTATTTAAAGGTCAGATTTGAGGACGTCGACCTAGTACATAGAAATTCGCAAAACTTAAGTTAACTGAGTAGAATGCTGAATAATGTGATATATCTTTTGTCAAGATTTAATTTAGTCACTATTACACATCTAATACCTTAATAATAGTTGGACGTCGTCATATACCAGTCAGTGGAAAATACACAACACAGTACACACACTTAACGTCTTTTTCCTTTCCTTCGTTTTGGCTGTATTTGTGTTGTATTTGGAATTCGAATTTTGTAACAGCTAATGTATTTTAAATGTAAAAGTGATGTTACAGCCCGTTGGCAGAGCATGTTCATTCCATTTTTATTTAAATTGTGTATGTTTTTATTTGCTCTACTTCATGCCGTGTTGTTTAGTTCGTATTATGTTGTGATAAAACTGTAAGACCTGTTTTATATCTTAATGTAAATGCAATTAGAATTGAAACCTTTTAATTAAAACAGGAATTGTTACAGTTTAATCCCTTAGCTGGAAAAAATGCAAGAAAGTTTGGTTTGGTTGCTTATGTGCAAGACGAAGTGACGTCACTGATAGGAAGATAAGATGGACACACGAGCTAGCAAAACTCAATGTAAGGGGGATAACACGTACAGGCAAGTTAGCATACTCGTTCACAGTGTTCTCCCCTAAATGACTGATAAACCGAGAGCTAATAACTGTTTATGAGTTTGGTACCAGCTGTTTTGTTTTCGCTTCATGACCCCCAAAAAGTTGATGAATTGTTTAAGCGCAAGTAAAGATATATTCCTAATATTCTCTTTGCCATGCTTAAAAATAGTTTATTAACGTTTTATATCGATGGTGTGAATATTTTGAAATTGTAGAGTGTTTTTTCTTCTCCATACTAGAACATAGTGCAATGCCTTGTCTAAGAAGTCATGGTAATCGACAAGGGTGTGCTGTTTTTTATGTTTGTTAGTTCTTTATTCATAAGTGGAAAAAATCAACATTCCTTTAATATGCCCTAAATTGTACATTGTGTTACCTTTTTGTTCTTAAATATCATCAATCACTGTCAAGAGTATCATTAAAGGTTCGTACCGGAGTCACCGTATACACCTTGGCGGGAAATTGGAGACATTGTCAGGTATATTGAATGCTAGAGATCCCCTTGAACTGTAGTGTCTATAATTCCAACAAAGCTAGATCCTGTTGCTATTTCAAAACATATATATGGGTATGCTTGACCGGGTTCACTCGAAACACTTCGGCCGCACATAAATCGACAGTTTATAGAAACGGCCTATGTGTTTCAAATGACGACACGTGTCGATGTGTTGAGATTGGTCAGGTTGTAAGGATGTTTTGAGACAGCCAGGTTGTGTCGATGTATTGTGACAGTCATGTTGTGTCGATGTGTTCAGACAGCCAGGTTGTGTTGATGTGCTGTGATAGTCAGATTGTGTCGACGTGTTGAGATAGCCAGGCTGTGTCGATGTGTTGAGACAGCCGGTTGTGTCGATGTGTTGAGACAGCTAGGTTGTTTCAATGTGTTGAGACAGCTAGGTTGTGTCAATGTGTTGAGACAGCTAGGTTGTGTCAATGTGTTGAGACAGCTAGGTTGTGTCGATGTGTTGAGACAGCTAGGTTGTGTCGATGTGCTGTGATAGTCAGGTTGTGTCGATGTGTCGAGATAACCAGATTGTGTCGATGTGTCGAGATAGCCAGATTGTGTCGATGTATTGAGATAGCCAGGTTGTGTCGATGTGTTGAGACAGCTAGGTTATGTCAATGTGATGAGACAGCCAGGTTGTGTCGATGTGTTGAGACAGCCAGGTTGTGTTGATATGTTAAGAAAGCCAGGTTGTGTCGATGTAATGAGATAGCCAGGTTGTGTCGATGTGTTGAGACAGCTAGGTTATGTCAATGTGTTGAGACAGCCAGGTTGTGTCGATGTGTTGAGACAGCCAGGTTGTGTCGATGTGTTGAGACAGCCAGGTGGTGTCGATGTTTTGAGACAGCCAGGTTGTGTCGATGTGTTGAGATAACCAGGTTGTGTCGATGTGCTGTGATAGTCAGGTTCTGTCGATGTGTTGAGATAACCAGGTTGTGTCGATGTGCTGAGACAGCCAGGTTGTGTCGATGTTTTGAGACAGCCAGGTTGTGTCGATGTTTTGAGACAGCCAGGTTGTGTCGATGTGTTGAGATAACCAGGTTGTGTCGATGTACTGAGATAACCAGGTTGTGTCAATGTGTTGAGACAGCTAGGTTATGTCGATGTAATGAGATAGCCAGGTTGTGTCGATGTGTTGAGATAACCAGGTTGTGTCGATGTACTGAGATAACCAGGTTTTGTCGATGTAATGAGAAAGCCAGGTTGTGTCAATGTGTCGAGATAGCCAGATTGTGTCGATGTGTCGAGATAGCCAGATTGTGTCGATGTATTGAGATAGCCAGGTTGTGTCGATGTATTGAGATAGCCAGGTTGTGTCGATGTATTGAGATAGCCAGGTTGTGTCGATGTATTGAGATAGCCAGGTTGTGTCGATGTGTTGAGATAGCCAGGTTGTGTCGATGTGTTCAGGCAGCCAGGTTGTGTCGATGTATTGAGATAGCCAGATTGTGTCGATGTATTGAGATAGCCAGATTGTGTCGATGTATTGAGATAGCCAGGTTGTGTCGATGTATTGAGATAGCCAGGTTGTGTCGATGTATTGAGATAGCCAGGTTGTGTCGATGTATTGAGATAGCCAGGTTGTGTCGATGTATTGAGATAGCCAGGTTGTGTCGATGTACTGAGATAGCCAGGTTGTGTCGATGTATTGAGATAGCCAGGTTGTGTCGATGTATTGAGACAGCCAGGCTGTGTCGATGTGTTGAGACAGCCAGGTTATGTCGATGTGTTGAGATAGCCAGGTTGTGTCGATGTGTTCAGGCAGCCAGGTTGTGTCGATGTAATGAGACAGCCAGGTTGTGTCGATGTTTTGACATAGCCAGGTTTTGTCGATGTATTGAGATAGCCAGGTTGCGTCACTGAATTGAGATAGCCAGGTTGTAAACTTAGTTGAAAGCAATTTCTTTATAGTAGGTTGAGCAGTTGTTACTTTCTGATGTAGACATAGAGAGTGTTTTCTTTGGCGTGGAGTTATACGTAATATAGTATTTGGTTTTGACAATTATTGTGGTGGAATAAGACTTTTATGGTTTTGGACATTTGTGTATTTATTCAGCATCCTCTTCCTGTCTGTTTTTGATGTGAAGTAGCCACCATACTTATTGATCGGTTACGTAAATTAATTATTATTTGGGAATTTCCATGTGCAGCAAGTACGTACAAAAAGAACGATAACTTCTCTAAGAACTTAATGATTTAATGTAAAACGAAGTAGTCTCCCTTAGAAGGTCGGTATATCTGAAATTGTAAATGAACGTTCATGTTTATGATGTTTAGATAATTTAAATGACATAAGTAAGTCTCTCCTAAATGAGGTTGTGCTTTGAATGTATTCCTATTTCTCTTCTATGAATTCGAAATAAAAGTAATAATAACAAGTAATATGAAGTACCGGCAATGGCTATCCTAAATGATTTATGACTTTATATTTATATTTTATATTGATCTAACAAGTTTAAAAAGTAAGACGGTACCATCTTAAAAACAAAAGAAAAATATTTTAAACCTACGTAAGCTAGATCGAGATGCACGTGTACTTTGTAAGTAAGGATGTAACTAAGAAGTGTACTTTCTGGCGAGTGTTTTGTAAATAAAGTGGATCTAGCATTTAGATGTGTGGTTAGCATCTGGGTCATTTGATTCTGTTGATTTATTTCCTAAAGTTTTTTACAGGAAGACATACGGAAGGTTAAGACTCAAAAGAAAAGAAATAGAAAGGAACGATAACTACCCACGGAACAAAATGATCCAATGCATTTAAGATTAGTTTCCCTTAGATGTTTGTGACTTTTTTTTCTGGACGCATGAATTTGGCATGATAATCATATATGCAAGCAGAAAACTTTGATACGATGTAAGAAATGTTTTTTTAACATTTTTAAATAAGTGTTATGAAAACATTATTTAAAGTTTAAATCATACTCTTTATTGCTTTATATGATAATTATAATGTCGTGTGTGAAATGTAAGAAAAGTAGTTTCTTATTGTGTATAGATGAAATCAGTAAATCGTGAAGTTGTCGTTAAAAGTAAGACCCTGGTAAATGTATTGTAGCAGGATTTTAGCTTGTAAGTGATTTATATTGACAACACTGTTTTTCTAGTTCCTCGATATCTCAAAAATGCGATGGCCTAAGAAAATTTGTTGTTTGTTTGCTTTATCATGAAAATTAAAGTTTTTTATTTTTCCACTTATCTAAAGTTAACAATAACATTTGGATACATTCAGTCTTTACCCCATTAATCACCGAGTGCGGAAGCGGAAATAGAAGAAGCGATATGTAATGCATTTTAGAAAAGTGGTAACTTAAAAAGTTAACCTGTAAGAAATGGCAGTAACGAGTATTGCTCCCAGTCCGGGTATTTATTTAACATCCTGATATATAAAACGTGTTCGTTATATAACGTTATCCTATGAAAACATGGACTTCTTTTCGTTAGATTTTGCTTAACTGTTCACGAAAATGTAACAGATTTGGTGGGCTATGCCTCCTTAGAAACAACATGTAGGTTTATTCTCCTCGCGGCTCGTACATTATTTATTTTTAAATCCTTCTGATAGTGAAGTAAAAGTGCAACAACAGTCACATTTTCTTGTCTTAAGAAATAGTTTTAAGCGTTTAACCCTTAAGCTTGCTACATGTATTATAGATCTAAACCAAATTCTTAGTTTTTGGTTGTTGTTTTTGTGTTCGTTATACAACTTTATCTCATGAAAACCTGGACATCTTTTCGTTAGATTTTGCTTAACTGTCCACGAAAATGGAACATATTTGGTGGGCAATGCCTCCATAGAAACAACATGTTGGTTTATTTTCCTCGCGGCTCATATATTATCTATTTTTAAATCATTCTGATAGTGAAAAAAAAGTGCAACAACAGTCACATTTTCTTGTCTTAAGAAATAGTTTTAAGCGTTTAACCCTTAAGCTTGCTACATGTATTATAGACCTAAACCAAATTCTTAGTTTTTGGTTGTTGTTTTTGTGTTGTTGATGTTGTTTTGTTTACCACTACACACAGACGATACCAGTCATATTGAGACAAAGCAACCAACCATCGTTAAATGGCCACCACTTGAACTAGCTGTTCAGGATCAGCGCTATTTGCTATAGCATGATCAATTCTTACTTAGCAAAGTGAAATTTTTAATTCGTATAAAATATTTCCTTTAATTTAAACAGAGTGTCATGTCATTGGCTTGCACGTTCAGCCTTGCTATCCGAGCTCTATATATACGAGGCAGGATAATAGCTAGACACTTCCGTATATGATACTTTGGTTTCTAGGGATGTGGTCTGTCTCGCATCGATTCCCTACGGGATGAATAATATAACTAAAACCACAACTGACAATAGCTTATCCGAAAGTAAACAACACACGTCGCGAGTATCTAATTAACAATAATGACTATAGTGTTAATTAAGAGCAAATGTTACTGTCGTGCGTTCCTTACGCCTCATATCTGAAAGTACTATCTTGCGACTGACCAGTTGCCATCTTATACCACAAGGTGGTATCCGACAGTAGATCATTTATTCTCAAGCAACAAAGTAAATTATTGAAGTAAATTATTGCTTCCTTGAAATATCACGTGAAATGCAGTTTATTGATGCCCTACATTAGACAAGAGAAGGATATCACTCCGCTTGTCATTATAAAGTATTTCCTGTCGCAGCTGCGGTGCATGGGTAACTTTTTTTAAACTAAGAAAACCACTTGACCACTTACTTTTGAAGTCATGTTATACGACCATTTGGGCAAGTCGCCTCTACGTCGATATTAATTAGCAGAAATCAAGAATCGTTCTTTTCATAGATTTGGAAAGATTAAACATTGTGAGCGGATTGTTTCACGATTTGTGCTGTCTGACAACTGTGGTGGTGTTCAAAATCGTTTTTACTTAGACATTTTAGAGTTTATGAAGAAATTATGCCCATGTCCCCCCAAACTCGGGTAAGATAATGTTAATGTATTTGATAAATGCCAACTATTGGATAACACTCTTTTACTTTATAATAAACGTATATTAAAAGCGCATGTGGATAAATGTGCCTTGATATTAGCACGGATAACCTTGTCATGAGAAAAACTTAGAACATCACGACTTATTTGGCCCATTGATGCCGACCGTGCACAAGTTGTCAGGTCTATATACTTCACATGTTTGTTCAGACAGTCGAAACATTGTTTAACTACTGTCAGAATAATAAAAATATCATCTTTCTTAACCTGATTGTTTCACAGGTTCACAAGTACCAAATATCCACAGCCATTCCATGCTCAAGAGTACATAAATAATAATAATAATAGTAATAATGATGATAATAGTAATAATGATGATGATGATGATAATATAATAATAATAATAATAATAATAATAATAATAATAATAATAATAATAATATAATAATAATAATAGTAATAATGATAATAATAGTTATAATAATAATAATGATAAGAACAGTAATAATAATAATAATAATAATAATAATAATAATAATAATAATAATAATAATAGTAATAATGATAATAATAGTTATAATAATAATAATGATAAGAACAGTAATAATAATAATAATAATAATAATAATAATAATAATAATAATAATAAAAATAATAATAATAATAATGTTAATAATGATAATAATAAAGAACTAACATGTAACTTGTGATAAGGATTTACAGAATTTTACTAATATTGCTTTAACTGCTGTATATACATGTAGTGATATCACCCTTTGTAAGCCAGATGCTTTTGTTCCTCTCAATCATATAATTGCCAGAATAATCTTTCAGACAGATCTAAACAGAACATCTACACACAGACGTTATAGTAAGGTAAGACGGGTTAAAGTTCAATGTACTGTTTGCTCCATTGTATGCTTGGTACCCCGTCAGTACAGGCGCCCTGGGACTCACTAATGAGGTCTGTAAAACCATATACCATTGTGTTTTCGTGTCCTTTATAGACACTTTGATGAATAAGAACCGTGCTGTTTAAAAACGAACAACAAACAAGTTTAAAATTTGTAGTACGATGCGTCACTCTCATGCGCGAGGAAAGTAGTACGGCAAAACAAATGAAGATGGTTCAATGGCACTAGGCTGCATTAGGTTCTTTTTAAGCTCTCGCAGTTAATGGTGCATCGCACAAACAATGTTTACAAAGCTATGTGCAGTTGTAATTTACGATAGTTCTATAGGTACATTTCTGAATTACAGGTTTAAAATTTAGAAACAGAAATGAAAGAAAAAAGTCTCACCTTTCGGAACTAAGCACAACTGTAATGTGCGGGAGAAAGTAGGACCCGAGACAAACGACTGCGGTGTGCAGTTCATCTTTTGTTACTAAGCTTTTTTTAAAAACTTTTGTCTCAAATTTTGTTACTTACTATTTTTAAAAATTCTTGTCTATTCTTAAGAGTGCTTTGAAGTGACCCCCACATCGCGAAAAAAACGTTAAAATCACTATCAACCATGTGTGTTGTTCAAAAACACATTCAAAATAATTGCGTTATAAAGCCGCATTTAGTATTGAAAACTAAATCAGCTAAATTGCAGCGGAATGTTTCTGTTGAAGAAAAATTGCAAATGCCTTAATGACCAGTGGAGAATCCTGTAGTTATAAACACAAATTACAGTGTACCAACAATTTTCCATTTTCAACCATTTTGGTACTTTTAACAATGACGAAAGTTTAAATCCCCATCAGGCTGTGTCTAGCCATTAGTATCTTCACATTAACACTTGCTATCACCGCAGACATACCGGGGATTATTGACATAGCTGTATAGAACACAATGAATCACAGATGGTGTGGATAGCTACAGAATACGAATTACTTGTAATAATGTATGTCAGATACTTACCGTTTGGTGAAGTTGTTTGACGGTTAATGGTTCGATTATTATTATCATTATTATTATTATTATTATTATTATTATTATTATTATTATTATCGGGATAAGTATTATTATTATTATTATTATTATTATTATTATTATTATTATTATTATTATTATTATTATTATTATAATAATTATTATTATTATTATTATTATTATCATCATTGTTATTATTATTATAATAATTATAATTATTATTATTATTTCTGGTGGTAGTATTACTATTGCAGTAGTATTGTATTGGTGTTAGTAATAATGTTTTAATGTGAGTAGTAGTAGTAGCAGTAGTAGTAGTAGTAGTAGTAGTAGTAGTAGTAGTAGTAGTTGAAGTAGTAGTAGTAGTAGTAGTAGTAGTAGTAGTAGTAGAAGTAGTAGCAGTAGCAGTAGCAGTAGCAGTAGCAGTAGTAGTAGTAGTAGTAGTAGCAGTAGCAGTAGCAGTAGTAGTAGTAGTAGCAGTAGCAGTAGCAGTAGCACAGTAGTAGTAGTAGTAGTAGCAGTAGCAGTAGTAGTAGTAGTAGTAGTAGTAGCAGTAGCAGTAGCAGTAGCAGTAGTAGTAGTAGCAGTAGCAGTAGCAGTAGTAGTAGTAGTAGTAGCAGTAGTAGTAGTAGTAGCAGTAGCAGTAGCAGTAGCAGTAGCAGTAGCAGTAGTAGCAGTAGCAGTAGCAGTAGCAGTAGTAGTAGCAGTAGCAGTAGCAGTAGCAGTAGCAGTAGTAGCAGTAGTAGCAGTAGCAGTAGCAGTAGTAGTAGTAGTAGTAGTAGTAGCAGTAGCAGTAGCAGTAGCAGTAGCAGTAGTAGTAGTAGTAGTAGTTATGTTATAATTATTATTTATCTGCATGTCTCTGAGTTGAATAAGAAAATCAGCAGTTAGTGAAGAACATGTAAGAAAGCATATATACAGTAACTTTTATGACCTTTAGCGACAAACTACAGTGATAATATTAGAACACTGAACGGCTGTAATATGTGTCTTATAAAAATCCTATACCTTATTTACATAACAAATTTATGAATCATAACACACAAAACAATAACATCCGAACCAACAATTAGCACACAATATCATATTCCTCTGATGCATTATATGTTGGCAAGTGTATACCTGGCTAACTGCGTAATGTTTTCTGAACGGGATTTACGTCATTTCGTAATAATATTGCCTCTGTGTTAGTAATCTAGGTTTGTAGGTACCTATACACAGCTATATAAATGAATACACGTAATTCCGGGGTTAACACAAATTTAGACGGACAATACTTCTTATATCCACAACTCGTTGATTTTTTTCTTGATTTAATGTAGGTGCACATTTATATACCAACTTGTCAAGAATGTTAATAAGGCTTAATCCAACTTCGTGGAAACTTGTTGTTGAATACATTTTCCATGTGCTGACTGTTTATTTTGTTACGTTTCAAAGCAATCAAAATATCTCTCCTACCTCTTTGATATGTCACGTGTTTCTTATACGACGTAAAGCAACTTTAATCATTGCAGCGTTAGATTCGCACGTCTACAATAAATATTTACATTCTGTATGTTACCAGAGACGTCTGTCTCTCACAGACTGATACTGCGTCTTATCTGTGATGGTATTTATAGAAATTGGGAGCTACGGTAATTTAGACTGTATCTGTGCGGTAATAAACAATCGGAACACCTCGGAAAATTCACGAATCATCTCTCGGATGTATGTCAATCTGATCACCTCGGCCTTTATGCTATGCAAGAGACCTCTGACATAATAAGGCGCCATCTTGGATCTACTTTGTGTGTCTTAGTTTTAATACTGGGTATTTAATGTTGACTTTTCAATTTTCCGTAAATCATATAGATTGTATTGATAAAAAAATCGTTGTTATTGCAAGATATACTCAACTAAATGATATATATATAATTTAATACTTTCTCGCGAACGGACACTGTTTCATAACTCAGGCGACGCACTTTGGTGTATTCTAGAGCTATGTACGAGGTGTATTTTACGAACCATACGGAAATACCCGAAGTTTTACGATTGGGATGTATGTAGGTAGTCGGATTACCTCGGCCATTTCCCTAAATGGGACTTCTTTTGTGACAGACGTCTCAACAAAGATGGCAGCTCGGATGACAACTCACTATAGTACGGTGCCTGTAAAACCTCACTTTGTGGCTGCTTCAAATTTAAATCATCCAAGTTTAATTTAAAAAGCGCAGCAAACTAAACAGCTGTCAAACGACGCCATTGTTTATGTTTTGTGCGAACTACATTTTAAGCATCTTCTTCCGACTTCCAGCGAACAAAGCGATCGTGATTTTTGTAAGAATCATTGCACCAGATACATACAGGGATGATTGTCTCGAGGACGGAATTACCGGTAATAAACTTCGTCACACAGACCACTCTGGCGCTCGGCTAAACACAAGCTCTCCAACATTAAAATCATGTTACGATAAATCATTTCTTGTCTGATAAAAATAACCGAATACTTAAATTGCGTAGCATGAATACTGACTGATTGAAAACGGAGTTAAGAAAATGCACGCATAAAGGAAAATAACATTAAATGTCAATAACTATCGCTAACAACAAGACTATAGAAAATCACATAATTAAATTAATAATTAAATATCTGATCAATATTTGATAGGTTCTACAAAAGTTATCTTCCACAAAGGAGTTCTATTGGAAAGTCACAAGATTTGGAAAGAAAGTATTAACTTCAGTGGTGGAGTTTGCTGCAGACCGTGGGTTTTATCGTTTTGAACGTAAATTAATGTATGCCAAAAACATAATAATCTATAACAATCTTTTTTTACTTTCTGTTTTTATACGGGGCGTGTAACGTATTTCGGAACATTATACAGACTCTGTATTCTGAAAGACACACATAGATAAAGTTGTTGCAATAGTAGACAGGGATTGTAACTAAGGGGCGTGGTTTACGGATATAGGGATTGACCTTTGCCTTTGTTGTAGATAAATGTTCGCTAAAATATGTTGCATGCAGAGTGGGTACGGTATTTCCAAGCTTAGAGTATACATTTAAAAGAAACACAGAACGTTATGGCAAACAAATGACATGGTGGTGTAACTTAGAGGCGGAGTTTGCTGCTACAATTTCTTTTTGAGCACCCCCCCCCCACACACACACACACACATTACCACCCACCACCCCATACCCTGTTTTATGGCTAAAACTGTTTGTAAATCCATGTCCATTAAATATCACGATATCACATTTTATGATACATAGGGCGTGTGTTAAAAATCAAATCTGAAAGACAAACGTACCGAAAATTGCTTCGAGAGTAAACAGATGTAAACAGTGGGTGCAGTTTGTTGCTTATGTTTTGCTTTGTTTTTGAGATACATCAAAGCGACCAGTTATGTTCATTAAAGCGACGTCCAGCTGTTATGGTGGAGAAAGACTCCAGACAAATGTCTGAGTAGAACCTCCAGCGCACCGCAGGTCAGCTGGAAGACCTTCTCACATCAAGTCCTTCGCCCTGAACGGGACTCGAACTCACGCGGTGGGAGGCTAAACAGTCAGAGGAGTTTCAAAACGGCGACTCAACCACTACGCCACAGCCACTATTTGTTGCTTAAGGACGTTGTAAAATGGTTATTAGTGTAAATGTATGTATGCAAATAAAATTCATTTGTGTTGTTTGTGGTGAGTGTTCATACTGTTACACGTAACATTCTGAACGACACGTACATTAATTGTTTAAAGTTGTTGCAAGAGTAGACAGATCGAGTTTCTAGAGGCGGAGTTATCTAGTACTGGGCGTGGCCTTATGTTCATAACTGTACTTGTGTAAATATATTATTTTGCAGGTGTATGTATTTATTTATTTGCCTCAAAATAGAACGCCTAAGGAACCGTATTAACAATTGTTTTGCAAGAGTAGAAATGATAGATCCCTAGTGGTGGTGTAATCTATAGTAGGGGGTGGGTTTATATGCGAGAGTGTACGGTAATTCCAGGCGGGATGTTCTGAGAGTATAACTCTGCGAGGCAGGTGAACTCAGAAACATTTTCGTACATCGTGTGGTAAACTGCGGTTCACGTATGGATGATTCACAAATAATCACGGACAAAGTGTCGAAGGCAAGGTGGGTGGATACAGTATAAACATTTCTGTGCATGTTCTATGCATTTTATGTTAAGAGTCTCTATATACGACAATAAAGTCTAGTGTAAGATAAGTATGTAGACTGGAGTAAAGACAGTTTATTGGGTCGTAATTCGTTCGCTATTTTGATATATATGTATTTGAAATAAGTATTCATGTTATTAAAATTAGCTTTATTTTTAAACATCGTTTCTTGTGAGAAAGAGAACCAGACTTCGATAATTAAGAAGAGTACCCATGTTTAAAGGGTTTGCGTTAAAATAGATAATTATTTTAATGTTGACAAAGTTAATGGCAATGTTTAATGAGTCTATATGCATCATGTTAATCAAACAAATAGGTACAGAAATTAAACTGCTTATTTTGTGAATAGTCTACAAGTCAGTCTTGACGTTACTTAAGAAATGTAACTTTTAATATTTTACATTCATTTCATTAAATTGATAACAATTTATACTTTAGTACTTTTTGACCCATTGTCCTATTTTGATAACTAATTAATTACCACATGTTTTTATTACACATATGTAATTGTGACTCTTAAAACATATTCATAATTGGAAACTATGCAACATTTAATTAGTAAACGCAATTTTGTTTTAACTATATTGCTTAAACATATTACGTCTTTTAAGCTAAGTACTTGAATTATGTTCCATATTATTACAAGAACAACGCCCTGATGATTATCAAGTTCTTATGTAAATGATATTGTAAATATTTGATGAATAAGATAAATTGGCATTGCATATATAAATCATAAAGAAATTCAAGAAATATTTTAGGTTAATAATGGCTTGGAATATACTTTAAATTTATTCATGTTGATTGCGGTAAAACAATGTCGCTGATTAGTCTTTCTTCAATTCGCTCCCTTCTCTAAATCCGTAAAACGTTTTTTTTTTTTAAATTCCTTTACCTCCGGATAATATTAAGCAGATCTTCTTACAAATTAGATAGTAAAGAATCTCAGATTAATGATAAAGTTGGAATTACTTTGTCTGTGGAATGTTTTCTGTGTACACAGGTGTGAGAGAGCAGTGATTCACCGCATTAGGGTCGTAAGGTTTGCTAGAATCAGAGTGATGGTGATTTTAATGGCGTATTCGGTAGTTGACCTACGTATTTTAACCAGAACTTTTCTTAATAAACAATTATAAATGGTATGTAAATAAAATAAAAACATTAATCAATGCATGACAAGTTGTAAATGTATATATTTGTAACGAAAGATTATTCTATGTTTTTATAAGCAAAAAGGTACATGTTTGTAGTTGTTGTTGTTGTTTTATTATTATTATTATTATTATTATTATTATTATTTTTTTTTTTGGGGGGGGGGGGGGGGGCATGGGGTGGTTACCACCAGGCGAGATTCAGCCTCAGGCTTCAATAGTCACAGAGAAGAGGTGAGGTTAGAGTGATTCTGACCAGTTGCAGTACAGTGAGCTCATGTGCATCTTGTATGACTACTTTTGAAAACCTTCTCAGTTGCGATATCACTGTAACTAACCTGTCAACGACCCATCCCACAGTGATCTCTCAGTTGCGATATCACTGAAACTAACTGGTGAACGACCAATCCCACAGTGATCTCTCAGTTGTGATATCACTGTAACTAACTGGTGAACGACCAATCCCACAGTGATCTCTCAGTTGCGATATCACTGAAACTAACTGGTGAACGACCAATCCCACAGTGATTTCTCATTTGTGATATCACTGTAACTAACTGGTGAACGACCCATCCCACAGCGATCTCTCAGTTGTGATATCACTGTAACTAACTGGTGAACGACCAATCCCACAGCGATCTCTCAGTTGTGATATCACTGTAACTAACTGGTGAACGTTACATCCCACAGCGATCTCTCAGTTGTGATATCACTGTAACTAACTGGTGAACCACACATCCCACAGCGATCTCTCAGTTGTGATATCACTGTAACTAACTGGTGAACGACCCATCCCACAGCGATCTCTCAGTTGTGATATCACTGTAACTAACTGATGAACGACCCATCCCAAAGTGATCTCTCAGCTTGGGATAGAGAATGGGGCTCTTAAAAAGCTCAGTTTCAATGCTTTAAAGGTCAATGTTTGTGAACATCTATTGACCCATATAATCGACAGTTTAAACACGCAGGATTAAAAGTATATATACATGCAGAAAGCCATCAATGAATTTTTAGAATCTTCATTCCCAGGATTACATGCAAATTGTTCAATTTATTACTGAAACAGTACTTTAAGTATAAACCATCCAATACACATTAACCTGTGGTGTACCGACAAGGCAGACAAAATCTCTTGCACTCGGTACTGAAAATAAACCAGTCGCTGCCAAGAACAGATGCACAGCATTTGAAGCGCAACGTCATATGTACCCTGTATTATATTAACTCTTTTCGTGTTTGTTTGTTAATAACCAATACAAAATTATTAGATATTTAGATACAATTTCATGTACATAAAACAATGGAATGAGAGAGATTTGGACAAAAAAACTAAGAAGCAAATAGAGTTATCTTGTTCAGATAGCTTCCATCCGAATCTATCATATTAGCTTAATCCTAATCATTCCGTATTTAGTATGCAAACAGTTAAGTTTGTTTAGAAGACCATGGAAACATACGGTCTTTTGCGTAGTAGAATACCTCTACAGTTTGGAGGTTGGGGAACGTATTATGCGCCAAGATTGCGCTTTATCTAGTCCCATCATCTTCACCGACCCCTACATGGGAGCCCGTGGAGAAATTACGGGATAGGGGCTAAACTCTAGTAGGCTTCTAGGATCGTGTTGTAAGTATGCAAGATAAGTATCTGATATTCTAGATGGTGCGAAAGTTAAGAATATATGTGTTCCCTTATATGTATCATTAACATAGGCTGATCTTCGCCAAACTGGGCCATTCGGTTACACGTTCTTTGATATTCAATACTAATCATTTAAGGGTAAAAAGAATTCTTCAGCAGTATACATTTTAACACGAGAATAAGAAATTAACTATAAAAGTACATACTTGTTCCGCAATACAAATACAGAATTAGATATGATCATGTTGAAAAAACTTAGTTCTTTGTCGGACATTCTTGTTAATTTATTTGTTCTTGAATATCTTTTTAACACATTCTATTACAATGATAGTCTGCGTTGTCAATTTAAAACTAGTCTGAGTTCTATCAAGTCCCATATATGTCAAACATAAAATCAGCAATATGCGCTAGCCTAACAGTTTTTCGAATCGTTCTATAAACCCTACCAGAATACGTGTTGAGGCCTGACATATGTTTTTGACCTTAAGCCAAACACTTGAGCAATTAAGAGAATTAGGTGTGGGGAACACATGCTAATACACACGTTCTGTGGTCAGTTTGTCGACCATTAGCACTCCGGTAATCTAGGTTGTTTCTAAAATACTTTGATCTGTGAGCAGTGCAGTGCCGCCAGTAGATAGTGGTAAGAGTTTCTAACATATATCTGTATGCACCTTGCTGCGTCGGTTGGTGATCCAGTCGTGTCGAAGACTTACATGTCAAGGTGACTTCATTTAATATAAATAACTGTATGGGTGCGACTAATATTTAAGAACTTGACAATTTTTGTGTGTTTTTTGCACCTTATTGAGCATACCATACTGGAATCACCTGATTTTAATTCACAATACAGGTACCCGATGCCCACTGTAATATTCTAATAAATTTTTGTAACATTACACGTGTTTTGTAAACAACACATGTGTCCATCATTCGCATCCCGTCTGTACACAATAAGCCATCTCACTTTCACAATTATGCTGCAAAAAACTGCTTCGACTACTTTCTGGATTGCTTAGAATTTTCTGCAATTGGTCCTTGGTTTAAGTCAAGCATTAAGCATAATCTAATGTGGAAATTGTTAAGCTTATATTTTTGGTATCAAAGACAAAATGGTTGTCGTTGTCCGCTCATTTGTTCGTGAGTGTTTATTTTATTTGATACGCGGTTCATATGGTTGGCGTCGCTATTATTTAAAATACGGTAGTTATTGACATGTGAATGAAAGTTTCATTAGTGAAGTGCCGAAATTCATTCTTCATTGCATTACGTGCTAGCTTGACAGGTCGCTAGGACAACATGAAAACGGTAAGCCATAATTTGGGGTCACTGTTGGATTTTGGTATCTCTCAGTTGCAACAGCCGTTCCCTTCATGGGCGGGGCAACTTGTTTATATTTATAATACCAGGATATTGCCTACACTTTTTTTTTGACATGCAATTTGGAGATAAATCCTATCACTGTTATATTATTATTTTAGACTCGCATTTAAGTTAAAAAAGACGAGTTAAATCTACCAAGAAAATTCAAGGACATTTATTATAATAACTTACGTTGCTTCCCGTCACGTTTCGTAAATGTTTTGTTTTCGTCTCGTTAGAGCCTGTATGTTTGTGGGCGGAGTATATTGCACCACGGAATATGTGCCTGAAATGACTAAAGTAAATACAGGTAGGACAGAAAGACGGAAGAGATACTTGAGATAAAAGACCCGTCAAAACTGTCTCTTAGCATCACAACTCTCACAGAAAACACTTGAACACACTTCGAAGCCAAACAGACAGGGAACGTTGTGTCTAGAATTCATGCATGTCAGTTTTATGAACGTGTATCTTTACGATGTTGATGTTTTGGGTGTCTTCTATATGGTATTATTAGTGTCACGGTGCTTAATGCCGGCAAAAAGTCAGCCATTGTTAGATAGGTATTGGTATTGTTTGGTTTTAATTGGCGACGCCTATATATGAAATGCTCACTGAAATTTGCACATGGGGAAAGTTTGTTTTGCGGAACTTACCTGATAAAATAGGGTCCTAATTCGGTAAAAGGCGTTCTTATTATTATTTTTTTTATTTGTTTTATTTATTTTTGTGTGTCTGTATCTTTCAACATAACTTAGAAAAATACTATATGAACAATAATTATTTGTTAAATTTGAGGCTGCTGCACCTGTGCAATTTCTGCTCGTACACGTGTTATAGTTAATATGATATTCTTGCAACTTTTTTCTGCATATGTAACATCTTGAAAAACCTATTTCTCAAGATTTATAATATACTTAAAACTTTAAAAAAAAAAAAACATTACTTTTCAAACAGGTCTGTTTTCTTCTTCCACTTTTTCCGTCGCCTTCGATGCTTCTCATTAACGACTTTGCTTGCATTTTAAATATAACGCTTGCCGTACAGAGTTCGATATGATGGCGTTTACTTTTAACATTTCCTTCCAGGCTTTTCTGACAATTTCATTTGCTTCGGTGTCGCAGCAAGTCAGCAAATCTCGTCGTCTTTTCTATCTAGTCAACCGAAACACACAACAACATTGTATTTATACCACTTGTCTGTTTAATTACTTATTAGAAACTATTTTAACTGCCCTTTGTACAGCTTGATCATGCAATAATATTGAGATAATAATCACCTAATACCAGCATAAATTCTTTAGTATTTATGATTAAGGATTCGTCAATAAGCCATGTTTTCGCCTCTGCTCTTAGACACATGGAGACATGGAATGTCTCCCATCGAGTCCTTGGCTTCCCACCAAACAACTGCCACTATATATACCCACTTAAGACATGTGACGGGAAATCGCACAAAATCCCACATGCCTGTCTCCTGACGAAGTAACTGCACCACTTTGTTATCTTCAAGTTATGGCGTTCTGTATGAGCACAACATTATTCGTCATGCTTTTAAGAGGCGTTGAATTAATGATATAGGAAAGAGGACATCTAAAGCATTGCTATGAACAAACAAGTATGCACTTTTTAAAATTGTGAAGAGAAGAAGAAATTCCGTTCAAAAAACGATTATTTCAGTCATCAATATAAGTTGATCTTTACACACCTTCTGGAACAGTTCCTGTAGTCCAACAAGTCTGGATGGTAGATACCACAGTCTTTGAACATAATTGAACAAGACCTTCTTCGTGGCCTCTTATCGCGTGGGTTCGAACTTGGTCGGGCATTGTGATGTCGGAGATGTCCGCCAGCAGACCTATGGATGCTCCGGTGGTTCTTCCTAGGTATTCATCGGAGGTTCTCCTCCCACACAATAGTGACAGGATTTAAGTTGTTTATATTTTGCGTTAAGTTCCTTGCATGTCCACATTTTACTTATTTTTCATTATAAACCCCCCCGAAAAGTCAAAAGTATTACTACAAAGGTTATTTCTTATTGTAATAGTGCGTAACTTTAAAAACGGCCCAGATACGCACCTGGTTGGTTTTCTTTTTCTTTTTGTTTTTGAAATACATTGCAGCGATCAGTTGTGATCAGTATGGCAACGTACAGCTTTTTTGGAGGAGGAAGACCCCACACAAATGCCTGGGTAGAACCACCGGTGCACCGCAATTTAGCTGGAAGACCTTTCCACATTAAGTCCTTCGCCCCGAACGAGACTCGAATGGTGTTGTAATGTTAAAAGGGTACCACAGCAACAGACAGCTTGTGTTAGTTAAAGTTGACTTCTTGCTTGAGAAAGAAAGACATGTCTTTTGGAAAATGTTAACATTTGTGGATGTTGTTTGTTCTGGGTTTTTGTCTTTAAAAAATCGGTCAATGCTATTATGGCGTAACTTTGTATGTATAAAATACGTTTTCCCTATGAAACCTAAAATACTTTTTATATTTTGAAAAGTATTTCTAAAATATAGATTAATAATTCACAACTTTCTTTTTTTTTGGAGATTCTTTCTTAATTACTATGCCATAACTTTACAATTGTAAACAGAATGGCATGCGAGATGCCAAAATATTTACAAGTAGGCACCCATAGTGTTGATTAACGGTGTAAGCTCCACTCGTAAAAGCAGAATTTGGCAGGCATCTCTATAGCAGTAGTCAGGAAAAACAATCCCATAACTATCCACATACCTTGTCCAAGTATTAGTAGCAGACTGGTTCTTGAATATACCAAACGACATTTTGGGAGTGGCAGTCAAAACTGGCGGAAATCGCTTTATTGCGTGGTTTAGTATTGATGTGATTGATGCTATCTTTATATTGTCGAGAAACATAAAACAACACAACCTGTGAACATCTTCATTCATAAGGAGACTCGAGACACAGTGAACGTATATTGTATGCTTGGAGTGTGTTCGGGATATGTTCGATCTAGAAGAAAGGTAACACTTTATTTTTTAATTTTTGCATCGGCAGCGCATTGTTGTGAAAGTATCGTCAGGTTGAGATTTGAAAAAACAGCAGAACTTTCGTTTTGTCCTGACGTTTCTTTATTGTCAATGTTGTCAGATGTTATTAAGTTTTATCTGTTCATTTGATTTTTGTGATACTAGCGTGTGTTTTGTTTTCGTACTGTATTTTCATGTTGTTATTTTTTTCTTCTTTTCTTTTATAATATATTAGGTCTTACATTGTTTTGATAGCAAGCTGATATACAGCTGAAATTTATGTAAACTTACATTGCTTTGATAGCAAGCTGATATGCAGCTGAAATATATGTAGACTTACATTGCTTGGATAGCAAGCTGATATGCAGCTGAAATATATGTAGACTTACATTGCTTTGATAGCAAGCTGATATGCAGCTGAAATATATGTAGACTTACATTGCTTTGATAGCAAGCTGATATACAGCTGAAATATATGTAAACTTACATTGCTTTGAAAGCAAGCTGACATACAGCTGAAATATATGTAGACTTACATTGCTTTGATAGCAAGCTGATATACAGCTGAAATATATGTAGACTTACATTGCTTGGATAGCAAGCTGATATACAGCTGAAATATATGTAGACTTACATTGCTTTGATAGCAAGCTGACATACAGCTAAAATATATGTAGACTTACATTGCTTGGATAGCAAGCTGATATACAGCTGAAATATATGTAGACTTACATTGCTTTGATAGCAAGCTGATATACAGCTGAAATATATGTAGACTTACATTGCTTGGATAGCAAGCTGATATGCAGCTGAAGTATATGTAAACTTACATTGCTTGGATAGCAAGCTGATATGCAGCTGAAGTATATGTAAACTTACATTGCTTGGATAGCAAGCTGACATACAGCTGAAATATATGTAGACTTACATTGCTTTGATAGCAAGCTGACATACAGCTGAAATATATGTAGACTTACATTGCTTGGATAGCAAGCTGATATGCAGTTGTCTTAAAGATGTTTACCCATTTACCACAGGATTGCCCACGTTACTTTCGTCTAGTCCTAGTGTAGGTAGCGGACTGTTTTTACAAAACGACATTTTTCTGGATGGGGTTCAGAAGTGGCGGGAAACGCTTTATTGCTCGGTTTATATTGAGATGATTGAAATAGTCATAATATTGTCATGATATTGTCGCGATACTGTCATGATATTGTCACGATACTGTCACGATATTGTCATGATATTGTCACGATATTGTCACGATATTGTCATGAAATATAAATATTGACAGAAACAAATCTTCAAACGCGCTTACGTCATAAGGACAGTGGCTGTATAATTAAGACATGTTCATGATATTTTGGAGAAAGGTCCAGATTTGGTTTAAAATCATTAAAAGATAGATACCATCATTGTGCAGTTAGAACTTTATAGATCAGTTTAAGGTATTAGATGTGTAATCATTCTCATGAATATTCGTGTAATGTCGGCATATAGCGTTTTACGGTGCTCGATCATTTACGTCAACACTCGGCCTTCCGAGAATAAAATCACCCGATTTTAGTTTTCCAATTTTATCCAATGAAATCGCGTCAGTTTCTTCACTCCAAAATAGCGACAAGGAATCGCGGTCAGCGAAGATGATTCATAAAAAAGCAAAATTAAAGCTAAGACAGAAAGAAGTGTGTTTTTCGCTTGTTTTTGGAGTATTTTTAATTAGAAAAGTATACTCTAAACTAATGTAGAAAACAATTGACATTACTGTGTTTTCTTTATTTTTCATTCATCCAATTTTGACATGTATGATAATTTAAAGGTCAGATCTGAGGACGTTGACCTAGTACATAAAAATTCGCAAAACTTTTATTAAAATTTGGAAAATAATCCAGAATACAATGCTGAATAATGTAATATATCTTTTGTCAGAATTCAATTTAGCCACTTTTACACATCTAATACCTTAAATCCTCGCTTAAAAATAAAACCATTCAAGAATTATAAAACCATTCAAGAAAAGAAAAACTATCCAAGAAATATAAAACCATCCCAAAAATAAAAAAAAACATCCAAGAAAAAAAAACACTTAAGAATTATAAAACTATTCAAGAAAAATAAAACCATCCAAGAAATATGCCATCAGTGTGGAGCTCATATTTAAAAGCTAATTATTTGTTGCTGTTGGTAGTTTTCTCCTTATCTTCATGGATAACATTTAAGTGACTGTAGTTTTCTCTTCATCTTCATGGATAACATTTAAGTGACTGTAGTTTTCTCCTTATCTTCATGGATAACATTTAAGTGACTGTAGTTTTCTCCTTATCTTCATGGATAACATTTAAGTGACTGTAGTTTTCTCCTTATCTTCATGGATAACATTTAAGTGACTGTAGTTTTCTCCTTATCTTCATGGATAACATTTAAGTGACTGTAGTTTTCTCCTTATCTTCATGGATAACATTTAAGTGACTATAGTTTTCTCCTTATCTTCATGGATAACATTTAAGTTACTTTTGTTTTCTCCTTATCTTCATGGATAACATTTAAGTGACTGTAGTTTTCTCCTTATCTTCATGGATAACATTTAAGTGACTGTAGTTTTCTCTTTACCTTAATGGATAACATTTAAGTGACTGTAGTTTTCTCTTTATCTTCATGGATAACATTTAAGTGACTGTAGTTTTCTCCTTATCTTCATGGATAACATTTAAGTGACTGTTGTTTTCTCCTTATCTTCATGGATAACATTTAAGTGACTGTAGTTTTCTCTATATCTTCATGGATAACATTTAAGTGACTGTAGTTTTCTCTTTATCTTCATGGATAACATTTAAACAGTTGATTGTTCCATCATAAAAAAGATCAGAAGAAGTATTTTTAATATCCCTATGTATACAACACTCTAAATTTCAAATCTACCGGCCGTAATAGCTGAAGTGATTGAGCGTCGGTTTGCGGATCGGGAGGTCGCGGGTTGAAACCCCGGTCGGGTCAAACTAAAGACTTTAAAGTTGGTAAAGCATTACGCCTTACTCTTCGGTGTTAGTATAATGGACCGGCCGGGTTCAGTCCCTGGGCACCTCATAAGTGCCCCTGTGCTATAATGATAGAAATGTCGCTGCACAGTGTCGACAAATATGCCGGCAAATCCCATCCCATTTCAAATCTATTTGTTTGGTTCTACCTGTATACAATCCAGCACTAGAAAACTACGTGCGATAGGAGCGGACCAATATAGTTTAGCAATGTGCATATTTACTGTAAGGAAGACGCAAAATCTAATACAGGTTTAGCATACCACAAACAACACCATTCCTTCAGGTGGGGTTGTCTGGAATATCGCAATTTACCAACAACAAAATCGTCCCTATAGGTGGGGTTGTCTGGAATACAGCAAGTTACCACAAACAACATCGTCCCTATAGGTGGGGTTGTGTGGAATATAGCAATTTACCAACAACAAAATCGTCCCTATAGGTGGGGTTGTCTGAATTATAGCAATTTACCACAAACAAAATCGTCCCTATAGGTGGGGTTGTGTGGAATATAGCAATTTACCACAGACAACATCGTCCCTGTAGGTGGGGTTGTCTGGAATACAGCAATTTACCAACAACAACATCGTCCCTTTAGATGGGGTTGTGTGGAATATAGCAATTTACCACCAACAACATCGTTCCTATAGGTGGGGTTGTCTGGAATATAGCAATTTACCACCAACAACATCGTTCCTATAGGTGGGGTTGTCTGGAATATAGCAAGTTACCACCAACAACATCGTCCCAATAGGTGGGGTTGTCTGGAATATAGCAAGTTACCACCAACAACATCGTCCCAATAGGTGGGTGGTCTGGACTACAGCAAGTTACCACCAACAACATCGTCCCAATAGGTGGGTGGTCTGGACTACAGCAAGTTACCACCAACAACATCGTCCCAATAGGTGGGTGGTCTGGACTACAGCAAGTTACCACCAACAACATCGTCCCAATAGGTGGGTGGTCTGGAAAGTACCTGGATGTATGTAACATAGGGAAAAAAATGTGCACTCGAACCCGGGACCCGAATGGTTTACCGACTGAGCTAACTGGACCGCTTTCACATTCTCTCCCTATCACTCGGCTACTTATACCCCGTGCAATTTAAAATTCGTACTCGAATTTCCACAGACCATATGCTCTACATGCAACTTCCAAGCACTTCTTAAACACTTGTACCGTAACGACTGCGGGTCATTTACGATGGGCGCCATTGTTACATAGGGAGAAAAATGTGTAGCCAATCCGGGACTCGAACCCCTGACCCTTCGCCAGCAGGGCGGATCTCTACCGACTGAGCTAACTGGACCGCTTACACATACTCTCCCTATCACCCGGCCACACGTTGACTAGCCATCAATGCGCCAAGCACGAAAGGTAAACAGTACAGTTCAAGATCGTCCACACCCTGCTGGTAGTTATATTATAATGAACTGTAGCTGTTGATGGCTAATCTCGAAGAAATTGTGAAGCAGGTGTTTGGGATTGGGATTAGCCGGCATTTTCTGCCGATACTGCGCAGCGACATTTCTATCATTATAGCACAGGGACACGTATGAGGTGTCCAGGGACTGAACCCGGCCGGTCCATTATACTGACACCGACGAGTCAGGCGTAATGTGTTCCCTTAGCCCCGAGCGATAGCAGGGAAGCCACTACTACCAACTTTAAAGTTTTTGGTTAGACCCGGCCGGGGTTCGAACCCACGACCTCCCGACCCGCAAGCCGACGCTCTGACCACCTGAGCTACTGCGGCTGGTAATATTCTACTCATTGTATGTAAGGGCGCGCCCATAGAGTAGTTGGATAAGTCGTCGACCTGTAACTTCTCTGACTCCATAGCCCCTCGCTGACGGAGGTTCGAGTTCCGATCGGGACGAAAACATTTTTGTGATCCGTTTTTTTTTCAGCCGACCGGAAGTTCCCCGGTGGATCTACCTAGACAGTTGTCTGAGAACTGGTTCCATTACTAATATCAGAGCGTCGTTATAATGACAATAGTTGTGAGGCTGCAATAAAATAAAGCATGTTGTATATATTGTAGGCTTAGTTTGATAGCCATTGACTTAGAAATATAAGCGGTTCGTCCCACCTGTGATTCCTGTGTCACGTAGAGTATTCCAACAACACACTATGGATTATTCAGCGAACAAAATGTCACACGGCAATTTAAGTTATTTTAAAAGTACTCACCACGAAAAGACACACGATTTGCAATATTTTCCAGACATGTTTAAGTGTAAATGTACTGGTAGTAAAATACCGTTTATTCATGAGTATATGAGATTTATATTTATCGTTTCTTGCCTATGAACATATACCAAGTAAATTGCATTGTTTCTTTGTTTGTAGTGTTTTTGTTGTTTTGTTTTTATGGGTTGAACGTTCCATCAACAGTAATAAATTGCTTCCATAAATATCTAGTTACACTAAACGCGTGAGCAAACTTGACGCTTCCAAGGAACCAGAGGGATACAAGGTTATTAGAGCAGAATGTCACGTCTGCAGCAAATCTATTTCATGGGACAGCAATAATTACTGTCAATACAATAGTAACAACAACGACAATTGTTACCGTGTGGTGTTCATGACGCAGACCAGTATATGTTCTGTCAACACGTCAAGTAAATCTTAGATATGTACTGTCATCCCGTCTTTCATGGATTTGAAATTAGTAATGAACATTACACGTCAATCGATTCAGTTTGATATTTCCCTCTTGTTAGTATTAAGCACACGAATTTGTGATTAATTGACTTATGTCAAATTATGTTGTTTGTAGTGATTCCATGAGTCAAGACATTAGTAAAGATGAACCATTCAAATGCGGTTGTAAACTCTGTTGTCCACCTGTGTACATGTAGTTACAGATGAAACTTATACAGATCATTTGTCAGCAGGGTTCCATTCAGCATCATTACTTTACCCCGCCCTTGCCTACCTGTCCTACTATCCTTTGTCCTTTACCAGGCTACAACAGAAGTCACTACATGGAATGACGTATGCCGGATAACACATGCCATCAACACCTCACCATCATAAGATACCCAGGGGAATTTTCCCTGTAAACCTCTGTGTTTCTTTTTTATTGTTGTTCCTCTGCTGTTGCTTGTGTTGTTTTATTGTTGTTCTTTTGTTTCATGCTTTCTATTTCTGTCGACATTGATGATGGCGATTACCTGGTCTTACTTACCTAGTTAAAAACGACACACCCTGTATAGTCTATCTTTGTTTTACCTGTTTTTCCCTTGTTCGTCCAGACCTAACTGAGAGACATTGCCAGATAATATATCATATTGTTGTGTATGTAAGACATTGCACTACTTGTATACCAAAGCGTATTCCCTCTCGCTATCTTCCTTGAACATTCGTACTGAGACCTTTCAGACAAGAGCCCTGAAGAACATTCGTGATAGGATTTGCAGACGATTTTTTTGCAAACAGGCGACTGAATACATTTATAAGAAAACAGAAATAGTTTTTAAAGCGAAACAAAAGTTTCTAAATTGTTTTATTTATTTATTTATTGGGTTTATCGTCCCACGAACAGTATGTCGGTTATCTGGAGACGGTGTCCACTTGAAGCAGATATAGTGCTGCCTTCACTGTGTATAGCATGCCGTGAACACCTGGCATGATACCACACCCAGTCACATTATTCTGACACCGGGCCAGCCAGTTGTGGAACTACTCTTATATTTGCTTGAGCGTTAGCAAGGGGAGCTATACCACTACCATTTTAACGACTTTGGTATGTCGCGGCCCGGGATCGAACCCGGGGCCTCCCGTACCTGGAGCCGACGCTCTACCGATTGCGCTACCAGGTCCGGTCCAAATTGTTTTAAAAGATTTGTCTAAACATTTTGTACTCAAGATGAAAACCTTTTATGAGAATCCCGACTTTTCTGAATTTACGTTTTAATATATAATCTTACAGTACTTATGCTATTATGCAGATATAATATATTTATCGATATCTATATGTAACAAGAACAAAAGCGTCCGAATTGTATATGAGAGATAGGTAGCTCTAACTTTTGCATATTCATGTGATAAAAAACCTCGCCAAAACCCGCCACTGGTGCACAGCCGAAGCCAACATTGAACATTTCATTTTATAAGGCCAAACTCTTCACTGAGAAGCTGCGTTATCATAACATCTTTATTGCTTTATAAGATAGCTTATCATTTGTTTATAAATCAAGGATTTCGAAATTTGTATCTGGTCCAAAATATTTCCGAAAACAAAGGACTCCATCTTTACTGTTGATAACTCCTGGCCTTTGAAATATGTTGGTGGATTTTTTTCCAGGCACTCTGGTTTCAAACATATCGTTAAGGATTCATCGAAACGTACATACCTGTGTTGTTTAAAAATGCCATTTGAACAACATGTGCTTAACAAACCAGGTTTAAACTCCCCTGTTGATTCTTTTAGCGACTGGCCGTTTCAGTTTCTTGTTGTGTTGTTTTGCGTGTAAAATCTCGCCTCAGTGTTTTTGTCACTTTAATATGTATTGTGTATGCATTTTTTCTAGTGGTTTCTCAAGGTTTAGAAAGTGTGGTTATTCCATATGACCGTTTCTAATTATCCTAGTAGGTGAATGAATATAATAAGTAAGCAATACCATTGTGTTCTCGTCAGGAAACGAATACTTTTAAAAATACACCTTTTCGATTTTTTTAAATTCACGGTTGTTAAGTAGCGCAATGTAGGTTATAATAAAACTGGTATTTTTATTTAAATTTGAAGCCGCCATAAATTGAAGTTTTACTGTCATCGTACTGTAGTGAGCTGTCATTCGAGCTGCCACCTTTGTTTTGACGTCTGTCACAAAAGTTGCCCCATTTAGGGAAATGACCGAGATGATCCAACTACCTACATACATCCGAGAGATGACTCGTGAATTATCCGAGGTGTTCCGATTGACATCAGACTTTATTGTTCATTACCTTCTACATCTGAACTTTACACCCTGTGATAAGTAATAAACAATGGCACCCTGCCATTATTGAGTTAGCATAGGACTGAAGCATCAATATTATACAATACATATAGAGCTAGTTAGGATTCGAGAAATATAGGCCAGGATCTAGTTAAACATTTCTAGATTACTTTAAATTATATACACGTGGCGCAGTTACTTGCTGTTGTTTTGTTTTTTTCCATATGCACTATATGCTTTCAAATGACACTGAGTTATTGTGTCATTGGATATAAATGTCATAGATTTGCCAACTCTTTTCAAATAGCATAGAGTTATTGTGATTTTAAATGTTATAGCAAGCTCTTAGTCCAATCGGAACATCTCTCGAATGTATGTAGGTAGTCGGATCTTCTGGGCCATTTCCCTGAATGGGACTTATTTTGTGACAGAAAGTCAAAACAAAGATGGCAGCTCGGATGACTGCTCACTATAGTACGATGCCAGTTAAACTTCAATTTGTGACTGCTTCAAATTTAAATCATCCAAGTTTAATTTATAACGCGCAGCAAACAAAACAGCTGTCAAACGACGCCATTGTTTATGTTTTGTGCGAACTACAATATAGGCATATTCTTTCGTCTTCCGGCGTACAAAACGATTGTGATTTCTTTAAGTATCGTTGCACCAGATACATCCGAGGGATGATTGTCCCGAGAACGGAATTACCCGAGGAGTTCCGATTGGCTCTTAGTCTTGGTACAATTAGTTCAAAGTATGGCCAGACTTCTCATAATCATACTGAGGTAGCGTTTTCAGATGTTTTTGAATTACAAGAAGGGCTGAACAAGAGACAATTAATAATTCGATCATAATCAGCAGAATAAACTCCAAGTCTTGGTGCAGACATGTCCTTACCTGGTCAAATGAAGGCAATCAACATTGATTTCTCAAAACATCCTAATTTTAGACTATAAATGTGTTTAGGTATGATAATTAATGTTATTATTTAACAAATAATATTAATATTGGCATATCTGGCCCGTGGTTTACATTGTGTTTTGTTATAGTTAGATATAGTTAGGCCATAGACCGGTCAGTATTGTGGGGTCAATCGGCTAGTGGCACAAGCCGGGCACGAGACAGACAAGGTCTAGAACCTGTTATAGAACATGTTTATCTGTGACTATGTGTCTTGTGTGTGTGTCATGTAATTCTTGGCACAACTGACAGGCTTGCCAATACTTATAAAAGTTTTGGAGATGATTTCCGCCATCGACTCATAAAAATGTGTTCCATGATGTATCATTAGTTTGTGCACCTCATATGATACCTGATATTTTTTCGCTTTCGAGTGGATTGTAATGTTTTAACTAGTTACAAACACTGAAATGTTTCACTGTAGATGTATTACATATTGTGAAATTAACCGTTAACACATTTTATTTTAAAAATAATCAGTTAAGCTTTTGAGGATTTAAAAATGCGGAACCTTTATGTTTAAATATTATTTATCTTTCCTTATTGTTAATGAATGTTGTTTTCTTACACCTTTAAAGTTGATTGTGCTTTTTGAAGACCGTCTCCAGATACCTGAAATACAGTTGGTGGGACGATAAACCTAACAAAACAAATAACTTTCTGAGTAACTATATTGTGAAACACAAGTTGGCGGAAAACACCATACTTGTGGTGTTGTGTTTGTGTGTGTGTGTGTGTGTGTATGTGTGTGTGTATGTGCGTGCGTGCGTGTGTGTGCGTGCGTGCGTGCGTGCGTGTATGTGTGTGTGTGTGTGTGCGCGCGCGCTCCTTATTTCCGTGTATTCACGAAAGTAAACTCATTCGTCTAAGTTAAGTTGCTTCTACGTTGCCATTGAATGTTCAAGAGAAGAACAGAATTGGTAGGAGTGCTATTTCCAGAGGCCAAAAGAAAGCACAGGCCCGAGGGAGCGTTCGTTTATCTAACTCATTTACTTCGACGTAATGATCCCGATACCATCGCCTCTGACCGTATCGTACTCGAGTTAACTGATTGCAGGGATTTCAACGGCACGCCCTACCTATGACATCTTTGATATTTACCTGCTAAATCTTTTAATAATCCATACCCAGTTCTTAACTATCTCCTATATTAATGCACGGGTAACCAGAGAAATGTGTCGAGTGCTAAATTACCAATTTAATTAGATCTTGGTCAGCAAGTAGGCAACTTGCTGCGTTTACCTGCAGTACTTACCTACCAGCAGTATTTACCTAAATCTAATAAATTCTGACTTAATAACTCAGGCTATGCGTTCAGGAAGAGGGCATGTGTAATGTGTTGGCTCTGGTACTATTACTTTTTATTTGTCCATTAATAAGGCATATAGCTACGCAGTGCATGATAGTCCAGAACTTACTTTACATGATAGAATGTTTAGTTATTATCAAATTTTCATAATCTATAGTTACAGAACGTTAAGACTTGAGTGTTTTTGTTTTTTACAAATGCATAACTTCATGATACATTAAACACGTCTGAAGAAGGCCTAAATAAAAACGCTTATACCTCTTACCCAGCATCCCTTCAATTCCGCAGACCACAACCCCGCCAAAACACTCTCGTCCCGGGCAAAACATTCCTCTCCCTTATCATAATTCTAGACAAAAAATTCTCAGCAGAGAGAATTTCGAACTTCATTGCAAGTTTTATCAGGACTTTAATTTATTCAAACCGCATGACGTCATTCAAATTCCTGTCTGGTTGTGGATCTCGCGGAGTGGGTGCTCATCGAAATTGTGTAATACGTTAGTAACTTCAAAATAAAAATAATCAATTGAACAGACTCTGCAAACGCATAAAGAGTTTTTAAATATCATATGTCCTAGTTGAATGGTTGTTTGTTTGTTTTTGTTGTTTTTGTGTTTGTTTGTTGTTGCTTTTTTATGTTAAATAATACGAAAGTTTGACGTACACACATCACGTTTGTATTCTTACACTGGATTAAATCGGCAAAGTACTATAGAACACATTGGCTAGGCAAATAACTATAGAACACATTGGCTAGGCAAATAACTCTAGAACACATTGGTTTAATAGAAAACAAATAATGTGCTCCATCTCCTGTGAATCCGGTTTCTAACAATATAATTATTCGTCAAACGTTGTCTTGATTATCTTTCTTGTGAGTGTTCATATGTTTAATGATCATTGATTGTTCTTCTATTATTGTATCACATATATTATTATTTGTCAGTACACAATGGCGTATGGTCTACAGATATAATAGTTGCGACACAAAAAAAAAAAGAAAAAAAAAGACAAAAAAAAAGAGAAAAAAGATTGTAAACTAATGCATGATCATTTATTTATACACATCTTCACGCTTATCTATTCCCTGTGACGTATGCTAAACTTCTTAGTGTTTTCGGTACATTTATAAAATATTTTGAAGCTTAAAGTATATTGAAATAACGGATAAAGAAACTTGAAAGGAAACATTTATTGATACATCATTGGGTTAACAATTTCGATATACATATAATTAACATTTTTGTCAACGGCATTGAGGTATTTTTTTAAAGCATTGGACAAAGGTTTTACAGTGTTGGTTACTACAAAGTTCGTTTCTGACATTACCTTAATACCCAATAACGTTGAACGTTTTTACTTTATATTTGACAATTAAGAATCATTACAAATATGATAAATAATTCATAGTAGCTCTCTTATGCATTAAAAACATGGCACGCATAAATGCACAACAGCAAACTCAAAATAGAACATCATAAAGGACGGGCACCTAAGATTATTACCGAGTATTTATTAAAAAGGCTTTACCGAGAACCTGAGAACCAGATTTGTAATATCCCACCTTTAACCATACGAAACCATTCAGGAAGCAAGTTATCTGGTTAACACAACTTCAAACGCATATTTCTTGCGCGTACAGGTAGTCCGGGCGATGAATCGGGTACCGGCATATCCGAATGATATCACGTGACGTACATCAGTTTAAGCTATAAATAGCATATGTTTATCAGATGATTGAAATAGTTTTGATGGGTTCCAGAGATTGTTTGGAGCGGGAACTGGTTCAGTAGCAGAGAATGAGTCACGTGGTTACATGTCGGTGTATGTTTGAAGACAGGATGGTCCTGAAGAACTGATGCGATCCGCTGCAATTTTATCTTGGTTTAAATCCCGAATGAGTGGTAGCGCAAACGGTAGAGCGTCGGCTCCAGGTTCGGGAGGCCCCGGGTTAGATCCTGGGCCGCGACATACTAAAATGCAGCACTATATCTGCTTCAAGTGGACACCGTCTCCAGATAATTGAATATAAACCCAACAAACTAAATACGGAATGTTTAGACATATACAGTATAAATGTCATATACTCAAATAACCGTTGGTCGTTTTCAAAGTTTACGACACCTTTTGTTGCATTTAACATTATCACATACAGTAAATACATTGATTTTCATTATATATACATTTTAAAGGAAAATTATATTGATTGTATCTAGAATACAAATACGAAAATTTTATTTAATTTACATGACTGTTTTAAAATATACATCAACAATTCGCTGATAAAATAACCAAAGATATTGACTCCTTTTTCGTAGAAGTTTACAAATACAAACCTCTGTCTGTTAAATCTGGTCATTTTAAAGAATATATAAGTATATATAATGGTTAAAATAAAACAGCTAAAATGTGTTTGTCCAAGCTCTTAAAGAAATGCTAACATTTATATGAACGACCAAATGTCGGTAGGTAAGTATATTTGTACACAAGTTATCTTAGACAATTCCAATCCGATTATTCAGCAATTATTTTAGCTTACAGGTGTTCATTGTTTTTGTTTTTTGAGGTGTTTTTGCTGTTGCTTTTTGTTTGTTGTTGTTTAAACTTTTTTTCAGCATTTGACAACAATAAACCTCTCACATGTTATTATTTGAACAAGAAAAATAGATAGATTTGTCATTGTATGTGAAAAAAAACGTCGCAGTGACAAAAGTCACAGTAACATTCTTGCAATTTGTGTCTTTCAGGTTTCGGAGGCGCCAAGATCGCGAACGTTACCACACCACTGCTGTTGACTTTAACACAATAAAAAGCATATCGAACTCAATGACGTCAAGTGGGAAGCTTGCCCAGGAGATCCACGATGAGTTCCTCACGTGTAAGATCTGTCTGGAAGGGTACAAGAATCCAAAATGCCTTGACTGTCTTCATACATTCTGTGAGCAGTGCATCGAGAACCATGTCATGTCCGAGTGCACGTACAAGAAGTACAGCGACTACCGAGAGTTCACTTGCCCCCTTTGCCGGAAGCGTACTCAGCTTCCCATTGGTGGAGTGAAAAAGCTGCCAGACAACTTCCTCGTCTCTAACCTTTCGGAGTTGGTCGTGAGACAGCGACCATCAAAGTTTCCTTTCTGCGACATCTGTAAGCTGGTCAATCGGAAACACAGAGAGGCGTCCTCGAAATGTCTGGATTGTAATAAGTTACTGTGCAAGCCTTGCGTTGATCTTCACAAAGAGACAAAAGTGACCAAACACCACAGTATTTTCGATTGCGAGATTGAGAAAGACATTGAATGTAAGGAGCACAAGGAGGAGGCCGTGAGGTTTTACTGCGAGCCATGTGAAACATGCATTTGTGTGCTGTGTACGTTTAATGAGCATAAAGATCACGAGATTACCTCTTTTGCTGACGCCGTTGTCAAGTATAAAGAGACGATCCAGAAGTTATTGGACAGTTGTAAATCCAGAATTGATACTTACGATACTCAGCTGACCACACTCAGTAAGTGTGATGTTCTAATCAAAGCAGCGGAACAGAAGATACGGGATACCGCAATACAGTTTATTGCAGATGTTCGATCGCGTGAGAAGGAACTGATAGATGACTTACATGGTCTGTATGGAACCGATCTGATGAAGTATGTCGATGAAAGAAATGAATTACAAATAAATTTGGACAGTCTGAAGAGCACGTGCAGTTTGACGGAGATTGTCTTAAAAGGAAAGGATATAGAACTGTTGTTGCTTAAGAAACAAGTTCAAGAAAAGCTTTCCAATTTAAACAGCATAGAACTGACCAAATTACCAGATAGCGTCAACAAAGAGGTTACCTTCTCGCCAGGATCGCTGGAACTGGGCTTTCTGGAGGATTTAGGCACACCTCGTACTAGCATCAACAGACAGCTATCGGCACCTGGCATATCCAGGCAAGGAATGATGAGGTCGGCTACCACACAAACCGACGAGAAGCCACCTCCACCGAAACCAAAACTGGTTGAAAGGGATGTACAAACAGAAGTCGAGGAGAAGGAAGAGGAGATATCAGAATCCGATAGCGTTTTCTCCAGTTTCGATGATAAGTCAACTGAAACTGAAGCCATTGAGACCAGTGAGAAGGGCGTGAACACTCGCTCAAGGAGCCTGGTTTCCTCGCATCAGGCTCACTCGAGCAGTTCGGTCGACAACGTGCCCGAGGGACAGAATGGTTTCCAAGAGGGCGGGAGCGGCGCGGCTTCCCCGACCCAGCGCAGGCATAGACGTCGCCGGGAGAGGACCCGTCAAGAGGTAGCGTCGCCGGTGGGCGTGCAGCACGCCACTGTTGAAACTGTACCGACCCCGAGGACTCCCGTGCTTTCTTATAGTAGTAGTATTGATGAGAATTATTACTCGCCGGACGGAGGTACACCGGTTCAAACAGGTCAATATAAATCATATAGTCAATTTAGTAGGCACAATTCTGAAATGTCGGACTTTTACTGATTCCACACCCCGTCCGTTGCTGTTGTTTCTTCCATCACATTGTGATTTGTGACGTCACCCCATCCAACCCCAGATCTATCCTCCCCCGACGTTGTTTTCCCGAAGGTCCCATGCTTGCTGTATAAGTGGTAGCAGTCTCCATTTTTTATAAATGGTTTCATTAAATCTCACTTCTTTTATCACTACCGGCATTTGCAAATGCAGTTTGTACTTGTATACTTACATTCGATGTCTCCACTTTAACAAACGTGTATGTGTGAGTGAATGCGATTTAACCAATACATTTCACTTTTTAACCGTAAACATTTCAAATAAACGCATTTTTGTAATAAATATACACTAATCTGTCAGCCGTTTAAGAGCCTGGATGTTACGAGTTTCGTCTTGTATATTATGACATTCTATGACGGTATAAGAAAGTATCATGATTGTCACTTGTCTAAGAAAAAGGTAAAAGAGCTAGATCAATATTTTCATATGACAACAGAATAAACTTTCGTCAATAAATCAGGCACCGTTCTTTATTCACTTACTATTAAAATGTTTGTCTTGTAGGAAAATCGGTGCGGTAGACTATGACCTTGACCTTGAGCCCTCCGTCCTGGTGTATCGCTACTACTACTACTACTACTAAGTACTGCTACTTCTTCTGCTTCGTGAAACCACCATTCTCCTGTGTCGTGATTTATATGTGCACCAAAAAAGCATGACGTCACGGGAACATATATGTTGCGTTACGTCACATGTCTCATTACGTCATAACATTTCGTTACTATGTATTGTATGCCCGTTCAAGTGCTTGGAATATATATATATATATAAAGTTGCATTGTGGTGACCTGTGGTGAGTTTGCGTTCAGAGAATGACAGAACGTAAAATTGCTCGCATATATGCATCCATGAGGAGACGAATTACCCCTGCATCGAATGCAACGT
Organism: Sinonovacula constricta; assembly: GCA_007844125.1. Taxonomy (NCBI): domain Eukaryota; kingdom Metazoa; phylum Mollusca; class Bivalvia; order Cardiida; family Solecurtidae; genus Sinonovacula; species Sinonovacula constricta. Next base: position 7,448,722 of record CM017571.1, on the reverse strand, counting down.
GTGAGGATGTGGCTTCGAGAAAAATCCAGTGTGCCAAGAATGCGACATGATATAAGGTGCTTTTATTTTCAATTTAGATCTAGAAAACTGTTAACTGTTTTAAACAAGTTTCTATTAACTGGATTTACATATTACAACCTGTGCAATGCATTCCTCAACTTCCACCAGGCATTGTTGCTTAAATTCCGTGTTGGACCGGATAACCATCTATGGCATAAACACTAAAATCTGACGCATTTACAAATGAGCTACTTTTGATCGGCTGATATCAGCTAATATTTGTTTTTCCCTAACCCGCTGTGAACCCTTTTGTTGATTTTTTATTTAGTTTGCTTCCTTTTTAACAACGAACACTGAATCAAGTTTGACTTTATGAATTGGTTGCTGTATACTCGATTTATGCTTCGCCTGAACTAGCTGAGCTATATACATTTATTTTCACCAACACTGTATTAACCTTTTTATTTTAGTCAGAGACGATGTGTTTGTCGCCTGTAAAAATCGATCAAAGTTATGTCATATAGCATATTTTTATATACTATCTCATAATATCTCATAATGAAGTTTGAACAGGTCATGTATATCATAGCCAATACTAATACAGTCGTCGTAAGTTACAAGTACACGTTTATAATCGACATTTACTGATCTAGCGTTTCGTTTAATTTTTTGATTTTCAAAATAATTATTTTTCGAATTGTGAGAAGGAATAATATCATCTGATAAATTTTTAAGTCTGCATTTGTCTGCATGACAGACAGACAGATACACAGCCACAGAGACGGACAAACAGGCAGACAGAGAGATGGCCACAAATACAGACAGACAAACAAACAGTCAAGCACACGAGACAACAAATAGACAAAAATTTAAAATCCTGACAAACTGATCGATTTTTACATACGGTGATGTCTGTTCAAGGTAGAGATTTTTAAGACAGAACCATACTCTTACGAAGGAGGTGTTCTTATAGTATTGTGGCTTGATAACAACAAGATACAAGCATGAAACATCTGGACAATATGGCAACACAAGAAATCAGTTGGGATTTCTAAAGAAATTAGAACTGTTTTTATTAAGAGAATGCATTCCAATTGCTCAATTTCTTCTTTATCCAGCATTTTTAATTAAAAAATTAAAAATATTTAATAATATTGAAAATTTAATTTAACATTAATGGTGAACTTGCCAATGTAGAAGTATTTATATCATATTAAGTAGCTGATTTTTTACTAGCAATTTCATTTGATATATTACAATTTACATGAAAGTAAAAGTAACAAGTTTTTGATTTTAACGATTTTATTTCTTAATGGATATTTTCATCATAGAATATCTACATGGATCGGCATAACATCACTTTATCGGTTTGTGGTGCTTTTAACAATTAGCGAAATAGTCACTAATAGTAGTAGTGCAAGATTTAATTCTTTAAGTCTGTCACGTGCATACAATGCGTGATGCTGGATAAAGGGAAGTTATTATTAATATTTCACATTTAGTTCTTGGCTCCGTCCATTTCCATCATACCTACACCATATAATGTGTACTACGACTTTCTGTTAGTACTTACACTTGTTTTCAACTATGTTCATTGTTCTTGCATATTTAACAACATCCAATGTTGTATTAAATACCATGGCTGGGTTTTGATTCTCTGCTGAATATATGCTTTAACTGGAAAATGGACGAAGCCAAGACCCTTGCTTTAAATGATGTTAACAAACAAAAATTTTTTTTACTTCCAGTCGAAGTGCGTTCTCGCATAAATCAAGCAAAGGCCTCCTAAACGCGAAGGAAAATATGGTTCCGTTTTAAGACCCATGCCCCTGTTGTTAACACATACTTGAAATGGATTCTTTCAGAGATCCCAGAGTCCCGCAGATCAACCACAGTCGCCTTCTTCAGTTTCGGTTCAACCGGAAAAATCCAAGAATAGATACGCTTCATCTGGAAGTGTGCCGTTTCTGCGCATGCCTTGACATGCGCACAGAAAATGGGTCATAGGGCATTGGTGGACAATAAATAGAAAACTTAACATTTATGTGCTGGAATGTGACATATTTAAAATGGAACGCGTAATATTCGACCAGATATGAGTTCTGTGCGGAACTGTGAACTTATTTTCTCTTACTGCCTGAAGGAGTGGCCATTACGTTGGCATCAGTTGGAATGTCACTTTAGTTTGCCATTGCTTATAGATATAGCTTAAAGAACGCTTTGACTGAGAACTTTTGAAACTTAAATAAAAGAGCGTGACTTTTGTGGACAAAAAATTCGGGAACATTAAATGGACAAAGAAAAGACAGTTGGTTTTAGTGGGTGAATGGCATCTGGCTTATCTGATTAATATTTTTGTTTTTACTTTATTATAGACTTAATAAAATCGCTATAAGTTTCTGCTTTATTAATGAAACGTGCACTATTATTTTTGAACGATCATTAACGCATGGAGTTGCTATATGTCAATTTCAAGTTTTTGTGGCTGGCAAACCAGAATAACGGAGTTTAAGGCTTTTTGTCACTATGTACTATGAAAACGAATGACATGCTTTATTTCATAGTAGGCACTATGTACATATATTTATAATTATGGTAATGTAAAAGATTTTACCGTGTTTGTTTTTGTCCAGTGTTTTTTTTTTGCGTTTTGAACATTTTGTTTTATTCTCACCTCTATATCTTTCAAGGAACACCATATATATTCATGTTAATACTTAAACACAAATGTGCAAATTGCAAGTGGTGTGCGTCTCATCCTCGGATCGGATTTTTTAAAAACAATTTATGTTCATTTGTTGTGAATAAAACTTATCTTGTGTTGAATCGTAGCGGCAATAATGTATTGCATATTTCGGTAGTGGTGATTTCGTGAATGTTTCGTGAATATTAAAAATAAAGAATTGCGGGTGTCAATTATCGTGTCTAGCAGAGAATGGCAGATGTAATGTGATTAGTTTGCCTTTCCATGTGTGTTGGCAAACTACGGATACTTGCCGGACTATTTTATTGCCGGACTATTTTATTGCCTAAATAGATGTATATATTATGTTTCATTTTGGATCGTTTAAAAGTTAAGGAGCTTCTGTGCATTCTGAAATTTGAACATGTGCGGAATATTTTGTTTAGAGTAGGTGCAGTAATTTGCCCTAAACTATTTAACAAAATGATAACATCAGCAGCATATTTTTACGACCGCTTTTTAAACTAAATTTCCTTTCTTTTTTGTGCTTTGAAATATCTACTGTCTTGCTTGGATGTGTTTAAAAAAATTCTCTAACAGAGCTAGACTTTAATACAAATCAAAAAGTATTATAGATAATCTTATAGTGTTTTTTGTGTGTCTAAAATGTTGATTAAAAAAACGGAATAAATAACAACAGCTAAGAATTAACTTACATTATAATTTTTACGAAACATTGCATTCATTGTATTATGTTGAAAATTTTGCAATAACAATCGCACATAGCAACACTGTTAGCTTGATTGAGTATAGAAAACTATATTTAGGATCGTGTACCTTTATGAAGCTATAACTATATTCCATATTATACTAATTAAAAATGTGTATTCTATATTTCTCCGCATATATTCATTTTAATTTAGTTTTTTTGTTTCATAATTTATAATCACTTAATAATATAATATTTCTGTGGAATTATTTCATTCCATAAAACATAGCAGTGTTTTATATCAAAACGTCAACGTACAATTAAAATATTCATCTAAATATTCCCAACCCCATAATATGTGCATCAGTGCTTTATATGCAAACACATTGTATAGTAATTTATTTCAGTCTGTATCAAGCACGGTGGCAAATAAGTTACATAAACAAATACTCGCACACATATAGATGCTGAATACTTGGTGTATGTTTAAGTGCGACTTTGAAGTATCAGAAGAGTTAAAAATGGTGTTGTGAACGTCAAGTAGTATTTTTAAAATCTTAAAATTCCCAATGCCTTTGACGATTGAGCGCGTGTGTGTTTGCAACAACTAACAACCAACGAGTCGGACGAGTTGTTGAGTTACAGTATTGAGTATTGAGTAGTTTGTATGGCAAATTTACGTTTTTGTTTTCAAAGAAAATACAGTCATTTGGGTCACACACTGTTCTTGTTTGTGTTGGTTCTTTCATCCAATTAGCCTACTGGAATTATATATATCATGTTTGCAATTTTATTTGTTCTAACCAACAAAGGGGGTGGCGGCACTTTAACAAGAGAACCACACGTGGTCCTCTTAGCAAGTTTTTACTGTGTCTTGTTTGCAATTTTATTTATTCTAACCATATTTAAGATATATACTCAATCAAGGGTGACAAATATGGCACATGAGCTTAATATAACATGATATATATACATTTTTTCATCTAAATATTAATTTAATGAATTTGTAATGAAATGACAGCGAAATATTAAAAGAACTTACAATTTTAAACTATTTTAAATTATTTATTCGGTAAATGTTTTTAATGTTAGTCTGTATATCATGTTTTGATCAGGCTTAAGCAAACAGTATAGATTCCAGATAATTAAGCGAACTCCTTCTGGGAGTTATCTCCCAATAATCTACTAATATGCTTCCTTGTATTTAGATAAATATACTGAACATAATGTATAAAATAACATATGAACCTGTTATTAAGTTACTACTACTGTAGTATTAACAAATGTTATCAATTACCTTTGAGTTAAGTTAAAATGAAGTAAAATTACCATCTTGCATTCGCAGAAGGTCCTTTCTGGGGTAGAAAAGCTCATTGTATGGCGGTCTCTATGTTACCTGCAGTGCGCCGGCGGTTTTGCCCAGACAATCTGGGAGTCTGCCTCCGCGAACAATATCTTGATGTCAATCAATAACTGAGTCAGTCAGATGTATTGTTTAAACGGAATCTGAAGCTGGTTTACAGACATCATAGCGACTTGCAGAAATAACAAATGTATTTTTATGTTGTGATATGTTGAAGTGATATAGTACAGGCTTTCTCATATGTGCAATAACAAACCGTTCTGTTTGTATGTTAAACGATTTTCCTAGTATTAATTATTAATATCATTAGTTGTATCTTACTGTGAATAAAGGTTATATACCAAGCTACTGATTATCTACAGTCGTGTAGTCATTGTCGTCCCCAAACTCCCCGCAGTGATTACTTCCCTTGACAGTACATTATATCACTGCCGCCAGCAAGTTTTTCGCCTAAATACAGGCGGATAGTGTTTTTTTTTCTGGACTCATCTCCTCAAAATATAGTATCTTTCCTTTAAAAATATTAATTTATCATGTTAAAAATAAAAAGTAACTTAAAATATGAAAAAATATGAAATTATGAAAGTCAAATTTTAAAGTTTGTGGAGGCCGCCATGTTTACTTCACGTGATATTCTATCGTCACGTGATCCTTGCTGGGAGCAGAGATTTAAGTAGCAACGCGTGACGTAATCGCTGTGAGTCGTCCTTTGCCAATAAAGGTGGTATCCGACAGGTTGGACCAAATTCTTTTTCTCAAATGACCAAACAAGTCACTGTTACCTGAAAATATCTTGCAAAATGTTGCTCACTGATGCCTTAGATCAGCGTGAACAGTAGTGTTGGGAAATCGGTTGCAAATCATAATCGATCATCGGTTGGAATCGGTTGCCACTTCCGATGCGATATTACCGATTATAATCGGTTGATTAATCTACGCAGTGCTACGTTCACAAATGTTTTTTGATAAGTAGCTTACATTATTACTCGATATTATAGTGTACTTGCTGCCACTTTCTATAAAACTTTCGGTGTTTCAAGGACAAAATACAAAGTTTTCACTTGCTTTCTATTTTTATATGCTCGTAAATCTCACTGGCCGCCATTTTAATTTTCAGAGTGATTTCCCTTTACGGCCAAATAAGAGTAAAAGACGGAGACTGTACCTTTATTTGGAGTGCGTTCGTACTCTTCTGTTAATCGATTATGAGAAAATGACATCGATTATCGACATCGAGAAGCTTTTACACGCAGTTAATCGATAACTTCCGATAATGGGCACATCACTAGTGAACATAAATCCCCACTCCTCAAACAGGTATTTTCTAGCTGAACCACACTGCAAAGATAGTTATTTTAACTAGGAAAACCACTTAATAACTCCCATTTGAGATTACGTTATATCGTCATCCGGGTAATCCGCTCTGACGTCGGTATCTATTTTTAGCAGAGATCACTATTATGCTTATTTATAGATTTGGAATTATTGAACTTGTCCAGTGATTATATCGCGACTTGTACTGTCTACAATGTAGGCAGTGTTTAAAACCGTATTTAACTTTTACCAAAGTATGGGTTCATGCAGAAAGTATGCACACATTGGCCAGAGCAGTGGTAAGGTATAATTACATGATCTGATATAGACAAAATGTCGGATACCACCTTTAAAATAATGTGTTGTTATATAACCAACACATTCTTGTAAAGGTCAATATTCAGTCAGCCTATCGCAAATTCCATTCGACAGAGACTGCACTTATCAAAGTCCAAAACGATGTCCTAAAATCCCTTGACAATGGCAATGTTACAGTCTTAGTTATGCTTGATCTATCAGCAGCTTTTGACACAATAGATCACAAAACTTTGGTACAGAGACTTGAACATGTTTTCGGAATTGCTGAAAAACCACTGGAGTGGATAACATCAAACCTTCAAGATAGAAAACAGACAGTATACATTAACGGTGTGCTGTCAAAGCCGGTCACACTTAATTTTAGTGTCCCACAGGGGTCTGTTTTAGGGCCAAAATTTTATACTATGTACACTTAACCACTTGGTGCCATTTGCAAAGATCACGGGCTGCAATACCATCTCTACGCCGACGACTCACAGCTGTATCTATCTTTCAAACCATCAGATGACATTTCTAAGGAAGAAACATTACAACGCATTCAATCGTGTCTCCGAGACATAATATCATGGATGAATGCAAACATGCTCAAACTTAACACTGATAAAACAGAAGTCATCATGTTCTCATCTCCGTATAACTCCAAACACATTGAAGATCTATCGATGACCGTGGGTGACTCTAAAATAAACCAATCGGTTAATGTTAGAAATTTAGGTGCTGTCTTTGATTCAAACATGAACATGGAAGAACACATCAATTCGGTATGCAGTTCATGTTATGCTCATCTTAGACAAATAGGCAGAATTCAAAAATATCTGACAATTGATGCATCTAAACAACTTGTCACTCCATTGGTCATTTCGCGCCTAGATTACTGCAATGCACTAATGTATAGAGTACCTCAAACATTAATCAACAAACTGCAGATTATTCAAAATACAGCTGCCCGCATCAACTCCAGAACTTCGCGGTATGATCATATTACACCTATACTTAAAGAATTACATTGGCTTCCGGTGCAATACAGAATCCAGTTCAAAATTTTAACACATACCTACAAAGCTTTAAACGGAAAATCGCCGGAATATATGGAAGAAATGGTATGTGTTTGCAAACCACGAAGGAATCTACGATCTCAGAACAAAGCACTTACTTTAGTGATACCAACAAGTAAAATTGTAACCTATGGCGACCGACGATTTGAATATGCAGCTCCGAAACTGTGGAACGATCTGCCGTCTGGTGTGAGAGACTCAAGCTTATTGTGTTCCTTTAAACGTGCACTTAAAACACACTATTTCAAACAAGCCTATGAATAGTATTTTCATCGTGAATAATCAGAGACAGTGATTTTAGAAAACTGTGTGACTACTGTGTGATATCAACCATACTTTTACAATTTGTTTTAATTCTGCTAATATCTTTTATGACAGTTACAAGTATTTAAAATGTTGATTAAAAAATACATTATTTTTAATTTAGTATCTTAGAAGTTTCGTTAAAATATTTTAGTCGTATGATGTCGATGTTCAATTATTTTAATTTCAAACGACTAGGTTAATACCACATTTTAATTGTCTCATACTCTTGTTTTAGTATGTCGTAGATTTATTATTTGAATGCTGTTTTAGTATTTTAATTGTATTGCTGTAATTAGTTATTAGTTTATATCATTGTAAAGCGCCTTTGAACGTGTATATGAAAAGGGCGCTATATAAGTTTGGTAATTAATAATAATAATAATAACAAAAAAGGTGGTATTCGGCATATATATATGTTTTCTTTCATATACTGCTCGTTCACTTTTTCTAATTCTGATATTATTCAACAATATATTTATTGTTTAATATGCATGCTGCATTCTTTAGTTTTCTAAATAATGTATTTAGAAAGCTGGATATATTTAGTAATTCCGTAACTATAACCCCTCACCACCTACCCAAGGGAGATAATCCAGTGAAGTTTGAATAGTTAGAATGATGCAGTCACACAGGAAAAGGGGAATCTAAATTAAAACACTTAATTTGCATATTCTCGACCCCAGATAATCATTAGTTTATATGAGAAAAAAGCATACGACCTTGACGTTAGGTATCTGGTAACGAGAAATACGTTTATATGATACCTGATACTATTATATAGATAGGAGGCCTGCTGGTGCTTTAAATCGCCAACACACACTTGTTATTTACTTTCAAGATGTCTTAAATTTTTTACATGCAAACAGTTATTATAAAAAAAAATCTATAAAAAATATGAAAAAATATTCACGATACCACTTATTACAAATCAGTAGGTATGATACACAAGAGAAACAACGGAAACGGAACAGATTTTTTTACTTTTAATTTTTGTTCAGTAAAATGACAATCGGAATGAATGTGTATGTTAGAAAAACGACTAATAATAAGTGAAAAAAACAAATTCTAACGATAAAGAAAAAAAAAAGAATGTATTTATCACTACAATCGTAACAACTCGGCCATTTCCGTCCTTTCGCCGAGGGCGAAATTTCAGTGTTACACCGGTTCAATGTAAACAATCAATGGATACTGTTGAAGAAATTCACAAAGTAATAACGGAGTTTGACTCCTCCATAAAAGCGAAACCCAAACAAATCGAGTGTCTGCAGTCTCTGTTGGCAGGCAAAGACGTCATATCTAATCTGCCTATCCTGACTATCGTCGCGTGATTTTGTATGATGGCAGTGGTTTTAAGCCAACGTAGCGATGTCGTAAACCCTGTGCGGAGTTTGGTGTTGTTTATTATATTCTGCTTCAACAGTCACAAAACTGGCAATAAATATTTTTAGACATAAAAAAGAAACAAATTAAAAAAAAAAGAAGATTTCTACAAAAAGCAAACAATTAAAATGTGATACATGTGATTCTAACCGGAGACCGCTGGCAAGGGAGACAATTGCCATATCTACTCGGCCATTAAGGGTTCGTACTTTGCTGATCAGGAATATAGATCGTTTGATCTTTATCACTTGGAATACACATTTTTTAAAGAAATGTCCCGAAGTACTTTTCGGGGTTACAGTAGGATTAACTGTGAAGTATACGTTTCAGCGAAAATCATGACCAAATTTCTCAAAGAAGTTGTAAGGTATGGTTAGGATTTTGTGCAGCGACATTTCTATCATTATAGCGCAGGGACACTTATGAGGTACGCAGAGGCTGAACCCGGCCGGTCCATTATATACTGACACCGACGAGTCAGGCGTAATGCTGTCCCCTTAGCCTTGAGCGTTAGGAGCGAAACAACTACTACCAACTCTCTGGTCATGTTTGTTCCATCGTCGGATACCCCGGTTGATTCTATTACGTTACTCTCCATTCATCACTACCTTCGTCATAACTTATAGAAAATATCAGCGCTTGGACATTTTGTATTCAAATCGATCGTTTTTCTTTTCATTGCTTGCATCAATCTCCCATGCAGAGTTGTCGTTCGTTCCTCTCTCATGAGCCGATGGTAGAGAGTGTGCTTGCATTTGAGAAACTCGTCAGGAAGTGCGAGTTTAGAGCTCTGTAAAACCGGTTTAAGCACACCAGTCGGTCCATATTGCCGACTGACCTTTCCAAGGCCGTAACGGTCGGGATTGCATTTTTTGTTAAATGACTCATCACAAATTTGTTCTTACTTTTCGCTTAACTTGCATGTGAAATACCTTTGTTCCGTGCCTTTTCGGAGTTTGGTATATGCTGCAATTCTCATAGGACTTTGTCATATATTCTTATTAAAGTCTTTGGTTTGATCCGGCCGGGGTTTGAATCCGCGATCTCCCGATCTGAGCTATTGCGGCCGGTAAGGTATTGTTATGATTTTGATACAGGCAAACTATACCGATACCACCTTAAAGTACAATAACCGTGCACTCTGTAAAGCGACTTTAGAATATATTTTTAATTCACAAATGGGGTAATGCGTGAAAACCGGCGTTGGGAAAAGGGTACACATCTTTAAGTTTCACTGCCCACAAATCACGTGTCTCTTTTTCAATTTTCTAGATTTTTTAATTTAACAAACTGTCAGACAGAACCATAAAAGGCCATAAACGATAATTAAAATAATTTAATATAATAAGCATATATCAGTTGTATAAAGTATTTAAACTAATTAAAACGGCGTTAACTCTGAAAATATACTGGATTTATATTATATGTATGTACGAGGGATGTTCGAAAAGTTTCGGGACAAGTGCCGTATTGTTTTTGTTTATTTACTTTTTTCTATGATTTTCTCCATGAATATAGATGTAGGTATATTGCATTGATTAAACATATGCTATTGATATAATTGTCAGCTGCATAGAATCTGTTGTCACCATAGTAACGCTAGGTCGACGTCAGCGGGGCACCTAGGTGTACTGAACGAATGGTTCACATTTGCAACAGTCTGAAATGTTCAATTCTTTTCAAAATACTCCCCCACGTACTTAACACATTTCTGATGTCTGTGTACCCATGAGTTGAAGCAGTTTTTAAGGTCCCCTGACGGAATTCTTCGAACGCACTCCCTGACAACAACGGGCAGGTCCTCGACGTCGTCGAAGCGGTGGCCACGCAAGTCACGCTTAATTGTAGGAAACAGCCAAAAGTTACAAGGCGCTAGGTCAGGGGAGTACGGTGGGTGGGCTATGGTACCAATTCCTATCTCAGCATATCTCTCGTATATACATTGTATATATATATATATATATATATATATATATATATATATATATATATATATATATATATATATATATATATATATATATATATATATATATATATATATATATATAATAGTCGTGCAGCACGTGTTGCGTTCGCGGCATGCGTCCATATATAATTGATAAAGAGCCATCACCTGGCCTATATATTTAGTATCTGTCTTGTAAGAGCATCAGCTATAAAGAAAAGAAAATGTAAAGCCATGGTTCGACATCAAAAGTGTCACTTTTGTATTTAAGTTGCAGATTTGTACGTTTGTCTGACGCGCTAATCTGTGTTTAGGACAAGTAGGCTATGCTTCATCATCATCATCATCATCATCATCATCATCATCATCATCATCATCATCACCAAAATCATCACAATAAATCGATCAATCATTCAATTCAAACAACATAAACACCAACAAAAACATGCGCGCATTATTAACATGCTGACTGAGGAGAAAACAACAATAGATAGTTTCCACATCAGTGAAGATCACTTATTTTGGCAGCTATCTTTGATGGCAACTTCAAGGGATTTTAAGATCAAAATATTGTTTTGATATTTAAAATATTTTATAAAAGCTTTTAAATTTGATATAAAATTCAGTAAAATAGACTGAAAAATAAAAACACATTCGTGAGTTTAATACAGCACATATTTCCAGATTATGGCCTGAATAAGCTTTCGCCTTCAAAGATGACCCCCTTAAATTGTCTTTTCAATGCCTATGACATCACATGGAAATTATCTATAAGGAATCAACGACTTAAAGATTTTATGGTCATATAAGACTTTAATATGCTAGCGCCCTGGCTAAAATGATCAAAGAGCATAATCTGGCAGCAAATTAGTACAGCATCAGCACCATTTACCAATAATAGTCGTTCTATCGGTCTATCGAGCCATGCCATAAAACACATTGTATAAAAGAGAACACAGAGCGGTCATTTGTCGTTGTAAGTGCGCATAACAAGAATGGAGACTATCGATTAATGACTGGAGAAACATGGAATTCTACCGTGTATTGGACTGAAACAATCATAGAACTGACCGTGTATGATATTAACACAGAATTGCTGGATTGGAATACGGGAGGTGATCAAGTTAAGAAGAACGTTACTTTTTCCGTCACAACATCAATATATGTGTATGTATTTTGGCATGAATTGCACTCCATACAGAGGAGGAGGTAATTCCGCACTATATAACGCAAGGTTAGCACACATGCAAGGATTATCAACATATGTAGTAAGCTTGAATGAAGTATGACAAACTTGGAACAACGTGTTTAGATAATTATTCAGGGCAGTTTGGGTTACAATAGGCCAAACACGACGGTACTGTGATTTTACAACGCAATTCGTTAACAACGTCTGTTTACATAAAGTAGCTGTTTATTAGTCCGACACTAGAACCCGGATAATGTCGCATCACATTGTTTACATCACGCGAACGGAGTCTTTTAGCGCTAGTCATCGTCTTCACTCAAAGAGGCTGAGCGACGAAGAAAATTTCCAGATTTTCGGGAAATGTAGCAATCCAAATGGGCATGGACACAATTATAAAGTTGATGTAACTTTGAAGGGGCCTATGAATCCGAATACAGGCATGGTGGTAAACTTGGTGGATTTGAAAGCTTGGATGGGTAGAGCGTTCATGGATACTTTGGATCACAAGAATATAGATTTGGATGTGCCTTATTTCGCAGATGTGGTGAGTACAGCGGAGAATATAGCTGTATATATTTGGGAAAGAATGTCCGAGCAGATGAAGATAGAAAGTGACCCAGGACTTTTATATGAAGTGAAAGTTTTTGAGTCGGATAAAAATGTTGCGATTTATAGGGGAGAACATGTGATATAAAATGAATAGTTGCACAAACAATGGAACGTTGCGGATCAGCACCATTGTAGGTTTGTTGCACAATGTGGGAATGTTTAAAAATAACACATATCTATATTGGCATACGAGTTCAATAAGACAACCCACTTTGGAGATAAAGGTATACAAACATTTACTTAAAACGCGCATTGAGGAAAGAATAAAACAAAGCACCACTTTTTATGCCTGAATACTTACTGCAGAGGAAGGATGTCAACTATTTTATAAATACTTTAAACTTTCTTTGTGAACTTTTAAATCTTGCTAGATGACATATCATTATGTTCTCCTGTAAGTAGATTTATAAAACAAATTTTTTGCAGTTTGTGCCAGTTTCAAAAAATTGATAACATGTCATTACTTTGTGACTTGTGACATACTTGATGTTTCTTTGCAGCGTAAATTGCTTAAAAATGACAAACTTGTTTGCATAAAAAAACTGGGTATCTTTTTACAATATAGGAAGTCGTCTGTAAGATGGGGTACTATAATGACATTTAAGTAATGGCAACTTTCAGTGTGTCGATTAATAACAAAATCATAACTGACTACCACGAATATTGCAGTTAGCTGTTAATATTTCCATTTCTTTACAGTTCAATACATATATGATAACGATGTGTTTTGGTTGGATTTATTGCGAGTATTAAAAAAAAGTCCGACATTTTTATAAAACCATTGATCTTTGTTTTCACAATATTTTGCAGATTAAATAAACATACTTATTAAAATGATTTGTACCTGTGATAGAATTGTTATTATTTATCAGTCGAATTATTTATTAATCTTACAATTAGTCTGTAGTCCGTAAAAGTCCCGCCTCGCTCTCACTCCCACTAATAAAGCATCGACTATATAATTGTATCAAACATACATACATAGTATTACATACGTACATACATACATATTTTTTTACAACAACAACAACAACTCAACTTTATTGAAATCGTTACGCTCTAAGCGGTCAACGAGCGATTGAGTATACAATGTGTGTTTTACACACTTTATTAAACTCAAATTGTTTACAACAATATATGTGTATACAAAGACATAAATTTATGAAAAGTTAGTCACAGGTCTACCTTGACATTGCAGACGTTGCAGACGTTACACGCACACACACACACACACGCACGCACGCACACACTCACATTCTCACACGCACGCACACACACACGCGCACACACACACACACACAAATCTTCTGGATCCGCCCCTGCTAAAATATGTATTGCGCAGAACAAACAATAAGTACAAATGTAAAAGAATGTAATGCAACGAGTTCATACATGAGCGAAACATTGTTGATTTACACAAATTACATAATGTAGTATGGGCATTAAAAATGCAATTGAACACTAATTAGAGCAGTAATTAGTGCTATTTAATGCAAATATCATAATGAAATGACATTATAACACTAACCTGGAAGGATAAATAAGTCTATCAAAGATATATGTATACAAAGCTTTAATCAGCCTCTGACATGTATACTAGAACGTCGGGTGGTATGTATACCATAGTGGCAGGTGGTATGTATACTAGAATGTTGGGTGGTATGTATACTAGAATGTCGGGTGACATGTATACCAGAATGTCGGGTGGTGTGTATACTAGAATGTCAGGTGACATGTACACCAGAATGTCGGGTGACATGTATACCAGAATGTTAGGCGGTATGTATACTAGAATGTCGGGTGGTATGTATAACAGAATGACGGGACGGGTGACAGGTATACCAGAATGTCAGGTGGTACGTATACCAGAATGTCGGGTGGAATGTATACCAGAATGTCGGGTGGCGTGTATACCAGAATGTTAGGCGGTATGTATACTAGAATGTCGGGCGGTATGTATAACAGAATGACGGGACGGGTGACATGTATACCAGAATGTCAGGTGGTACGTATGCCAGAATGTCGGGTGGCATGTATACCAGAATGTCGGGTGGCATGTATACCAGAATGTCGGGTGGTATGTATACTAGAATGTCGGGTCGTATGTATACTAGAATGTCGGGTGACATGTTACTAGAATGTCGGGTGGCATGTATACCAGAATGTCGGGTGACATGTATACCAGAATGTCGGGTGGTATGTATACCAGAATGTCGGGTGGTATGTATACTAGAATGTCGGGTCGTATGTATACTAGAATGTCGGGTCGTATGTATACTAGAATGTCGGGTGACATGTACACCAGAATGTCGGGTGGCATGTATACCAGAATGTCGGGAGGCATGTATACCAGAATGTAGGGTGGTATGTATACCAGAATGTCGGGTGGCATGTATACCAGAATGTCGGGAGGCATGTATACCAGAATGTAGGGTGGTATGTATACCAGAATGTCGGGTGGTATGTATACCAGAATGTCGGGTGGTATGCATACCAGAATGTCGGTTGGCATGTACACCAGAAAGTCGAATGGCATGTATACCAGAATGTCGGGTGGTATGTATACCAGAATGTCGGGTGGTATGTATACCAGAATGTCGGGTGGCATGTATACCAGAATGTCGGGTGGCATGTATACTAGAATGTCGGGTGACATGTACACCAGAATGTCGGGTGGCATGGATACCAGAATGTCGGGTGGTATGTATACCAGAATGTCGGGTGGCATGTATACTAGAATGTCGGGTGACATGTACACCAGAATGTCGGGTGGCATGTATACCAGAATGCCGGGCGGTATGTATACCAGAATGTCGGGTGGCATGTATACCAGAATGTCGGGTGACATGTACACCAGAATGTCGGGTGGCATGTATACCAGAATGTCGGGTGGCATGTATACCAGAATGTCGGGTGGCATGTATACCAGAATGTCGGGAGGCATGTATACCAGAATGTAGGGTGGTATGTATACCAGAATGTCGGGTGGTATGCATACCAGAATGTCGGTTGGCATGTATACCAGAAAGTCGAATGGCATGTATACCAGAATGTCGGGTGACGTGTATACCAGAATGTCGGGTGACATGTATACCAGAATGTCGGGTGACGTGTATACCAGAATGTCGGGTGGCATGTATACCAGAATGTCGGGTGGTATGTATACCAGAATGTCGGGTGACGTGTATACCAGAATGTCGGGTGGCATGTATACCAGAATGTCGGGTGGTATGTATACCAGAATGTCGGGAGGCATGTATACCAGAATGTCGGGTGGCATGTATACCAGAATGTCGGGTGGTATGTATACCAGAATGTCGGGTTGTATGTATACCAGAATGTCGGGTTGTATGTATACCAGAATGTCGGGTGGCATGTATACCAGAATGTCGGGTGGCATGTATACCAGAATGTCGGGTGACATGTATACCGGAATGTCGGGTGACGTGTATACCAGAATGTCGGGTGACATGTATACCAGAATGTCGGGTGGCATGTATACCAGAATGTCGGGTGGCATGTATACCAGAATGTCGGGTGGCGTGTATACCAGAATGTCGGGTGGTACGTATACCAGAATGTCGGGTGGCGTGTATACCAGAATGTCGGGTGGCATGTATACCAGAATGTCGGGTGGCACGTATACCAGAATGTCGGGTGGCATGTAAACCAGAATGTCGGGTGACGTGTATACCAGAAAGTTGGGTGGCATGTATAACAGAATGTCGGCATGTATATCAGAATGTCGGGTGACATGTATATCAGAATGTCGGGTGACGTGTATATCAGAATGTCGGGTGGCGTGTATACCAGAATGTCGGGTGGCATGTATACCAGAATGGCGGGTGACGTGTATACCAGAAAGTTGGGTGGCATGTATACCAGAATGTTGGCATGTATATCAGAATGTCGGGTGACATGTATATCAGAATGTCGGGTGACGTGTATACCAGAAAGTTGGGTGGCATGTATACCAGAATGTCGGCATGTATATCAGAATGTCGGGTGACATGTATATCAGAATGTCGGGTGACGTGTATACCAGAAAGTTAGGTGGCATGTATACCAGAATGTCGGCATGTATATCAGAATGTCGGGTGACGTGTATACCAGAATGTCGGGTGGCGTGTATACCAGAATGTCGGGTGGCGTGTATATCAGAATGTCTGGTGACGTGTATACCAGAATGTCGGGTGGCGTGTATACCAGAATGTCGGGTGGCGTGTATATCCGAATGTCCAGTGACGTGTATACCAGAATGTCGGGTGGCGTGTATACCAGAATGTCGGGTGGCGTGTATACCAGAATGTCGGGTGACATGTATACCAGAATGTCGGGTGGTATGTATACCAGAATGTCGGGTGGTATGTATACCAGAATGTCGGGTGGCGTGTATATCAGATTGTCGGGTGACGTGTATACCAGAATGTCGGGTGGTATGTATACCAGAATATCTGGTGATATGTATACCAGAATGTCGGGTGGTATGTATACCAGAATGTCGGGTGGCGTGTATATCAGAATGTCGGGTGACGTGTATACCAGAATGTCGGGTGGCGTGTATACCAGAATGTCGGGTGGCATGTATATCAGAATGTCGGGTGGTATGTATACCAGAATGTCGGGTGGCATGTATACCAGAATGTCGGGTGGCGTGTATATCAGAATGTCGGGTGACGTGTATATCAGAATGTCGGGTGGCGTGTATACCAGAATGTCGGGTGACATGTATACCAGAATGTCGGGTGGTATGTATACCAGAATGTCGGGTGGTATGTATACCAGAATGTCGGGTGGCGTGTATATCAGAATGTCGGGTGACGTGTATACCAGAATGTCGGGTGGTATGTATACCAGAATATCGGGTGATATGTATACCAGAATGTCGGGTGGTATGTATACCAGAATGTCGGGTGGCGTGTATATCAGAATGTCGGGTGACGTGTATACCAGAATGTCGGGTGACGTGTATACCAGAATGTCGGGTGGCATGTATACCAGAATGTCGGGTGACGTGTATACCAGAATGTCGGGTGACATGTATACCAGAATGTCGGGTGGCGTGTATATCAGAATGTCGGGTGACGTGTATACCAGAATGTCGGGTGGTATGTATACCAGAATGTCGGGTGGTATGTATACCAGAATGTCGGGTGACGTGTAAACCAGAATGTCAATTGACATGTATACCAGAATGTCGGGTGGCATGTATACCAGAATGTCGGGTGGTATGTATACCAGAATGTCGAGTGGCATGTATACCAGAATGTCGGGTGGTATGTATACCAGAATGTCGGATGACGTGTATATCAGAATGTCGGATGGCATGTATACCAGAATGTCGGGTGACGTGTATACCAGAATGTCGGGTGACGTGTATACCAGAATGTCGGGTGACGTGTATACCAGAATGTCGGGTGACATGTATACCAGAATGTCGATTGACATGTATACCAGAATGTCGGGTGACGTGTATACCAGAATGTCGGGTGACGTGTATACCAGAATGTCGGGTGACGTGTATACCAGAATGTCGGGTGACATGTATACCAGAATGTCGATTGACATGTATACCAGAATGTCGGGTGACGTGTATACCAGAATGTCGGGTGACGTGTATACCAGAATGTCGGGTGGCATGTATACCAGAATGTCGATTGACATGTATACCAGAATGTCGGGTGACGTGTATACCAGAATGTCGGGTGACGTGTATACCAGAATGTCGGGTGGCATGTATACCAGAATGTCGGGTGACGTGTATACCAGAATGTCGGGTGACATGTATACCAGAATGTCGATTGACATGTATACCAGAATGTCGGGTGACGTGTATACCAGAATGTCGGGTGACGTGTATACCAGAATGTCGGGTGGCATGTATACCAGAATGTCGGGTGGCATGTATACCAGAATGTCGGGTGACATGTATACCAGAATGTCGGGTGACGTGTATACCAGAATGTCGGGTGACGTGTATACCAGAATGTCGGGTGACATGTATACCAGAATGTCGGGTGACGTGTATACCAGAATGTCGGGTGACATGTATACCAGAATGTCGGGTGACGTGTATACCAGAATGTCGGGTGACATGTATACCAGAATGTCATGTATACCAGAATGTCGGGTGACGTGTATACCAGAATGTCGGGTGACATGTATACCAGAATGTCGGGTGACATGTATGCCAGAATGTCGGGTGACGTGTATACCGGAATGTCGGGTGAAATGTATACCAGAATGTCGGATGGCATGTATACCAGAATGTCGGGTGACGTGTATACCAGAATGTCGGGTGACGTGTATACCAGAATGTCGGGTGACATGTATACCAGAATGTCGGGTGACGTGTATACCAGAATGTCGGGTGACGTGTATACGAGAAAGTCGGGTGACATGTATACCAGAATGTCGGGTGACGTGTATACCAGAATGTCGGGTGACGTGTATACCAGAATGTCGGGTGACATGTGTACTAGAATGTCGGGTGACGTGTATACCAGAATGTCGGGTGACGTGTATACCAGAATGTCGGGTGACATGTATACCAGAATGTCGGGTGACATGTATACCAGAATGTCGGGTGACGTGTATACCAGAATGTCGGGTGACGTGTATACCAGAATGTCGGGTGGCATGTATACCAGAATGTCGGGTGACGTGTATACCAGAATGTCGGGTGACGTGTATACCAGAATGTCGGGTGGCATGTATACCAGAATGTCGGGTGACATGTATACCAGAATGTCGGGTGATGTGTATACCAGAATGTCGGGTGACATGTATAACAGAATGTCGGGTGACATGTATACCAGAATGTCGGGTGACGTGTATACCAGAATGTCAGGTGATGTGTATACCAGAATGTCGGGTGACGTGTATACCAGAATGTCGGGTGGCATGTATACCAGAATGTCGGGTGGCATGTATACCAGAATGTCGGGTGACGTGTATACCAGAATGTCGGGTGGCATGTATACCAGAATGTCGGGTGGCATGTATACCAGAATGTCGGGTGGCGTGTATACCAGAATGTCGGGTGGTACGTATACCAGAATGTCGGGTGGCGTGTATACCAGAATGTCGGGTGGCATGTATACCAGAATGTCGGGTGGCACGTATACCAGAATGTCGGGTGGCATGTAAACCAGAATGTCGGGTGACGTGTATACCAGAAAGTTGGGTGGCATGTATAACAGAATGTCGGCATGTATATCAGAATGTCGGGTGACATGTATATCAGAATGTCGGGTGACGTGTATATCAGAATGTCGGGTGGCGTGTATACCAGAATGTCGGGTGGCATGTATACCAGAATGGCGGGTGACGTGTATACCAGAAAGTTGGGTGGCATGTATACCAGAATGTCGGCATGTATATCAGAATGTCGGGTGACATGTATATCAGAATGTCGGGTGACGTGTATACCAGAAAGTTGGGTGGCATGTATACCAGAATGTCGGCATGTATATCAGAATGTCGGGTGACATGTATATCAGAATGTCGGGTGACGTGTATACCAGAAAGTTAGGTGGCATGTATACCAGAATGTCGGCATGTATATCAGAATGTCGGGTGACGTGTATACCAGAATGTCGGGTGGCGTGTATACCAGAATGTCGGGTGGCGTGTATATCAGAATGTCTGGTGACGTGTATACCAGAATGTCGGGTGGCGTGTATACCAGAATGTCGGGTGGCGTGTATATCCGAATGTCCAGTGACGTGTATACCAGAATGTCGGGTGGCGTGTATACCAGAATGTCGGGTGGCATGTATATCAGAATGTCGGGTGGTATGTATACCAGAATGTCGGGTGGCATGTATACCAGAATGTCGGGTGGCGTGTATATCAGAATGTCGGGTGACGTGTATATCAGAATGTCGGGTGGCGTGTATACCAGAATGTCGGGTGACATGTATACCAGAATGTTGGGTGGTATGTATACCAGAATGTCGGGTGGTATGTATACCAGAATGTCGGGTGGCGTGTATATCAGAATGTCGGGTGACGTGTATACCAGAATGTCGGGTGGTATGTATACCAGAATATCGGGTGATATGTATACCAGAATGTCGGGTGGTATGTATACCAGAATGTCGGGTGGCGTGTATATCAGAATGTCGGGTGACGTGTATACCAGAATGTCGGGTGACGTGTATACCAGAATGTCGGGTGGCATGTATACCAGAATGTCGGGTGACGTGTATACCAGAATGTCGGGTGACATGTATACCAGAATGTCGGGTGGCGTGTATATCAGAATGTCGGGTGACGTGTATACCAGAATGTCGGGTGGTATGTATACCAGAATGTCGGGTGGTATGTATACCAGAATGTCGGGTGACGTGTAAACCAGAATGTCAATTGACATGTATACCAGAATGTCGGGTGGCATGTATACCAGAATGTCGGGTGGTATGTATACCAGAATGTCGAGTGGCATGTATACCAGAATGTCGGGTGGTATGTATACCAGAATGTCGGATGACGTGTATATCAGAATGTCGGATGGCATGTATACCAGAATGTCGGGTGACGTGTATACCAGAATGTCGGGTGACGTGTATACCAGAATGTCGGGTGACGTGTATACCAGAATGTCGGGTGACATGTATACCAGAATGTCGATTGACATGTATACCAGAATGTCGGGTGACGTGTATACCAGAATGTCGGGTGACGTGTATACCAGAATGTCGGGTGACGTGTATACCAGAATGTCGGGTGACATGTATACCAGAATGTCGATTGACATGTATACCAGAATGTCGGGTGACGTGTATACCAGAATGTCGGGTGACGTGTATACCAGAATGTCGGGTGGCATGTATACCAGAATGTCGATTGACATGTATACCAGAATGTCGGGTGACGTGTATACCAGAATGTCGGGTGACGTGTATACCAGAATGTCGGGTGGCATGTATACCAGAATGTCGGGTGACGTGTATACCAGAATGTCGGGTGACATGTATACCAGAATGTCGATTGACATGTATACCAGAATGTCGGGTGACGTGTATACCAGAATGTCGGGTGACGTGTATACCAGAATGTCGGGTGGCATGTATACCAGAATGTCGGGTGGCATGTATACCAGAATGTCGGGTGACATGTATACCAGAATGTCGGGTGACGTGTATACCAGAATGTCGGGTGACGTGTATACCAGAATGTCGGGTGACATGTATACCAGAATGTCGGGTGACGTGTATACCAGAATGTCGGGTGACATGTATACCAGAATGTCGGGTGACGTGTATACCAGAATGTCGGGTGACATGTATACCAGAATGTCATGTATACCAGAATGTCGGGTGACGTGTATACCAGAATGTCGGGTGACATGTATACCAGAATGTCGGGTGACATGTATACCAGAATGTCGGGTGACGTGTATACCGGAATGTCG
This sequence comes from Sinonovacula constricta, assembly GCA_007844125.1. Taxonomy (NCBI): domain Eukaryota; kingdom Metazoa; phylum Mollusca; class Bivalvia; order Cardiida; family Solecurtidae; genus Sinonovacula; species Sinonovacula constricta. Next base: position 7,426,427 of record CM017571.1, on the reverse strand, counting down.
GGTGAAATGTATACCAGAATGTCGGATGGCATGTATACCAGAATGTCGGGTGACGTGTATACCAGAATGTCGGGTGACGTGTATACCAGAATGTCGGGTGACATGTATACCAGAATGTCGGGTGACGTGTATACCAGAATGTCGGGTGACGTGTATACGAGAAAGTCGGGTGACATGTATACCAGAATGTCGGGTGACGTGTATACCAGAATGTCGGGTGACGTGTATACCAGAATGTCGGGTGACATGTGTACTAGAATGTCGGGTGACGTGTATACCAGAATGTCGGGTGACGTGTATACCAGAATGTCGGGTGACATGTATACCAGAATGTCGGGTGACATGTATACCAGAATGTCGGGTGACGTGTATACCAGAATGTCGGGTGACGTGTATACCAGAATGTCGGGTGGCATGTATACCAGAATGTCGGGTGACGTGTATACCAGAATGTCGGGTGACGTGTATACCAGAATGTCGGGTGGCATGTATACCAGAATGTCGGGTGACATGTATACCAGAATGTCGGGTGATGTGTATACCAGAATGTCGGGTGACATGTATAACAGAATGTCGGGTGACATGTATACCAGAATGTCGGGTGACGTGTATACCAGAATGTCAGGTGATGTGTATACCAGAATGTCGGGTGACGTGTATACCAGAATGTCGGGTGGCATGTATACCAGAATGTCGGGTGGCATGTATACCAGAATGTCGGGTGACGTGTATACCAGAATGTCGGGTGACGTGTATACCAGAATGTCGGGTGGCATGTATACCAGAATGTCGGTTGACATGTATACCAGAATGTCGGGTGATGTGTATACCAGAATGTCGGGTGGCATGTATACCAGAATGTCGGGTGACATGTATACCAGAATGTCGGGTGGTATGTATACCAGAATGTCGGGTGACATGTATACCAGAATGTCTGGTGACGTGTATACCAGAATGTCGGGTGACGTGTATACCAGAATGTCGGGTGATGTGTATACCAGAATGTCGGGTGACGTGTATACCAGAATGTCGGGTGACGTGTATACCAGAATGTTGGTGGATTAATTAAACTAGGATTATGTTTTGTATAATCAGATGTAATACTGTGTTGTGATGTACAGCTAAATATTTTGTATAATTAAGTAAGAGAACATAATTTTTTGTTAAATTAGATATTACTTTTGTACTTATGTGTTAAATGGTCGAATTATTATATCGTCTTTTTGTTCAGAAGACGTTAATGTTCCGTTCTGTTTATCGATTTCTGCAACATTGATCTTGACCCTTACTTGATTTTTGCTATAAACTCCTAATAGGAACGACCTTTTTATAGACTGTTCAATATATATATGTGTTCTGATTTGATCATCAGTAAACATAAATATGTTTTAAGTAAAATCGGCAACAAGGATACAGAGAAATATTTACCCTAATATGCAGCAAAATGTAATAGGAATGAACATAAAAATAACTATTTTAATATTTTCTGCTTCTAACATTTAAGAATTGCATATATATAATAACTTAATAGTTATTTTTGTGAATTCTCTACTACAATCAATGTAAAGATGTAGGTCCTAATCTAATTAAGATGTGTCCTGTTCTGTCAATCTTTATATAAATTTGTTCGTGCTTCGCTTTATGGCAGACGCGTATACGTATGTATGGTAAATGTGTAGATCCTACCAGCCTATTTCAAATGAGGTATGTTCGTTCTAAATATTCTTACGAAAATATGACAAAGACGAATGAGAACTTCAATATATATTACATTGTGGACGAGCACAAGTCGTAAGCAGTTAACAAGCAAGTTAAAAATAAAGTAACAAAACATTGAGACGAGCAAATGACACACGGATAGTGGGGATGGGATTTGCCGGCATTTTTGCCGATACCGTGCAGTGACATTTCTATCATTATAGCACACGGGCACTAATGAGGTGCCCAGGGACTGAACCCGGTCGGTCCATTATACTGACACCGACGGCGTAATGCTGTCACCTTAGACCCGAGAGTTAGGAGGGAAGTCACTACTACCAACTTCAAACTCTTTGGTTTGACCCGGCCGGGGGTTGAATCCGCGACCTTCCGATCAGCAAGAAGTGTTGGCTTTAAGGGTGGTACCCAACAGTTTGCCTATATTAAATACAGTTACCAATATCTAATCACCTCTTTGCATTATTTAGCCATACTTTTTGCATTAACCCATACTTCAGTCGTTGTAAAGACGATTTCCAACACTTAACGTTATTATTAGACTGTACTAATCACGAATGAAGATCTCTAAATGTCCAGTCTTTCCAACTCTATAAAAAGCGCAATAGTGGTCTCTGCTAAAAATAGATATCGATGTCAGAGCGGATTAACTGGACGACTACATAAAATTAAGTGATCACGTGTTTTTCTAAGTTTAAAATTAGCTATCTCTGCAGCGTGGCTCGGATAGGAACACCTGTTTGCAATGGCGAGTGGGGATTTGTCCATGACTGTTTACGGAGATCTTTGGAATTAATGAACAACATTTTGCAAGACCTTTTCAGGTACCAATGACTTTTTTGTTATCTGACATTTATTTTGTGGATCAAACTGTCGGATACCACCTTTAAAGCTATTGCAATGGTAGTTTGCTAAAAAATGGACCATGTGACGTGTCTTAAACCGGGTACCAACCACTTCCTTTCTGTACGGTTTTATCTGAAGTAATATTTTTACATAAAATATCTCATTAAAATGAGAAAAACAGTAATAATAATAAATAAATAAACACGTGATATAATTTTACATGCAGCAGTAATTTCCAGGAAATATTGACAACATGTAAAAAACGAAACTTTCCTCAATCGGCGAAAATGATTCCCTACAACTTAAGGAAGGGTATCAATTTAACAACATATTTGCTGAAAGATGTCTTTTTTTTACTCCTTGCGCTGTATGCAATAGAAAATGTATAACTTGTGGAATGTCAAATATAATCACTTTTTGCATTTTTGCCGATACTGTGAAGCTACATTTCTATTATTATAGCACAGGGGCACTTATGAGGTGCTCAGGGACTGAACCCGGTCGGTCCATTATACTGACACCGACGAGTGTGACCTGTACACTGTTTAGTAAGTGTGCAAACTTGCATGCCACTGTTCTTTGTAGAAACTGAGAAATATCCAACTTGCCGAAACAGGTAAATCATAATATCCAAATATAGTACAAAGAGGGGAGATAAACCATGAAATAAGGTAGCCAGTTATGTGCCGAAAAAAGGTTAACCGGACGGACGGGCGGTGCAGTTACTAGATGCCGGAGCCATAACAGCACATTAGTGTTTACCCACCTAGTCTTTACTTGAAATTTATGTATACAAAATCTATGGCCTGTGCACCGAGCACAGACTGTAATTACATAATTCGTACACAGAAAACTGATCTCTCTACATGAAGCATACTGGTAACAGTTTGGTGTATGCTCATAAAATGATGCATCAGTACGGACACAACCAGTGTACGGTTCTAATTTATACTCTTGGCGTATATTCCGGTATGTGCAAATTGGAAATAGTATAATTTAGATTAACATGGCTAAAGTAGTTGAAAACCATCGGGACACTTGTGATACCTTCCATCTAGAGGTCAAAACCTTTGAAGACGTACTGTTCTTATATACTCTGTGAACACACCTCTTAACAAGAGATATTCGTAAAACATATAGTCGTTCGCTGCCTGATAACACCCATCAACCCCAAAACAAACACCGCGTTCACGGTCGCTATGACCTTGACCTTTGCTCAAATGACCAAAACGAAAAGGTGTCTTCTTAACACCATGATCAATGTCCCCTACAAAGTTTGAGGATTGTGGGTGCATGGCAACTTAAATCAAATCAAGGTCGCTGTGACCTTGACCTTTGCAGCATTAACCACAAAACGAGTAAGGGTCATCTACAACTCATCATGATTAATGTCAGTACCAACTGTGGACCAATGCCGGTACCAACTGTGGACCAATGTCAGTACCAACTGTGTACCAATGTCAGTACCAACTGTGAACCAATGTCAGTACCAACTGTGAAACAACGTTAGTACCAACTGTGTACCAATGTCAGTACCAACTGTGTACCAATGTCAGTATCAACTGTGTACCAATGTCAGCACCAAATTTGGACCAATGTCAGAATCAACTGTGTACCAGTGTCAGTACCAACTGTGGACCAATGTCAGTACCAACTGTGTACCAATGTCAGTACCAACTGTGGACTAATGTCAGTACCAACTGTGGACCAATGTCAGTACCAACGGTGTACCAATGTCAGTACCAACTGTGTACCAATGTCAGTACCAACTGTGTACCAATGTCAGTACAAACTGTGGACTAATGTCAGTACCAACTGTGGACCAATGTCAGTACCAACTAGGGACCAATGTCAGTACCAACGGTGTACCAATGTCAGTACCAACTGTGGACCAGTGTCAGTAAAAACTGTGTACCAATGTCAGTACCAACTGTGTACCATTGTCAGTACCAACTGTGTACCAATGTCAGTATAAACTGTGAACCAATGTCAGTACCAACTGTGAACCAATGTCAGTACCAAATGTGAAACAATGTCAGTACCAACTGTGGACCAATGTCAGTACCAACTGTGAACCAATGTCAGTACCAACTGTGTACCAATGTCAGTACCAACTGTGTACCAATGTCAGTACCAACTGTGAACCAATGTCAGTACCAACTGTGGACCAATGTCAGTACCAACTGTGGACCAATGTCAGTACCAACTGTGGACCAATGTCAGTACCAACTGTGTACCAATGCCAGTACCAACTGTGAACCAATGTCAGTACCAACTGTGGACCAATGTCAGTACCAATTGTGGACCAATGTCAGTACCAACTGTGTACCAATGTCAGTACCAACTGTGTACCAATGTCATTCCAAACCGTGTACCAATATCAGTACAAACTGTGTACCAATGTCAGTAAAAACTGTACCAATGTCAGAACCACATTTGGACCAATGTCAGTACCAACAATGTACCAATGCCGGTACTAACTGTGGACCAATGTCAGTACCAACTGTGTACCAATGTCAGTACCAACTGTGGACCAATGTCAGTACCAACTGTGTTCCAATGCCGGTACCAACTGTGTACCAATGTCAGTACCAACTGTGGACCAATGTCAGTACCAACTATGACCAATGTCAATACCAACTGTGGACCAATGTCAGTACCAACTGTGGACCAATGTCAGTACCAACTGTGTTCCAATGCGGGTACCAACGGTGTTCCAATGTCAGTACCAACTGTGTACAAATGTCAGTACAAACTGTGTACCAATGTCAGTACCAACTGTGGACCAATGTCAGTAAAAAATGTGTACCAATGCTGGTACCAACTGTGTTCCAATGTCAGTATAAACTGTGTACCAATGTCAGTACCAACCGTGAACCAATGTCAGTACTAATTGTGAACTAATGTCAGTACTAACCGTGAACCAATGTCATTATAAACTGTGTACCAATGTCAGTAAAAACTGTACCAATGTCAGTACCAACTGTGGACCAATGTCAGTACCAACTGTGTACCAATGTCAGTACCAACTGTGTACCAATGTCAGTATAAACTGTGTACCAATGTCAGTACCAACCGTGAACCAATGTCAGTACTAATTGTGAACTAATGTCAGTACTAACCGTGAACCAATGTCATATAAACTGTGTACCAATGTCAGTAAAAACTGTACCAATGTCAGTACCAACTGTGGACCAATGTCAGTACCAACTGTGTACCAATGTCAGTACCAAGTACCAATGTCAGTACCAACTGTGTACCAATGTCAGTACCAACTGTGAAACAATGTCAGTACCAACTGTGAACCAATATCAGTACCAACTGTGTACCAATGTCAGTACAAACTGTGTACCAATGTCAGTACAAACCGTGTACCAATATCAGTACAAACTGTGTACCAATGTCAGTAAAAACTGTGGACCAATGTCAGTACCAAATTTGGACCAATGTCAGAACCCAACTATGTACCAATGCCGGTACCAACTGTGAACCAATGCGGGTACCAACGGTGTACCAATGTCAGTACCAACTGTGTACCAATGTCAGTACTAACGGTGTACCAATGTCAGTACAAACTGTGTACCAATGTCAGTACCAACTGTGTACCAATGTCAGTACCAAATGTGTACCATTGTCAGTACCAACTGTGAACCAATGTCAGTACCAACTGTGAACCAATGTCAGTACCAAATGTGAAACAATGTCAGTACCAAATGTGAACCAATGTCAGTACCAACTGTGTACCAATGTCAGTACAAACTGTGTACCAATGTCATTCCAAACCGTGTACCAATATCAGTACAAACTGTGTACCAATGTCAGTAAAAACTGTGGACCAATGTCAGTACCAAATTCACCCCAAAGTCAGAACCCAACTATGTACCAATGCCGGTACCAACTGTGAACCAATGCCGGTACCAACTGTGTACCAATGTCAGTACCAACTGTGGACCAATGTCAATACCAACTGTGTACCAATGTCAGTACCAACTGTGGACCAATTTCAGTACCAACTGTGGACCAATGTCAGTACCAACTTTGTTCCAATGCGGGTACCAACGGTGTACCAATGTCAGTACCAACTGTGGACCAATGTTAGTAAAAACTGTGTACCAATGTCAGTACAAACTGTGTACCAATGTCAGTATAAACTGTGTACCAATGCCAGTACCAAATGTGTACCATTGTCAGTACCAACTGTGAACCAATGTCAGTACCAAATGTGAAACAATGTCAGTACCAAATGTGAACCAATGCCGGTACCACCTCTGAACCAATGTCAGTACTAACTGTGAACCAATGCCGGTACCAACTGTGTATCAATGTCAGTACCAACTCTTGACCAATGCCAGTACCACCTGTGGATCAAGGTTAGTACCTATCAAACAACTGAACTGTGCATAACAAAGGATGGGAGTAATAAACAACAAAATCAAGAGTATGTTTTGGTATTTTATTCCACAAAAACATGGACTTAGATATCACTGGTATGCCTTGAGGCTACTTTGATAATCAAAGTACATCTAGTAAACATGGGTCTATGTTTGAGTGTATTCTATAAACCAAACAAACAAGTAATTAGTACAATATAAATTGAGAACATGTAAATATTTTACAAAAATATATAGAACAGAGTAGATATCACAGAAAATATACAAAGATTATAAGAGGGCTTAAGTTATGTAGGTGTTATGAATGTAGAAATATTTTGAAAAAAAAAAATCTTTGCATCTGAGCTTTGTATTACAGGTAGTAATGTATAAAACATAAAGTCTTTAAACAACTAAGAAAAATTATTCACACTACGTTACCCTTAAAACATTGACTTTTATCTTTAGTAACAAAAAAGAAAAGCATGAAAAAATTTAACATGCTATAACAACTGTAAAACAAGCACTAAACAGTAAATATTATTTATAATTTACATAAAATAAAATGTAAACAAGAGTTGCATTAGAAAAATGATGAGTAAACAAAGTATGAATTTGAACAAAGAATGCAGTAACTTGGTTTACAGTTATGTGATATATATATAGTTAATAATATAAATAGAAACAAAAAATGTGTTATACAGTTTTTTCAGGCTAATTTTATCACATAAATACTTTAGTGCAAAAGGTAGGACAAAAGGTGAATCTTACGATGAAAATTCTACAAAGAACACTATCTCTGCATATAATTTACAAAATCAGCATAAATTCACGTACAAAACCGATATTATTGTATGTTCTAGTAATACTCTATAAATATAATGTCTATGTTTATATATGTATTACACAGTTCCCAAATAGCAGGATTTATTTATGGCTGTTTACATTTTATAACACATTTTACACCACTTCATATTACCATTAATCAAAAATGTAGAAAAGATATCAGCACATATTTTTCTATCATTTACAGTAACACAACTCTTCCTTATTCCATGTTTTAGACTGTATCTATAAGTACAACAAAGGAAGAAAAAACATAACCCCAAAACATATTTACACAACTGTTTTCTTTTAATCACCATCTTCCTGATCACTTTTGTGCCTTTTTGTTAGTCAATCGTCATCCGACTCAGGCTCGTCTCGGCGTTTCCTGCTCGGCATCATCGGCCCACTACCACCACCTAGACCACCAATCAGACCTTGGGCTGTGTTGAAGAGGTTCACAGGTGTATTGCCATCGGTAATGATGGTAGATTTCATGCCCAGTGCCTGTAACATTCTCACCTGGAGATCAGGCCCTGCCGTAGCAATGGCCTGAAGTGTGCTCGAACCAATGGCGTCAACCATTTGCCTGAACTTAGTCGTCTCAATCTCTGCCATGTCTCGACTTTTGGATAACTCCATATCATTCTGCTCTCTCACGAATTTGAGTTCAGCTTCGCGAGCGCTTGTCAGACGCTGCAAGTCCGACTCAGCCTCGATTTTCTGGGCTTGTGCCTATGAAAAATGAGAGGAGGATAACATTAAATGAGCAAAATTTTCAAAACAGCTCAACATAAAATACTCTTGACAGCAATCTTAAGTTTTTAACAACTCCAACGAAAGAATTTATTGTTCATATAAGTAAATAAAACAATGAGCATTTTGTTTATAATCTTAACAAATACCATTCAAAGATAAGCAGTATTGAGATAGAAGTGTTAACAGGCATGAATGCCACAATTACCAAATACCTAGACACACAAAGAACTTCAGGCAGCTGATGATCTTGGCAATAATTAAGGTTGTAAAACCTCACCTTTAGTTTTGCCTGTTCTACGGCGGCCTCGCCCTCAATTCTTGCAGCCTCAGCTCGAGACTGGGCCTCAGCCTTTGCCTGACCGGTACTCTCGACAGCTGCGCTGTTTGCCTGCAACAGTAGCAACTCCTTCCTTGACTTCTCAGCCTCTGCTTCATCGCTGATCTTCTGTCGTTCCAGTCGTCCTTTAGCCTCCTGTTCAAGTCGCTCAGCTTCGTGTCTAAGGTAGAAAGAAAAACAAATAGAATATAAAAAAATCATTTAAACTTCAATAAAAGTAAAGTACTAATAGATCAAAGAATAAGTAGTGGAAGAAGCTCATGAAAATAAAATTAATCATAATACTTACAGGCACAAGTAATCTTAAGCTTTTCAAGCGATATGCAATGTGTTAAAAAGTGACAAGGTAGAAATAAATTTATGAATTGAGTTAAAAATAAGATGAGCAATATTAATTTTAAGTCTCTGAATGCAAAGCGACCTTAATTGAGAAATTGAAATTGAGAAAAGAAGGATCATGCTGTAAATAATATTGTGTGAAAGTTAAAAATCCTGAAGAAAAAAGCAACAGAAATTGGACGATAGGACCACTAGTGAGTTGGTAGAAAAGCCGTATGGCCATGGTTCTAAAGGGCTAGAGAACATACAATGTGATCACAAAATGGAAACTTGGTCTCTTGGGTTGAAAATGCCACCAACGATCTTTCAGTTTCCCCAGAAGTACTTGATGGAAGACTTTCACCCTTTTGTTATATTACTTGGCAGCAGCTTCCTGAGAGTTTGTGTTATATTACCTGGCAGCAGCTTCCTGGGAGTTTGCGTTGTTATATTACCTGGCAGCAGCTTCCTGAGAGTTTGTGTTGTTATATTACCTGGCAGCAGCTTTGTGGGAGTTTGTGTTGTTATATTACCTGGCAGCAGCTTCCTGGGAGTTTGTGGTGATCTCAATGGCAAGTTGGACAGACTTCTGGAGGGAGTCTCGAGTTCTCTGATCCACGGGTTCCACTGACTGGATGTCAATGCTCGTGATCACAAGTTTGTTCTGAGGAAACACAAACTCGTTCCTGATCTTTTCCTTCTCGTCAAATCCAAACACTGATGCACGGATCACTCGGGCAGAGTTCTAAAATTATTAACAAAGTAGCATTAATGATATATTTTTCAATATTGCAGTTTTTTATAACTTCCAAGTGAATATAAATGTCCAATTTATTGTTCCAGGGTTTCTCACAGATAGGAATAAGTCTAAAGATGGCTTGATAAAAATCTCTATTAAAAGAATATCTAATGTTTACAAAACAAAAAGTTAATGTTACAATACATCAATAGCAAAAACGCACATTTAACAATAGTTATCTTAACAAAGACAACCCTGTGTTGTCAGATTATTTTCTTCTTTAGAATATTAGCCAAAAAATGTGTCCGAAATGTCATTTCTTTCCCACATGAATTTTGGAAAAAAAAAAAAGAAGAAAAATAAGAAAAAGACATGTCCACTTTTTCTTTTTAAAATATTCACATGTACTGTTTGCTTGCACTTTAATTAATTCCACACTCACCTTATGGAAGTCGTCAAACTGCACCTGGGCTACAGCTCCTCTGATACGTGATGCAATGGCCTTGCAAGCATCTCCAACAAAGTCTGGCACACTGAAAAGCTTTGCTGCCTCTGTGGCATTATCCTTTGCAGCAACATCAAAATGCCTGTGGGGGAAAAAATTATTCAATTGATGTCTGTTTACACTAATGATCAGCGGATACCATTGTTAGGTGACTGTACGCCCTTTTTTTTAAACAATTAACAACATTTTTCCATGATATTCTTCAGCCAGTTTCACAAATGTTAGATTTGAGGTAATTTAAAAACAGATAGGAGGTTCTCTGAGCCTACAGATGTCATTATACTTACTTTGTATGTATAGAGGTAAACTTCAGACTTTAAACTTAAGGTTAAAACAATTCTTGCCAAGCAATGAATAATCTTAGAGGTTTGCTATGAAATCCATGCAAAAGGTAACAAATTGTTAGAGATTCGGCAGCAAATAAGAGATCCTGATCAGACTGCTCCCAGAGACACATAGCAGCCCCGGAGTTATATCAATGTTTACATAGACCACTTTACATCATAATGTATCAAGATAAAATTTCATAAAAGCCATCAAATAACGCTGAGAAGTCATATAATGACCTAAAAACTGCCCAGGTACATTTTTGTTCACCTGAAAGAGGAATGAACTGCCAATGGCCAATGGTCAAGCAGTTAAGACTGGCCAGCTTGTTATTCTGTGGCTTCCTGTTACACCATATGTACATATGAATCTTTGTTTCCCCTCTGGATTCAATAAACTATATGTTTTGTCTTCTAACCTGAATAGCTTATGCTAACATATGTAACCCAGCTCATCCTCTTTTCTTCTTGCTTCAGCACTTTGTTTATGCTCATTTATTATATCATTATATCATAGTTTATGTCTTTATTTATCTAGGTTTTTATTTACTTATCTAGTTATGCTCCCCTCTCTGTCTATGCCTCTCTCACTCTCTCTCTCTCTCTCTCTCTCTCTCTATGTCTCTGTCTGTCTGTATGCCTCTCTCCCTCTCCATGTCTGTCTGTCTGTCTCTCTTGACGCATTTTCTCATTGTTTGCATTTGTTTGATTGTTTAAACACTGGCACATTCATTTGTATTTGAAAACTAAATGTTCATCAAGATGATGTACCATGTACATGTCTTAATAAACATATGTTCTGTTCTGATCCTCAGCCCCTCACTTCATGGGTTCAAGTTCCGATCAATGTAGGGTGCCGGTGGTTCTACACAGACATATCTGGGATCTTCCATTAACAATGTGTGTGGGATTGCGATTGGGATTTGCCGGCATTTTTGCAGATACTGTGCAGCAACATTTCTATCATTATAGCACAGGGGCACTTATGAGGTGTCCAGGGACTGAACCCGGCCGGTCCATTATACTGACACCGATGAGTCAGGCGTAATGCTGTCCCCTTAGCCCCAAGTGTTAGGAGGGAAGCCATTTCTACCAACTTTAAAGTCTTTGGTGTGACCCGGCCGGTGTTTGAACCCACGACCTCCCGATCCGCAAGCCCACGCTCTACCACCTGAGCTATTGCGGCTGGTACCACAATTGAGTCCTACTATAAGATTATCCTTTTGTATTTGCATGCTGTATTTTAATTGTACAACTAAATACAAACAAGATGTAACAAATCAATTACGATTTAAAATGGTAAGCCCCCACTGTTAACTCACCAGTTGTATGAAAGCTGCAATGAAAGTCGAGCATGGTCGGCTGTTTCTACGGTGATGATGTCGGTACAGAAGTCAGGTCCGAGTAGCAGACATAGAGATTTAATCTGATTGTTCTTCTTGGGTTTCCCGCCTGACAGACTGAGCTGTGTGAACTGCTCGTCTGGTCCCAGCATCACTAACTCTGGGCCGAAAATAACTCTGTACAAGGAGGATGAAAACAATATAAAGGAAATGGACAATTATTATTGAATGCTAAATTGCACAGAATTATAAAAAAACAAGCGTAAACTGTGTAAGTTTCTCTTGAAGAAGGCCTAATGGTCGATAATGCGGAAAAGAGTTTTGTATTTAGTTTTTATCAATGTATTGCTCCTTAGGAACATTTGTTACACAATTATTAAAAGATGGGATTAGGTTAATGTGGCTGCATTATATTAAAATCTGTCTTTATTTTACTGTAGGCAACATTTCTTTCAATATTATTTAAAAAGCATAATGATATGAAATTACATGCCTAAACTTTAAAGTTCATTATGTAAACACAAATCATTGTTCCCCCTCTATGTGCATCCCTAGCATTTACCTAGCTTTCTTCTCCTTGTAATCGTAGATCTGTACTGCTGCATTATGGGGCACTCGGAAGGTGACCACCCTGGTCTTGTCACGGGTCTTTGGTGAGTCCTTGATGCCTTTTTCGTTCCTGTCAGCCATGGGGTCCTTGGCTTGAGCCAACAGATTCTCCACTGCTGGGGGCAACTCCTTGGCCCAAAGTTCCTCATCCTGGTTGATCATATAAGTCTCACCTGAAACTGCTCGCACCTGGAAAAAATAAATTACAAATTTTAGTGTTTTTTTTTTTCAGATATTAGCCATACATCTGTTAAAATCACTTTTATGTTGCTTATGTTTTCAGTAATGTTAATCGTCTTTTTTACTAGCTGGAAACACCATACACCTCATTAACATAACAAACACCCCATTCTTATGGTGTTTCCAGCATGTAAAGGATTGAAGAAATTTATATGCTTTGTGTAAAATGTTAAGAAAGTATACTTCATTGCTGGAAAAGATTCTTGACCCATAAGGTTAATAATTTTACATATTTCATAGAAATGCAGAATTTTTTGTTCACGAAATGGGATGATGACCAATAAAAGGTTGGAGCTTTGTAAAACTGGATTAAGCACCCCAATCCATATTGCCGACTGACGGTTTCAAGGATGTAACTGTTGGGTTCGGGTTTTTTTGATAATTGACTCATCACAGATCTGTTCTTACTTTTACATTTTGCTTGCATGTGAATACCTTAGTCCTGTGCCTTTTTCAAAATTTTTGTATTTTGGTAGGACTTTGTCACATATCTTTATCCATGCATGTGAACTTTTTCTGAGGCCAAAGTAGGAGATTTTCACTGGCAAAGTAGGAGATTTGTTTTTTCATATAAACAAAGAAGAAAATATTCCGATTCCAAACAGGGAGATTTATGAAAATGTGTAAAACCTCCCTTATTTGAAAGTAATTTTTAACCTTAAAAGTGGGAGTCTTCCTCCGAAAGTGGGAGAATTCACTTGTATGATAGTCTTGAAAACAAATACCGATTTTGGGATGGGATGCAGAAAAAGTGCAGCGACATTTCTATCATTATAGCACAGGGGCACTTAGTAGGTGCCCAGTGACTGAACCTGGACGGTCCATTATACTGACACTGACAAGTCCAGCGTAATGCTGTCCCCTTAGCTCCGAGCGTTAGAACGGAAGCCACTACTACCAACTTTAAGGTCTTTGGTTTGACCCGACCGGGATTTTTACCAATTGAGCTATTGCAGCCAGCACTGATTTTGGAAATCTTTAAAAAGATTAAAGAATACAAAATAGTCTACAACTTAACTCGTATAAACTAAATAAATGTTGCTCAGAATTTATTACAACAACGTGTTCTTAGATTTAGAGTCAGACTCCAAATTGCTATTTTGTCCCAATTAGAAATTTTTTGTGTGTAAGTTAAAGTATACTTTTGTTCCTAATTGGAATATGACCAAATAACAACAATAAAAAAAATACTAACTATGATTAACGTTTCCTCATTCTACTAAAAAGTTTACTTTATCATATATTTCTCCAATATCAAAGTAACTTACTCGTCCAGTTTTGACGTCCCTGACATAGATTCCCTCATTCTCATCCAGGGGGATGGCCTGGCGTTTGAGAGCCACGTCCACCTCAACTGGGGGGACGTACTCCCCTGGGCCTCGGATCATCCATCGATCTCCCGGCTTCCTTTCCTCCTCCTGGCAGGATACGAGAAACAGAATTAGAAAATGAAAAATGGGGCGGGAGGGAGGCAGCAGGGGGCTAAAATGTTAAATGCATCTGAACCCAACATGCATTAAACAGATGATATAGTGTCTGCATGATGCAGCTATAACACACTTCCAACTGGATAAGCATAACAAAAAAAAAAAGAAAAGAACATAACAAGAAAAAAGATTAAAGTTAATTAACTAAATTAGTCAATTAGCTTTAGAATAAGGTTTCAGATCAAAAGTGAAAAAATGCTCCTCCAAGTGAGGCATTTATATTGCATGCTATGATAATCAACGAGTTACAAATGCACAAACTTTATGGTATCTACAGTCAACATTACAAGCAACAAAGTCTGGTTTATGTGGTCTGTATGTCTGCAAATGCATATTTAGCCGACTTTATATTTACTCTAGTCATCGGGTATATTTGTTTATCCCATATGAGCAGCATGATGCACTAAAAAGTGAAGTGCATGACCCAAATAATCCTTGTAGGTACCTGTTTTATGTACCTGAATTGAGTGGAAAATTTCAAGCTTAATTTTGAGCTCAAGGAAATTCGTGAAGATATGATCGAGATTTAAACCACTGACCCCTTGGTCTGGAGTTTAGTATGTCTTAGCTATCCCACTTCATATAGATAGTAGACAAAGTGTGAGATTGACTCTGCAGTACAACCCAACAAATGTAAAGATACATGTACTTACCCCATCCTTGAAGCTCTCGTTGGCTCGGAGGATCAACCCCTCATCCTCACCCAAGATGTACACATTCTGGATCCCTCGCTCCAGACGCTCACCTGGCATCAGGAAAAATGTCCTCTCCCCCTTAAAAAGGTCAGTATAAGTGTAATTAGTCAACAATGTCATCTTTTTGTCTTTTAATAATGACAATTACCGGTAAAAAGAATTGTCAAATTCATTGCTGATAATTCATCAACCAAATTTAAACAAGTCAGTAAAATACATGTAACACAAAAAGAATATGAAAGCACTCTTTCTCTTGGTATGAAGCCTAGACTTCCTTTCAATTTTTGACTGCTATTCTAAGCCTAAAGTTGACATATTCTTGGGAAACAAGATGCACCAAACAAGATCAGGTAAAAATGATTATTTTCTTTGTTCAGTTCAGCCAAAGAATTTCCCTGTCTGTATGTTTATTTGCATTTAAAATATAATCCAATGGCACAGTTATGGTCATATATTATTTCTAGCTTTGAGTGATAAATGGGGACCTTAGACAAATTCTTGGTAGAAACATCTACACATCATTGTGCAGCCTAATAGCTTCTCCACATAAAAGCTTTGAGCCAGAACAGAACTTGAACCTTCCAGATGAGTGATTTGGAGGTACAAGGTATAAGTCAGAAACACTATCCCCTCCATTCTGGGCATAGCTAAATTCCGTTCACAATGGCTATTTTTTTTTTTTTATTGGGTTTATCGACCCACCAACAGTATTTCAGTTATCAGAAGACGGTGTCCACCTGAAGCAGATATAGTGCTGCCTTATCTGTGTGTAGCATGCTGTGAACACCTGGCATGATACCACACCCAGTCACATTATCTTGACACCCGGCCAACCAGTCGTGGAACAACCCTTATATTTGCTTGAGCGTTAGCAATTAGCAAGGGAGCTATACCACTACCATTTTTAACGACTTTGGTATGACGCGGCCCGGAATTGATCCCAGGGCCTCCCGTACGTGGATCTGATGCTCTACCAATTGTGCCACCAGTATGGCTATTGTAAAATGCTGTATGTTACTCACCTTGACCAGCTTCTTCCTGCCTAGTTGGGGTCTGCCCTTATCATCTACAGGGTCCAGGATGACGCAGTACTGCCTGTTGGTCAGGGATGTAATGTTAACAACTCCAACCACCTGTAAGGTAATGGGGCAAATAATCTAATGAGTTACAATCTTTAATAAATCATATTAAATTGCTAGAGTCGTGGTCAGGAACTGTGTTGAACTTTTCAAAAATATCAATATTTTTTATGACAGGGTCCAAATATTACAAAAGAATTACAGGTAAATCTGTCAGTTGCTATAATAGACATCTCATTTAGAAGATGTTTAAAGACATAAATACCACTTTAAAAAGTAAACATGATTAAAAGCAAGCATCAATAAAAAAAAGACAAATGAATAGGCTTTAGAGGATTGCCTTGTTGAGAAAAGCAAGATTAAATACTGAAATGTTAACAGAAAAACAAATAGTGCCTAGAAATGGATAAAACATTTTAAATAAAAAAAAAATGTGTATGAAAGGTTATTCATTACAGATGCGTCAAAAGTTTCCTAAACAAGTTTAACTCCTTAGTGCAGAAAGAGAAACAAAGTAAGCACAGAACACCCAAAACATTCCAAAGAAGAGATAACATCAACTCTTAATAATCTAAACTGTAGATCCAGATTACTGGATGAATGGGTAATGCGCCACAATAAAAAGCAAGAAAATTGTACAACCACTATATTAGCGCCAGACCCTCACCTCTTCATACACGTTGGGAATATGCGTCTCAGACATATCCATGGTAATAAGCCACTCCTCTCCATTCTTGCGAGTGACACCGAAATCATCCTTGAATGTGCGAATAGCGCGCATGTGGAGCGCTTTCTTCTCTGTGAGGACATACGCATTTACAATGTCCACTACTTCTTCAAATGCCCCTGGCAGATATGCGCCTGTGTTTTTGCACAACCATTCTTCTCCTGTTACACGCTCCTCGCCCTCACGATCCACACACTCCTTGCGGGCTCGGAGACGGATGGCTTGGTTTGGTTTGATTACAGTGGCTCTAATGGTTTCTTCAACAACGACTTCCTTTCGTGGGATGTATGTGCCTGTCAATATAATGACTCATTGTAAGGACAGTAATAACATAAAACTGTTAGTTCTTTAACAATATAAAATATAATAAAACAAATACAAGGATAAACTTTTACAAAGAGTAAAACATCAGATTGTAAAAGATTTCATATCACAACTCTTGCCATCTTGAACCCCCCACCCCACCCACCCCAAAATGAGCTGAAAACAAGTTTAACAACTCTAAACAACTCAAGTAAAGAGGACTTCAGAGTAACTCCCCTTACCTGGTCCCTCAAACAGCCATTCATCACCAGCTGTACGTTTCTCTCCAGATTCATCTTCGTAGTCTAGGATGGCTCTTAACCGCAGTGCTGAATTGGGGGCTACAACTTTCAGTGGAGTGATATCCTAGGAAAAATACAAAACAAGCAAAGTTTACCATTAAGATGTAGACATTTGAAGACAAATGCATGGTAAATGTCTATTTTGTTACATTTTGTTATGAAGAGACCCCACTCTGTCAATATTATGGTTAAACTGGTGATAACCTGCATTTTCTGCCAGACCTCGGACTAATGTCTGGGTAGAACCACAGACATACCCAATAGAGCTAGAAGACCTCTCTCAAAAGTGACTCGGACATGTGTGTTGAGGGGCTAAGGAGTTAAAAGAGGTGGACTAACCGTTTGGCTTTACTTTGTTGAAAATGCCTACAAAATGGCATTTGTGACTTATATAATAAACTATGTAAATTCCACAACAGTGGTGGTTACTAACAACTTCTAGTTCAATGTTTCTGCCTCGCTGAAGAGTGAACACTCCACAACAGCATTATTTCTTATGAAAATAAATAACATCTCGATGGCCGGTATTAATCAATGCCAGTTAACAAGATAATGTCATGTTAGAACTACAAATAATAACACAAAACAATAAGTAAAAATACTATTTTTTCAAGTTTTACTTAAAGGAAGTGTGAAGAATTAAAAAGACTTTTATATAATTTCAAAATATAAAATATAGATGAATTTATTCAAGACCTGTTAATGGATTGTACCTCTCATTCCATCATGCACTTGAGTACATGTAGTGCATGTATGACAAAAGCTTGACAATATTGCAAACAAAATCTGCAATTATATCTACAAACATTTCTCAAGTAAGACCTGGGTTATACTTTTAACAAACCTGAAATTATCATCATGTAATCAGTAGGCATGGTTTATAAGATGATCTGACTTGTGAAGTTTCATTCTAATCAATCAGTGATTATTGAGAAAAATGCTTGACAATAATTTTCAATACCAAAGTTTAACCCAAGTGTTACAGAGATGCTGACACTGACTTAGTCAAGGGCAGAGGCCATCGGGAGAGTAGAATAGCTTACATAATGATCCTTAAATTAGCCAAGCTAATAATGCATTGCCAGGAATGATCTCCCTTGGAAGAATAAGGGAACACATACCAGTTTCAGGGCTTCCCCTGGGAACAGAGGGAAGGGTTCCTGGGCCAGTCGAATCTCCTGATCAGCATACAGCAGTTTCACCTGGCCATTGCTATCAATGACCACCTTCCCTTCCTTGTCTCGCTGGGCAGGGTTCTCAATGATACAGTAGTGCCTGGGAGGCACAGTGACCATCTTCTCCGGGCCAAACACAACCCTAGATAAGTTATAAGTGTTGTGGTAAAGGTAATTTCTAAATAATTGTTTGTTCTGTTTTTGAAGTACATTGCAGCAACCATTTTTTATCATAATAGCAACGTCCAGCATTTTGGTGGAGGAGACCCCAGACACATGTCTGGGTAGAATTACCGGCGCACCAATAGTCAGCTGGAAAACCTTCTCAAATTAAGTCCTTAACCCCGAACGGGACTCAAACCCATGCGGTGAGAGGCTAAGCAGTCAGAGGAGATACAAATCAGCGACCATTTCATCATTTCAGATCATTTTCTAATTAAAAAATATGCAATTCTACATTCAGGAATTATTTTTTTATATATTCTCAAACTATACATAAAAACAACAATAAATTAGCAGATTATAATGCCAAAAATTATTCTAATGTTAAAATTTTTTATTAAAAGAAAAAAATATGATTAAAAAGTACCTTCATGATCATCTAATTTTAATGAATTAAAAACCTTTTTTTAAGTTCTCAAATGAATGTGGTCGTAAAAGTTAGCTTCTTTTAATAAGAGATTTTAAATTAAAAGATATTTTCATCCAAGAATAACATAAAGATGTCTGGCCTAGAGATCAAACCTAGGACCTTCCAATAAAAATAAAGTACATAAAACTTGACAAAAGTACATTGGACCTTTGGATGCTACCAAAATTGTACTAGGTTATGACAGAATGAATTCTAAACTTGCTACTTTGGCCTAGGCAGAGTGTGTAGATCCTGCTCAACAGAGTCCCATTGGAAGGTGATGAGGTTCTACACTATGTGCTACTTAGTCACTATTGTATTGTTGTTAGAGTATATCAAACTATATCTAAGAATTTTTATGGGTTATTGATAAATATTACAGAAAAACAGTAAACTGCACATTTTCTTAGTAAAGCATAATTTTACTACAAACTTTAGGTTCTCAGAAAAGCAAAAACTATGTTCTCTGAAACTTAAAATCCAATGTCTGACTCAAAAAATTACATCAGCCATCAGTTCATTCCAGAAATACAACAAGTTAAACATTAAGCAGCTTACCTTTCATTGTCCTGTCGGATGTATGTTTGTGGTCCCACAACCAGACGTGTGATATTGGCATTCTGATCTAATACATGGATGTAATAGTAGGGAGGAATACGGAATAGCGATTCCGTGCTGTCTGCTCGGCGTGACATGGTTTCTTGGGTTTTTGTTGATTTCACAATGGTTGCACTTGCTGCCCTTTGGGATGTTGTTTATATCTGAAAATAGAGTAAAATTCTTAAGAATATGCTATATTAGAAAACAAAAACAAATAACATATTCAGAATGGTTGAATAGTACCAAGTTCAACAGGAAAAGCAACATATGGCCTTAAACTTACAACAATATTTTTAGTACAGGATAGAGTCTATTAAGACATTTCTACAGAAAATAGAAGCTGAAATTAATACAGCAAGTGCAGGCTTCTATTTTCTATGGAAATGTCTTAGTAGATTATATCCGACTTAGAAGTAATATAGAAAATAGAAAGGAGTTCTACTGAAATAAATTGTTGAGGAATTTGAATTTTCATAGCTTTTCATTGGTTACCAATGCAGGGCGACATTATTTTTAGTGGGTGCCTTTGGCCAATTGGCAGAGTTATAGACTTGCAAATCTCCTCAGGCCCTCACAACAGTGGCCGGCGCCCAAGTCAGGAAAAATAAACTGTCATGTGTGGAGAGGTCTTTAAGCTAATCTGTGATGCACCAGTGGTTCTACCCAGACAATTATCCGGAGTCCTCCTCTACAAATATTAGCACAATGACCATAACTGTGCAGGTAAGATGACCATCAAAAACAACCATACTTTGAATGTGCTCAAAGGATTTGCATGATTCAATACGACGAGGGCGATTGGAAAAAATATATTTTGGTGAAATAACATATTCCACAATTTTTAATCAATTTGTTTATAATTGATACTCTTAAAAATCATGATATTAAGATATAAGCCAAATGTAGAGTAGCAACACAGCATTTAAAGAAAAAAGAAAGTATTTTCCGACATAGTTATGCCAACCTGTCTAGATAGTACAATTCAAGATCAGTCCGTACTTTTTATTATTTTGCTCAATACAAAGTTCTAAAACCTGGGCTTAAACCCCTCTTAAATCCAATTATGACCTTGAACAAGAGTATCGAGATAATCTTTATTTTAAATACACAGCAATACCATAGTTATGGCCATTACAGCAACATGCAGCTATTAGAGGAAAATCCTCAGACTGTGAAATGAATAATACTGTGTGCATCTTTGGCACACCAGTCAGCTGTGATATCTGTCCACTTTGAATTTTACTGCTTCTGAGGTGTGAACCAAGGGAACAAGTGGCTGAGGACAAACAAGCCACTAACCCTCACTATGGGCACAGCATTTCTTTCCAAGTGAAGCAAAATTTGTGCAGCCTTCAAGGTCTCATCATGCAATAAAAATGGGATGAAACAACATGCAACCTGTCACATATGTTAACCAAAAAAAAAATATATATTTAAGAATTTCTAGCAACGTACACCTCAACTGTGAAATGACAATCGACATTTAACTCCTCAGCCGCTAACTGTGTGGGTCCAAGCCATGTTAGTGGCAAGAATTTCTATTGAAGCGGTATTTAAAGCTCCATTCATAAATGTGTTATCCTTTTCACCAAATTATTGGTGCGAACATTCTTCTAGCTTTAAGCTTAAAAATGTCTTTTATTCACATGACCCCACTGGAATTTAAAACAAATACCTGTCTTTTCAGGAAGCAGTTGTTTCAAATTCCAAACAATAACAATATCAACAACAAAACAGATAATACCAGCTCCGAAAATCTGCATTAGATTTTATCATAAATCCATAGGTCAATGGAAGAGTATTCTAATTTAATTCAAAGGCAAAACTACGCTCTCTTCAAACAATTGCAATATAAATACATGCATTAAACAAAAATCAATTAAAACAATATAACAAATGCAAGAAAACATTGGTATAACAAAATACAAGTCAATAACCTAGCAAGAATAGTCTTCCTTTGAGACACTGAAATGTTCTCCCAAAATATTAATCTGTCTTCTTTTCAGAAGAAAAAAAGACAACACAAATCATACTGAAAAGCACAAATGGCATTAATCTCACACCCCTCTCCTCATTCTTAACCTGCGAAACACACTTTGCTCAGGTTTAGGCAAACAATGTCCAACCCAGTCATCCAGGCCCAACTCTGTGCTGTTTGTTGAGTCTCCAAAGACAATACAGTCTAAGCTGTCTGATTAACAGATTCACAATTTATCAATGTCAATTCAGATAAATAAGTGTTTAGCAAGCTAAAGGTTAAGTACGATGTGTAGGTAAGAAGGCAACATTGATGTACATCCATAGATAAAACAAAAGCAAGGGAGTGGTTCTATCTATCATTAGTGTAAAATAATCTTAACTCTCTCAACCATTAGCTTTTAAAACTATAAACAAACCAAACACTGAGTATTCTGCCTTTAAAGCAACTGGTCTCCATTTTGGGCAATAACATAACACAAAACTGCACAATCCCATCTTAACCCTTTCAACTATAGTGAAAGTACAGAATTACTCAAAAACCAAATAAGTCGTCGTTGCCTGAAAAGGTCCTGCAAAATGCTGCTTATTGATGCCCTAGATCAGTGTGAACAGTGAAACATAAACCCCCATTCCTTACAGCAAACAGGTATTTCCTATCTGAGCCACACTGCAGAGATAGCTATTTTTAACTAGGAAAACCACATGACAACTCACTTTTGAGATTACGTTATACCATCATCTGGGTAGTCAGCTCTGACGTCCAGCTCTATTTTTAGCAGATATCGGTATCGTGTTAATTTAGAGATTTGGAATGGATGAACTTTTAGAGTGTATTAACGCGATTTGTACTGTTGAACAATATAAGTAGTATTTAAAACTATCTTTACTTATACTAATGTATGAGTTAATGCAGAAATTATGCCCAAATTTCCCAAAGCAGTGACAAGGTATTGTTACATGAATTTGATATCGGCAAACTGTCCGATACCACCTTTAAAGTATAACGATCAGTTAATAGTTATTTCAATACTTGCTGATTGTACACCAATACACTAACAATGTACAAACCCCTTTCCTGTCACTACATGAAAGTCTCAAAAGCTAATTACATAGTACAACAATGCTACAAGACTAAACAGGTCTATAACCATACCACAAGGTAGCTGTTCTAACTTGCATGAATTGATTTCAACCTTTCTTAAGTCGATAAAATAATAACATGCTTGACAACTTTAGGATCGGCCGTTCTTACAAAAACACAAATATTTGACCAAATATTATGTCTGACTACAAGGACATAAGTACCCTAACCAAAATCAATGGTGACTGGGTAAACTGTATACAAAGTTTGCATTATACCCTAGCTGATTCTGAGCTACCAACTTTACAGCAAATAAGGCAGATCCTGATCACATAGCCAGGCTTTAACAAGGAATAAGTTAATCTGGATCTATACTATTTGCAGCATAAAATTATTGATTAATGCTAAACAGGTTAAAAGTAAAACAGTTCTATGATTTATAATTATTAAATAAACAATTATAGATTTGTTGAAAATTGTGTCAACTTCTCTAGTAACAAGCACATGTATAGTATCGTAACCTGGCGCGAGTCTTTATTTTTAAAGGTGGTATCTGACTGGACCAAATTTTTTTTCCTAAAAATTATCAATAAGTCACTGTTATTTGAAAAGGTCCTCAAACTGCTGTTAAGCTGTAAACTTATGTTAACAGCTGCTGAGAGCCATTGCAAACTGGTATTTCCTATCTAAGCCATGCTATAAAGATAGCAATTTTGAAACTTAGAAAACCACATGGCAACTTACTTTAGAGATCACGTTATATGTCATCCAGATAATCTGCTCGGACGTTGATGTCTACGTTTAGCAGTGATCACTATCATGCTTATTTATTGATTGAGGAAGAGTGAACTTTTTGAGTGTTTCTTTCACAATCTGTAATGTCTTACAATACAGGTAGTGATCAATCAAAAATTCATGTAGAAATTAGTTATGCGCCGATGATTGGAAGATATCGGTTAGCTGCGTGTAAGAGCTTCTCGATGTAGATAATGTCATTTTCTCATGATTGATTAACAGAAGAGTACGAAGCACTCCAAATAAAGGTACAGGTTCCGTCTTTTACACTTATTCAGCCGTAAAAGGAAATCACTCTGAAATTTTAAAATGAAGGCCCGTGAGATTTACGAGCATATAAAAATAGAAAACAAGATAATACTTTGTATTTTGTCCTTGAAACACCAAGTTTTCTAGAAAGTGGCAGCAAGTACACTATAGTATCGAGTAATTATGTAAGCTACTAATCAAAAACCATTTGTGAATGTAGCACTGCATAGATTAATAAACTATAATCAGCCAAATCGCATCGGAAGTGGCAACCGATGCCAACCGTTGATCGATTATGATATGCAACCAATTTCCAAACACTAGTAGAAATTATGCCAAAAGTCCAGAAAGCAGTGATAAGACATTATTATATTTATCTGATAAAGGCAAACTGTCGGATAGGACCTTTAAGGCTAAGCATTGTCTAGGTCTACACCATTCTTTGTTATACTATTGTATTATCTATTCATTCTCTTCTTTTTAACCAGACCATTTACTCATACATAATATTTCAATCCATTGTTATTATTATTATTATTTCACAAGCTGAAATTTGATGGCAGTCATTTACAGTAGTGATGCAGAATCGGACCGAAAACATAATCGATAATCGAATTGAATCGTACATAATTAATCGATTAAAATCGGTAAAAAATCGAAACTTTTTTATCAGGAAGTACTAATTTCGTTAAAAACTATTCTTATTTACTTTAATCAGGAAGTACTCATTTATTTTAAAACTACTCTTATTTACTTAGTCAAACAATTGACTTTATTTGCATATTAACAGTCTATTAAACAGTAAAAATTTTGTTTTCATCGCCTGACATGACGCTATGTATGAATCATGTCCCTTTGAAATTTTTACTAACTAACGGAAAGAAATTTAACTACCGGAATCGATTTTGCGATAGGGAAATCGATTGTCGCGGACATTAGTAACCAGCGATGATTATTCGATTTAACTCGATCATCGTGACATCACTAATTTACAGTGTGTAGTATATTGTCTGCATATAGAAATATGAGTAAAGAAATACTTACTCAGCTGAAATCTTGATAATATGCCTTCCTCACACTGTCACAAGAATGATTATTGAAATAGTGACTAGTTTAATATGTCTGAACACTATAGTTCCTGAACACAATTTATAATGAACACAATAAGGTGTCTTTTAAAGTAAACACATTCACTTGATAAACATCATTTTATTAATGCAACAAATTGATAAAAAAAACTAATTTCAGTTCAAAGTAAGATTACAAAATTGAAAATAAAAAATCTAAAAGAAAAAAAATCTTTCAACATACATTAAGTGCATTGAATTATTTAAATAGTTTTAGAAAAAAAAAATCACAGTTTATGAAATCACGTGCCTATATGTATTCAAGCAACTGATCAAAGGGCTCTGAAGCCTATAGACATTTTTTATCATCTTATATTGAATGAAGGTGTCTCTCCGTTGTGCAATGATTGCCAATGCCTGTTCAGCAGTATT
The DNA here is from genome assembly GCA_007844125.1 of Sinonovacula constricta. NCBI lineage: Eukaryota > Metazoa > Mollusca > Bivalvia > Cardiida > Solecurtidae > Sinonovacula > Sinonovacula constricta. The sequence goes on along the minus strand of CM017571.1, from coordinate 7,400,891 downwards.
GGCTGGTTTCTATTTGTTAAGATTGTAGATATGAATAGATCCAAACATAACCTCAATCCAAATATGAACTCAAGTGTGCAAGCGTTGTGAAATACCCAGTACAATACACCAGAGTTAAGCATATATCTAAATATAGCTATGAACAACTGTAATAGAAGGAAGACTTACCTCTAAATCTGATAAGAACAAATGGATCAAGCTTTGGCAAATAAAGTAGACCCAGATCAGATAGCTGGGAGGTGTCTGATCAGGATCTGCACTATTTGCCACTTAATGACTAGTCTGAGGCAATGTGTCATTATAGATATATAATTGTTTATGTTTATTGGGTTTATCATCCCACCAACAGTATTTCAGTTTTCTAGAGAAGGTGTCCACTTGAAGCATATATAGTGCTGCCTTTACTGTGCACAGCATGCCTTGAACAGCTGGCATGATACCACACCCTGTCACATTATCCTGAGACCAGGTCATCCAGTTGTGTAACTTCCCTTACATTTGCTTGAGCATTAGCAAGGGAGCTATACCACTACCATTTTGAACAACTGGTATGTCGCGGCTCCCGTACCTGGAGCTGACGCTCTACTGATTGTGCAACCAGGTCCGGTTTGTATAAATGTATCTGGATATAAGCAATTAAGTTATAATTAGTATGGAAAACTAAAAACTGCAGCATTTGAAGTTTGGATAGATTATATAGCAGTTACACATAGGTAATCTTCCCACATACTAGGAGTATAGAGAGCGATTCATTCATGTACGTCACAACCCTAGGGCCTAATACTTGGGTGACAGGTACTTAGGGCTTGATAAATACTTCCTTATCATATGACTAACAAAGTAGGAATAAACCTCATGTTACACAATTTGAAACAAATATTTGTCACTTTATCCAGTGCATAAGAAACTTTTAAAAATTATAATAAGTTGCTTTAAACTTTACACTACCAGCTACAGACATTTAAGACATATTTTAGTAGAATTTATAAAAAAGCTGACTGTAGACAGCGCATCCCATTATGCTCAGTCCATTCTCACATTATTATTAATGTAAATGCATGATAGCATATTGATCATTCTTATTTGAAAAAGGGGAATAACTCTGCCAAATTTAATATTAGAATTGCCAACCCTTTTGAAATGGGCTCCCTTTTAAATATTGTACTAGTATAGTTTACAATCATTTCTTTTCTTTTAACAGTTTTTGAAAAATTGTCCTTAAGACAAATGTCACTAAATGCCATTGAATTTAACAGGGACATGACAACAAGATCTTCATGTTTGTTTTTTCTGCAAAAAGGTGGAGCTAAAAATACACTCCTTTAGCTCAATATAAAAGTTGCTTGTATTTTTGGTATTTTAAGGCATTTTAACAGTTTTATTTTTCTTAGGGATGAGTAAATTTAAAACTAGAGCAAACTATTGTCACTGATACGCCATATTTTTAAATGAGTGTACAAGTTCAACCTTATACATCCACAAACTTTGGGATGTTTTAACTTATAAATCTGGAGAGATTTTTCAAGAGCTTCAGTGGAGAGAGACTCTGATTTTGAAACCATATATCCTATCATTCTCAACCAAACCCTATTGTACTCAAAATATTGTATATTTAAAATATATATGAAATAGTAAATTGTATTAGCATGAAATATTTATAAAAAAATTTCTTATAGTAATAGATTTGTGTTTGTATTAATGTAAAATATTTATACTTGCAGGTTTCAAAAGAACCTTCATAATAAATTGATCAACTTGAACGGATTCTGAGTATATTGAAACACCAGGTCAATAAAAAGGTGATGACACAAAATTGCACTGTCACTGTCATCTCAAAGTCAGGGTTTTCCCTGACGCACAAATTTGTGCGTTTTGGCGCATATTTTCGACAGATGACCCGCAAAATGAACTTACATTGCGACACACTGGACGCACAAAATGAATTAATCCACAGCCATAATTTATTGTCTCCAATGACATTGATCTTTGTCAGCTCGTCAAACTGTTGCAAAAAAGCATTTAAGTATCAATTTGCTTCAGTTAGACAAAGTATTTTGTAAATAAGCGTCCATTATTTGTAACAAATTGTTGTCTTAATACTGCTATCCGGTCCACCCATACGATACATGTACTGCGTTTAGATGACTGGGAACCAGAATTCTGTGTAGTTAGACGCTGTTTCATGTTAAGCATTTCTTTAAAGCGTCACAATAGTAATAGTAATAAATATAGTAATAAATAGTAATAAAGTTTAGAACGCGGCTAAAACCGGCCCGTGAATACGCTACATTTCAAACGTTTGGATGAGTTTTATCTGCATTAATCTTTTAGAACATAGTTAAGTCATACATTGCATATTAATTTAAAGCAAATATATGTTTGGCTTTAGAAACCAAACGGTTTAAGGCAATATATTAAAAACACTACAAGGTCAAATTTAACGTTATGTAGGAAAGACATGTGAACATGTTGAAAAATTGAACTTTGAACCTATTTAAACAAATCTTGTTAAATGTTCTGGTGTTCATTGTCAACAATGATTATATTGCTATATGTTCTAATAGAGATATATTTCTGAGAGTGAGTCAGATAGAGAAAATGCTTTCACATTTTAAAATCTGAAATGTACAATATGTGATTTTGTTTTGTTTTATTAGTATAAAACATAAATAAACAATTTAGTCTCTTTTTAAGGTGCAAGACTATTAGTAAAGTGATTATATAATGTGACCCCCAAAATTTACCAATGACCCCCAAATCATAAACCTAGGGGGACACTGTGACCCCCTAAACAAATTTTCAAGGGAAAACCCTGCAAAGTTGACAAGGAAGTTGCAATTTTGCAATGAATATAACCATCCAAAATAAATAAGAACATATAAAAGACAAATGAAATGAGATATAAATAAGAAAAACACTTTGTAATGAGACAATTGCATTATTTATACCCCACCTATTTTATAAATCTGCAAGTCATAAAGCAATCATGCCTAATTAATTGACCTAGTATTGCTAATATATATCCCGCATTGATCAAGTTTACAATTCTTCAGGAGAAAAATTCATGTGTTTCGTTAATGCTAAATAACAAACACCAAGGTTCAATACTTTTCAGGTTAACCTCAACTGGAATATTCACAATGTAAAATCAATACACAAACTGTATTCCTTTGTACCTACCTAGCACCAAGGGGTCAGCCGATATATAAATCAACAATGAAAAGCAGTACCATAAATTATAAATTCAACGTTGTGGCAAATTATATTGCTGCCAGAGTACGTTTATGCCATAAGACTGACAGCTATTTAGCAGGTTAATATTCAACTTTTATTACTTATCTCGGCAGAGGGACAGAAAAAAAATAAAAAAAATACACAAGTGTGTACATGTTGCAACCTTGTGAGCATTCATCCGTAACCATCTTCAAACTTGTCGCTTTTTACAAAGACCGAATGACTGACAGCCCAATACCGACACGGCAGTATTTTCACTGAATCAAACGATATATATTTAATGAAGTTATTATACTAAGAACTGGTTAAATCGTACAGAAATATTGTGCCTTACCTTTCTAATTTCCTGTTTGCGAATACGCCTCTAGTATCGTGTGTTAGCCGGACGAGAGCGCAGCTAAAAATAGCTATGATTCGCACCGGAGAATGGTTCCGGGCGCTGTATTATCAATGTTGTAGAAACTAGTCTCATGCCAGTAACCAAGTAGCCTATCTATTTTTAGACATGAACCGTTAATACGTCAGAGGGTAAGAACGTCACAGGCGAGGAGTTGCAGACTAATGTTTGCCATTGCGTAAGTTGACATTGATATGTTTAGGCCATTTTGCGGTAAGGATACTATGCAAACAAGAAAAAATACAGGGAATATACCCAAGTTACAACATTATAGCAACGATGGCTATTGAGGAATGCGGTCTTCCAGCAATGAGTACAACTATGAGTCACAAACAGGAAGAAACCTATCATCTTCCCTTACAAACTTCATGGTGTAATACTTCAGTCATCCACATTTGCCAAATACCTTGGAGTAACCATCTCCCCAACCATTTCTTGGTCTAAACACATTAACACTCTTGCTACTAAAGCTAACAACACTCTTAAATTTATCAAAAGAAATATTCAAACTGACATCCCAAAACTCAAGGAAGTAGCATACAAAACATATGTCCGCCCATGTTTGGAGTATTGCGCCTCTGTCTGGGACCCCTGGCAAAAGAAATACATTAACCAGATTGAAATGGTACAACATCGCGCAGTAAGATTTATACTGAATGACTACAAATATACCAGTAGTATTACTAACCTTCTAAGAAAGATCAACTTACCAACCCTAGAAACACGCCGTAAAGTTACTTCATTATGTATGTTCTACAAGATCAAACACAACCTTGTAAGGATACCATTCCCACACTATATACACCATACACAGAGGCACAGATATAGTATCCCCTTCTCCAGGATTGATGGACACAGGCATTCGTTCTTTCCACGCACAGCAAAGATCTGGAACAGTCTACCACCAGACATTACTCAGGCGGACAGCCTGGCCTTATTCAAGGCCAAGCTGTACAGCCACTGCTTCTAACCAGAGTGCTACAAATGATCATCATCCACCATTATCACCTCATCCATCACCCCCATCATATCATTTGTTCTTCATCATTCAATGAACATCCATCATTCATCTTTTATTGTAGCACCATGGGCAAAGCAACTTACCTGCAAACCACACCAGACTTCTGTAATTTAATATCTATGACATTTTTATAACTGTGCAGGTACAGAAACCAACCCAAACACCTATGAAAATTACCTCCCCAAAACATTATAATTTATATTACTCCTAAAGTTTCTGACAGCGCACTCCACATAATACTCTGTATAGAGGGTTTGGAGTATATGGCAGATACAGATACAGATGCAAACAAGAAAATACAGGGAATTTACCCAAGTTACAACATTATATATAGCAACAATGGCTATTGAGGAATGCGGTCTTCCAGCAATGGGTACAAAGCATCGATATCTAAGCGAGAGAGCCAAAATATTTTTTTCTGACATTGTGGCAAAAAAACCTATAATAATAATGTTTGTCAGAGTCCTACTTATTTGACTCAGCTAGATCTTACAAAAATCTGAATCCCAGTTATTTACCTTGGCTGTAACAACTAAAGATCTGGATTCCAGTTATTTGTTTTGGCTATAACAATTGAAGATCTGGATTCCAGTTATTTGTCTTGGCTATAACAATTGAATATCTGGATCCCAGTTATTTGTCTTGGCTATTAAATTGACGATCTGGATCCCAGGTATTTGTGTTGGCTTAAACAATTGAAGATCTGGATCCCAGTTTTTTGTCTTGGCTATAACAACTGAAGATCTGGATACCAGGTATTTGTGTTGGCTATAACAACTGAAGATCTGGATACCAGGTATTTGTGTTGGCTAAAACAATTGAAGATCTGGATCCCAGTTATTTGTCTTGGCTATAACAATTGAAGATCTGGATACCAGTTATTTGTCTTGGCTATAACAGTTAATGAGCTGGATCCCAGTTATTCGTCTTGGCTATAACAATTGAAGATCTGGATCGCAGTTATTTGCCTTGGCTATAACAATTGAAGATATGGATTCCAGTTATTTTGCCTTGGCTATAACAATTGAAGATCTGGATCCCAGTTATTTGTCTTGGCTATAACAATTGAAGATCTGGATCCCAGTTATTTGTCTTGGCTATGACAATTGAAGATCTGGATCCTTGCTATTTGTCTTGGCTATAACAATTGAAGATCTGGATCCCAGTTATTTGTCTTGGCTATGACAATTGAAGATCTGGATCCTTGCTATTTGTCTTGGCTATAACAATTGAAGATCTAGATTCCAGTTATTTGTCTTGGCTATAACAATTGAAGATCTGGATCCCAGTTATTTGTCTTGGCTATGACAATTGAAGATCTGGATCCTTGCTATTTGTCTTGGCTATGACAATTGAAGATCTGGATCCCAGTTATTTGTCTTGGCTATGACAATTGAAGATCTGGATCCTTGCTATTTGTCTTGGCTATAACAATTGAAGATCTAGATTCCAGTTTTTTTTTCTTGGCTATAACAATTGAAGATCTGGATTCCAGTTATTTGCCTTGGCTATAACAATTAAAGATCTGGATCCCAGTTATTTGTTTTGGCTATAGCAATTGAATATCTGGATCCCAGTTATTTGTCTTGGCTATAACAATTGACGATCTGGATCCCAGGTATTTGTGTTGGCTTAAACAATTGAAGATCTGGATCCCATTTATTTGTCTTGGCTAAAACAATTGAAGATCTGGATCCCATTTATTTGTCTTGGCTATAACAACTGAAGATCTGGATACCAGGTATTTGTGTTGGCTATAACAACTGAAGATCTGGATACCAGGTATTTGTGTTGGCTAAAACAACTGAAGATCTGGATCCCAGTTATTTGTCTTGGCTAAAACAATTGAAGATCTGGATCCCATTTATTTGTCTTGGCTATAACAACTGAAGATCTGGATACCAGGTATTTGTGTTGGCTATAACAACTGAAGATCTGGATACCAGGTATTTGTGTTGGCTAAAACAATTGAAGATCTGGATCCCATTTATTTGTCTTGGCTATAACAACTGAAGATCTGGATACCAGGTATTTGTGTTGGCTATAACAACTGAAGATCTGGATACCAGTTATTTGTCTTGGCTATAACAACTGAAGATCTGGATACCAGGTATTTGTGTTGGCTATAACAACTGAAGATCTGGATCCCAGTTATTTGTCTTGGCTATAACAACTGAAGATCTGGATTCCAGTTATTTGTCTTGGCTATAACAACTGAAGATCTGGATACCAGGTATTTGTGTTGGCTATAACAACTGAAGATCTGGATACCAGGTATTTGTGTTGGCTATAACAACTGAAGATCTGGATACCAGGTATTTGTGTTGGCTATAACAACTGAAGATCTGGATACCAGTTATTTGTCTTGGCTATAACAACTGAAGATCTGGATACCAGGTATTTGTGTTGGCTATAACAACTGAAGATCTGGATACCAGGTATTTGTCTTGGCTATAACAACTGAAGATCTGGATACCAGGTATTTGTGTTGGCTATAACAACTGAAGATCTGGATACCAGGTATTTGTCTTGGCTATAACAACTGAAGATCTGGATACCAGGTATTTGTGTTGGCTATAACAACTGAAGATCTGGATACCAGGTATTTGTGTTGGCTATAACAACTGAAGATCTGGATACCAGTTATTTGTCTTGGCTATAACAACTGAAGATCTGGATACCAGTTATTTGTCTTGGCTATAACAACTGAAGATCTGGATACCAGGTATTTGTGTTGGCTATAACAACTGAAGATCTGGATACCAGGTATTTGTGTTGGCTATAACAACTGAAGATCTGGATACCAGTTATTTGTCTTGGCTATAACAACTGAAGATCTGGATACCAGGTATTTGTCTTGGCTATAACAACTGAAGATCTGGATACCAGGTATTTGTGTTGGCTAAAACAATTGAAGATCTGGATCCCAGTTATTTGTCTTGGCTATAACAACTGAAGATCTGGATTCCAGTTATTTGTCTTGGCTATAACAGTTAATGATATGGATCCCAGTTATTTGTCTTGGCTATAACAACTGAAGATCTGGATACCAGTTATTTGTCTTGGCTATAACAACTGAAGATCTGGATACCAGTTGTTTATCTTGGCTATAACAATTGAAGATCTGGATCCCAGTTATTTGTCTTGGCTATAACAATTGAAGATCTGGATTCCAGTTATTTGTCTTGGCTATAACAATTGAAGATCTGGATTCCAGTTATTTGCCTTGGCTAGTTCAATCTATAGCAGGTCTGAATTTCAGTTATTTGCCTTGGCTATAACAATTGAATATCTGGATTCCAGTTATTTGCCTTGGCTATAACAATTGAAGATCTGGATTCCAGTTATTTGCCTTGGCTATAACAATTGAAGATCTGGATCCCAGTTATTTGTCTTCGCTATAACAATTGAAGATCTGGATCCCAGTTATTTGTCTTGGCTATAACAATTGAAGATCTGGATTCCAGTTATTTGCCTTGGCTATAACAATTGAATATCTGGATCCCAGTTATTTGTCTTGGCTATAACAATTGAAGATCTGGATTCCAGTTATTTGCCTTGGCTATAACAATTGAAGATCTGGATCCCAGTTATTTGTCTTGGCTATAACAATTGAAGATCTGGATTCCAGTTATTTGTCTTGGCTATAACAATTGAAGATCTGGATCCCAGTTATTTGTCTTGGCTATAACAATTGAAGATCAGGATTCCAGTTATTTGCCTTGGCTAGATCAATCTATAGCAGATCTGGATTCCAGTTATTTGCCTTGGCTAGTTCAATCTATAGCAGGTCTGAATTTCAGTTATTTGCCTTGTCTAGATCAGTCTATAGCAGATCTCGATTCCAGTTATTTGCCTTGTCTATAACAATTGAAGATCTGGATCCCAGTTATTTGCCTTGGCTAGTTCTATAGAAGATCTGGATTTCAGTTATTTGCCTTGTCTAGTTCAATCTATAGCAGGTCTGAATTTCAGTTATTTGCCTTGTCTAGATCAGTCTATAGCAGATCTCGATTCCAGTTATTTGTCTTGGCTATAACAATTAAAGATCTGGATTCCAGTTGTTTATCTTGGCTATAACAATTGAAGATCTGGATTCCAGTTATTTTGCCTTGGCTATAACAATTGAAGATCTCGATTCCAGTTATTTTGCCTTGGCTATAACAATTGAAGATCTGGATTCCAGATATTTGCCTTGGCTAGATCTATAGAAGGTCTGGATTCCAGTTATTTGTCTTGGCTATAACAATTGAAGATCTGGATTCCAGTTATTTGCCTTGGCTATAACAATTGAAGATCTGGATCCCAGTTATTTGCCTTGGCTATAACAATTGAAGATCTGGATCCCAGTTATTTGCCTTGGCTATAACAATTGAAGATCTGGATTCCAGTTATTTTGCCTTGGCTATAACAATTGAAGATCTCGATTCCAGTTATTTTGCCTTGGCTATAACAATTGAAGATCTGGATTCCAGTTATTTGTCTTGGCGAGATCAATTGAAGATCTGGATCCCAGTTATTTGTCTTGGCTATAACAATTGAAGATCTGGATCCCAGTTATTTGCCTTGGCTATAACAATTGAAGATCTGGATTCAAGTTATTTGTCTTGGCTATAGCAATTGAAGATCTGGATCCCAGTTGTTTGTCTTGGCTATAACAATTAAAGATCTGGATTCCAGTTATTTTGCCTTGGCTATAACAATTGAAGATCCGGATCCCAGTTATTTGCGTTGACTAGATCTATCTATAGCAGATATGGATTCCAGTTATTTGCCCTGACTAGATCTATAGAAGATCTGGATTTCAGTTTGTTTTTTTGTCTTGGCTATAACAATTGAAGATCTGGATTCAAGTTATTTGTCGTGGCTATAACAATTGAAGATCTGGATCCCAGTTGTTTGTCTTGGCTATAACAATAGACGATCTGGATCCCAGTTGTTTGTCTTGGCTAAAACAATTGAAGATCTGGATCCCAGTTATTTGTCTTGGCTATAACAACTGAAGATCTGGATACCAGTTATTTGTCTTGGCTATAACAGTTGAAGATCTGGGTCCCAGTTGTTTATCTTGGCTTTAACAATTGAAGATCTGGATCCCAGTAGTTTATCTTGGCTATAACAATTGAAGATCTGGATCCCAGTTGTTTATCTTGGCTATAACAATTGAAGATCTGGATCCCAGTTATTTTTCTTGGCTATAACAATTGAAGATCTGGATCCCAGTTGTTTATCTTGGCTATAACAATTGAAGATCTGGATCCCAGTTGTTTATCTTGGCTATAACAATTGAAGATCTGGATCAAGTTATTTTTCTTGGCTATAACAATTGAAGATCTGGATCCCAGTTGTTTATCTTGGCTAAAACAATTGAAGATCTGGATCCCAGTTGTTTATCTTGACTATAACAATTGAAGATCTGGATCCCAGTTGTTTATCTTGGCTATAACAATTGAAGATCTGGATCCAGTTGTTTATCTTGGCTATAACAATTGAAGAGCTGGATCCCAGTTAATTGTCTCAGCTAGATCAGCTTCAGGCCAGGAGTTACATGGGGTTGAACTTGCAATGAAATACATGCCTTCGATGTTCTGTGTAACAGAACTTTTATTATTAATTTGTATTTGTTACATCACACCAGCCCAATTATAGTCAAATTGGTGACGTCCTGCTATTTATTGGTGGAGGAACCTGCAAACATTTGTCTGGGTAGAACCACTGGCATACTGCAGGTTAGCTAAACATGAATGTTTTTGTCACCATCGGAACTTGAAGCCACATGCTGAAGGGCTGTTTTTAACTTAACAAAACAACCGGAACAAAAATGTTTAAACTTATGTAAACACAAATTATTTTGTACATTTTCATTTTGTAAAAATGTTCCAGTTTTAATAAAGTTAATCTTGTAAGTTTACTTGTTCTTTATTTTAAAGCTATATTTTAATGTTACTCGATTCCATACAAGACATTTAAACTACTGTAAAGGTCATATTGAACATTTGGGTTTAACCCACAAGTAAACTAATACAATTATCTCATTGGTGATTTCTAATCTCATGAAAAAAAGAGAATACTTTTTGGTTATCAGAGGCAAATCGGAGCATCTGCAAGATACTGTGGCAACGTAGCACGTTTTTTTATGGTCATACCCTAGACAGATGTCTTAAGTTTAACCACCAGTGCATCGCTTGCCGGCTGGAAAACCTTCCCATATGGCAGGTATTAGAAGTTACAAGTCTGTGACTAATTGTACCTATGAGCAAAGGGCATCCCACACATAAACAACTTTGTTCAGATTAGGTGTGAATTTATACAGAATTTGAAATAGCCAATTTGTTTTTTTTTGTAAAAAAAAACGTTGGAGACTTTTGATCAGTCTACATAAGCCAGCAGACAGCAACATTCTATATTGTTTTGTACAGTTGTTCATACCAACAATCATTAATTATTAGGGATGTTAACGAATATTCGAATATTCGAATATCAAGTCGCTATTCGAATAGAGATTTTTGGATTCGTATATTTTATCTTTTTTATTTCACTTGTGGTAAGTTTGAAGGAAAATTGAAAAGACATTTCTTGTAATAATTGTCTTCCAACGACATAAGACGTTGGTGGTATGTGATTGCGCTCGCTCTAAGATAGAGGGGGTGGGCCATGTCTCCTGATAACGAATTGCTATCTGGTTAACAACATGCAATCACCTTATCGCGCACAGCCCCTTCTCTGCCCTCTCTCCCATTTAGACCCAGTCACATCACCATACAGCGGTGGAAACAGTTGCCGAAGTACAATAAACACACATGTCAGTTCAATGCTGCGGCAATTAGCTACAGCAATTACGTAACACTGACTCTACCCAGCTTCGGTCGGGATAGTGTGTAATAAATACATAATATAAAGCTAAACTTATTGATAACAGTCTACAAGAACTTCTTTTATTTTTCGAAAGCACAACTAGATCACTGTCAAACAAACTTTAATTGCAATCACTGTCTGTTTTTGTCACTCTACTTCATACTTGTTATTTTAGTCTTATACAATACCGCGACATCTGTTATTTTTTGTCATCGCGATTTTCTGTTCTCTGTTTTTGATTCTTTCTCTCCGAATAACAAAATGTAAATCTACAGACTTTTTAATTGTTCGTCATAGGTTTACTTAACACCCTTAAAACTTACGAGCTTACAATTTTAATCATTATTTATATATATTGGATGGTACTTCATCAGTTTATCAACAGTCAGGTGATTTTGACACTAGCCAATCACAGTAATTATCGTCATCAAATGGTTTTGTGTACCCTTGTTTTTAACCCATAGGCATATGGCGAGCAGGTTCGTAATTGTCACTTGTGTATTGGTAACTAAATGTCCCTAACTGACATGTTATGGCTTCGGATTAACGCCATTAGCGATATCAGCCAATCATAATTAAACATCAATCCGACATCATTTGAAAAAGACACCCAAGTTTAAGGTGACTTATTAATAATGGATATATTATACAGGACTTTGCAGGTCATCGTAACATTGATTGGTTACTTTACATCTTTTGTAAGAGTTTCAATAATAATAATAATAATAATAATAATAATAATAATAATAATAATAATAATAATAATAATAATTGTTAAGTAACATTGACATTGTTTATTCATTTACTGGCATTCTTCACTGACAATATTTTTTTGCAAATTACCAAGTAAGAAAACACCCCGTCTGGTCCTTCACTATAAACAGGATAATGGCGGATTGATAATATTGCCGTTTGTATTTCAAAAAGAAGAAATCGTCGTTATAAAATTAAATGCTATGCTTAAATCATAAATCTTCCACTGCCTCTGCAATGAGTAAGACTAGCAATGTAAATTATGGCCAGGAATAAACATTTTACAATGAATAAACACATTGAACGTAATGGAAAATTACCGTGTTATGTGCTACTATGATATAAATACGTTCCGAATATTCGAAAATGATTCGAATACACGTTACGAATATTCAAATATCGTTTTGGGATTCGATTTACATTCCTATTAATTATACATAGATGGTGTTTTGTTTACTTGATGCAGATATTGTACTGTCTAGTCAGACTTCACAATTAAAGGTGGTATCCAGCAGTTTGGACATATATTTTTTCTCAAATAACAGAATACGTCATTCTTACCTGAGAAGGTCTTGTAAAATGCAGTTCATCGATGCCCTAGATCTGTATAAAAAGAGAAGCATAAATCCCCACTTGTCATTGCAAACAGTTATTTCCTGTCTGAGCCACGTTGTGCTTAGCTATTTTTAGACTAAGAAAGCCATGTGAAAACCTACGTTCTAGATCATGTTACATAGTTATCCTGCTAATCCACTCTGACGCCGGTATCTGTTTTAAGTAGAGATCACTATGGTACTCATAGATTTGAAAAAAGCAACCCCGAGAGCTCTTTTTTGAGTGACTTACAATCTGTAACGGTATTGGAAGTATTTATAACGGTCTTTAGTTAGAATAAATAACGAGTTTATGCAAAAGAATTGCCCAAAGTTCTACAAATCAGATCAGTGTTGGATACCACCTTTAAAACATGCTGGAAATGCATTATATGATTCCGTACCCTGCGAAATGACACTGGGCTAAAATGTCACAGGCATTCTTGCTCAAGCCTGGCCAAGGAAGCTATGCAATCTACCAGTTTATGACTGGTATGGTACGACGTTGTCAGTTTTGAACCCAGAGTCCCCTTTAACATAAGAGGGCTATGATAGCCCTATATTGCTCAAGTGAGTGCCATGTGCGTTAGGACAAACTTAGCAAAGAATATCAGCAACGTTTAACAGACAAAAACAAACAAACTGTAATTAATGTAGACAAGAAATATTTCTTTTGTACAATCAGTCACGTTTTTTACCTACAGGGGAGCAAAATTCTTTGAACAATTTTGATACAGGGCTACCAAAGGAACATGTATATCAAAATATCGTGGCAATAGCTGTTGCAGTTTTTGAAAAGTTTTCTAAATAACCATATATGGAAAATGGCCCTCCTTAGATAGCCATGTTTTTTATGGATCTTAATTTTCAGAACAATACTGAAACAGGGCTTGCCAAGGAACATGTCGATATATACGGTACCAAATATCAAAGTTCTTGTGGTTTCTGACAAGATGTGCTGACTTTTCCAATAAAGCCACATACGGAAAATGGCATTGGCACTGGTGACTATATTCAAAATTCTTTAAACAATCTTTATACAGGGCACCCAAGGTAAAGGTATAACAAATATCAAGTAGCTCTTGAAGTTTTTGGCTAGATTGCCAAGATTCCTATATAACCATACATGGAAAATGGCCATGCCTAGGGCAGCAACGGTCTTAATGATCAAAATTATTTGAACAAATTTGCTACAGGGCCACTTAAGGAACATGCACACCAATTATCAAGGCTCTAGCTCGTGTAGTTTCTGCCAAGAAAATTTTCTTAATTTACCTATGAAGCCCCATACCATACGGAAAATGGAAATCCTTCTGGCGGTTATATTTTTTAGTGGATCCAAATTCTTCGAACAATTCTGAAGAAATTTGATTGAATTTGGGCCTGCAGTTTTAAATGAGAGTATGTCATTTAAAGAATGTTTAAGGAAAGATTACAACAGCTCACCCTGAGCATGAGCTCATGTGAACTAAGGACAGGTGATCATACTTTCAGGGCAAAATGTGTTCTCCATTAATTATTAGTATCAGGGCCAACTGTGTTCTCAATTATTTCAAATTGTAACAAATAACAAAATAAATGTTTTTTACTTATTTATATTTTTATTGTTTTGCAATATAATACAAGTCAGTATTGTACATAAGTAATGGTAATGGACAAGAATTATAGTGATAACATGAACTTTAGAACAATGATGGAAGATTCTGCTTAGACATGAATAAACACATTAAAAGATTTTTACATCTTTGTTTATGAATGTCATGTTCAGTTATAATGGACTACACAAATACGTGCCAATGTGTAATGACAATGATAAATGGAGATAGTTCACATAGTGAAACAAGTCATAATAAATAGGTTAATATGTTATTTATGTAGCAAAAAAAGTCATTCTTTACAAACTCACTGAAGCACATATTTACATCCTTAATCAAAATACATCCTTAATCAAAAGGAGGTTTTTGGCAATCAAAAATTCTGAAATGAATTTTAAGTCAAAATATTATAAAATATTAAACAATTTTCATACTTAACAATCTTTATAGTTATTGCATCTACCGGATTCAAAATCTTGTTTATTGGGTTTATCATGCCAGTCTTCCAGTTATACAAAGACTGTTCACTAAAACAACACATGTATACTGCTGACATTGGACATAAAGTCTAATCAAACAACATTAAACCTTAACACAACAAAGATTTTAAATACTTGTGACTTACCATTCTGCCCATGGATAGATTTCAAACAAAGTTAAAAAGATTTGACACAAGTCAATCATCATTCAACAGTATTAAATGAATTCTACTACATACATCTAAGTAGTAGCACATGATTTAACAGATACCATTTTCCCATTAATTATAATAACATATCTCTTAGAGCAAAAAAACATCACTGTTAAGTAAACAAAAAAAATAGTAAACTCAATATTCAGTCAGTCCAACAAAATGTATTGGCCAAATTCAAGAATGAAAAAATATTGCTAGATAGTTTTTAATCAAGATAGTTTTCAATAAAAACAAAAGCTAGAACACACAGCACATGATTTGACTACACATCAACATTAGAAGTCCGTGCTGTACTAATGACCTGTTCGACGGCTGCATGAATGATCCACTCACAGAAAATCAAGCAAGTCAAAAAAAAATAAATTCACACCTACTGTAGAGCATTGATGCAAGATGATCCCACCCAGTTTAAACACCTAGAATAAGATCTCTACCACATGGTATTTTAACACGGACAATCTTCATTTAATCTACAATAAATGTACCAATGGCTGTTCATTTAACATTGCCTTAAAAATGCCAGACAAAAGTTAAGAGTAGTAAAATTTGTCTTGTGATAAGACCTTTAAGACAAATTTTACTACTCTTAATTTTAACACAATTGACAAAATGGGTCCAAAACAACAATGTTATTTGGATTAAGAGTAAGACCGATTCCGTGTCCTCATGTCCTGACAACACTGTCTGTGCAGGCTCTGTTGCCCCTATTGTGGTGACATGAATGATGGTTGCTAGGGAAGGGGTGGTCTGGTAGATAGTGGTAGGCTGGGGCTGCTGACCTTGGGCCTGGTCCAGCTGGAATGATGGGTCAACACCTGTCCTTGCTAGCCTGCATCTGTGGGTGTCAATGTCAGGGTCATTGGGGAGGCAGGCTGGCTAGAGCTCCTCTGGGCTGTCGCAGTAATGTGTGCCTGTGGTGTGTGTGCCACTGTCAGGTGCTGCAGGGTTGTCTGTGTGGGAGTGGGAGTGAATCGGTTGGCTCATAACAACCGGACTTGTCAATGTAACCTGCTGTTGTGCTGATCCTCCGTGCTGGGAAGCAGGTGGCGTTGCCATGGTTACATGCTGCATGGGCTGCACTACCACATTCTGAGGCAGACCTGCCGAGACTCTGGCCTGGCTCAAAGTGCTTACTGGGTGGATCTGTACCGTGGTAACACCATCCTGGGTGGTGATGCTGCCTGACTTTACTATGCTTGCAGTCACAGAGGACTGACCTGGAGCTATGGATGAGATGTTGAGGGATTGCACCTGGGACACTGAGGGCCCTGATGTAGTAACAATACCACTAATGGTTGTTGCTGATACTGGGATGGTCTGCATCTGTGAGGTCTGGATATTGCCCACAGTGCTGATCACCTTGTTGATCTGAGGCTGGGCCTGACTCTGAGTTACTGTGGCTATGATTGTGGGTGTCGTCTGTATAATTTGAGGCAGGCCCTGGGGGTGTTGTTGTTTGATGAGCTGGTTCAGCTGATGGACAGTGAGTCTCCGGCCTCCCTGATTCTGAATTATCTGGACAGCGTTTAACAATGGTGATGCATTCACCTTCTGGGCTGGATCTGAGGTTAAGTAAAGACAATAATGTACAAATACGTTATTGGTATTCCCAAATGAAAAATTCATTTCATGAGTATTAGTTTTAGCAAATGAGGTTAGAGTGTTGACTTCCTGCAGATATATTGCAGACAATACTAATTAAAAGTTTCCGAAGAAGAGGCCATTTACTTTCTATCTATAATGTCCAAGTTTAAGTAGGGTGGACTAGTGTCTTCTCTAGATATTGACCGAAAACAATAAAAGTTGCTTTGATTTTACTCCACAAACTTTTAAACCAAAGATCCTACCTAATTTGAAGATTGAGGCCTTGTGCTAGTCACAGGTTGGTAACAAAACAAAAATTAATTAAAGTGGTTGTGACAATAACCTTTAAGCCACTGACCCTAACACCAAAAGGGGTGATCAATCTCTCCACTATTCTTTTTATGATATTGGGCTCATGAATTCTCAAGATATCAATCTTGAACTAAAAACATGTTCATAGTTACTGTGATCTTTACCTTTATGCCATTGACCCCAAAGTTTGAATATTGTGGGGTCTCTAGATGACAGCAAAACATGAGTTGGTCTACTGATCAAAATATATTTAATATTCATCAAAGCGGGGCATACTCACCATGTCCTTTTAATGACATCTAAGATCTTTGAAAAATGTTGGCATTTTATGCATATCATTTTCCAATTTTTATTATTTTGTCTGCCAAGTTAAACCTACTTCGAAACAACATGTTACAGCTCCTGGTTATTGTTGCTTTTTAATCAAAGGTAATGACTTCACTCATACAGTATAGTGTCACTCTGAAGTGGGAGTGACAATTTATAAAATGTAACGAGACACGGGAAAATTGGCGACAATTTTTCACCCAAAATGAAAGCATTCTCAACAGAAATATGATAGTATATGTTGGTTTATATGAAATGGGTAAACATTAATAAAAGACTTTGATAATAAGATCCATCTCATAGAATTTGTTATTTGTTGAATTTGTTTTACTGAGCAACTTACTTTTCTGTAGAGCGAACTGCTTCCTCTGTAAAATCTGCATCTGTTGGGGTGTCAGCTGGCTCACCTTTCCTGAAATAACATGTTTTTCAAGTTAGTAACATGCACAAGATTAGCTTGAATGTCTTCTTACAAAATTTAAATTATCTTTGTTTACTGGGTTTATTGTTCCACCAACAGTATTTCTGTTATCTGGAGAGGGTGTTCACTTGATGCAGTGCCGCCTTCACTGTGTACAGCAAGCCGTAAAAACCTGACAAAATACCACACCGAGTTACATTATCCTGACACCAGACTAGCCAGTTATGGAACAACTTTTATATGTTTAACGACTTTGGTATGTCGCGCTTGAATCATGATCCCTTGTTGTATAATTAATATCCATCTTAACAACAACAAAAACACTGGGCAACATTATAAACTGTTAATAACATCTCAAGTGCTTAGGATGCTGAAACATTTCAGTATAACAGTACAAAGCTTTCCATTAATTTATCATACAAAAAAAAATAATAAAGAAAAGCAATACAGCAAAATGAACGGCAGAAAATTACATCAATAAATTCCGAGTATTTCTTAACCTACGTTTGTTCCTGTTTATTAGAACATTAATGTTTAAAAACACGTATTGCATTTTTTCTTTTTATGTTTCAATTCAAAGTAATTTTCTATGTGAATGTAAGCTGGAAGAATACTAACCAACACTTCCCCTCTGTTGCAAGTTGAGGTTGATGCTGGCATTACTTGGGATTGTGACACTATCAGAGGCGGAGACCGTCTTCTCTGGGGTAGGAACAGTCTGGGGCATAATGGACAGGGTGGCTGGGGTTACAGGCTGGAACTGGGTGGCCGCAATGATCTGGGGTGTCTGTAACTGTAGACACACAGAGAATAGCACAGGGCAGTGTTAACAGGAAAGTATGAGCTAGTAAGCTAGTGAGATCGGCGGTTTTCATTCTTTACATTTTTAGCTCACAACGTGCTCAAGGTGAGCTTTTGTGATACCGCTTCGTCCGTCGTCCGTCGTCCGTCGTTCGTCGTCAACATTTTAGCTTGTGAACACACTAGAGGCCACAGTTTTTATCCAATCTTCATCAAACTTGGTCAGAATGTTTGTCTGTATAAAATCTTGGATGAGTTCATTTTTGGGTCACCTGGGGTCAAAAAGTAGGTCTCTAGGTTATATTTTAAAAAAAAACTTGTGAACACACTTGAGATCACATTTATAGGCCAATCTTCATCAAACTTAGTCAGAATGTTTGTCTGCATAAAATCTTGGATGAGTTCGTAACTGGGTCACGTGGGGTCAAAAAGTAGATCACTAGGCCAAATCTTAGAAAAAGCTTGTGAACACACTAGAGGCCATATTTATAGGCCAATCTTAATCAACCTTTTTCAGAATGTTTGCCTACATAAAATCTTGGATGAGTTCATAATTGGGTCATGTAGGGCCAATAAGTAGGTCACTAGGTCAATTTTTAGAAAAAGCTTGTGAACACACTAGAGACAACATTCATTGCACAATCTTCACCAAACTTGGTCAGAATGTTTGTCTGCGTGAGACCTTGAATGAGTTCGTAACTGGGTTACGTGGGGTCAAAAAGTAGGTCACTAGGTCATATCTAATAAAAAGCTTGTGAACACCCTAGAGACCACGTTTATAGCCAAATCTTCACCAAACTTGGTCAGAATGTTTGTTTGCATGAAATCTTGGACGACTTCATTATTAGGTCATGTGGGGTCAAAAAGTAGGTCACTAGGTCAAATCATAGAAAAAAGCTTGTGAACACAATAGAGATCACATTTACAAGCCAAACTCCATCAACCTTGGTCAGAATGTTTGTCTGCATGAAATCTTGGACGAGCTCATTATTGCGTCATGTGGGGTAAAAAAGTGGGTCACTAGGTCAAATCTTAGAAAAAGCTTGTTAACACACTAGAGGCCCCATTTATGGCCCAATCTTCACCAAACTTGACCAGAATGTATGCCTGCATGAAATCTTGCATGAGTTCATAACTGGGTCACGTGAGGTCAACAAGTAGGTCAGTGATTCAAATCTTAGAAAAAGCTTGTGAACACACTAGAGACCACATTTATAGCCTAATCTTCACCAAATTTGATCAGAATGTTTGTCTGCATAAAATCTTGGATGATTTCAATATTGGGTCATGTGGGGTCAAAAAGTAGGTCACTATGTCAAATCTTAACTAAAGCTTGTGAACACACTTAAGAGGCCACATTGATGGCCCAATCTTCACCATATTGGCCAGCATGCTTGCCAGTATGAAATCTTACATATGTTTTGAAGTGAGTCATGTGGATTCAGTAGGTTACTTGGTAAGATTCTATAAATGTTATCAACCCTGTGGCCACACTAATGGTCCAATCTTCACCAAGATTTCTAAAATAATAACTCTCAATTACTTGATGCCAGATTTGAGCCTACTAAAAGCCTGTGTCATCAGGTGAGCGATTAAGGGCCATCATGGCCCTCTTGTTCTAGTTGGCATATGACAAATTTTCTAGACAATCTTTCCATCTTTACATTTTTCTTGTTGGCATATGGCAACTTTTTTAGACAATGTACATACATCTACATATAAAAGTATCTAAGAAATCTGTCATTGACAAAGCAGTGACTTAATTATTCTAATACTTCCAGAAACTTCAACTCTTTAATTAATCTTTTGGCGGTTTATGGCTTAGTCCGCACGTCCATAGTTACTTGGCTATGTACGAAAGGCTCATGCAAGATTTTATGCTATGCACATTAAGTCAATTAAATGGTGATTTTAAGTCTATTTTATATGCCTTACTATGGGTGAAATATGGTTGTAAAATCTCTTTATTCGTTTTATTTTATTAGAGATGAAGTCTTAAACATTGCATTTACTGAAGAGGCGGGTGTGTGTGTGTCCTTCTTAGGAAATGTGGGCCTTGCTAGATTTTACTCCACTATAATGGGAATTCCTATTATTTATAGGCTTACTAATCACAAATTGTAAAATGTTAACAGCATCATGCCAGATAAAACATGGCTAACAATAAAAAACTAGTTCATCAAATATCCTACTCCCACTTCCTGTATTAACTCATGTCTGAGAAGGCAATAGTGCTGATCTTGCCAAAATGTGCTGATGGAACGGAATCCCTCTTGACTTGGAGCACTGTGGCTTAACTTGGAAGGCTATTATGTCAAGTTGCATTTGAATGTCTCCTTTGTTTTCATTTATAATTACATCATTAATCATCTTGAAAAACATGGAAGGTTTCTTGTCAAACAGTATTTACTTACTGTACAATCGAATCTAGTTGAATAAGTATGCCTGATGTTAATGATATCTTCTTTCTTAAAATATTATCTAGGTGTATATGACCAAAAATGCTAAAGCATATCCTTGCTTATCCTGATCAGGACAATGAACAACGCAAGCAAACAAGACGTATCAAATTGTTCAGACGCGTCTCTTCACCAAAGCTGCACTGTGTAGAGAAGCCATTTAAGATTACATCTAGTATCACCTTTTCCAGTTTGAATCACAGCACAATGTGCATCTGAAAAAGTGGGGTTTGTTCCTTAGACAACCTTATAGATTTTAACAGCTAAGACAGAAAGCAAATGTGTGTACAGAAAACTGCCAAAGGAAATGCTGTAGGATTATTATGCAAACAACCTCCAGGTACATGGTCATCAGATGAGTCAAATGCTTTTTTATTATGATTATTAAAAAAATATTTTCGCAGAAATAAATGTTAAGGTCTTTGATTTTAAGGGGGTATCTGGAAGTTTGCCTGTATCAAATTTATGTAACAATACCTTACCAGTGCTTTGGGATATTAGGACGTAATTTCTAAATAAACTCATACTTCAGTATAAGTAAAGATGGTTTTGAACACTGACTATATTGTTAGACAGTACAAATCACTATAAAAATAGAAATGTTCAATCCTTCCAATCTATAAATAATCACGATAGTGAAAAATAGATATCACTATAAGAGCAAATTACCTGGATGTCGATATTATAATGTAATCTCAAAAGTGAGTTATTATATAGTTTTCTTAGTTAAACATAGCTATCTCTGCAGCGTGGCTCAACCATTTGCAATAAGGAATGGGGATTTATGTTTCAATGTTCTCACTGATCTAGGTCATCAATGAGCAGCATTTTGCAGGATCTTTTCAGGTAACAATGACTTTTGATTATTTGAGAAAATAAATTTTGGGTCAACCTGTCGCATACCACTACAAGCCCTATCCGTAGTAATCGGCACAACTTCTAGACAATATTTTAAATCATTCAACTATCAAAGATAGCAAAAATGTATTTTGAGAATGTAAATCATTTACAAGATAAGGATTTCGTAAATTGTAAAAAGTACTTACTTCATTATTGTAAAATGTACTTAATTAATTAATTTCACATTTCCTTGACATGTCATTTTAAGCCATACTTTTTTCAAATAAACTAACATACCAAAGTGGGTGGACTGACAGGCTGCTGTTGTTGCTGCTGCTGGGACGGTTTCTGTTTGAAGATGTTGGGGTTGTGTAGGATCTGGAACTGCTGTTGTGTAAGAGCTGTCTTGGTGGCCTGCTGTAACTGCTGCTGTTGTACTGGAACACAGGAGAGGCCATGTACATTGGTTATTCATAATCATGCCGCATTTTGATATAACCTATGCTTGTCATGTTTTTTTCTGTTTGTTTGGGGGGTGGGGGGATAAAATAGTTATTAAAGAGACTAAGCAGCAGTGTCAATACCGGTCCTTAGAAATAAGTAATCAGATGGCAAAGGGTTATAATTCAATCATTTGAAGCCAAGAAAAATGTATTGTCCACGACTATATCTGATGAAATGGGACCATTGTTCAAGTGTTCATCAACATCTAACATTGTTTTGCAAGAAGTCAATGACTGACTTTCCTGTTTCTACTGATTTTACCAAATATTGTAAAGGGTGACTTTTACCTCCAGTGTTTGCAGCACTGATCCTCTGAGCCAGCTGAACCGGATTGAGTCCCGTCGCCACCGTGGTAGTTCTGGTCTGTAACTGTGCTCGTGCTGGACCCACTGGTTCCCTTTGCTGCAGGGTGGCCTGGGCAAGAGGAGTGCCTGACACAGTCTGAAATGTGGGAAACAGGAATGATGCATTCATACTAGAATTGAAGTGGTATTGATGTAAAATTGTTTGTAAAGTGCAAAAAAAGTTACTTGAAGATATAGACCAAAAATTTGTACGATTAATACAACTGTGGCTTAACTCAGAGGTACGCATTTAGTACTGCAAAATATTTAGCATTTTCGTAATAATAATTGCAATTAACAAGGAATTTGATGCAATTATCAGATGACCCCCACCCATGGGGGGTGACTTACCAACATTTCTACCTGGGTTTATTTCTTTATAGAACAACACATTCTCAATCACTTATCACAGAAAAACTGGAATGCCAAACAAAATAACTGAGATATTGCTTACTAATAAATCAAGGAGTACAAAAGTAAGTATACATTTGTAAACTTGCAAGACAATACAACAATAAGAGACAACTCCTAGTGTTAGCAAGTATGGGGAAGTGTACAAGAAAATATAACCTGTGGGGTTGATCAGTAAAGTGTGTTCACCATTCTGACATAGCCTGCTTGCAGAAGAGCCACAGAAGAGCCTACAACAGACTGCCTTGGTATGTGTTGCAGTGCACATAGGATTTTGTCATATATTTTTATCCATACATGTGAACTTTTTCAGAGGCCAAAGATTTTCACTGGCAAAGTGGGAGAATTTTATTATTTTCACATAAACAACGAAGAAATTTATCTGATTCCAAACAGGGAGATTTCTGAAAATATGTAAAACCTCCCTCATTTGCAAGTAATTTTGAACCTTAAAAGTGGGAGTCTCCCTCCAAAAGTGGGAGAATTCACTTGTATGAGTGTCTTGAAAACAAATACTGATTTTGGGATGGGATGGGATTTGCTGGCATTTTTGCCGATACTGTGCATCAACATTTCGATCATTATAGCACAGGGGCACTTATGAGGTGCCCAGGGACTGAACCCGGCCGGTCCATTATACTGACACCGACGAGTCAGGCGTAATGCTGTCCCCTTAGCCCCAAGCGTTAGATGGGAAGCCACTACTATTAACTTTAAAGTCTTTGGTCTGACCCGGCCGGGGTTTGAACCCGCGACCTCACGATCCGCAAGTCTACCAATTGAGCTACTGCGGCCGGTACAGATTTTGGAAATCTTTAAAAAGATTAAAGAATACAAAATAGTCTACATATTTATTTGTATAACCATAACTAAAGAAATGTTTGCTCAGAATATTACAACAACCTGTTCTTGGATTTAGAGTCAGACTCCAAAATGTTATTTTGTCCCAATTGGGAATTTTTTGTGTGTAAGCTAAAGTATACTTTTGTTCCTAATTGGAATATGACCAAATAAGAGCAATAAAAAATTTAAAAAAAAATCTCGACTACGATTAACGTTTCCACATTCTGCTAAAAAGTTAATTTCAATACCCAAGTAAACTTACTCGTCGAGTTTTGAAGTCCCTAACCTCATCCTCATCCAGGGTGTTGGCCTTGCGTTTGAGAACCACCTCCACCTCAACTGGAGGGACATACTCCCCTGGGCCGCGAATCATCCATTGATCTCCAGGCTTCCTTTCCTTCTCCTGGCAGGATATGAGAAACAGAATTAGAAAATGTAAAAACGGGGAGGGGGCGGCGGCGTGGGGCTAAAATGTTAA
Organism: Sinonovacula constricta; assembly: GCA_007844125.1. Taxonomy (NCBI): domain Eukaryota; kingdom Metazoa; phylum Mollusca; class Bivalvia; order Cardiida; family Solecurtidae; genus Sinonovacula; species Sinonovacula constricta. The sequence goes on along the minus strand of CM017571.1, from coordinate 7,376,425 downwards.
ATGTATCTGAACCCAACATGCATTAAAAAGATATAGTGTCTGCATGATGCAGCTATAACACATTTTAAACTGGCTAAGAATAACAAACAAGAGAGCCATGATGGCCCTTTATCGCTTACCTGAGGACACAGGCTTAAAGTAGGTTCAAATTTGACATGAAGTAATTGAGTTATTTACTTAAGAAATCTTTGGTGAAGATTGGACCATTAGTGTGGTTACATGGATTCAGTAGGTCACTAGGTCAAGTTCTTAAAAATGATTGGCCCTAGTGACTTCTGAATCCACGTGACCCAGGTCAAAACGTAGAAAAAGATTTTATGCAGGCAAACATTCTTGCCAAGTTCGGTGAAGATTGGGCTATAAATGTGGCCTCTAGTGTTTACATGGGTTTTCTAAGATTTGACCTAGTGGCATAGTTTTTGAACCCACGTTACCCTGTTACCAACTCACCTTAGATTTCTTACAGTCAAACATTCGTATTAATTTTGGTGAAGATTGGACAATAAAAGTGGCCTCGAGTGTGTTCACAAGCTGTTTTTTTTTAATATTTGACTTAGTAACCAACTTTTTGACCCCACATGACCCAGTAACGAACTCAGCCAAGATTTCATGCAGACAAATCTTCTGGCTATGTTTGGTAAATGCTTAGCCATAAATGTGACCTTTTGTGTGTTTAAAAGTGTTTCCTCAGATTTGACCTACTTTTTGAACCCTCTTGATTCAGTTATTAATCAACGTTTTCATGCAGGCAAACATTCTGGCCAAATCTGATGAAAGCAAAGAACCAATAGGGGAGTGGGGAGGCATACATCCGACAGAAAAATCCATAGCTTTTAATAATAAACAGGAGTTATCAAAATATTTCCTTTTCAAACTAAATGAAGTTGTTGAAATGTGACAATGTCAAATAGACATACATGCTGTACAAACAATTTCTCAATACGTTAAAATATTAAAAATTTCTCAATTGTATTACTCTAAACAAATCTAATTAAATGTATCTGTTAAAATGAGATTAATACCTATGACCTCTAATGTTACTTTATACTTTTTTATCGACGTTATTACATGACCAATGGTAATACTATGGTAATGAAGTAATAGCCACTTTATTATCTTAGACAACAAAATATTCTGTTGATAGGCTAAAGCTATAACAAAGACGAAAAAACAATTCTGAGATCCAAAATGGTTTACATCTTTCAGATTAAAAAAGATATGAAACTGATTAAATAAAATAGTTTATACACATCAGAGAACAAGAACTTGATAGAGCCATCAGTTATAATCTCTGCCAGCTCATCAAGCTTAGACAATAGCATAGCTCCAGCCACTTACTGCCGGGAGGTGTATGCCCAGGATCAACAATATTTGCTGCCAAGTCTGTTGCAATTGGTCTAGGTACATGAAGATGAAAAATGATGGCTACTAACTAGAATGGCATAAGAACAACATGAAGCATAATAAGGGTTGCTGCTCTTTTTGTGCCCTCAATATTAAGATATGGATTTTTTAAAATGGCCTTTTTACAAGCTAAGCTAACTCAACAGCGGATCTTTGAATGGTAATAATAAATGTGATCCCTACAGACCTCTGTATGAACAACAGAACAGGGTGAAGAAAAAGACACTAGGAGATAAAAAATAGAAAAAAGTTTCATCCTCATCATTCTCTCTCTATATATTAACAAATCCATTTAGTTCTTATCTATTTTATTTATCATGTTTTTTATAACCGTTTAATGACAAAATATAACACAGAAAGTAAACCAAAATTTAGATCATAGAATAAAGTTCGAAGTTAAATTGTTCTACTTATTATCTCCTTTTTTATCTGAAAGAGAAAACTTGTCCCAAATTTACATCCTCCTGTCATGTTGTTTATTTTGATGTTAAAAAAGAGTAACTGACAATATACTACCCCGAGGGACACCTTGTTCCTGTTTATGAACAGACGACAAAGTAGACCCAATTTTAACTTGAAAATTTCTGTTAGAAAGAAAATTGTTTATAAATGTGGGTAAACGACCCTTGAGACCAAGGTCACCTAAATATTTTAAAATCCCATGTTGTATCGTATGCCTTTTCAAGGTCAAAGAACACCGCTACGAGGTGTTCTTTCTTGATAAAGGCATCGCGTATAAAAGTTTCAAATCGAACGAGATGATCGAGTGTACTGCATTGGTTTCTGAACCCACTTTGAAATTCTGTGAGTAAATTATTTGATTCAAGATACCAAACGAGTCTATTATTTATCATCCGTTCTAAAGTTTTACAAATACAACTAGTCAAAGCAATAGGTCTGTAACTTGAAGGATCTGTTGGATCCTTTCCCTGTTTAGGTATAAGAATGACGAATGCATTTTTCTACGAATTTGGAACTTGTCCGGAAAACCAAATTTCATTATAAATAGTCAAAAGTAAATTTAATGAAGTATGCGGCAGATGTTTCAAAAATTGATAGGGAATATCATCTGGTCTAGCAGCGGTATCATGAGATTTGTTCAGTGCTTCCCTAAGTTCTCTTAAAGAAAAGGGTTGGTTGTTATTTTCATTATTGTTCGACTTAAAATTTATTTTAGTTTTTTTCAGCCTGTTCCTTCACATTTTGAAATTCTTTCGAGTACTTTTCCGAAGATGATTTTTAGCAAAACTTTAAGCAAGAGTGTCTGCATTTTTTTTATTATTATTATTATTGAGTCATTAGATTTTAGATGATTAACTGTCGCTGCAGGAGATTTACCGCTAATTTTCCTAATGGCTGACCAAACATTTTTAACTGAAGTTTTACTGGTTATACAAAAACAAATTTCCGCCAAGATGTTCTTTTGGCATGTTTAATGATTCGTCTACTCTTCGCCATTTCATTTTTGATATTATTTAAATTAACAGTAGTAGGACGAATATTAAATTTCTTAAGCGCCGCTTTACGTTTCCTAATGGATTTTTTTGCATTCATCATTAAACCAAGGCTTGTTACGCTTTCACTTTTTCGTGGTCTTAGGTATACACTTTTCTGCTATGCTATGAAGAATTTTTGAGAATGAATGCATTTTATCATCAGCATTCTCAAATGTTGAAATTGTCAATTCTTTAGTACAAAATATTGAGAATAATTCCCAATTCGCTCTGGTTATTCTCCAATAAGTATTATTGTCATTTAAGTTGACAGAATCGTTGGTTAATATTACAGGAAAATGATCACTTCCACATAAATCGTCATGCACATCCCAACTATAATCAATATATATAGAAACGTGACATAAAGAAAGGTCAAGAGATGAATAATGTCCTGAAGCAGGATGTAAGTAAGTTGCCTTTTTATTATTCATTAGGCACATATCATTTTGGGCAATAAAGTCCTCTAACGTTTTACCCATATTATTATAATCGGAACATCCCCATAATGGGCTATGTCCATTAAAATCCCCTAAAAGAATATAAGGGGACGGTAATTGGTTTATTAAATCATCTAATTTTGATTTTGGAATATCTGAATTAGGTGGACGGTAAACAGAGCAAACTGTAATGACTTTATGGACTGTTACACGAATGGCAACAGCCTGTAAATCAGTATTAAGGTTAATTTTTGAATGTGGCAGTTTGGAGTTGACAAGTATTGTTGATCCTCCAGACGCCCTATCACACATTGTATAAATGTGATTATATATAGAATAACATTTAAAGTCAATATTATCACTTTCCTTCAGAAATGTCTCCTGAAGGCATAGCACAGCAGGGTTGAAAGTGGTCAATAAAAGTAAAATTTCATTTAAAAATAGGTTCTAAGGCCCCGAAAATTCCATTGCACTATTTTGTTGTTCATTATATTAAATGATACTTAAAGTCTCATATTGGAGCATTAACAGGTGACCTTGCTGCTTTGTCTTTGTCTGGTTGAGAATCTGTCTCCATCAGACTATCAAATCTATGAAGAGAGTTGGACTCTCTTCTCCCGGTTATTGGGAGGACTAGGTCCTCCTGTTTTCCCGGAAGGGCTAGTAACTTCTTTTGAAGTTTTTGCCGCAGCTCTTCTTTCTGATTTGGTTTGCCTTGAAGTAGGTTCTAAAGGTTGGATAGAGAAGGGTGTGGAAGGTTGGTTAGAGGAAGGTTTGGAAGATTGTGTAGACGAAGATGTTTTGGGTTGTGTAGTTTTTGTAATTTCAGAAGACTCTGTGTTTTTAAATTTTGTTGGAATTATTATTTTGTCAGAGACTTGGTCACCACAGAGTGTTTCATATTGAGTCGAATTGTCTTGGCAATACGAAGTGTTTGATTTTGTAATTGCAGCGTAAGATGTTTTGGAAGAGAGAGATTTCTGTTTCTGCACTGATTTACGCGCTTCTGGAAATGAGATGTTGAGGGTGTATTTAATTTTAAGCACCTCTTTCTCGAATTTCCAAGTTGGACAATCTCTGGACCTACTTTCATGAGGTCCAGAGCAATTTGGACACTTCGGTTCGGCTTCACACTTTAAGTTTATTGCGTGAGCGGGGTCACTGCATCGTCCGCAGATGATATCATTTGTACAAGTAGACTCATGGTAACCAAATTTCTGACAATCAAAACAACGTAATGGATTTGGAATATAGACTTGAATTTTGCCCAGAATATAATCGATTTTGATTGTTGATGGAAGTTTTGGGTTGTTGAAAGTTAAAACTAATGTGTTGGTAGGGATCCTGCGACCTCCCCTGGAGAAGAAAATCCTCCTGACATCACTCCACCTTGAGGTGTGAGTTCTGTAAGCATCTCCTCCTACGAAAGTCCAGAAAGGTCAGGGCAACGGATGACACCTTTTGAAAAATTGAGGGAATTGTGCGGGAAAGTTTTGACTTTAAGTGAACAAAATTCATTAAGTTTCAAAATTTTATCCGAAATAGGTTTTCTGTTAGTTTCAATTAGAAGGCAGTCATTTTTAATTTTCTTGACAGAATCAACTGTTCCAATAAGGCCTTTGATTGACTTTTCGATAACAAAAGGTGGATTTTGGTCATTGGAGTTTTTTTCTAGAGATTGAATAACGAGGAAGCGTGGAAAATTTGTATTTGATGATGAACAAGGGGACGTTGACATAGAGCGGGTAACCGAACTCTCAACGCCAGTGATATCAGAGTGCTATACTCTGACATGAAATACAAAATGTAAATAATGCCAGATTGATCCGTATAGCCGGCTGTCCACTAGATTTTAGGTAAAAGGGGACAATAAGAGTGAGGGGGTTGCGTTACACTGTATACAATAAACGAAAAAGCAGAAATTAGAGTGGATAGTAGGAGGACAAAGTAAGTGTATACAATAAGGAAATAGTAGTAATCTATGAACAACGCGGCCAGCCGATTGGTTATACCGGATCAATATAACCGCCCGTCTACCCCGCAACTAAGGGCCAAAGTAGTGTGTTGACCAGTGCTGACTTATATGTCACATCCTGACAAGCCAGCAAAGGTCTCAACCACCAGGATCCCCTCATCACAGAGATACAGGGTTGCCACTCACGGCAAACAGATGGACTACCTTTGGTGGGTTCTTACCCCGCTACAGGTAGCGGCAGCCGGAGAATTCTAAGGCCCCTACCGGCAGGGCCGAAATAAATTTGCTAATCCTGAAATTACCGATATCTCAACCAATAAAGTAGGATCCATGCTCATTTAAGAAAGCAAGTTCTGGAAAGGACCTATCAAAGAACAATACTTGGCATTAATTGGTTATAGATTCAGAGAAATCATAATTTTAAAGTCATATATAGACTAAAGAATAATATTACATCCTTATTTCCAATGTTTAAATGATCCCAGTTTTTATGAGAATGACCAAGAAACCCAGTTTTTTACCCTACATTACACAGTTACAAACTCATAAAGAATTCATACAGGCAAAAAATCTGGCCAAGGTTGGGGAAGATTGGACCATAAATATGGCCTCTAATGAGTTCACAAATGTTTTCTAAAGTTTGACCTAGTGACATACTTTTTGAACCCACTTAACTAAATTAGTAAAGAAAAAGTTTCAGATCAAAAGTAAAAGAAAAATGCTCCTCCAAGGATAATCAACAAGTTATAATTGCACAAACTTTATGGTATCTACTGCCAACATTACAAGAAACAAGGTCTGGTTTATGTGGTCAGTATTTATACATATTTAGCCGACTTCATATTTACTCTAGTCATCGGGTATATTTGTTTAAATATATGTGTTGCACTTAATATGAAGTACATGACCCAAATAATTCTTGTAGGTACCCATTTATGTATCCTTATAGAGTGGAAAATTTCAAGCTTAATTTTGAGCTCAAGGAAATTATTGTAAATCTGATCGAGATTTAAACCACTGGCCCCTTGGTCTGAAGTTTAGTATGTCTTGGCTATCCCACTTCATATAGATAGTAGACAAAGTGTGAGATTGACTCTGCAGTACAACCCAACAAATGTAAGGATACATGTACTTACCCCATCCTTGAAGCTCTCTTTCGCTCTGACGATCAACTCCTCATCCTCACCTAAGATGTACACATTCTGGAGCCCTCGCTCACCTGACATCAGGGAAAATGTCTTCTCCCCCTTAAAAAGATCAGTATAAATGTAACTAGTCAACAATGTCATCCTTTTTTCTAAAATAATTCCAAGAAACCAAGCCTCCTGGACGACGGGAGCACGAACGCTATTCAAAAACAATATCAGGGTCAATATGAAGGCCTCGTTTCTGACAGAAATGTAAAGAGTTGGTTTTGGCTAGAGAATTCAAACCCTTAGTAACTTGATTCCAATTAACACCTTCTCAACATGGTACAAGCGGTTATCAGTTGACCGTGTGACATTTCTGGTGTACGCAACAGACTGTTCTGAAAATAGCTGCACTGGTGTTGCTACGCAGAGAAACTAGCCTCAGGGAAGAGATTTACACGGCCGCTTACCGCTTCGCGGAGGAGTTGCTGCTTAGAGGTTAAAATGCGCTGAAAACTACTGGGGGAAATTTAACTGCCGCTGCTTAGAGGTAGCCGCTGCCTAGAGGTGCCGCTTCGAGAGGTTTTACTGTATCATTATGAGTAATAAAGTTTTCTATCGTCTTGCCCATATTGTTAAAGTCAAAAGATCCCCATAGCGGTTAATGACCATTAAAGTCTCCAACGAGTATATACGGAGTAAGCAGCTTGTTAATATGATTATCTAAAAAATCTTTAGATACATTTGAATTCGGTGGAAGATAGACAGAGCAAATAGTTACAACTTCATGTAAGGTTACAAGAATATGTATATATATATGATTATAAGTATAGCCCTTAAAATATTTATCAGAGTCTTTAAGAAAGACACTCGAATTTGTTTTGGTGGGTGTTTATCACACGAGTGTTTGGAGCAGTGGGAGGACTCTGTCCTCTCCTCTGCCCTGAAGAACCAAGAGTCTCCTAAGAGGAGACCTGGTCCTATGTTGCAGTTTTGTTTTGTGCCTTTGCATTATTCTTCACAGAAAGACTTGAAGAGGCAGTGTTTTTGACCGAGGGAGAAGTCTAAGTCTCAGAAGATTCCGATACTTTGTATTTGGAAGGAATGATGACTTTGTCAGAAGTTTGGTCAACAATCGGGACCTCATACTGGGTGAAATTGTCCTTGTGCTCTGAGATGTTTTTTTGGGTTGCTGAAGCATATGTTGCGCCACTTGCAGGAGTTGCCTTGTCTTTTGCCAGCTTTCTGGCATCTGGAAATGAGATGTTATTTGTGTACTTTATTTTTAGTACTTCCCTTTCGAGTTTCCAGGCAGGGCAATCCCTAGATTTGGTCTCATGAGGTCCAGCACAATTAACACATATAAGTGGGTCAGGACATACGTCTTCCTGTGCTGGGCGGACTGTTCACCGCAACGTGGGCAACGCTCGTCCTCCTTGCACTGGGACTCGTGGTAGCCAAACTTCTGACAGTGAAAACACCTAAATGGATTGGGAATGTACATCTGCACTTTTACGTTGCGGTAATCGACTTACATAGAAAAAGGGAGTGATGGGTTGGCGAAAGTAAAAACAAATTATTTGTCGGAACTCGCCGGCCGTACCACAGGAATGAAATCCTGCGGGCGCAACACACCTCCTGTGGCGTGAGTTCCCTGAAAATATCCTCCATCGAGCATCGAATTACTCCTTTCGGCGAGTTCAGAGAAGAGTGGGGTTACGTTTTTACTTTTAAGGAACAGAAGTCAGTAAGTTAAAGAAGTTTATCGGAGTAAGCTTTACGATCAGTTTCTATTAGTAAGCAGTCATTTTTTTACTGATACAACACTGCCAATAAGACCTTCGATGGATTTTACTGTGACAAAAGGGGATACTTTGGTTATCGTTTTTTTCCTGTCAATTCTACAGCTGTGAAGTGAGGAAAGCACGTGCTTGTCGGTGTGTCCGTGTTAGAATCTTCAGACATTGAAGTAGGGATCGGGTCTTTGCATTTACGTTTGCGTTCCATAAGAAGGTTATTATAATAATTCAGCATCCTGGCCCACCACCCACCGCGGAGCTCAACAAGGGGGCATCTTATGGACGTGGATCTCAGACTCCCAACGCCAGTAAACCAGGATGCGATTATCCGACATAAAATATACTATAAAGCATACAAAATGCCAGATTGATTCGTTAAGGAGGATGTCGACCGGTAGCTAGGTTATAGTTACTAGGGAAAATATGAGAAAAGGAGTTTACGGAACACGTTTTATTTGAAGATAGAAAAAGTAGAAAAGGAGTGGAAAGTAGAAGGCAAAAAAGTGGGACGAAGACCGGCAGCTGGGTAATAGTTAATAGGGGAAAACATGAGAAGAGGAGTTTACGGACCACGGTATATTTGAAGATATTGAAGGTAGAAAAGGATTGGAAAGTAGGAGGCAAGAAAGTGGGACGAAAGAGAGTAAAAACTAACCCAGCACCAGCCGAGGGGTTATCCGATTGGTAATACAGGTCTAGTACCCCGCCCGTTTACCCCACAACTTAGGGCCAGAGTAGTGTGTTGGTCAGGGTCGATTTATGTGTCAAAATCCTGACAAGCCAAAAAAGACCTCAACCACCAGGATCCCCTCGTCTGAGAGATACTGGGTCGCCACCAACGGCCAACAGGTGCCAGCAAATAAAATGAGATATAAATAAGAAACTATACTTTGTAATGGGGCATTTGTATTATTATACCCTACCTAATTTATAAACCTGCAAGTCATAAAGTAATCAGGCCTAATTTATTGACCTAGTATTGTTAAAATATATAAACCGCACTGACCAAGTTTACAATTTTTTTCAGGAGAAAAATTCATGTGTTTCTTTAATGCAAAATAACAAACATCAAGATTAAATTCTTTTCAACTTAACCTCATGTGGAATATTCGCAATGTAAAATCAATACAAAAACTGCATTCCTTTGTACCTACCTAGCAACAAGGGATCAGTCGATACATAAATCAACAATGAAGAGCAGTACTATAACTTATAGTTTTAAAGTTGTGGCAAAATATATTGCTGACAGAGAACGGTTATGCCATAAGACTGACAGCTATTTAGCACGTTAATATTCAACTTTTATTTCTTATCTCGGCAGAGGGACAGAGAATAAAAAATACACAAGTGTGTACATGTTACAACCTTGTAAGCATTCATCCGTAACCGTCTTCAAATTTGTCGCTTTTTACAAAGACCGAAGGACTGACAGCCCTAAGCCGACATGGCAACATTTTCACTGTATCAAACAATATATATTTCATCAAGTTATTATACTAAAAACTGGTTAAATTGTACAGGAATACTGTGCCATACCTTTCTGATTTCCTGTTTGCTAATACGCCTCTAGTACAGCGAGTTAGCCGGACAAGAGCGTAGCTAAAATAGCTATGATTCGCACCGTAGGATGGTACCGGGCGCTGTATTATCAATATTGTAGAAACTACTCTCATGCCAGTAACCAAGTATCCATTTTTAGATATGAATCGTGAATATGTCCTAAGGATTAACATTGAAACATATAAACCAGCGACATTACAACAAGACAAACATACTACACTATTGCATTATTTACCAATAGTTTAAAATAACTGTTTTAATAACTTATACTACTGTCGTTTAAATCCTAACTCTTTTACACGTCTATGCTTCTTAGTAATGTTGGAGAAACGAAAGTAAACTTAGAAAATGTATTATTTATCTAGCCGAACTACATGAAATTAGCGGAATGGCATCAAGTTAGTAAAACTGTCATTTAAGCACACTACTTTCGTCACACTACCCACGCCTCCGTTTTAAGCGTCCCGCATGAGAAACAAATGCAAAAATTTAAAACATCAATGTTACCTAAACTGTTCATGTCACAACCACGTTCTTGTTTAATAGTGTTCTCTAGTAATGTGGATCAGAAACCTCAGCACTTTTCGCCACACACATACGCCGTATTCACGAACTTCAACAGTCGCCTGAACTTCGTGTTCCGTGCAGTGTTTATGACTCACGTCACTGCGCGTGGTTAGTTCTGTTTCGGTTTTCTTCCGTTTTGGTGCTTTAATTGGTTGGGGTCATATGTCCTCTTTCTGACAATTCGTCCTTCTTACCGCTCTGGTACACAGACCTGAATGTCTGGTTCTTCATCCTACTCATGATCGGGCGTGTCTTCTGTACCATTTAACACAGGTTCTATTGGAACGACGGGGTGCTACCTTTTCACATGTCGTTTAAGACTCTCGGTTTTTGAAGTCCAGTCCACACTGATCACACCCAGACCCAGTCTTCAAACACATCACGATGGGCTCGTAATATCGTTGTCCAAGTGGCACTTGGAGCTTACACACAGCACACACTATTGACCTAGGCGTAGTCTTCGTCTTGGCCATGTTTGACCTGCAAATAGAGAAGACATAGTCATTAAGCCACGCAGGTTTAGGCCTGATTCATTTATCACACTTAATATTTAAATCTGGTTCATCTCCTAAGATTTCGGGTGTTTGATCTTCACGAAACGTTATATCTGGTGTGGGTTCGGGTTCATTCGGGACACACTCACCGGCCAGTTTCTGCTCTTTGACTTACCTCAACCTGTCAATGTGAATAACCTGATTTGAACCTGATATAACAATATTGTCTTTGTACAAAACATCAGATATCTTTTCCTTTACTTGAAATGGTCCCTTCCGGGACGATGTCAACTTAGACGTCGTTCCAACCTTCCACACTGAAAAGTATACATACACTCGATCGCCTCTACTTAGTCTTTCATAACTAAGTTTACTGTCATGATATCTCTTCTGCCTGAGTATTGACCTGCCTGTGTATTCTCTCACAAACGAATGTGCATCCTCTAGCGTTTCTTGCAATTAATATAGGTTTTACTCTTGCCAGCATGGCGTATACAACATCAAGCAGTGCTGATGTTTCTCGTCCTAACATCAGCATGTTTGGACTCATTCCAGTCGTCTCATGTTCTGCAGATCGATATGCCACCATCACGTAAGGCAAGTGTTTGTCCCAGTCCTTACGTAAGCACTCAACATGGAGCACAGTGCTCGGTTGAACCGTTCAACCATTTCATCGGATTCGTGGTGGTATGAGGTGGTTCTTGTCTTTTAATTTGAAGTAGTCTGCACATTTCAGTAAACAGCTTGCTTTCAAACTGTCTACCCTGGTCCGATTGAATCCTCTAAGGCACACCAAAGCGACACACCAACTCCTTCACAATAAGTTTTGCTACCGTAGTTGCTTCCATGTTTGGCATTGGGTAACTTTCTGTCCATTTCGTGAAGTAATCTGCGACTACTAAGATATACTTGTTCCCATTCTACGTTTCAGGCAACTCACCCAGTATGTCTACGGCTATTCGTTCCATCGGAAAACCACTTCTTGTCACCTGCATCGGTGCTTTCTTGGTCTGTGTTGGTCCTTTTCTCTTTGCACAGGCCTCGCACCCATTCACGTAGTTTTCCACATCATTCTGTAGACCAGGCCAGTAGTATCTTTGCCGGATCTTGCTCAACGTCTTCTTGATTTCTAAGTGACCTGAAGCCTTTATGTCATAGGCATACCACAGTACTAACCGTCTTTGTGAAAGTGGAACTATGGCTTGCCAATACATAGTATCAGTACCGAGTACATCCCATCGTCTCACCAGCAGCTGATCCTGTAAGGCCAGTCTGTCAAACTGGGACCAAAAGGACTTTAGAAAGTAGTTTCCATCCATGACTTCTTTATGATCCGGCCGAACTCCAGCTTTTGACTAAGATAATGTCTTTGTCATGACTTTGAGTGGTTGTTAGTTCATCTATCTCTGTGTGTGTAACATCTTCTGAATCTTGTATACTTATCTGTCTTGCACACGGTACAGATTCGGTTCTATCTCGTACTAGACAGAGAATAAAAAATACACAAGTGTGTACATGTTACAACCTTGTAAGCATTCATCCGTAACCGTCTTCAAATTTGTCGCTTTTTACAAAGACCGAAGGACTGACAGCCCTAAGCCGACATGGCAACATTTTCACTGTATCAAACAATATATATTTCATCAAGTTATTATACTAAAAACTGGTTAAATTGTACAGAAATATTGTGCCATACCTTTCTGATTTCCTGTTTGCTAATACGCCCCTAGTACAGCGAGTTTGCCGGACAAGAGCGTAGCTAAAATAGCTATGATTCGCACCGTATGATGGTTCCGGGCGCTGTATTATCAATATTGTAGAAACTACTCTCATGCCAGTAACCAAGTATCCATTTTTAGATATGAATCGTGAATATGTCCTAAGGATTAACATTGAAACATATAAACCAGCGACATTACAACAAGACAAACATACTACACTATTGCATTATTTACCAATAGTTTAAAATAACTGTTTTAATAACTTATACTACTGTCGTTTAAATCCTAACTCTTTTACACGTCTATGCTTCTTAGTAATGTTGGAGAAACGAAAGTAAACTTAGAAAATGTATTATTTATCTAGCCGAACTACATGAAATTAGCGGAATGGCATCAAGTTAGTAAAACTGTCATTTAAGCACACTACTTTCGTCACACTACCCACGCCTCCGTTTTAAGCGTCCCGCATGAGAAACAAATGCAAAAATTTAAAACATCAATGTTACCTAAACTGTTCATGTCACAACCACGTTCTTGTTTAATAGTGTTCTCTAGTAATGTGGATCAGAAACCTCAGCACTTTTCGCCACACACATACGCCGTATTCACGAACTTCAACAGTCGCCTGAACTTCGTGTTCCGTGCAGTGTTTATGACTCACGTCACTGCGCGTGGTTAGTTCTGTTTCGGTTTTCTTCCGTTTTGGTGCTTTAATTGGTTGGGGTCATATGTCCTCTTTCTGACAATTCGTCCTTCTTACCGCTCTGGTACACAGACCTGAATGTCTGGTTCTTCATCCTACTCATGATCGGGCGTGTCTTCTGTACCATTTAACACAGGTTCTATTGGAACGACGGGGTGCTACCTTTTCACATGTCGTTTAAGACTCTCGGTTTTTTGAAGTCCAGTCCACACTGATCACACCCAGACCCAGTCTTCAAACACATCACGATGGGCTCGTAATATCGTTGTCCAAGTGGCACTTGGAGCTTACACACAGCACACACTATTGACCTAGGCGTAGTCTTCGTCTTGGCCATGTTTGACCTGCAAATAGAGAAGACATAGTCATTAAGCCACGCAGGTTTAGGCCTGATTCATTTATCACACTTAATATTTAAATCTGGTTCATCTCCTAAGATTTCGGGTGTTTGATCTTCACGAAACGTTATATCTGGTGTGGGTTCGGGTTCATTCGGGACACACTCACCGGCCAGTTTCTGCTCTTTGACTTACCTCAACCTGTCAATGTGAATAACCTGATTTGAACCTGATATAACAATATTGTCTTTGTACAAAACATCAGATATCTTTTCCTTTACTTGAAATGGTCCCTTCCGGGACGATGTCAACTTAGACGTCGTTCCAACCTTCCACACTGAAAAGTATACATACACTCGATCGCCTCTACTTAGTCTTTCATAACTAAGTTTACTGTCATGATATCTCTTCTGCCTGAGTATTGACCTGCCTGTGTATTCTCTCACAAACGAATGTGCATCCTCTAGCGTTTCTTGCAATTAATATAGGTTTTACTCTTGCCAGCATGGCGTATACAACATCAAGCAGTGCTGATGTTTCTCGTCCTAACATCAGCATGTTTGGACTCATTCCAGTCGTCTCATGTTCTGCAGATCGATATGCCACCATCACGTAAGGCAAGTGTTTGTCCCAGTCCTTACGTAAGCACTCAACATGGAGCACAGTGCTCGGTTGAACCGTTCAACCATTTCATCGGATTCGTGGTGGTATGAGGTGGTTCTTGTCTTTTAATTTGAAGTAGTCTGCACATTTCAGTAAACAGCTTGCTTTCAAACTGTCTACCCTGGTCCGATTGAATCCTCTAAGGCACACCAAAGCGACACACCAACTCCTTCACAATAAGTTTTGCTACCGTAGTTGCTTCCATGTTTGGCATTGGGTAACTTTCTGTCCATTTCGTGAAGTAATCTGCGACTACTAAGATATACTTGTTCCCATTCTACGTTTCAGGCAACTCACCCAGTATGTCTACGGCTATTCGTTCCATCGGAAAACCACTTCTTGTCACCTGCATCGGTGCTTTCTTGGTCTGTGTTGGTCCTTTTCTCTTTGCACAGGCCTCGCACCCATTCACGTAGTTTTCCACATCATTCTGTAGACCAGGCCAGTAGTATCTCTGCCGGATCTTGCTCAACGTCTTCTTGATTTCTAAGTGACCTGAAGCCTTTATGTCATAGGCATACCACAGTACTAACCGTCTTTGTGAAAGTGGAACTATGGCTTGCCAATACATAGTATCAGTACCGAGTACATCCCATCGTCTCACCAGCAGCTGATCCTGTAAGGCCAGTCTGTCAAACTGGGACCAAAAGGACTTTAGAAAGTAGTTTCCATCCATGACTTCTTTATGATCCGGCCGAACTCCAGCTTTTGACTAAGATAATGTCTTTGTCATGACTTTGAGTGGTTGTTAGTTCATCTATCTCTGTGTGTGTAACATCTTCTGAATCTTGTATACTTATCTGTCTTGCACACGGTACAGATTCGGTTCTATCTCGTACTAAACAATCGAGTCCACATTGCAAATTCGCCTCTGAGTCCATCTGCATTTCTATGGAGCCTCCCTGGTCTATGTTCAATTTTCATATCAAATGAAGACAGGTCCTCGAGTCATCT
The DNA here is from genome assembly GCA_007844125.1 of Sinonovacula constricta. NCBI lineage: Eukaryota > Metazoa > Mollusca > Bivalvia > Cardiida > Solecurtidae > Sinonovacula > Sinonovacula constricta. The sequence goes on along the minus strand of CM017571.1, from coordinate 7,361,184 downwards.
GGCGACTAGACCTTCTGGGTTCTTGAACTTTAATAACAAATTTGGTCAGTTAAAACCGTTTTATGTGTTGACCTGTTTTCAATTATTATTTATTTTTTTACCTGATAGTTTTTATATTTTTCTATATTTTACATGCGTTGTTTGGTTTTAGCCTGATTACGCTTTATTCACATTTAACTTTGTATTCGGCGCCGTATGACCTATTAAGTGTCGGTGTGCCGTAAACCCAAATAAATAAACAAATAAATAAATCTAGCCAGAAACTGTTTACCATACAAGTAGTGTATTTGACAAAGTGAACTAATGCCAGCAGTTCTTTTCTTGTGACACAGTATCTTCGTTCTGACTTAGTGTTCTGCTTGCATACGTGATGACATGCTCATCACCATTTATCTTTCGCGACAAGACAGCTGCAATTGATATGTCAATAGCGTATGTGTCCAGAATGAATGGTTGGCTAAAGTCGGGATAAGCCAGTATCGGCGCTTCTGTGAGCTTTAGTTTAAGCATTTCAAATGCCTCTGTGCATAAATTGGTCCATTCAAACTTTTGGCCCTTCTCTGTCAATTTATGAAGTGGTTTGGCTATCTCTGCAAATTGAAATATGAACCTTCCGTAGTAACTACACGAACCCAGAAATGATCTAACATCTGTAACGCATTATCAAACATGTCTCCCGTTGCACCCTTTCAACACAGTTTCCATAAGCCTTTCGAATGTCGCAGAGCATTACATAGTTCGAATGGCATAACTTTGAATTCGAACAACCCTTTTCTGCTTTTAAATGATGTATTTTCTCTGTCGGCCTCTTCAACCTCAGCCTGCCAATAACCAGAGTTGAGGTCGAGACCAGAAAACCAATTATTCCCTGCAAGCTGGTCGAGACAGTAATCAGTTCTTGGGAGCGGGTATGTATTTTTGATGTTCAGATCATTTAGTCGCCTGTAGTCAATGCAAAAACGCGCAGCACCATCTTTCTTCTTCACCAGTACAATATCACTGGCCCATGTACGTTTTGCACATCCTTCTCAAGCATTTGGTCAATTTGTGTATCAACCTCTTGTTCCATATGTCTTGGTACTCGACGCACGGGTTGTTTAACTGGATGAGCCATCCCTGTATCAATCTTACATTTGATTACCCCGGTTCGTCCGATATCAAGTTCATTCAACGAGAACACATCTGAGTACTTGCTCAGCAGGGTACCCACATCTCATTTCTGTTTCGGATCGAGCCCTTCAGCGGTTCGGTCATACAAGTCTTGCAAATGTGCCGGAATAGATCACAACTTTGTTTGCGACTTAGTGCCAGTGTGTGCATTGTGAATTTCATACACCTGGTTGGCAGTGGCTACATTTGTTCCTAGATACAGTACATGAATCTCCTTGGTAAGATAAGATTCATCATTCGAATCGGTACTATGCTTTTCCCTTTTACTAATGATTTAGCAACGATACTACACCGGCCTTACTTTCTCTGTGCAGTGGCTCTATCAGGCATAGATCTTCACTACCGAGACTGTTCGTTAGAATATTGCCTTTTTCGATCGTCTCAGACCTGGATGGGATCTTTGTACGCTCAGATACCATTACTCGGTAACAACCAGGGGTTCCAGTACAACAAAGTTGCAGAGTCTGGTCTCTAAGCCTCAGTGTTCTGGTACGCATATCGATCTGTCTACCTTCATTTATTAAGAAGTCAAGTCCCAGTATAACATCTGCCTCGATGTATCCCACTACGACGTCGCATTTGTACTGATTGTCTATAATCTTTAACACAATCGATAATCTACCCCGAATTTTGATCAGTTCACCTGTTGCTGAAGATAGGTTTCGGTTTAAACGAGACTACACCTTGTCATTGTCTGGGATGATATTCCATACTCTAGTTGAGATCAGAGTCAAAGTTGCCCCAGTATCGACTAGGCAAACGACGTTTCGCCAGCAATCACGCCAGATACGTACAACCCTGATCCTGTGTATCCAGTTAAACTCACTCCACTTTTCTGTTTAGACTTTGTGGGTGTGTTACTCTGTCGTGTATTTTGGGACCCACTCCTATCATCCTGCCTCTTATGTGTTACGTTAGTATTTGGTCTCAATCTTGGGCATTTGGTACTGATGTGGTTTCCGGACCCACACTCATAACATCTCCGCTGTCTTCTGGGTGTACTGCTATGCTGACTTGCACTCCGTCAGTATTCATTCGTCTTATGCCATGAGTTAAAACCGGCCAGATTGGGTCTTGGTCCAGTCCTATTGTCCTTATTTTTCAACGACCTGAGCTCAGTGCGTAGGTCAGCAATCGACCGTTCCAGCTCCCTGATTTGATCGGAGCCAATGTCAGAGTCGGTCTTTGTTGTCGCACATATTCCTCGGCCAAATACATTCTTCTGTTCGGCCCTGTAGAAAGCTTCAAGTTCAATGGCATGATGAACAGCGTCATTCAAATTCAATGGTCGGGCCTGTTTGGCCTTAAGCCGGATATCTGAGCTGTGTAGCGAGTTAATAAACAATTCCTTGGTCAGATTAACTTTCTGAAGCCTTCTGTCTTCTATCTCTCAACTGGCACTTGTACAACTCAGTCTGGTTGGGTGGAGCGAAACGCTCTTGTAGTGCCATACTGAGTGCAATGAAGTCATAAGACTGATGTAACAGGTTCCCGAAAACACCCTGCGCTTGGCCTCTGAGTGACACAGCAAGGTACAATCCCTTGTCTGTGACTGCCCATTTGTTAATTTTGGCGCATGCATTGAAGTGGGCTATGTAGTCGTTCCAGGATCCAGTCCCATCAAACGTGGCTGGCTTAATCTTGGTTCCAAAACAGGATTCAGCCCTTGATCTGTTACTGACTGAAACATTTATCGGGTCGTCATGTGGTAAACGAACAGCTTTTGGTCTTGTAACGAAATTGAATGGATCGGCGTATACCCCAGATACATCAGGCCTGATCGGACTCAAGCTTGGCGGGACATCCGAACCTCTTTCTTTATACTTGTCTTCAGTCTCGGTGCTGGGCTACTGGTCTCAGTCCTATGCACCTTATCAGCACGTCTGTCTATGTCTTCATTTATACTAGCTGGCTGGCTCAACTTTGTGATTTCCTGCCCCAGACCTGATATTTCAGCCCTCGGGTAGTTAATTCACGCTGACTGGTCTGTCTATCTGCCTGTTCATCAACACCTCCAGGACTTAGTCCTTTTGCTCTATCCATTATGATGTATGGAGCGTGAATAAGTAACAGCTGTTATTCTGTTATAGTTGATTCCACCGCCGCCACCAGATTTCTGTAACGTGCGCCGGACTGTGCGCATACAGACTAATCGTGGGATCTAACTATACAGATATGAAATATACTCCTCAGAAAAAAGTTAAGGACCATGATTTCAAACCAATGTCTTTTAGTTATCTTGTATATGCATTTAACCTATATAAGTACTAATGTAGTTTGATGTATTGTGTAAATGTTGAGCACAATCGTTAGTGCGTAACTGCACGAGAAAATCGTGTATTTTGCTTTTGAAAGGAGCATCCAGCGATTTGCTGTGTTACTAGCTATTCATTGTTACGTTAGTTGTGTTATACTTTTTGTCCAGGGTATTTTGTGCAAACATTTTGGAAGTTTTGGACTTTTAAAGTACCTATACGACCAATATGCCCCTTAGAAGACATTTACCCGTTGGTGATGTAGAGCAGATGGTTGAGATGTTGTTGGCTGGACAGACACAGCGTCTCGTTGGACGTCACTTCAACGTTAGCCATACCGTGGTTGGTCGCGTGTGGCAGAGACACCTCGACACAGGCTCTGTTGCTGAACGTCGCCCAAGGAAAACAACGGACATTGATGACCGTTATATTGTCAGCATTGTTAAACGTCGGCGGTTTGAATCAGCAAAATCGCTTAATGCTAACCTCTGTGACGCACATGAGGAACAGGCTTCATGCGGCCAATATTCATTCTCGTAAGCCAGCAGTCCGCCCACCATTGACCCTAGAGCACAGGAGGTCAAGGCTGCAATTTGCACTAGAACATTCAGTTACCCAGGCTCCGCTCTGTTCTTTTCACAGACGAATCCAAGTTCTGTGTTGATTTCAATGATGGCAGGAGACGTGTGTGGAGACAAAAAAATGGAGATTCCGAGACTCATGTGTCAAGGAACACGATAGGTTCGGTGGCCCATCAGTGTTGGTTTTGGGTGGTGTCTCCTATGATGGCTGTACAGACTTGTACTACATCCAAAACGGTGCTCTGACGGGTGTACGTTACGTAAATGAGATTTTACATGACTATGTACGACCTACGCTGGTGCTGTGGGTCCGGGATTTATCCTCATCGATGATAACGCCCGGCCTAACCGAGTTTTTTTTACAATTGGTATTAATCATTTTATATCAACATTTGACTTGTTGTTAGCAATAAAATAATTGAAATTATAGCCCTTTCATTTCGTGGTCCTTAACTTTTTTGAGGAGTATACAAACTCCCGAGCTATATACAAAATATATTGCATACAATTTACACCGTCACCGGATCCTGCACATAACTAACACGGGCCCACACCCGATTCAACACTCAGTCCTACTTTATGACCTAATATAACGTCAATTAGTTACATCAACTGGCTTCGTATTATTTATTACTTTAGTAAAAAAATCAAATCCTTCCAAGGATTTCTATGTGGTAGCAAAGATTCTCATTACTGAAAGGGGGAGATCACTGCGTTGGAGATTGTCACGCAATCTCCTCACAGCGATTACGTCACGCGTTGCTATAATGTACTGTCAAGGGAAGTAATCACAGCGGGGAGTTTGATTGTCACGCTCTTTCATACACAGCCGCCGCCAATCTCCAACGCAGTGATCTCCCCCTTTCAGTTTTAAGCGAGCGTAGCGATGTCGTAAACTCTGTGCGGAGTTTGAGCCGCCGCTAGTACCCGTTCTAAAATTATACTGGTTCCATCATTTAATTATGCGGCAACCGTCATCTCTCAATACGGTGCTTTACATCGAAACATATAAACCAGCGACATTACAACAAGACAAACATACTACACTATTGCATTATTTGCCAATTGTTTTAACTGTTTTAATAACTTACTGTCGTTTAAATCCTAACTCTTTCACACGTCTATGCTTCTTAGTGACTTTGGAGAAGCGAAAGTAAACTTTGACAATGTATTATTTATCTAGCCGAACTACATGAAATTAGCGAAATGGCATCAATTTAGTAAAACTGTCATTTATGCACACTACTTTCGTCACTATTGAAAGTTCTTTCTTAGCGAGAGAGCCAAAATTTTATTTTTAATTTTTATTGACATTGTGGCAAAAATCTATAATAATAATGTTTGTTTGTGTGTTGTTGTGTTTTTTATGACGGGACGTGGGCGAGGTATTTTTATGGGTGCCGGTCACTTCGGTAAATGGCCACTTCGGTAAATTTATCTTATATAAGGGTTAATCCGATCGTTTCGGTAAATAGCTAACCATATAGTATAGTACCTGATTTATATTCCTTTATTCTCACTGGCATGCCAAATAAAAACATTATTGATTAACTTTACTTTCAGTGTGTGTAGATCCGCTCTTGTATTATAATCTAGGGTTGTTTGATTGGTTGAAAAATAATCTATTCACAAGCTTACGCTTCGCTGCGCATTCGATGAGTATTCTTACGGTAATCGATTGTGTTGTGTTTAGCGTGTATTATGCATATATGAGTTTTCACTAGGCATATTATTGATATCGTATGCTTTTGGAGAGTAATTTTTAAAACAGAGGAGAATATCTTTGGTTGCGATATTGGTAAGATGGCTTTTATATTTGCTCTTGCTGTTTTGAAATTGATTTGAGCTTGACGTCACAGCCACTTATCAATTTGCAGTATACTTACGTTACATTCGGAGTAAACGCATATTCGGATAAAGGATTTTGTTTGACAAAAAAAAAAACAACTGTTTTGTGAATGCAAAAAAAAAAAAAAAAAATAAAAAAAAAATAAAAAAAATACTTACATATATTTATTCATACGCAGAACACTTCCATGACCCTGAACATTGTTGAGATATAATAGATAGAGAGCTGATATATAATACTGCAGTAAATATATGTGACAAGGGCCATAACTCCCAAATTAAATCAGTATTTTGAGACTTTACTTGTTTCACTAATAACAACATGGTTAATTTTTTTAAAGGTCATATATTACAACATTCAATGCTGTTAAGATAATGTTTTAATTAAATTATTGTGTCTCTGTAAATCTCTTCAGGAAGTGTATTGTTGGAGCGCTTCTCAAACCAGGTTTAAAGGTGGTATCGGACAATTTGAACCAAATCTTTGTTCTCTAATGGAAAAAAAAATCCTTGTTACATGAATAGGTCCTTCAAAATGCTGTACATTGATATCCTAGATCTGTGTGAACAGTCAAGCATAAATCACCACACGTCATTGCTAACAGGTATTTCCTATTCGAGTCATGCTGCAGAGATAGCTATTTTTAAACTTTGAAAACCTTGTGACCACGTATATTTGAGATCACGGTATATAGCCACCTGGGTAATCCGCTGTGACATTGATAACTATTTTTAGCAGAAACAACAATCAAACTTTTTATACAGTTGGAAAGAATACACATTCAAAGTATTTTTTTTTGGCAATTAGTTCTGTCTAACACTCAAAATAATATTTATTAGGACTAAAGTAATCGTTTTTACCAAAATTAAATCCAAAATCTCCAAAGCAGTGGTTCGATATAGTTATATGTATTTAATATTGGCAAATTGTCAGATACCACCATTAAAGGTTTTGGAAAGGGCCTTCTTAATTGTTAACCCACCCACCCCACCCCCACTCCACCCCCCACCCTACCCCAAAGATTACACCAGGCTGTGATATCACAGCTGGATTAGTTTATTATCAATCTGATTAAAATCCTATCCTGAAAACCACTTACATTTTCTAAGATCTGACTCTAGTGAGATTGAGTTTATTATGTAAACATAGTAAATAAATAAGAATATAGTCTATTTATAGCATCTTTAATTGTTACAAGTTTTCTCAAATTTAGTTTATATGTGCTTTAATAAGATAAATCATATTAATATATTTTATTGCCAAATTACTGTTTTTTTTTTTCATAACAGCAACAAGAAAGATAGACATATGTGTCTAGTTATAACCTAAATTAAACTCTTTCTGTAATTCTGTTTTGTAAAATTAAACACCACAATGACATTTATTTTAAATAACATTATGATGTAAATGCATTTGTAAAACTTAATAATCAATGAAATGATCTAAGGAGAGACATTTATGAATAGTCTCCCCTGAATACTCCCTAAATGCAGGTATGTCCTTTCATTTGTTGTTCTTGGTTTTGATGCTATGATTAACCATCATCAACAAACACATGCATTTTTTTCTTAAATAACATATCTCTATAAGTATTTATTGGAATTTTTAGCTTATATTTATGCAAAAGTAAGAAATTTCACTGTTTGTTATTGCAATATCTACAAAAGAACAGGTGATAAAGTCCAAGAGTTCCAACTAAAAGGACGTAACTTCTGTTTCGAATACCTCGGATATTAACTAACAAGGGAGATGATTTCAATTTTACTGATATACCCCATTGGCGAACAATAATGCTCAATACTCAAATTGGTAGAATTTCACTGAAACTCGGTCTTCAGTGTACATTGTATAGCAATGGGATGGAAATGTAAATGAGAAAACAAAAAAGGATTTTGTCAATTTAAAGACACTGAGACAACAACAGTGCAATGTATACTTTTCTTTGATTGAGTCATCTAACATATTATCTATTCAACTAAAATTTAATAGACTGTGTTTTGAGATAATTTTATCTTTTAGTGATGTCTTTTAAAATCCAATTTACTTATATTTCTATTAAAAAATGCATTTTTTTCTTTGGAAAAACATTTAATTAGGTTTGACTGAGACTTCATCATTATCAATTTACAGAATTCCTTGTATAGGATAGAATCTATTAAGATGTCTCTTTTAAAAATAGAAGCTGAAACGAGCGCAGAGAGTGCAGGCTTCTGTTATCTAAGGAAACATCCTAATAGATTCTATCCGACTTAGAAATCCCCCCTTACTTCTACCTGTTCTACCAAAATGACATGTAATCCACCCCATAAAACTGTCAATCAAAGTCTCAATCGTCTTGACATGTTCAAATTTGTTCACAAGGGGAGGAGTCAAGCCAGAATATGTGGTTTGTTGCACATGGGCAGTTGAAAATAAAACCATTTAGTAAAATAGATTGATCTATTTTGTTCATTGTAAAGTAGAAAAAAAGGTGTTCTATTTAAATAAATGGCTGAGGAATTGAATTTTCATAGCTTCTGATTGGCTAGAAATGTAGGGCGACATCTAAGTTAATAAAGCAGCTAAAGCCCATTGATTTTGTCACATTGTATTAGTGTGGGAACCGAACACCAGAAAAACAACAGAGAAGACATTTACAAGTCAACTGTATCAGCTAATACTGTGTGATTTCAAAGTTCTTAGCATGATGAATATTTACCTATATCATAATTTATAGGTTACTAAAAACTATAAGATGCAAATGAAAAAAGGAATATTACAGCATTTATCAGTATGGAATGTTTTGTCCACACTTTCAAAATGACATGGGTTGTTTTTTTCCATCCTGCCAAAACACATGGGATGTTTTGTCCACCCCATAAAAAACGACATAGGATGTTTTGTCAATAAGATGATTGTCCATGGGATGTTTTGTCCATGGGATGTTTTGTCCATGGCATGTTTTGTCCATGAGATATTTTGTCCATGAGATGTTTTGTCCATAGGATGTTTTGTCCATGAAATGTTTGTCCATAGGATGTTTTGTCTCTATGATGTTTTGTCTATGTGATGTTTTGTCCATGGGATGTTTTGTCCATAAGATGTTTTGTCCATGGGATGTTTTGTCCATGGCTTGTTTTTTCCATGGAATGTTTTGTCCATGAGATGTTTTGTCCATAGGATGTTTTGTCCATAGGATGTTTTGTCCATGAAATGTTTGTCCATGGGGTGTTTTGTCTGAGATGTTTTGTCCATGTGATGTTTTGTCCATCGGAGGTTTTGTCCATCGGAGGTTTTGTCCATCGGATGCTTTGTCCATAAGATGTTTTGTCCATAGGATATTTTTTCCATGGAATGTTTTGTCCATGTAATGTTTTGTCCATGGGATGTTTAGTCCATGAGATGGTTTGTCCATGAGAGGTAATGTCCATGGGAGGTATTGTCCATGCAAGGTATTGTCCATGGCAGGTTTTGTCCATTGGAGATTTTCTTTGATGAGTTGTTTTGTCCATTGGAGGTATTGTCCATGGGAGGCTTTGTCCATGGGAGGTAATAGCTATGGGAGGTAATATCCATGGGAGGTTTTGTCCATGGGAAATTTTGTCCATGAGATGCTTTGTCCATGAGATGTTTGTCCATTGATTTTTTTTCTATGAGTTGTTTTGTCCATGGGAGGTTTTGTCCATGGGAGGTAATATCCATGGGAGGTTTCTCCATGAGATGTTTAGTCCATGGGTGGTTTGTCCATGGAATGTTTTGTCCATGGGTGGTTTGTCCATGGGATGGTTTGTCCATGAGTGGTTTGTCCTATATTCTATTAGTTTATATGCTACCATTTGTTGGGAAGCCCACTCTGTATTTAGTAGATTTCAGGTTCCCAGCTACATGCTATTGATGTCATAAAGACACATATTATGTGTTGAATGGATGTCTCTATTAATGAAAGCACTGCAAGCAATGTGGCAATAATGAATTGGAAAATTAGTCACATTTTGAGACTTTAAAAATCCGTATAGATAAACTGCCATATATATTTTTGTGTTAGATGAACCCTTCCTTTTAAAACTATATAATTATGTTTTGAATTCAACCAGGAGAGTGGAATTATACATTTGGAATTCTTTCAGTATTGCATTTTGTAATTTAATATTCATCTTGTTTTAACAGGTTGGACATTATTATGGTGTAAACAGTTCATGATGTTGGACTACTGCCAGGTCGTAAATGCTGAACTCTTTCTTTCATTTTACATCCTATTGTGGAATGCATAGATCTATGTTTTTGATCTGCTGGAGACAGAAATAGTCTTAAATTGTTTGGTTGGCAGATTCCAGTGTAAAGAAGTAACACAGGCATAGTTTTAGTAGTCTGGTTCAATACTTATGATGTAAATGTTTGGATGTTTTATCCCCAAAGAGGAAAAGGTTCTTCTCCCTCCTCAAACAGTATACCTTGATCATATACCATACTGAATCAAGCCTGTTTTGCTTCTGCAACGCCAAGCAAAGGAAAACGCCACAAAATCTGTCCCGGGTTGTAGTTTATTCAAGTGTGATCAAAATCTATTTACTTCTCAGTTATTATAGAATATTTGAAGTAAAAAAATATTTGAAAAGATGAACTTTCTTATAACAAATATGTTCATATCTTTTCAGAATTATAAATCTTTAAATATAAAATATTAGGAGGAGAGTGTATAATTTGACATATAATATCTTTTAACATGAAATATTAGAAGAGGACAGTATAATTTGACATATTTTTGACATATAATATCTTTTTAAAATAAAATATTAGAAGGGGATGGTATAATTTGACATATTTTTGACATATAATGTCTTTTAACAAAATGTTAGGAGGGTACAGTATAATTTGACATATTTTTTACATATAATATCTTTTGACGCGTAAAATATTAGGAGGGGATGGTATAATTTGACATATTTTTGACATATTATATCTTTTAACATAAAATATTTGGAGGGGACAGTATAATTTGACATATTTTTGACATATATCTTTTAACATAATTTTTTTGGGGGGGGAGGGGGGGGGGGGGGGGGGCTCGTAAAATATTAGAAGGGGAAGGTATTATTTGACATATTTTAGACATATAATAATTCATATAAAGAACCATGGAGCTGGACTTATTCTTATGAATCAGGCATAGTTGTAGATGACTGGCCAAGAGCTTTATAAAACATGTAGCTGTCACATTTGTCTAGCAGATATTCATGGTGGTGTTTATCTGAAATTGTTGAGCACCTGTCAATGTGCTAAGCACAGATTGACCAAGCCTAGGTTTATCCACAGGGAGCTGGCTGATCAGGATCTGCATTGTTTGCTGCCAAGTTTCTAGCAATATGTCCATTTACACTTGCATGTCTGCACTTCCATTCATATTGTCAACGCTCTACTTACTGTCCAGCAAGATCCAGTTATTAACAGTCAGTTGAATAGTTATGTTATGATGCTGCGGAGCGTGTTATTGAACTGAGTTTGTCTGAATGGCCAATAGCTGCAGCTGTTTGCCTCGGACAAATTCTCTCCCAGACAAAATCCCTTCTGGTCATCTAAGCATAGCGAACCAAAATCACTCCAATAAGTTTCCCCAAGGCAGACAAAGGAAGGTATTTTGTCCCTCTTGGACTCATTATGGGTGAGATTTTGTGCGAGATTGAGGACGCAACCAGTTTTATTGAATTGTAGAAATATTTTTTTATGCTGAATGAGCTTGCTGATCTGGATATGTTTAGATGGCCTTCACCTGACCAATCAAAATAAAAGGCATGGATGGGATTTGTCGGCATTTTTGCCGATACTGTGCAGTGATATTTCTATCATTTTAGCACAGGGGCACTAAGAGGCGACCTCTCAACCAGTATAAAATAGTGCAGAACAGAATCAGACAATTCCCAGAAAATACTAAAGTGTGGATCTGGCTGATTCGGATCTGCACTTTTTATGTTCACCAGTTAAATCTGTACTAAGTTGGTAAAGAGTTATGTGTTGTTGTCCTCTCAGTGTATCTCATATATTATACATGGACAGGCGCTATTTCTAGGTACTAATTGTTTTCTCCTTGGCGAGATGGTTTATGCAGATCATTTCATTTCCCTAATCATCTGGTAAATCTTCGGCTCCTGACTCAGAAATAGGCTCCAGTTAGTTTAGGATTCAATTAGTTTAAAGTCTGCAGAGATTTTCTTTTGTGACTGCAATTTTATGTCTCTAAATAATTAAAAGACCTGGTTTATGGAACTAATCAACAGAAATTTTTCTGTGAAATTAGCATATATTTTGCTAATTGAAAGAAACATACTGTTTTGAATTATTATTAAAGTTGTATTGGTTCTCTGTTTGTTAAGTCTTTCACACATGTTATTCATATTTATCATATTTGTTTAGTTCAAAGTTACTAATTTAAAGAATTATTGAGAATTTATTCAAATTTTCTTGTCAAATGGTAGGAAAGCATTTTCCTTTTTATTAAAACATGTAGAGAATAAGCTCTGTATGGACAGCCCAGGATTCAAGCCCATGTCCTGACATACCAAAGTCATTAAAAATGGTACCCAGGTGTAGCTGGCTTACTATCACTCTAAACAAATATACATTAACGATCATGTCTACTAGAACATATTTTGTATTTCTTACTGACATTGACCTCAATTGCGACCATCTCGACTGGAACAGTTGATCTTACCCGCTGTCGAATTGGACATACTAGATTAACTCATTCATATCTTTTAAAAAGAGAAGATCAACCTGTTCGTGTTCCTTGCCAGGAACCACTGACAGTCAACCATATTTTATTACAGTGTATCGACACAGACCACATAGGGTCGAAGTATTTTAATGTCAATAACATGTACGAACTATTTAGGACAGTGTTGTATTCTAAACTTGTTTGCTTCTTGAACGAGATTAGTATTCTTAATAAGTTATAAATTTTTAAACTGTTTGATGTGTTGACCTGTTTTCAATTATAATTTATTTTTTTAACCTGAAAGTTTTTATAATTTTCTATATTTTACTTACATATTTAATTTTAACCTGATTATGCTCCATTCACATTTAACTTTGTATTCGGCGCTGTATGACCTGTTGAGTGTCGGTGTGTGCCGTAAAACCCAAATAAATAAATAAATAAATAAACTTGACTTGAACAACAAGTCACCCATGGTGACTTGCTTATTGACAAATTTACCAGAACCTGGTAGCGCAATCTGTAGCTTCAGTTACTGGAGGCCCCAGGTTCAAACCTGGGCCACAACCTTCCAAAGTCATTAAAAATGGTAGTGGTATAGCTCCCTTGCTAAACCTCAAGCAAATATAAGGGTAGTTCCCCAACTGGTTGGCCCCAATATCAGGATAATGTGAAAGGGTGTGGTATTCTGTCACTACACACTACTATATCTGCTCCAAGTGTGGACTTTTAGTTCTAACACAGTTTTTAGACTTTACAAATTGTTAAATAAATCACTTACAATCTCATTCTTTCCAAATCAGTAAATAAACACAATGGGGATTTCTGTAAAAAGTAGATGAAATAGCTGACTGTGCAGAGTGGCTCAGGTAGGAAATACATATTTGTGCTGATAGTTGGGTGTTACGTTTCACTTTCTACATTGATGGATGGCCAATATGAACAGAATTTCATGGGAACAATATTTTGTTGTTTGAGAGACCAAACTTTTGGTTCAAACTGTGGGATGTCCAAACTGTCGGATACCACCTTTGGTCCAAACTGTTGGATGTCCAAACTGTTGGATACCACCTTTGGTCCAAACTATTGGATACCACCTTTGGTCAAAACTGTTGGATACCACCTTTGGTCCAAACTATTGGATATCACCTTTGGTCCAAACTGTTGGATGTCCAAACTGTTGGATATCACCTTTGGTCCAAACTGTTGGATACCACCTTTGGTCCAAACTGTTGGATACCACCTTTGGTCCAAATTATTGGATACCACCTTTAGTCCAAACTGTTGGATACCACCTTTAGTCCAAACTGTTGGATACCACCTTTGGTCCAAATTGTCGGATACCACCTTTGGTCAAAACTGTTGGATACCACCTTTGGTCCAAACTATTGGATATCACCTTTGGTCCAAACTGTTGGATGTCCAAACTGTTGGATATCACCTTTGGACCAAACTGTTGGATACCACCTTTGGTCCAAATTATTGGATACCACCTTTGGTCCAAACTGTTGGATACTAACTTTGGTCCAAACTATTGGATATCACCTTTGGTCCAAACTGTTGGATGTCCAAACTGTTGGATATCACCTTTGGTCAAAACTGTTGGATACCACCTTTGGTCAAAACTGTTGGATATCACCTTTAGTCCAAACTGTTGGATACCACCTTTGGTCAAAACTGTTGGATACCACCTTTGGTCCAAACTATTGGATATCACCTTTGGTCCAAACTGTTGGATGTCCAAACTGTTGGATATCACCTTTGGTCCAAACTGTTGAATACCACCTTTGGTCCAAATTATTGGATACCACCTTTGGTCCAAACTGTCAGATACCACCTTTGGTCTAAACTGTTGGATACCACCTTTGGTCCAAATTATTGGATACCACCTTTGGTCCAAACTGTTGGATACCACCTTTGGTCCAAACTATTGGATACCACCTTTGGTCCAAACTATTGGATATCACCTTTGGTCCAAACTGTTGGATGTCCAAACTATTGGATATCACCTTTGGTCCAAACTGTTGGATACCACCTTTGGTCCAAACTGTTGGATACCACCTTTGGTCCAAATTATTGGATACCACCTTTGGTCCAAACTGTTGGATACCACCTTTGGTCCAAATTATTGGATACCACCTTTGGTCCAAACTGTTGGATGTCAAAACTGTTGGATACCACCTTTGGTCCAAACTGTTGGATGTCCAAACTGTTGGATACCACCTTTGGTCAAAACTGTTGGATGTCCAAACTGTTGGATACCACCTTTGGTCCAAACTGTCAGATACCACCTTTGGTCCAAACTGTTGGATATCACCTTTGGTCCAAACTGTTGGATGTCCAAACTGTTGGATACCACCTTTGGTCAAAACTGTTGGATACCACTTTTGGTCTAAATGTTGGATGTCCAAACTGTTGGATATCACCTTTGGTCCAAACTGTTGGATGTCTAAACTATTGGATATCACCTTTGGTCCAAACTGTTGGAGACCACCTTTGGTCCAAATGTTGGATGTCCAAACTATTGGATATCACCTTTGGTCCAAACTGTTTGATACCACATTAAGTCCAAACTGTTGGATACCACCTTTGGTCCAAATTGTTGGATACCACCTTTGGTCCAAACTATTGGATACCACCTTTGGTCCAAACTGTTGGATGTCCAAACTGTTGGATACCACCTTTGGTCCAAACTATTGGATATCACCTTTGGTCCAAACTGTTGGATACCACCTTTGGTCCAAACTGTTGGATATCCAAACTGTTGGATACCACCTTTGGTCCAAACTGTCAGATACACCTTTGGTCCAAACTGTTGGATATCACCTTTGGTCCAAACTGTTGGATGTCCAAACTGTTGGATACCACCTTTAGTCCAAACTGTTGAATACCACCTTTAGTCCAAACTGTTGGATACCACCTTTAGTCCAAACTGTTGGATGTCCAAACTGTTGGATACCACTTTTGGTCCAAACTGTTGGATGTCCAAACTGTTGGATACCACCTTTGGTCCAAACTGTTGGATGTCCAAACTGTTGGATACCACCTTTAGTCCAAACTGTTGGATACCACCTTTGGTCCAAACTGTTGGATACCACCTTTGGTCCAAACTATTGGATATCACCTTTGGTCCAAACTATTGGATACCACCTTTGGTCCAAACTGTTGGATACCACCTTTAGTCCAAACTGTTAGATACCACCTTTGGTCCAAACTGTTGGATACCACCTTTAGTCCAAACTGTTAGATACCACCTTTGGTCCAAACTGTTGGATACCACCTTTGTCCAAACTGTTGGATACCACCTTTGGTCCAAACTGTTGGATACCACCTTTAGTCCAAACTGTTGGATACCACCTTTAGTCCAAACTGTTGGATACCACCTTTAGTCCAAACTGTTGGATACCACCTTTGGTCCAAACTGTTGGATACCACCTTTAGTCCAAACTGTTGGATACCACCTTTGGTCCAAACTGTTGGATACCACCTTTGGTCCAAACTGTTGGATACCACCTTTAGTCCAAACTGTTGGATACCACCTTTGGTCCAAACTGTTGAATACCACCTTTGGTCCAAACTGTTGGATGTCCAAACTGTTGAAAACCACCTTTAGTCCAAACTGTTGGATACCACCTTTGGTCCAAACTGTTGGATACCACCTTTGGTCCAAACTGTTGGATACCACCTTTGGTCCAAACTGTTGGATACCACCTTTGGTCCAAACTGTTGGATACCACCTTTAGTCCAAACTGTTGGATACCACCTTTGATCCAAACTGTTGGATACTACCTTTGGTCAAAACTGTTGGATACCACCTTTAGTCCAAACTGTTGGATACCACCTTTGGTCCAAACTGTTGGATACCACCTTTGGTCCAAACTATTGGATACCACCTTTGGTCCAAACTGTTGGATGTCCAAATTTTCGGATACTACCTTTGGTCCAAATTGTCGGATACCACCTTTGGTCCAAACTGTCGGATACCACCTTTACCAGACATAATATCATGTTATTATCCTAACTTATTAGGGCAATGTCAGAACCTTTATTACTATCATGCCAAGGATTCAATAATTAGTGCCTGTCCAAAGCTCCTTAGTATCATTCTGTTTGCATTGATGTAACTGCAGAATTATTCTTTTTGTTTTTATTTTCTCAGGGGCGTGCCTGGGCTTTCCCACTTAAGCACATGCGTACAGTTGCTTCCGAAAATTGAAAAAATAAAAACGCCTAAAAGCGAATTTAAATCGTCGCCTAACCCGGGTTAGGCACTACCAGTTAATTGTCTTTATTATTTAAATCTATGAAATTTAAACATTTTTCTAATTCTACACAATCTTCAACAATCCACACCCCCCACACCCCACGAATGCATCTATGGCGTTCTATGGAAAAAATCCGGATTGGGGGGGGGGGGGCACGCCCCCGGACTCCCTTGGAATAGTGCGTATACTCAAAAGTCGCCCAGGCGCGCCCCTGTTTCTCAAATGTGGATTCTTTATAAGTTAAAAAACAAACTCATTTAGAGCTTAAGGTGACCTGTTGCAGTCTTGTTGATTTAAAATGAATTATACCCTAGATGTCAAACTCAAAAAGAGAATTGTGATTTCTCCAGTACTGCACATATAAATATATGTAAATTTAACTTTCTAGAAACATTCTTACACCATCCAGTGATGAATCATCACACATTATTCACAGCTGACAAATTGTCTGTATTTTGCTGCTTATAACAAACTAACACTTGGCTTTTCTCCTCATTGCCAATACTTTGAGCAAATAGCTCAGTTGCCTAATGGCATGGTACATCGATGTTCGGCTGCTAATAATTTAGACATCTTGCTATTTGGATTCTAAATGTACCACAGGATAGAGTGGTCTAACTACAGAACATTTGATTCACAGATGAGTGGATAGATTCAGGTCCATGCTAGAACTAAGTATTGAATATCTGTCTTGTACTGAGAACGTTTCCTTCCCCAGTGGCGGTGATAATGCCAGGCAAACATTAACCCTTGTCTTGTTTGTTAACCCTGACCCGGCTACAGTAGTTAACAATCCATATTGATTCTTGCTTATCTTATTTACAGTAACATGCAAAGGTGCAATGGCATATTGCACAAGAATCATCGGCAAATAAAGCCAATCCTGATCCTGGAGCTGTCAGATCTAGATTCACTCTATTTGCTAAAGCCATTGACATACATGCTAATGGTTAATAATTTGTCGTAAATTCTTAGTGTTTCGCTATCTGCTACATGCTAAATAAAGTTTCTTTGGTAGAAACTTAGCAGCATATAGTGCAGATCCTGATTAGACAGTTTCTATATGTAGACAGTTTCCGATAGACTTCAACTGATAGACTGTTCTCAGCAGGGCAAGAGTTAATGTCTTGTCAGAATTTCAGGAAACTGAAATAAAAGGCAACATGACAAATAAGTGCTGGCTAACAGTGGGGGGCTTTTTAGTGTAGTCAATTTATCTATCAGGGACTTGCCTGAATAAAAAAAATGGATACAAAAAAGACACTTGATGTCATAATGGACACAGTGTTATTGATGCTGTGTGGGCGGGTGGCTGTATGTGTGTGTGCGCGCGCATCTGCGTGCGTGCATGTGTGTGTGCGTGCTGGCATGTGTGTGCATGTTTGTGTGTGTGACTAAGCATTGGAAGATGTTTCAGCTGACTTTCTGTGCACTGGTGGTTGATCTACCCACATCCATGTAATTTTACAAAATTTAAAATTTCACTCAAGATGTTTTGTCAATTTTAAGAATGTACTTAGGGACATCACAGGGATTAATGATAATAATTATGTAACATAGTGAAAAGCAGCTTGTGAAGTTCTTGAAGTGACATTTTGAAGATGAAATGCATTATGGGGAAATTATTTTTCAAATGAAGTGCTTGACGAATCAATAAAGTTATCAGTGACAGCAACATTTCTAGTCAGATTCCATTCATCATAGACATTTCATTGCAAGACATGGATTTGTCAGCTTACAACTTGGGAGCTTTTATAATGAATAGAACCATTGATTTCCAGGGAGAAATCCTTGATCTGCAAATGGAGGCATAAATTTAACTAAGATTTGTTATTTAAATCTAGCCATAGTCCTATGGAAGCAACTATACATTTTTTCAAACTTGCCAAAAATATGGAATTGATGCAAGATCTACAAATGCAACCATAGCTTGATGGGAGCTGTCATATATTATTAATTGAAATATCCAGCCATAGCTGTATAGAAATAGTAATTTATTCACAAATCTAACCATAGCTGTATTAAAGCAGCCATATATGCACAAATCTAACCATAGCTGTATAGAAGCAGCCATATATGCACAAATTCAACCATAGCTGTATAGAAGCAGCCATATATGCACAAATCCAACCATAGCTGTATAGAAGAAATAATTTGCAATTGTTTGCACAAATCCAACCATGGCTGTATTAATAGAAGTATTTTGCAGTCATATGCACAAATCCAACCATGGCTGTATTAATAGAAGTATTTTGCAGTCATATGCACAAATCCAACCATAGCTGTATAGAAGGAGTAATTTATTCACAAATCCAACCACGGCTGTATAGAATCATTCATTTTAAACAAATCCAGCCATAGCAGTATGGAATCAGTTATATATGCACGAATCCAACCATAGCTGTATAGAAGGAGTAATTTATTATTCACAAATTCAACCACAGCTGTATGGAATCAGTCATATATGCATGAATCCAACCATAGCTGTGTTGAAGAAGTCATATAGGCTACAATTGATTTACAAATCTAACTAGATTTTTGTAATGATTTCTAACGATTTGCAACTTCAAGCATTATTTTATCAAGGTTACTGATAAGTCCAGAATTATACATTATTTTTAAGAAGAATTCAGTTTAAATTTTGTGTAATAATTATGATGTTTTTAGCTATGCTATTGATGGCCTATTGACATCATCTAGAAAATCAGGCTTTAAATAATGTTGTATTTTGAATTGCTTATGACATCATTTATTTTAAGACAGTGTGTTGAGCAGTTTTGAGCAATTTTGCATTAACAAACTGTGATAATGCAAAAAAGCAGTTCAACCATGGGGAATTTGGACAGTGTATTTTTACCAAACAATGTTTGTATTTGCAGATTTATACACTTTGAAAATGGCATGACAATGTTAAACTAAATGGTCGTCAGGATAAGATACTAAAATACAGAGGGGGCGCCCATGACCGGGCGGTTAGTCACTGACTTGAAACTCCTTAGCCCCTCACCGCGTGGGTTCGAATCCCGGTCGAGGTTAAACTTTCATGTGGTGAGGTTTTCCAACTAACCTGCAATGCACTGGTGGTTCTACCTAGACATTTGCCTGAGGTCTACCTCCACCAATAATTAGCTGGACATCACCAATATGACCATAATTGTGTCGGCGTGATGTAACAAAACAAAAGATCTAAGATACTGATTTTACCATTAAATTTTTAGAGTCATGGTAATGCTACAAAACTAGATTTTCTTAAATCTGAAACATCCCACTATTTAATAAGGTAAGAAAAAATAGATAAAAAACTGTCAATAAGGCACTTTTGTATATTATTTCTTTATATGACACATGCTAACCTGAGTGCGGGCTGTTGTAACATTATGTACATGAAGTCTTTCACAGAAGAATGGATGCCTGTGAAAAGAACAGCTGTTCATATACTGTGGAGAAATTGGAAAGCTTTTGGTTCTATTTTTCATACACGTTATGTGCGGTCTTCTATAGGATATAATGTTAACATCATTGGTGTCATTTATACTCCATTGGTATTGACAAAAATGACTTCGATGAGATCTACAAAATGAGTCTTTTTTATGATATTCATTTGTATAATTTCTGATTAGCTACGACTGTTAACGAGCATTTTGTCCAATTTTGTATCAGTGCTACATTAATGTTTTTAAAATAATTGAATGATGACATGTAGCTTTCTCTTGGTATGTTAACATCATTAGAGACCATCAATTGTGTCATTGTCCAATGCTACATTTACATATTTTCAAATGTCAGGATGATGTTTAACACAGTTTTAAACATTTGTATTCAGATAAAGTATTGCAAAGGCAGTTATTCGTTGGAGCTGTATGCTGGTAACCATAGTTACCATTATTCAAGCCTGCATTGTCGGAAACTGACCTACCTAAACTTTTTACCTAAGCCTTATAAATAAGTGATTTGTAGGCTAAGAGTTAAGCAGAAAACTGTGTTCATATTTCTCTTGTCATCTCCAATTAACTCCAAAATGAAACAGAATTTACATTCAGTATTTTGTTAATTATCGAAACATAAAAACTTTATTATGTACCAGTTTTCATATTAAAGACATTTCTCAAGAACTGCAAATTAATTTTTTATTCCCTTTATTTAACTTCATTTGGGACCGGACCTTGTAGCGCAATGGGTAGAGCTTTAGGTACGGGAGGCCCCAGATTCGTTCCCGAGCTGCGACATACCAGAGTCCTTAAAAATATCAAGCAAATATAAGGGTAATTCCATGATTGGCTGGCCCGGTGTCAGGATAATGTGACTGGGTGTGGTATCATGTCAGGTGTTCATGGCATGTTATACACAGTGAAGGCAGCACTATATCTGCTTCAAGTGAACACCGCTCCAGATAACTGAAATACTGTTGGTGGGTCCCAATAAATAAATAGATAAATAAATAAATAAATAACTTAATTTGGTGAATATATGTGTGTTAACCAGTATCATTCTTGTCTAAATGTTAAAATGAAATCTAAAAAGTCACTAAAAACTTTGTAGATTCAATATCAGAATTTGATGATTTTCTGCCACTTAAAGCTTAGTACAAGTCATGTAACTTATACTTGACAAGAATTTGAACAAAAAACTTTTGCATGTATTTGGAACTTTTTGTAAAAAATCTTCAAGAACTACTTGTCCTAATACTGTAATAGCAATTATATGATAATCAAGATGCTTGATTGGCCATAAATGGAATCAAATACAATCTCGTTAAACAAGCTAGCAAAAAGGCATGGTAAACAAACTAAATGCAAGTTAAACAAATAGATGATTTTTAAATATACAGTATAAACAAAATGTTAAATCCCTGCAATTAATAAAGACACTCTCTCCTTAAATGATTCCACTCAGTTATGATTTTAATATTGGAAATGTTCAACAAAGGATCCATTACTGTGACAGAACAGGAAACATGTGATCGGCTTTAGATTTTGAAGATTATTGCCACTTCCCCTTCCCCCATTACTGCCTATTGTTAACCTAGAGAGCTTTCATATTCATTCTGTGAATTTATCTTCTAGCTTGGAGCAATAAATTCAAATGACTATTATCATTACTGCTTGTTGTATTGTCTTCCTGACTCAGCTGTGCTATCAACACCAATATCACCTGTATAACCCATAACATGCAGTATTTGTCAATAAACCATACTTTTCCCCACCCCCGTTACATTTGAACTCTTTGCTAAGATCTTACAAGAAAGGAGAGAAACTGAGCTTTTTTTTTTCTCACACTTTGTAGAAAATAGACCTGATCTGATTGCTGTCTGAGCAGGATCACCCATATCTGTAGAAGTGTGATTAATTCTAGTCCAGCAGTTTAAGAGCTAACTGTGGATGTCCATTGATTTCTATTTCCAGGCTCTATGGTGAAAGGACGACATTTGGAGATGAACATCAGACCAGAGTAGTCATTCCTTGGTGACACTGCAGCTTCGTGATAGCAGTCAAAGCCATTGTGGCCATCGTGACAAGAAATGCAGAATGGATTTTACACAGCAGTTAGGAATTCTCTGATCTGCAGCTTAATTGTGCAAGTGGCACACAATCATTTGAAAATCACTGTGTAGCAAACCATCCGATGGAGTAAATTAAATTTTTCTAACAGGGAAAAATTAGCTGTAGATTTATTTTCAAATCAACTGTGTTTTCTTCGTACAGTGAAAAGTTAACTGTATAATAATCTGTATTTCAACTTTGTTTCCCTCTGTATATAAAAAAAGTAAAGATCAAATCAGTTATTTTAAAATGTATAGCTTTAGATTCAAGGAATAGTAATACTAAATCTCCTAGATCAGTGTTTGCATATTTTAACAAGAAATTTTAGTATATAATTAACTTAAAACTGAGTGAAACAAACTTCAAGGAAAAAACTGCTACGAAGATTCAAATGACACTGTCATTATTATGCCTTGTGTGAACATTAACTTATTTAGCATATCGCAGCATTTTTTCATAAAAAAACTGGCTGAAGTTTAAAAAGTTTCTGCAGCTTAGTGTTAATGAAAATCAATAAAACTAATAATTTAAAACAAGAAATAAGAGTATCCAGGGAGATAATGTTACTGCTTACAAGCTGCAAGAAGTGAACTTCATGTCTCACATCAACCCTGAGCTTTGAGGCAAGGAATTTGACTTATTGAAAACATTTTTCTGAATAAAGTGTAACGCTCTTGCTTCTGATTCATTGTGTCTTTCTGGCTTCATCATCAAATTTACAGATTTACACAATTATTTTGTTTATCATACCAGACAAGTATCCTGGAGAATTAGCCTCATAATTATATTTTCAGGCGGAAAAAAGCAAAAATGTTTTCTTGAGGGTATTCACAGAACATTGCCAGACAATTACTCTTGGGAATCAAACAGGATGTGGGGAAGACAAAATATAGACAATTAGATTTTTCAGCCAGTTTTCTGCCATAAAGGTGAATCAATTTTACGTCAGTTTTGTGCCAAGTAGTGACTCCATTTTTCAGAAGTTTGTGCACAGTGGGGCAGTTCAAATTTTTGTTCGATTGTGTCCTTAAAGGTGATCATGTTTTCACGGCTTGCTAAGTTTAAGAAGTCGGATGCCTATCAGGATTTAGAAGGGGAGGACCGCGTGGAAATGGACATAACTGACATGCGAGGGCTGGTTGCAACCGAGGTTGAACCACCGGAGAGCCCACCAGACACCAACCAGAGACCACCAGAAGGTAAATATTTAAAAAGTGTCCACTTCCAAAATAGTTGAGATTTTGCAGAAATGTTAACCTTTTATTTGTTATCTTAATGCATAATGCTGTGTTGTAAACATTGACCTGTTGTTCTGCAGGTTCTTCTAAGATATTGATGGGGGATGGGTGGAGGCTCTCTCCTCTAAGAAAATATCTCCACAAGGAACATAAATTCTGTCATTATATTGTTGAACCATAACCAAAGCCTAGTACTGGACCTTTACAAGTGAACAAGTCAGATGATAATTGTGTATGGTGTCCAGTATTTAATTACAGAAGAAAATTGGAATGAAACCACAGCCCAAGGTTACATAACTGAGAGATAAGGCCTTTATTCATAGGCAATTATAGAGAGAATATAACCTTTATCACAATATTTCTAATCAAATACATTTTAAAACATTTAACTTTTCAACCATGCTCAGAGCCCAAGGTTATATAAACTCCTGTTTGTAGCATTATTTAGGCCATTATTGCCTCAAAGTTCATGACTTTTGTGTCATGCAAAATTACAGATTATCTGTTTTGAAATACTCAAGATAAATACTTTGTCCTTAAATCTTTGACTTCAGTCATTCTTAGTAAAGAATGGTTGGTTGATACAGGCCTTAGTCTTAGATCATGCACTTGAGGTCATTTGTGACTGTGTGGCCAGGATATTGCCTTGGCCAGGATATTGCCTGCTCATACCAGGAAACAAACACTTGTGAACCCTCATCCCTGGTTCCAAGCTTATGATTCTTAATGTCACTACTTTCGTCATAACATATTAAAGAAATTGGGACATATTTTATTCAAATAGATCGATTTTCTTTTTCACTGCATGCATTTGAGAAACCCCTCAGGAAGTGCGAGGTTCGAGCTCTGTAAAACTCGTTTAAGCACCCAAGTCGGTCCTCCATGCTGACTGACCGTTCCAAGGCGGTAACTGTCGGGTTTACTTTTTAGTTAAATGACTCATCACAGATTTGTTCTTACTTTTACATTTGGCTTGTATGTGAATACCTTTTTCCTGTGACTTTTCAGTGTTTGGTATATGTTGCAATGCTCTTAGGACTTTGTCACATATTCTTATTAAGGAGTCACGGGACACAAAGCACACCCTTTGGACATGCCTAACTCTGTTTTCCAAATGTACTGTAGGTGTGGACACATCTAGTTCAGAAGAACAACCTCTGAAAGGGTGTCACTAGTCACTCATGCTATATTATTTCACTTTCTCACGACTGAATCATTTTACCATAGATGGCGAGTCACATCATTAATTGTCTTCTGTAGAACCTGGATTTTGCTAAATCAATTGATGCCATTAAAAGAGGCAATACTAGAAATCTGTAACAGGTTCAAGTTGTCATCCAACAAAGTTTAATGGCTACCCTTAACTCTATGTTTCCTACTAACACCATTGTATTGAATTTACCATGCCATTTAAAATACTTATATCATTTTGCTAGTAATACTAACACATTTTCAAATGTCAATAAATCATTAATGATGTTGAACTGTAGGCAATATTGTAGAATCCTACAGAATACAAAACACATCCAAAAATGGTAATAATCAAGAAATATTGAAAAATTAATTTTTTTTATTTGTCCCAGGAAGACTAATGCACGTCTGGTGACATCAGTAATTCACCTAATGATATAAATTGTATTTTGTTCTTAATTGCATGCTAATAAGAAAATGTTTTTTCAGTGATCATTTTAAGTTTCCATGCTAATGCAACAAACAATAAAGTCTTTCTTTATACAGTCCACAGTCTTCCAGATAACCTCTTGTATGATTTCATTTCTATAGAAATGGGAGTCATGTAATTGTTAGAAAAAGACAATAAACAAAATTAAATTAATAGACATACATGCTCATCATTGTTATTGTTTTTTTATGTTTTTTCTAACAAATTGCTTTCGGGTTTTTTATGATTTTCTTAACACATTAACTCATTTAAAGTGGAATCAACTTATATTTCCATTCTTATTTAGATTTCACTATATTCTGTCACCAGTTTTAGGTGAAATAATCCTTTTCAATGACCATTTATAAGTGGAATTCATTATCGTCAATTACCATAAAGGTAAACTCTACTATTTCCCGTGTGTATTTATGCTGGAATCTGTAGTTCCAACCAGACTTTCTATATAGAACCATCCCCCCCACACACCCCAATAATTATGTGTATGAAAATTTAAAAAATAGCATCAAAGATATTATAAATCACATTAATCAAAGCCTTTGTTCTTTTTTCAATGTCATGGCAGAGGTTATTGTGTTAGAAGTCATGTGACCTCTGATGCGGACATTATTTTGCGAGCTGCCATTTAAGGTTATCATAAAGTACAGCATTGATATTGATTTGTTGATTTGAGGGCCCATATTGGGCTTGTGGTTGTCTGGGAATTGACATCAATACACACTAGAGGTGTCCAATATCTAGGGCATTAACTTAGTGTATCACAATATAGTGCTTAATTATGCACATTTCTAGCAACAGTAAAGAATAGGTAAAAAGAAAAGGTCTAATCAAAATAACCACAATATTTAAATCTAAACTACATTTAGACCAAGGCAAACAGAGTAAATGTAAATGTGACAAAAAACAGATGAGACATAACACGCGAAAAAAAAACCCAGCAGTTACCGCCTTGGAACTGTCAGTCTGCAAAAGACTACTAAATAAGCATGTTTGTGTTTTGTGTTTGGTTTTTTGTATAGTTTTTTATCAAAATTTTGCAGGTTAAATGATACAAAATGTTTTGTATGTGTGTTTTTAAGTATTAAACATTACTGTTATAATAGTCATAATAGCAACATGTAGATAGTACAGGTGGAGAAAACTTCCAACAAATGTTTGAATAGAGCCGCTGGTGCATCTTACGTCAGCTATGTATTGTTACGTATTGTTAGTCAATAACTTCACTAGACAAGGTACTTGTAACAAAGGTTAGTTATTTGCTCAACTTTTCTTTAAAGTAGAAGAGTTATTCCCCTTAACCGAGTGTTCTGTCTTTTTTGTTTATCATGAAAGTGCAAAGAATATGATATAAATGTTTTGTCTATTTTGTTGTTTTATAACACAGGAAGGTTTCCCTTGGACCTTTTTCTGTCACCAAATGCTGTGTGTTAGACTATATTACTTGAAGTGTTAATGTTTAAATGCTTAAAATGAGTAAAATTTAATGTTTATTGTTCTCATTAACCAAAAATTATATATAACTAAAACCTTACTTTCCCTTTCGTGATGGTCAATCATGGTTGGTAATTACATCAGGCATTTCCATAAAACACGCCGAAACTAAATGGTTTTGTTGGTAATTTTCTGACCCAAGGTGAATTCTAGATTTGTGCTGTTCCATCTTACGAGTTAATGATCTTCTTTTTCTTTCCGAATAAGACAAACCTGGTCTTTTGAGTCAGCCTTCCTTTGTCCCACATTGTTGTTTATGAATTAAGGGCCATGGATGAAAGTAAGTTGCGGGGTCACTGGATAATACGAACTTGTCAGAATATTTCGTGATTCAGCAGAAGTAATTCTTTAAGGACACTCCAGTGCTATTAGATTAAGTAAAATATATGGGTTTTTTATTGACTCATTTGAAATAATGTTAAAAACTATGGATAAACAACCATTATATATGTCATAATGTATCTAAATAAATACTTATTTAAGCTTTTAGATTTTTTTACCATAGCTGTCCTAACTCACTTTAGACCCACTTAGTAATGATGATGAGATTTGCCACCCAAACATATGCTGGAGGACCTCACACTGGTAGAAATTTCCTATGCTTATTAAAACAAGACATGCACCACTAAAGTCCGCTTGTCATTGTCATTTGCTATTGTTGTATGCCACATTTTTCCACAGGTATAGTTCATTAGCAAACAAGAAAAATGTTTAGAATTGACACTCAACTAAAGGCATTTTGAAGTGTTCTGATCAGTACACACTTACCAATTGTGCTGAGAACTTTTAGCATTTCTTGACCCTATCTTAAATAGAATTAACTATAGCTATGCATATATACGAGAAACCCAACAATATTGGGGTTATGAATGTGCTGAACTTTGAATAGACCAAACACAACATGCAAACCAAGGAAGTCATGGCTAGAGATCTCATCAGACATGAACTTCTTTTGTTTTTGTTTTTTTGTAACCTTACAATTATACAACTGGTCAGCTTGGTGATTTTCAGCCTATTATTGGTGGAGGAAGACCCCAGAAATATGCCTGGGTAAAGTCACTGACACACAGCAGGACAGCTGGAAGACCTCACCACATAAAAGTTCTCACACCAACCTGCACTCAAACCCATGAGAGGTTGAGGAGTTACAAGTTAACATCTCTAACCACTCGGCAATGGGCACCCTCACAGACATGATCACCTCATCTCTAACCACTCGTCCGGGCACCCTCACAGACATGATCACCTCATCTCTAACCACTCAGCCGTGGGCACCCTCACAGACATGATCACCTCATCTCTAACCACTCGTCCGGGCACCCTCACAGACATGATCACCTCATCTCTAACCACTCAGCCGTGGGCACCCTCACAGACATGATCACCTCATCTCTAACCACTCAGCCGTGGGCACCCTCACAGACATGATCACCTCATCTCTAACCACTCAGCCGTGGGCACCCTCACAGACATGATCACCTCATCTCTATCCACTCGGCAATGGGAGCCCTCCTAGACATGATCACCTCATCTCTAACCACTCAGCCGTGGGCGCCCTCACAGACATGATCACCTCATCTCTATCCACTCGGCAATGGGAGCCCTCCTAGACATGATCACCTCACCTCTAATCACTCAGCCGTGGGAGCCCTCCCAGACATGATCACCTCATCCCTAACCACTTGGCTGTGGGCGCCCTCGCAGACATGATCACCTCATCTCTAACCACTCGGCCGTGGGCGCCCTCGCAGACATCACCTCATCTCTAACCACTCGGCAATGGGCGCCCTCGCAAACATGATCACCTCATCTCTAACCACTTGGCAATGGGCGCCCTCGCAGACATGATAACCTCATCTCTAACCACTCGGCAATGAGGGCCCTCGCAGACATGATCACCTCATCTCTAACCACTTGGCAATGTGCACCCATGCAGACATGATCACCTCATCTCTAACCACTTGGCCGTGGGCGCCCTCGCAGACATCACCTCATCTCTAACCACTCAGCCATGGGTGCCAACACAGACATGATCACCTCATCTCTAACCACTCGGCCGTGGGCGCCCACACAGACATGATCACCTCATCTCAAACCACTTGGCTGTGGGCGCCCTTGCAGACATCACCTCATCTCTAACCACTCAGCCATGGGCGCCCTCGCAGACATGATCACCTCATCTCCAACCACTTGGCCGTGGGCGCCCTCGCAGACATGATTACCTCATCTCTAACCACTTGGCCATGGGCCCCCTCGCAGACATGATCACCTCATCTCTAACCACTCGGCAATGGGCGCCCTCGCAAACATGATCACCTCATCTCTAACCACTTGGCAATGGGCGCCCTCGCAGACATGATAACCTCATCTCTAACCACTCGGCAATGAGGGCCCTCGCAGACATGATCACCTCATCTCTAACCACTTGGCAATGTGCACCCATGCAGACATGATCACCTCATCTCTAACCACTTGGCCGTGGGCACCCTCGCAGACATGATCACCTCATCTCTAACCACTTGGCCATAGGCCCCCTCACAAAAATGATCACCTCATCTCTAACCACTCGGCTATGGGTGCCCTCGCTGACATGATCACCTCATCTCTAACCACTCCACAATGAGCGCCCTCGCAGACATGATCGCCTCATCTTTAACCACTCCACAATGGGCACCCTCGCAGACATGATCGCCTCATCTTTAACCACTTGGCCATAGGCCCCCTCACAGAAATGATCACCTCATCTCTAACCACTTGGCTATGGGTGCCCTCGCAGACATGATCACCTCATCTCTAACCACTCCACAATGAGCGCCCTTGCAGACATGATCACCTCATCTCTAACCACTTGGCCATAGGCCCCCTCACAGAAATGATCACCTCATCTCTAACCACTCGGCTATGGGTGCCCTCGCAGACATGATCGCCTCATCTCTAGCCACTCCACAATGGGCACCCTCGCAGACATGATCGCCTCATCTTTAACCACTCCACAATGGGCACCCTCGCAGACATGATCACCTCATCTTGAACCACTCCGCAATGGGCGCCCTCGCAGACATGATGACGCATGGTGTCTGAATATCAGAAATAGTCTTAAGAGCTGCCTTTGTAGAGACTTAATGCATATGAGGATGATGGTTGACAGTACATCTTATCACCCTCTATGTGATGGGATATTTAATATAAACATTCCAATAACATTTTCCCCTCTTTTACAGAAACCTTCACTATTCAGCAGGCCATTGACAATATTGGGTTTGGGAAATTCCAGATAAAGCTCTCCATATTGACCGGTGTCGCATGGGTAAGTAGTGATCATATTTGTCGTCATAGAAACTAAGTGTATTGATGTTTTGGTATTCATGTTTTTTGGTCCGGTTAACTTCTTGGCATACATTCATTTTTGTTGATAACATTTCCTTTGAGTTTATAATAAAAAAAGTCCTTCAGAGACAGAAGTTTAACTAAAACAGTTTCAAATCCTGCCTTAACTGTGATAGTATGAAGACATGATGACGTTTACTATCCTTACTATGTTTAACAAGGAACTATTTGTTTAACAAGGAACCATTTGTTTAACAAGGAACCATTTGTTTAACAAGGAACCATTTGATTATTTTTGTTTAGCAAGGAACCATTTGTTTAACAAGGAACCATTTGTTTATTTTTGTTTAACAAGGAACCATTTTTTTAACAAGGAACCATTTGATTATTTTTGTTTAACAAGGAACCATTTTTTTAACAAGGAACCATTTGTTTAACAAGGAACCATTTGTTTAACAAGGAACCATTTGATTATTTTTGTTTAACAAGGAACCATTTTTTTAACAAGGAACCATTTGTTTAACAAGGAACCATTTGTTTAACAAGGAACCATTTGTTTAGCAAGGAACCATTTGTTTAGCAAGGAACCATTTTTTAAACAAGGAACCATTTGTTTAGCAAGGAACCATTTGATTATTTTTAACAAGGAACCATTTGTTTAACAAGAAACCATTTGTAAAGAAACCATTTGTTTAACAAGGAACCATTTGTTTAACAAGGAACCATTTGTTTAACAAGGAACCATTTGATTATTTTTGTTTAACAAGGAACCATTTTTTTAACAAGGAACCATTTGTTTAACAAGGAACCATTTGTTTAGCAAGAAACCATTTGTTTAGCAAGGAACCATTTTTTAAACAAGGAACCATTTGTTTAGCAAGGAACCATTTGATTATTTTTAACAAGGAACCATTTGTTTAACAAGAAACCATTTGTAAAGAAACCATTTGTTTAACAAGAAACCATTTGTAAAGGAACAATTTGTTTAACAAGGAACCATTTGTTTAGCAAGGAACCATTTGATTATTTTTGTTTAACAAGGAACCATTTGTTTAGCAAGGAACCATTTGTTAAACAAGGAACCATTCTGTAATTTGTATGTTGGTCCCTCTGGTATTGATAGTTTGATAGTTCTTACCTAGGTCAAGTGCTGTCACAAGCAAACAGCATGGGTTATTTTGTGTAAGGTGATAAACTGATCACTCTGTGGTTTATACTTGCACTAATTGGATTAACTGGCTTGTAATTAACAATTAAGGTACCTCCAGTTTGTAAACAACCATCATAAATTGGTTTAAGCTTGTTGGTGGGTGTTTTATTAAGCAGTCAAAGAAATGTGAGTAAATTTTCAGATTTAATTAACTTGGTACCTGCTGTTTCCTTTATTTTCACACAGATGGCAGATGCTATGGAGATGATGATTTTATCAATCCTTAGTCCCGCCCTTCACTGTGATTGGCAGATCAATGAATGGAAACAAGCCTTGATCACCACGGTAACATCAACTTTATTTGATTCTGATCGGAAGTATTATTTTTTAGTAATTTCATCATTAACATACATCTGTGTGGTATGTTGCTAACAATAAAGTTTGTATATGTGTATTAACTTTGATGTGAAAAACTGAGTATAAAAAACACTACTGCTTTCTGACTGGTGCTCTGAAATTGTCTTATCTAAAATTCAGTTAATTTATATTCAATGCATCTGTAAGTAGACAATAAATATTTATAAGGTTTTGTTTTCTTGCTAAAAAATTACACAATTTCAAATTTATCTAGGTTTGTAGTGTCATTAAATGAACAATGAATATTCATACGGTGCCAATTATTGAATATTTCAGATTGTGTTTGCTGGGATGATGTGCAGCAGCAGTGTATGGGGCAGTATATGTGACAAATATGGCCGCAGATATGTGAGTGCAAGCTTCTTAGCTCCGCTTGTCAAAGAAACAAATTGGAGCAATTGTCGTGACACAGACAGTCGCCAGTGTCGGCATTGGTTGATCAAAGATATTCACTTATAACTTAGGTTACTTATTCACTTTCAAAAGAGGAACCCATTTCAAAGGACAAGTTACCCTGTAATAAATGTTGGCAGAGTTATGCCCCCTTTTTTCGACTTAAAATTTTCTGTGATAGTAATTTTCCAATAAAGTCCATTTCTCGAAAACTGTCAAAGATATTTCCTTGAAACTTAGGATGATTGTATCAAATGGAGAACCTATTTTAAAACTACAGGCAACCTTAAGGTAACATATATTTTTTTCAGGCTTATGCCTCTGTTCAACTTAAAGATTTTTTTGCTTACTAACAAAAGTAGTATCTTCAAGTATTTTTATAGGGTAGGTAACTCAATAATTCTTGTGATGCACTTGTTGGACTTTGTTGGAAACTTTCTTTGATTTTGTTCATGTTAACAACAGGTAATATGATTTAAGCATTGTGCAAAGTGGAGCCAGCTGTCCACGGACAGCTCTTGTTTTGATGTTCTACATTTATTTTCCTGCAAGGACCTGTTTGCACTAATTGCTGCAGCATCTCTAGCTATATATCTTACAACCTTAGGGTGAATTTTCTCAGCAGTTAACTTTGTTTTGCTTAGTAATTAAATGTAGCATGATACAGGTTAATTAAATAAGAATGATTTATGTCTCTCTGGAGTGCAAACAGCTCAAGTATTGTTCTGGTGTAAGAAATAATTTCTCTCATACATCAGTTTATGTAGTAGCTAAATGTAGAAGGAAATAGTTTTTTGCCTCAGGTGCTTCTGAATATGGAATAAACTTTTTTTCAGGTTGACTTTTTGAACTTGTCAATTTAAATCATTATGTGCTGCACTGTAACTAAATAAACAAATAGTTCTGTAATGTAATGTAACTAAATATTTCATTAAAAAAATCTGTGCTGCATTGTAAATAAACTTAATTGTAAATAAACGTTTGTGCTGTTATGTAATTAAGTAGTCATTCACCATAATTAATTTAGTTCTGTTGTGTACCTTATTAACTGGCTGCAATAGCTCAGGTGGTAGAGCGTCAGCTTGCTGATCGGGAGGTCGTGGGTTCAAACCCCGGCCGGGTCAAACCAAAGACTTTTAAGTTGGTAGTAGTGGCTTCCCTCCTAATGCTCGGGGCAAAGGGGACATCATTATGCCTGACTCGTTAGTGTAAGTATAATGGATCGGCCGGGCTCAGTCCCTGGGCACCTCGTAAGTGCCCCTGTGCTATAATGATAGAAATGTCGCTGCACAGTATTGGAAAAAAATGCCAGCTAATCCAATTCCATCCCATACCTTATTAAATTTTCCATTTACCATAAATTATTCTGTGTTGTAATGTTGCTAAACAATAATTAAGGGGACACTTTAACAATATTTATCATATTAATATTTTCTTTTTGAACTCTTCTTTTTGTTCAATTTAATCTAAATTTAAAATTTTGTAAATAATAATTTAAAATGAAATAAAAGTATAGAAACATATTTTATACAATAATTCGTACTTTACTGGTATATTCAATTTCCCCCATTAGCAGAATTAATAACTTTTGTGTCTGATTCTTGTTTTACTGTAATCATTAGTATTAATTGTTAACAGAGAATATATGATTCAGTGACAAAGGGTTACAGGACAAACTTTTTAAACTATGTTTTTGATCATTTTTTTTTCTGCTCCAAATTGTAGCTTTTGTTAAAGATATTTGTCATTGATATATTTACCCGCTATTTTCCGTTACAAGAACCTCTTCCATCTTAACCAATTACATGTTAATTTCCCCCCCTACTAAATATTCTTCATTCTATTAGTAACATGTGTTGTTTTCTCTTACAGGAGTTGATACTGTGTTCTGTGTTTACATGTTATTTTGGCTTCCTGAGCGCATTTGCCCCCAATTATACCTGGCTGTTGATACTAAGAGGCCTGGTCGGGTTCGGTATAGGTGGGGCGCCACAATCGTAAGTGTTTTATTTTGTATGTTTAAGGTATCGTCTTAAGTAAAAAGGTTTGTTTAAATTTTGAGAAGACAGAAAGCAGAAAGAGAGACAGATGAATAGTTTGATGGATAGTTTGATGGATGGATGTACAGCTGAACAAATGGATAGAACATATTCAAATGAAATGCATACAGGTGGAAAGTTCCAGTATCAAGCCCCCATGTATGGGGAATAAATCACCTTTAGTGCTTGTTTCTAGTTTGTTTTTGTTTTAATTTTCCAGATCTTATGATTTGCTGTATAACACTACTGTTTGACAAACAGTATTTAACCATTCATTCGATAAAAGGAGAAGATAATAAAAAAAAAATTAATAAAAAAAAATATAGATATCCAACAAATTTTACCAATGGACAGTGTATACATGTACCTATATGTCTTTGAAACGACTGTCATTATTGACTTTTATTTTTGTTATTCTTCATTGGACCTGACGTGGTAGCACGATCGGTAGAGCGTCGGATCAAGGTACAGGAGGCCCTTGGTTGATCCCGGGCCCCGACATATCAAAGTTGTAAAAAATGGTGATTGTATAGCTCCCTTGCTAAATCCAATATTAGGGTAGTTCCACGACTGGTTGGCCCAGTGTCAGGATAATGTGACTGGGTGTGGTATCTTGCCAGGTGTTCATGACATGCTATACATAGTGAAGGCAGCACTATATCTGCTTCAAGTGAACACCGTCACTAGATAACTGAAATACTGTTGTTGGGACAATAAACCCCAAAAACAAACATTCTTCATTGCACATACTCTGTAGACATAATCTAATGCCTTATATCTCTGACTGTGTTTTCCATTTCAGGGTGACTCTTTACTCAGAATTCTTACCAACAGCCTCCAGAGCCACTTGTGTCATTCTTGTTGAGGTAAGATTGACCTTAACTTAAAGCTTAAAGGCTTCTAGATATAGGTATGTTTGTGTTGGTAAAAAGTACCTAAAAAAGTTTAAAATGGTTTAATCACAATGAATAATAGATAAAATTGTAATTCTGGGCCCTTGTTTATTAAGCATGTGTTCAATTTTTGTTGTCTTTTGTTTGGGGAAATAAAAGAAATATGATGCTTCACTGCTTTTCAGTCTTATTTAGCGGTTCGAAACTGTGTCTAAAATGTATATATTATAACATTGATTGGAGAAGACAAACGTGTACAGGTCTGGGTTTAGCAGTACAATGATTGGCCACTTTAAGATACAATAATTAAAGAAAATTATCTTATTTTTTTGTGTGTTAAATTATTTTGTATTCTGTGCTTATCCCTGAAGATTTTAGTTTGTGAATTACATGTATTTAATAATTTCATATACATGTTTAGTCTTAATTAACATTTTGTAAAGTACCAGTGCCGCATTTATAGCTTTTTGTTGTGATCTACATATAATTTTAAAAGATCTTTGTTTAGTCCAGATAGTCTTACCTATGAAAGCCACATCTATAGTTTAATGTTGTAAATTAACTCGCAATTTACAAGTAAATAATTCCACATTTATATTACTATATTTGAAATATTCTGGGCTATCCTTGCCATATTCATAGCTTTATCTAATAAATTAGCTTACAGTTTGATATCTTGTTATCCCCCACAGATGGAGTAGGGAAGGAGATACTGTCCTAGCATTTTGTTTCCACGCTATTTCTTGGGAACTACTGACTAGATTTGGATAAAACTTTGTGAGAACTTTTCAATACCAAAAGGAGATGCACATATCCTATGCATGTTCTGAGTGGACTCTTCCACACAGAGTTATGGCCCTTGATTGGTTATGCTTTATGGTAACTTTATGGGAACCATCAATACCATGTATTGTATGTGCATATCTTTGGCATATTCTGATTTGACCATTTTATACAATGAGTTATGGCCTCTGAATAGTATTTAGTTTCCACACTATTTCTCGGAAACCTCAGCACATACCATCACTTTTTGCAAGTGCAATTTTTTTTTCTTTCACCAAGATCATAACCACAAAGTTATTTGTTGAAAAATTAATTACTGATTTCTTCCTGTTTTCTTGATGTGCAAATTCTGACTTTACCATTTTTTTAAACAAGCACTGATCGGCGGGAGAATATACCGTCTGTGACAGAGTCTTGTATATTTTAGATATTCTTAGCTTTCCAGGCCACAACCATAGGTTTATGTTATGTACTTGGTTACAGTTTGATATCTTGTATATTTTAGATATTCTGGCTATCTGTGACACAACCATAGTTTTGTGTTATGAACTAGCTTTTAGTTTGATATCTTGTATATTTTAGATATTCTGGCTATCTGTGACACAACCATAGCTTTGTGTTATGAACTAGCTTACAGTTTGATATCTTGTATATTTTAGATATTCTGGCTATCTGTGACACAACCATAGTTTTGTGTTATGAACTAGCTTTTAGTTTGATATCTTGTATATTTTAGATATTCTGGCTATCTGTGACACAACCATAGCTTTATGTTATGAACTAGCTTACAGTTTGATATCTTGTATATTTTAGATATTCTGGCTATCTGTGACACAACCATAGCTTTGTGTTATAAACTAGCTTTTAGTTTGATATCTTGTATATTTTTAATTTTTGGGATATCCATGCCACATTCGTTGCTTTTTGTAATTATTTAGCTCACAGTTTGATATCTTGTATATTTTAGATATTCTGGGCTATCGGTGCCATGTTTGAGGTACTCTTGGCTCTAGCGGTGATGCCCACACTAGGATGGCGCTGGCTGCTGGGATTCTCGGCTGTTCCTTTGCTTATTTTCTCTTTCTGCTGCGTGGTATGTCCTAGCTTTATATTTTCATTGTAATCTGGTTTAAAAATAAAAAAATTAATATCTGATTCAAAAAGCATGAATAGCTGGTTGAAAACATTGATATCGAGTAATTTATTTGAGCGTTGTTGTATGTGAATACATTTTGTGTAGGTTTTTTCATATACAAAATCTTTTTCTATTGATATTTTATTTGCAAAGTTTAAAATTGCCGGACCTGTTTCATCTGGTATCTGGACAAAAGCTCATTTGTCATTTGACAGGGGCGGACAATCACTGACCCATCATTTGTTCAGGCAGACAATCTTTCACCAGTTGTCTTTTTTGGGGGACAAGGTCTCACCTGTTGGTTTTTCATTCAAGACAGACAAAAGCTTGCTTTTTAATTACAAAATTGCTGATAGAAAGCAGCTTGTTTGTGTTAATAATGTCATATTCAGTACTTTAGAAAAGTCCTGCGCATGTAAATCACAGAACTATTTTGAAGACACTATTAATTTTCTTCAGTGTGAGCACTTACTGAGATACATATAGAATACCTAGTGAAAATAGTTGTCTCACAAAAAAAAAGAATGCCTTATGGATGATTACAATTGTTAAACAAAAATCTAAAACTTTTTACATGAAGAAAGCAGAGAATGTACAAAGCTATTAACAAAAACTTGATAAAGTTTCAATTTAACTGTATGGTTCCTTATTTACAAAAGTAGTTCTTGACATATTCCTGTTCCATCTATAACAAGACAAAACACATGACTGTTATTTCCTTTTTTATTGCATGACTGTTAATTCCTTTTTTATTGCATGACTGTTATTTGCTTGTTCTGTTTAATTGCAGAAATTCCTCAAGCATCAAATCTGTTGTTCTTATCCTTTGATGAAAATTGTGGTCTATTTGCATATAGAGTCAATCTCATTTGGCTTATTATCACCTGCTGATGACCTTAGGTAATCTAGCAATATCCACATGTTTTTGGATGAATAAGCATTTATAAACACTATTCTGTGCAAACTGACTAGTAGTCTTCTACTCACTCAGGGTCTACTGCCAATGAAATGCTTGCTGTCATACCATTCACTGGGACTATTGGCAACAAAATTTGTTCTGTTTGTTGGGTTTATTGTCCAGCCAATGGTATTTCAGTTATTTGGGAATGGTGTCCACCTGCAGCAGATATAGTGCTACCTTCACTGTGTATAGCATGCCCTAAACACCTAGCATAATACCACACCCAGTCATATTAACCTGACCGGACCTGGTAGCACAATCAGTGAAGAGTGTGCTCCAGGTATGGGAGGCCCCAGGTTCGATCCCGGGCAGTGACATACCAAAGTCATAAAAAATGTTAATGGTACAGCTCCCTTGCTAACGCTCAAGCAAATATAAGGGTAGTTCCATGACTGGTTGGTCTGGTGTCAGGATAATGTGACTGGGTGTAGTATCTTGCCAGGTGTTCACGGTATGCTATACACAGTGAAGGCAGCACTATATCTGCTTCAAGTGGACACAGTCTCCAGATAACTGAAATACTGTTGGTGGGACAATAAACACAATAAGCAAAACAAACATTATCTCGACACTGGGCCATCCAGTGATAGAACTATCCTTATATGTACTTGTGTGTTAGCAAGAGAGCAATATGACTTTGGTATGTCGTAACATGTGTTAAACCATAGAGCCTCCACTTTACTGAGGCACTACCAGATCTTGTTTTAAAGTACAAATATTATTAACTTAATTTGATTGTTCCAGTGGTTACCTGAGAGCGCACGCTTTGACATGGCCCATGGCAACCGAGCACGGGCCTTAGCGACCATTGAGCGTATTGCTAAAGACAACGGAAAACCTATGCCACTTGGCAGCTTGGTAGAAACATCACATAAGGTAACATAAAATTAATCATACTGCATTTAATTATAAGCAAAACATGGCCTAAGTTGTCTGCTTACAACTACATGTAAAAATAATGAGACATATTGCTAAATACACAGCTGTAAATAATGCAGATCCTGATCAGACAGCTCCCAGCAGGACAGTTAGTGCAAATCCTAGTCAGATAGCTCCTAGCAGGACAATAAGTGCAGATCCTGATCAGACAGCTTCCAGCAGGACATTTAGTGTAGATCCTGATCAGACAGCTCCCAGCAGGACAATAAGTGCAGATCCTGATCAGACAGCTTCCAGCAGGACATTTAGTGTAGATCCTGAGCAGACAGCTCCCAGCAGGACATTTAATGCAGATCCTGATCAGACAGCTTCCAGCAGGACATTTAGTGTAGATCCTGATCAGACAGCTCCCAGCAGGACATTTAATGCAGATCCTGATCAGACAGCTTCCAGCAGGACATTTAGTGTAGATCCTGATCAGACAGCTCCCAGCAAGACAATTAGTGCAGATCCTGATCAGACAGCTCCCAGCAGGACGGTTAGTGCAGATCCTGAGCAGACAGCTCCCAGCAGGACAATTAGTGCAGATCCTGATCAGACAGCTTCCAGCAGGACAATTAGTGCAGATCCTGATCAGACAGCTCCCAGCAGGACAATTAGTGCAGATCCTGATCAGACAGCTTCCAGCAGGACATTTAGTGTAGATCCTGATCAGACAGCTCCCAGCAAGACAATTAGTGCAGATCCTGATCAGACAGCTCCCAGCAGGACGGTTAGTGCAGATCCTGAGCAGACAGCTCCCAGCAGGACAATTAGTGCAGATCCTTATCAGACAGCTTCCAGTAGGACAATTAGTGCAGATCCTGATCAGACAGCTCCCAGCAGGACAATTAGTGCAGAACCTGATCATACAGCTCCCAGCAGGACATTTAGTGCAGATCCTGATCAGACAGCTCCCAGCAGGACAATTAGTGCAGATCCTGATCAGACAGCTCCCAGCAGGACAATTAGTGCAGATCCTGATCATACAGCTCCCAGCAGGACATTTAGTGCAGATCCTGGTCAGACAGCTTCCAGCAGGACAATAAGTGCAGATCCTGGTCAGACATCTCCCAGCAGGACAATTAGTGCAGATCCTGATCAGACAGCTCCCAGCAGGACAATTAGTGCAGATCCTGATCAGACAGCTCCCAGCAGGACAATTAGTGCAGATCCTGATCAGACAGCTTCCAGCAGGACAATTAGTGCAGATCCTGATCAGACAGCTCCCAGCAGGACAATTAGTGCAGATCCTGAGCAGACAGTTCCCAGCAGGACATTTTGTGCAGATCCTGATCAGACAGCTTCCAGCAGGACATTTAGTGCAGATCCTGATCAGACAGCTCCCAGCAGGACAATTAGTGCAGATCGTGATCAGACAGCTCCCAGCAGGACAATTAGTGCAGATCCTGATCAGACAGCTTCCAGCAGGACATTTAGTGCAGATCCTTATCAGACAGCTCCCAGCAGGACATTAAGTGCAGATCCTGATCAGACAGCTCCCAGCAGGACAATTAGTAAAGATCGTGATCAGACAGCTCCCAGCAGGACATTAAGTGCAGATCCTGATCAGACAGCTCCCAGCAGAAGCTGTAGGTTTTGATCTACATTTTTTGCCTAAGCCTGATCATTTAAGTGCGTAAAAAGCTGAGTGTATTTACTGTACTGAATATAGAAGATGTTGATAAAGATAACAAAACAGAGCCAGCCATGATTGAAGTACAGGTTGTTAAAGTGAAAAGATTGAAGATTGGTTGATTAATCTGTGAGTGAGATAATAATCTCTGGGGTCTGCATTCTGTTAATAAGTGGTACAGATACATTCATGTTTAAAGTATAGTTTATGTGTAGTACAGATGCATACATGTGTAATGTATACGTTATGTTTGGTACATGTAAATACATGTTGTTAAAGTATTAGGTGTATAGGGAATGATTAAGTTGTAAATGTACAAAAAGTACAGTTTATTCCAGTTTATCGAATAACAGTTATATGCATATTCTGTTTTATTGACTATCATATTCAAACACCAAAGCTTTTCTTGGTAACCTTTGTAAAAAATGAATGTTTATACGCATAAAGTGTCAGCCTAATTTTGGTTACAAGCATAATCCAACACTACTTACCTAACTTGCTAATTAGTTAATCTCTTGGGCAATTATCACACCTTTTCTCAGGGATAAACAAACAAGGTTGCTATTTGACTTGCACTGTTATGGTCTACTGCCAATGGCACACTTTCTATCACATCTTCCAGATGAATTTTACAGGTTTTCGCCAAGGTTAATAACTGTCATCAGTGAATGATGTCATCGATAAGTAGTTTTAATAGTTTTAATACTCTCCCTTGGCAAAGTAGTGCAGTACTTGTACATAATTTTTAACATAAATCAAAAATACAAAACAAAAACAAACAAAAAACAAAAATGTTTACATCATAGTAAATGAAGAAATATTTCACTATTGATTCATTAAAAAGTGACATCTGAAAAGAGCACCTTGCAATGCTCTCATATAAAAAAGATGGCTTTTTTTGCTGTCTTCAAAAAATGGCCACCCTGTCGAAAAAAAATCAGCTTTTTAAATGGGTTTGGAGCTAAATAATTACGAGCTCAGCAAATATCTTATAATAAGAATTATAGATATATGACTGATGGTTTTCCAAAGTTGGCTTGAAGTTTATCTAAAAAAATGGGTATTTTGATACATATCTATTAATTTTAATGTACATAGAATTACTTTTTGGAATGACATGTTGTACGTCGTAATGTAGACCTAATATTGACTACTAAACACTTATTAATATTGTTAGGACCGGAGTCGCTATTTAAGATTTATTTATAAAATGGCACTTTTACTAAATGACAAATGGTGTAACAGTTAGGAACAAGCCAGCAACAAACTAGTACAATTATATTTTATATTAATAAACAATTAAATCCATGGCGTAACAGAATAATAACAAATATATCAGACAAAATTTGAGAATGCAAAATAAATGTTAGCTTACAGTTTGTCCCTTTAGGAGGTGTCCCTTTAATAGTCCAAATAATAATCCAACGTCGAATAATCCTGAAGAGTTTTTGGTAGAATGTCCTCATAGATATGCACAGCTGAAATAATCCAAAGGTAGAACAACACAAGAATGTAATTAATATAATTGCAACTCCTACACTTTAATATTTATATCACTGTAGAATATAATAAGTCCAGGTAAGTTCCAACACAGAAAGGTTTAATATAGAAGCTGCAAGTATTTCCAAACTCTCTGTTCAAACTTTATGTCCAAACTTAAACCAAAATCGGCTAACAACCCAAAGAATTTCCAGAACGCAGAAGTCTCCAGAAAATTCACAAAACCCAGTTAAAAGTAAGCAAATGAATTTTCTAGCATGATCCTTTTCTTTCTAGATATTACGTGAATGCTACGTCATGCGAATGATGTCATTAACACTACAATGGTAAACAACCCCTTAACCTGACTAGCGTAACCTTAAACACTGGTGTACTACTGTACATAACAATATTTCTTGTCCACCTTCTTCAGCCTGGCAAGCATGGAAGTGTTAAGGATCTGTTTATACCAGAGTTGAGGACAACTACTCTTCTGTTGTGGGCAATATGGTAGGTTGGAACCTGTTCTAAATATTCGTAACTATTTATAATGTTTATAGCATTAAGTTGTCAAATTAATGTACAATAAGTTAAAATATGTTCTACATATTCACATTATTTTACATGTTTATAACATAACATTGTTACATTTACATACAATGCATCTGTCCATTAGCAGTTTCGTGTTTAGACAACTCTTCTGTTAATAGTCTTCCAAATTTCTTCATACTTGCATGGATGATTGATATCGATGTGTGGTTGTGCATGAAGTTGAGGTAACTCTTAATTGCATTGTTTTTTTCTGGAGTTATTGCCCTTTGTTATTTTTCTTGGCAGATTCTTTTGCAGACTTCTGCTCTTTCATTTTTTATCAGAATCTCATCATCCTTGCATGGATGTCTAATACCATAGTGTATTTGTGAATAAATAATGAGATAACTTAGATTGCACTGTTTGTTCCGTAGTTATTTATTGTGCTTTAATTATTTTCTCTGCAAGATCTTGTCTAGACATTTCCTTATTATTTATTGAAATTTCTTTATGCTATCACGGATAGTTGATATTGCTGTGTATATGTCATGACAATAATAAACTCAGATTACACTGTTAGAGCCCAGAGTCATTGCCCTTTGTTATTTGGCTAAGCAAATTCTATTGATGACAGCTCCTCCTTTATTATTTATCTTAATTTCTTCATACTCGCATAGATGATTGATATGGATGTGTAGTTGTGCAAAAATGGAGATAACACGGATTGCAAAGTTTATTCTAAAATGAATGCTGTTTTCTCTTCTTTTTTTTTAAATTTTTTGTATGGATAATGTCTCATTATTTATTTGAATTTCTTCAGTTATACATGGAAATGGCCTTTTGCGTTCCACACCCCTTTCCTGACACCATTGCAGCCTGAGGCTGTGTCAGCCCCACGGCCCCAAGCACATTAACCTCCCGCTGTGAAGCCAGATTAGGCTACATTCCACTTTCTCATGCCTTTAATGTGTAGTTCAGCACGAAGTTGGGATAAGTAATATTCCATTGTCAATTCTGGACTTTTTTGTCCTTATTTATTCTTTTTGTAAATTATTGTGTGAACAACTTCTCTTTTGTTATTTAATTAGAATTACTTTATATTTACAAAGATGACTGATACCACTATGTAGTTGTGAGTAAAGCTAAAATAAACCTGATTGCATTGTTCAGTCTAGAGTTATTGCCCTTGGTTAATTTTTAAACTGATCTGTGTACTGAGAAATAATACATTAATACTCAGCTGAAATGTGTCAAAGAAAAATCTTATTAATCTTCCATTCTGGCTTGAACTTTGGGTGTATAATTCCCTCACAATCTTCTTCCCCTGTGGTTCTCTTGTTTATTTTAGATAATCATATCCTGTGGTTCACATCATACAACAAGTTGTAATATGTTTTAAATATTCCCACCTCTATAGTAAATCTGTTATGTTAGTAAATAAAAAGAATTAAAATGGATAGGAAAAAAGTACATGTGGCATAGATACAAGGTATGGTGTATT
This sequence comes from Sinonovacula constricta, assembly GCA_007844125.1. NCBI lineage: Eukaryota > Metazoa > Mollusca > Bivalvia > Cardiida > Solecurtidae > Sinonovacula > Sinonovacula constricta. The sequence continues at coordinate 7,317,266 of CM017571.1, read as the reverse complement.
ACCTTTTATTATCTTTTAATTTGTGGATAGGAGAGTCACATCTTTTAAAGGTTAAGTGCATGTATTGTAGTTCTTAATAACAGTTCTTGTTTACTGTATTTTTATTATTGTTTGACATATATTTAGCACATTTATTGTCTCTTGTTTAAATTAAAAAAGAATAGTGTTTCTCTTTGTGTGTTTTATGTATTTGGTCAAAAATATACAACCATTACATTCTTTTTAAGCTGGGTAACATTCTGAAGAAAACAAAAGCAAGAAAGTATGAAAAAACACTTGTGAACAACTGGACTGCTTACTAATGGAAACATGATCTTTTATTTGCAGGATGGTTGCTGCCTTTGCTTACTATGGCATTGTGTTGATGACAACAGAGCTGTTTGAAACACCTGATGGTTGCCATGGTAACTTTGTAACTTCTTTGTAGTTGTTAATATGAGGTGATGCTTAAAAGACAATTGACAAAGGTCAATGCGGTTTCAGCGGAGTTAAATCTGAAAAGTAGAACTAGTATACAGTCAATATTTTAGTACTGTTCTGATGATTTCAAGAATGCATAACACCAGAATATACATTACACATGATTTATGACTTTACCTACTGATGTTGCTTTTATCTAGGTATACAGTGTCAAGGCACAAATTTACATATTGCATTAAGTTCTTCTCATCTTGTGAGAAGAAGAACAAAGAAAGAATCAAAGTTTGCAATATTTGCATGTATACAGCAATTGTTGTGTGCTTTTTGAAGATGTTTAGCTTGCTCATTCAACCCCTTTCATGCTATAATTGATAAAAAACATAGCTAAATTCTTAGTTTCCTCTTTAGGTAAAGATAAAGTGACTTAGCAGCAATTAGTGTAAATCCTGATTAGACAGTTTCCAATATGTCTGCTCTGGATCTACACTACTTCCTTGAGCATTATAACTATGTGATTAGCAGGTTATATTTACAGAAACAAAACTATTTTTCTAACACCAAGCTGTTTCTTTTTTTTAAGCCATCATTATGTTACTACAAATGTAGCTAAATTTGTTGCAGCTTGTTTCTGTTATCTAAAATTGTTTCCATCCGTAAACCTTGCTTTTCTTCATGGCATAAAAAAACAACACAAAAGTCATTCAGGACAATTTCTACAGTAATAATCCTTTCATAGAATTTTCCGATTTTTTGATATCCGTAGTAGAATTCAATGGCGAGTTTGAAAATGAAAAGAAAAAGTAAGGCTGCCAGGCTACTTTTTTAGTAAAAATGAAGTTTCCATGGTAACCAATTTCCCAAAACTGTAAAAAAACATCAAACTTCTTTTTTTATGTCTAGAATTCATGTTATGCCTTGCTCACATAATAAGACACAAAAATAGCACAAATTTATCTCAAAATATTGAAAAATAATGTTTCTGTGTTAGTTTTGAAATGTCAGAATAATATTCAACTATCCCCTTTTTGAAGAGTAAAAGTAGGCGGTTATCTCCCCTAGATGCGCTTGCATGATGCACAGAAATTACTACTGAAAACGTCCCTTATCCCTAATTTACATATTTTTGGCAGGTACCACTGACGAGAAGAAGGTATCTGACCCTGGGTGTTATGTTCATTGCAAGTCCTTGACTCGTAGTGACTACATAGATCTGACATGGACAACACTGGCAGAATTTCCAGGTACATCATCATGATTCTCGTGTTTTTGTGAGATCATCCTCATCATCATCTTCATTAGTTTGATGTTTGAAGATCCTGCTGCTGCTGGTTCAGGAATGTTTCCATGACTTCTTGTCATTCATAAGTTTGATGCTTGTAGATCCTGCTGCTGCTGGTTCAGAAATGGTTCCATGACTTCTTGTCATTCATTAGTTTGATGCATGTAGATCCTGCTGCTGCTGGTTCAGAAATGTTTCCATGACTTCTTGTCATTCATTAGTTTGATGCTTGTAGATCCTGCTGCTGCTGGTTCAGAAATGTTTCCATGACTTCTTGTCATTCATTAGTTTGATGTTTGTAGATCCTGCTGCTGCTGGTTCAGGAATGTTTCCATGACTTCTTGTCATTCATTAGTTTGATGCTTGTATATCCTGCTGCTGCTGGTTCAGAAATGTTTCCATGACTTCTTGTCATTCATAAGTTTGATGCTTGTAGATCCTGCTGCTGCTGGTTCAGGAATGTTTCCATGACTTCTTGTCAAAGGTGTGTTGGGAGTCAAGTCCCACTGTGCCAATAAACTCTAGTCTCTGTCAGGAGACCTCTGTCTTTCCTTACCCAGTAATTTGTCTTTGGCATGTGGACTGTATGCCAATCTCACTAGAGTCAGATCTTACAAAATGTAAGATCTGATGACGGCCCACAAATACCGTCTTTAAACAAGAATGGTTTTGCCCCATTACTATTTTTTATAATAGCCAATTGTAGAGCATAAAACAAAATGGCTGCTATTGATGCAACACTTGCAAAATATCATTTAGTTTTTTGTCACTCAGTTTAAGTTTGTTCTGCAACTGCTTGTTAGATACTTTTCGGCCTAAAGATGTAGAAACAAATGGGATACCGCATGCAACGCACCTGTCTTCATTGACATGAGCCTTGCCCGGAGTATCCAAGTGACATAAGTCTTGCACAGATTGTCCATTATTTGATGTCTTTGTAAATAAGCGCAGCCATTCAAATGATATGTTCTGAGTGCTTTTGATCATCATTTACTTTTGCAATTTTGTAGGCGACAATCTGATTGGGAAGATTTTATTGACTCGTCATCCTGGTAGCGGAGCAGTTTTCAGGATATGATTTTAATCAAGTTGACTGTATGCTTTAACCACCATTGTCATTGTGCAAAATTTCCGATTGGCTTTTTTCAAGGTGAAGGGGCCACATTTTCATTATAAAACTTTTTATATTACTATTTGTTAAATGATATTGTGTGTGTGTTTTTTTCACTATTGATAACATACAAAATAAAATATAAATGAAAATGAATTGACACAAAAGTTTAGCTTCTTTATACCTCTTGCACATGTGTGAAATGTAAAGATTTAGTAGTTCAGTGTCAATCAGACTTTGAGCTCAAATTTAAGACTTACATGAATCAGTTTGGTCAGGTTCATGTTTAATTGAAGTTTGGCCAAATCATTAGTCTCAAATCATTAGTCTTAAAAGTTCAAAGTTTTATATTATATTTAGAAAATGGAAGTTAAGTGTGCACTACCTATCTTTAAGCGTCATGGTTTTGTTTCAATACTATAATACTATGTTAAAATAAATTTCTATGTCTTAGGTGTCATATTATTCTCAGCACTTCATTCAAACTTTACCTTCTAACAGACATACACTTGATGATGTGTTTAGCACAGCATTTACAGGTGCAGCCTTTTAGGTCAACGTCATATTTAAGGTCATTCTAAAAAAAAAAAAGACTACTCATACTTTAGTGTCTCAGCCATTTTTCAGTCAGTCAGTTATTCATGTCTTGTTCAGTACTTTATTATTTTATAGTAATTAAGTAAGCATTAATATCATACAGACATTTACATTTTAAACTAATTATGTTTTTTTCAATTTTGAACAGGGTTATTTCTAACGGTGTTCATCATTGAGAGATTGGGGCGAAGACGGACATTGGCATTTGAGTTCTTTGCGTTTGGATTCTTTGTTTTACTGGCCAATATCTGTTCAATCAGGTAAGAGTAATATTAAAGGCTCTCCTTATTGAAGTTCCTTTTTTCATATCTTTAAACTTTAAAGCTTAACTAATTAGTTTTATGAAGATTTTTATGAAAATTCTTGTGATCTAGTGGGTAGAGTTACAACTTGTAATTTCTCTGACTCCTTGGCCTCTGATGGCTGGGGTTTGAGTTCAGGTAGCAGCAGGAATATTTTTTTGTGTGGGAGGTCTTTAAAGCTGATCTTTGTTGTGCAAATGGTTTTAACCAGACAAACTTCCTCCACAAAAATATATGGACAAAGATAAAATCACTATAATTGTGTTGCTACAATGTATCTGGACAAATAAAACAAACTAAAATTTGCAGCATCATTTATCATTTTTGCTCTGTTGTAATGGGTTTTTTTAACAATATTTTTAGTGTGATTTTTCAAAGGATCAATTTGGCTTTAAAGATTTGAGTAAATTGTAGGCAAGTTGGGCATTCAGCTGGGAGGTTGTGCAGTGTCAACAAATTGCATTAAAGTTTATTATTTTTATTATGTCATTGTCATTTTTGACAGTTTACTTACAATAAAGGTATCATTTAAAAGAGCTTATATTTTTTTAATTGTTTCCCTTTTAACCTTTCTTTTCTATAACTTGTTTAAAAAAACAGTATAAGAAACTAAGAAAGAATGTGAGTTAAATTGCTATTACCCCACTGATATTTTTGGTTTATTTTAGACTCTAACAAAATTTATTTTTTATAAAGGTATTGAATTTCTATGTTTCAGGCCAGTGTTGACACTATTCCTTTTTATAGCACGTGCCCTGATATCTGGAGCTTTTCAAGCGGCTTACGTATATACACCTGAGGTGAGTGGTGACACTTCTTTCACACTGCTTCTCGTTTAGAAAACTTCAGGAAGTGCCAGGTTAGAGCTCTGTAAACCAGTTTAGCACCCAAGTCTACATAGATGAGGTCATTTCTCTCTTGTACCGCTTAATGTATGCAACTTATGATCCGATATAAGTTTGTAAACATCAGATAAATCAAAGCCAAAATTGTCTTCTTAATGATGACCAAAAAGTGAGTCCACAATCTCGTAATTTAAAGTCATAAAATATGTCACGAATCTGGTTCACACAAGCTATGTTGGCGGGCATCAACTGATTAATTACAATTGATTACCTGGACCACCTTGCGCTGGCAAAGGTATGGGGTGTAAAATTGTTAATTGTTTTTGAAATTTATGACCCGGGTCCTGCGGGACATGTGGGACATTAAAATAAAGAAAGAATAAAACAGTTCTGGAAAATGTGTTCTGAATAGCAAGGTCCACCGCTTGGCAAGATGGTGCTTAAACAAGGTTATACTGTATTTTCTGCCTCCTGCCAAGAGCTGCTATTATGAGCTCCTAGGAAACATTCTGTCCGTATATTTTAAAAAACTTGCATCAGCATATGAAAAAATAGTGCAACCACTGAAATATTGTTCCGGATGTTAAGATAATTACTCCAGGTGTTCTGTCTCTCCCTAGGTGTACCCCACCTCCATGAGAGCGATAGGCCTGGGTTCCTGCAGTGGTATGGCCAGAGTTGGAGCAATTGTCACCCCTTTTGTAGCTCAGGTAAGTTTTCTGTTTGCATTCTGGGAAGTTTCCCAGAGAGTTTGTCATGATAGAATGGTTATTAATAAATACTTTGAATTTTTTCTTTTTTTGTAATATTTATGAATATTTATTTACAACTAGAAACATCTGACAGATGGCATAGTAACTGTTATGATACTAGTTCTTGACCACCCCACCTATGAACCTCTGAAATAGTATCTACAATTTATCATAAAATGGTTCAAGATAACCTCAAAATCATGTCGAATCTCAGAAATAAAACTTACAGTTTATCATAAAAATTTTCAAGATAACCTCAGTATATGTCATTCCTCTGGAATAGTATCTACAGTGTATCATAAAATGGTTCAAGATCACATCAATGTCATGTCAAACCTTTCTCTTGTATTACAGGTGCTTCTAAAAGTGTCATCATTTGTGGCCATATCCACATATGGTGTGGTATCAATATTGGTTGCTATAGCTGCCCTGTTGCTGCCTATAGAAACCAAGGGACGTGAAATGAAGGTGAATAGATGTTGTCACTATAAGAAGTTTTCAGTGAAGTAAAACCACCCATTTGAATTTGGGCTTTGGGATTTTTTTCCAAAAGTGCTGCTAAATATAAATTCTTTTGCCAAAAAATACAAATAATGAATATGTGGACAAAAATACAATAATATGAATATGATAAAGTCTTAAGTTGTGTGGGTTTTTTTCCATTCAATCTTGTATCTTTCATCAAGAAGCGTCAACATCTACATAAGTTCAAATGGTCATTTTAGTAAATTTCACATTAAACAGTCACTTATTAAATCATTTGTTTCATTGTCTGAATCAGACTTCAACTGGAGTAAAAAGGATTACAGTAAAATATGATAGATCACTAAAATGCATTTCTTTGCTTTGATTATTCATTTAATGTAGATTTAAATGCACTGCCCTGTTGTGATGTTCTTTCTTTGGGTTTTAGTCCCGGTCAGGGCGTAGGACTTAATAAGGGAAGGTCTTCCAGCTGACCTGCACTGGTTGTTGTACCTCGACATTTATCTGGAGTTTTCCTCCCCTAAAATATCTAAACATTGCTATAATGTTCATAATCGGTCACATGTATTTAAAATAATAACAATTCTCTCACACAGCAGGTAAGCTGGAAAGCCTCCTGACTTTAAAGTTCTCACCTGGATTGGGACTCAAACCCATGCAGTGAGGGATTTGAGGATTGGGATTGGGTTTATCCGGCATTTTTGCGCAGATACTGTGCAGCGATATTTCTATCATTATAGAACAGGGGCACTTATGAGGTGCCCAGGGACTGAACCCGACCGGTTCATTATACTCACCCCGATGAGTCGGCGTAATGCTGTCCCCTTAGCTCTGAGCGTTAGGAGGGAAGCTACTACTACCAACTTTAAAGTCTTTGGTTTGACCAGGCCGGGGTTTGAACCCACGACCTCCTGATCTGCAAGTCAACACTCTGCCACCTGAGCTATTGCGGCCCGTTAAATTGTTGGCCAAAGACAATGATTAAAGGAATCTTATATGAGTCCACTTTTTTCTTGTACGTATAATTATATAAACAAATGCTCTTTTTCTTTTTTAAGGATCATCTTCGCTCTTCTTTTCAGGATCACAGCCATGATGTGAAAACCACGAAGCCAAGTTAACCTACATACATTTTTACAAGAACAAATGTCATAGATTATCAGTAATTTATTATTGACATAAAGTTAAACATAAATAGACAAAAGAAATTGTTGCTTGTGTACGAGTTACAATGGCTTGTTTTACTTTCTACCGGCATGTTGCTGAGGTAACTTGCTATAACAAAAGTCAGAATTTCAGCAATTTTTTTATATACATGTGCATATTTATCAGTTTTATGTTTTGGTTTGTTTGATATTCTGTCAAAATGAATACATGAAAGGAAATTATGATGTTTGAAAGTAATTAAACAATAATTTTGGCATTTTGATTTGAGAACTTTAAATTAAAAGTATTTAAAGATTTTTGTATAAAAATTCTTTCTTCAGCCATTTTAAATACTCTGTAAGCTTTAAATGAAGATGTATTTCAAATTTTAAGTACATATAGAGTCTAATTTCAGTTTTTCAAACAATGGTTGTCTGAAGCTGAGGCGTTTTTCGAAGTCATTGGTCCATTCCATTTTTTCACAATATTAGTCCCCAAAACAGTTTTAATGCCATCTTCACACATCAAATCCAAAGTCACCAGTCAACCATTGTGTATTATCACCTGTCTAACTGCACAGGGACGTTACTCCAGTAATATCAGTGTTTTGCTTTATTACTTAGTTGATTGAACATATTAATTGGATATGACATGTTGGTCAGTTTGACAATCAGGCCACAGTTTTTATCCAATCTTCGTCAAACCTGGTCAGAATGTTTGTCTGTGTGAAAATCTTGGATGGGTATATTATTGGGTCACCTGGGGTCAAAAAATAAGGCCTCTAGGTCCACTTTTAGGAAAAACTTGTGAACACGCTAGAGACCACATTTATAGGCCAATCTTCATCAATCTTGGTCAGAATGTTTGACTGCATAAAATCTTGAAAGAAATCATAACTGGGTCACGTGGGGTCAATAAGTAGGCCACTAAGTTAAATCTGAGAAAAGCATGTGAACACTCTAGAAACCACATTTATAGCCCAATGTTCACCAATCTTGGTCAGAATGTTTGTCTGCATGAAATATTGGATGAGTTTGTAACTGGGTCACGTGGGGTCAAAAAATAGGTCACTAGGTCAAATCTTAGAAAAAGCCTTGAACACGCTAGAGGCCCCATTTATGGCCCAATCTTCACCAAACTTGTTCAGAATGTTTGCCTTCATAAAATCTTGGATGAGTTCATAACTGGGTCACGAGGGATCAATAAGTAGGTCACTAGGTTAAATCGTAGAAAAAGCTTGTGAACACACTAGAGACCAAATTTATAACCCAATTTTAGTCAGAATGTTTGACTGCATGAAATTTTGGACAAGATCGTTATTGGGTCACGTGGGGTCAAAAGCGAGGTCTTGAGGTCAACACTTAGAAAAAGCATGTGAACACACTTAGAGGCCACATTGATGGCCAATCTTCACCAAACATGGCCAGAATGTTTGCCAGTATGAAATCTTACATATGTTTTGAAGTCGGTCATGTGGATTCAGTAGGTTACTTGGTAAAATTCTAGAAAATGTTATCAACACTGTGGTCCAATCTTCACCGAAGATTTCTAAAGTAAATAAGGCTTAATTACTTGATGCCAGATTTGAGCCTACTAAAAGCCTGTGTCATCAGGTGAGCGATTAAGGGCCATCATGGCCTTCTTGTTGTCACTTGCCACCTGCTTTTAAAATAAAGATTTTTAAAGTATGGCTTATATTTTTATGTGAAAAGAACTTTGTCATTTCATTTTTATTTTTTTTTATAAAAGAGCATTATTTTTTTAATTAGAATGGAAATGGCTGGTACATTAAACTATAAAGAAGGGGTAAATATTTTTCTGTTGTTTCTGTAACTTTCAGTTATTTATTATCAGGTAGGTGTTTTATGTGCTTTGGATCTTAAATGCATCTGGTTAATATAGTCCATGTTATGTTCATTGCTAGATGTGTTCAGTATATACATTGATTATTGGTACCTAGTTCATTATTATAGAAGTGCAATTGATGCAGTTTAGTGTAGGCACTAATTGTTTATAAATAGTCATTTGGTAAAGAAGTTTGCCTTGTGAATTGATGGATTGCTTTAATTATATTTGAATCTTTGATTTTGTACTTACTGGGTAGAACATGTACTCAGTTACTGCCTGAGGTAATGCAATTTAGATCCGCTTGATACACTTAAGTTGTATCTGTGTTATGTATTTGTATTGCAGTGCTTTTGCATAAAAATGCTGTAATATTGTTAACCGTTGACAGACAAAATGCTCTAGTAATTAGATGCAGTCTTAGTTAGGGAAACCTACATGTATATTCCAAGTTTATTTTAAGTACATTTAGGAAATTATAGTTTATACATATATAAATTGTCATATCTAAACATTTAAGCATTTCATTATTTGTTAAACTCTGCATTCCAAATAATTTAAGTTGGATTTATATTAGCAGTGATTTTAATATTACATGTAACTGCATCTACTGTCATCTGTATGAAATGTGAATGAATGATGTGAAATTATATCATCATTTTGATGTGAGATTTGCATTAATGATGAAAAAGTGTTTAAATGATCTGAAAGTGTTTTAATGATCTGTAAATGCCCTAATGATCAGAAAGTGTTTTAATGATCTGTAAGAGCCCTAATGATCTGAAAGTGTTTTAATGATCTGTAAGTGCCCTAATGATCTGAAAGTGTTTTAATGATCTGTAAGTGCCCTAATGATCAGAAAGTTTTTTAATGATCTGAAAGTGTTTTAATGATTTGAAAGCATTGTAATGATTTGAAAGTGCCCCAATGGTCAAAATGATGTGTAAAGTACTGGTATGTAAAGGTGTCATATTGTGAACAAGTGTCATAAAAGATGAGAAAGTCATTGTTTGTCAAATTGTTGTGAAACTGTGTTGTGATCTGATGACATTACTGTATAATTAACCTACTGTATTTTTGTTACAAATTTCATGCTGAAAATAGCATTTAACTAAAACAAACTTTTGGATATTGGAATTTATGTAACTAAAATAACTTCTTAAAGAATATTGGAAGTTATGCTAACTACTATCAAGAACATACACCCACCATCTTCTATTTTATAACTGGATGTATGATGTTAATACATTAGTATAAGATGTATTGTAATTGTTCTTACAGTGGCGATAATTTCCACATTAAGTGACAATTCCTTGGCATCCATCTTTGATGGCAACTTCAAGGGAAATTCAGATGAATTGTATAGAAGCATAAATTTTCTTTTCTTTTATTTTCTTCATCTGTGGTCCAAAAATTAAAAGCTATACACCATTAGATAGCTCTTAAAATTCAAATTTCTAGAATATAACATTTTTAAATTTGATAAATGAACAAAAAATTAATACAGAAATAAAAATAATTATTGGCTGAAATAAATAAAATTATCAGTGTATTTTTTTTGGCTGTATTTTTTTTACCTTTTAAACTAGCAAAATATAGTTTTGATATTTACAATACATAATAAATGCAGTTAAATTTTATATAAAATTCAGTAAAATAGACAAAAAATAAAAAGGCAGTGGTGACTTTAATGCAGCACATATTTCCTGATTTTAGCCTGCATTAGCTTCTGCCTTCAAAGATGGCTGCCTTAAACTGTCTTATCAGTGCCTATGACATAACATGGAAACTATCTCTATTTACTGACACAGATCTTGATCAATTTTGTGATTGCATCCTTGTTATTCAAGAACTGGCACACTTTATCGTCACTCTGATCAAAGACATGTTCACATTTTGGTAAATATTCAAAAGTCAATTTCAAAGCTACCCTTTGATGAAAAAAAGGGCTTATCAATTTGGATTTTTGAAGAGAGGAGTTTGTTTTGTTTCCCAGTCTTCATTATAATGAGAGATGAGAGTAGGGACAAGATCATGTCTGCTGCTGATTGGTATTACAGTGTATTTCTGTTTTTCCCTGAATAATACATGAAGCAACAGTTTCAGACAATTTAGTAGTTTGTATGTTAGAGCAAGAGATACAATATTGTCTTATTTTTTTTATTGACATTTACATTGCACAGTGGTGTATCTCACCTAGACATCTTATTTCTAGAAAAAAACGACTATACAACCCACTTCTTTCACTACAATGCCGACTGAAGTTTGTTTTATTTAAAAATATCTATACTTTCCCACTTCTCCACCCTACACACTGAACTTGACCTCTGATAGTTTATATATACCTCCTTTACCTCCTAAGAGTTTGTTTTAAGATATTTATTATGATTATATAATTAATTGCTATTGTTTATTTATATCCATTTACATTTGATATTTATTGTTTACTTAATATAAAGTCAGATTATATGATGAATCTCATATTTATTTTTACTGTTTTGCTTATTTTTCTTTTTGATTTACATTGTTGTAAAGCTGTTGATTCTAGAATCATTAAGTAAATATGCTGTTAATGGTTCTTTGCTTTCCACGTGAAAGATTAAAGATTCTTTATGACCAAAAAGTCACAGCATTTTTCTTATTTTACATTTTGTTGAGTTATTCAGATATATTAAATCTTATGTTTTCTCATCATTGGAAAAATGTGAACTAAAATACTATTTCTATATCTATTTTTTGTGTTCATAATGGAATCTGTTACAAAAATATAAATATCTTATTAACACATATTTTTAAAACTGAAACTTGTTCAGTTTAATTATGTACCTAGTCTCTTAAATATGAATTTTTCTATTAAACAATATTTTTGTTAAACATTCCAAATGGTTAAGCTATTTATGCCTGATTGTTTTCAGAGGTCCTAAAACTTTGGCTTTATTTCACCTTACAGACACTTTTTTTAAACTGTGAAAGACACTGACGTATATTTCTGTCTGGTAATAAAACCTTGCATGTATAGACTTGCACCGATAACAAATTTAAGACTCACACTTTTTCTAGTCACATCTTTAAATGGAGAAAAATGTGATACAAATCAGCGGCATTACTTATGAAGGCGTGGTCTTGATTTGTTGATTCAACCTTGTATGAAGGCGTGGTCTTGATTTGTTTATTCATCCTTGTATCACAACCTCCATGTCAAAGGTCACAGCCTTTCAGAACACAGTAACCTCTGCTACATAATCTCCATGTCAGAGGTCATGACCTTTCAGAACACAGTAACCTCTGCAACACAATCTCCATGTCTGAGGTCACAGCCTTTCAGAACACAGTAACCTCTGCTACACAATCTCCATGTCAGAGGTCATGACCTTTCAGAACACAGTAACCTCTGCAACACAATCTCCATGTCTGAGGTCATGACCTTTCAGAACACAGTAACCTCTGCAACACAATCTCCATGTCAGAGGTCATGACCTTTCAGAACACAGTAACCTCTGCAACACAATCTCCATGTCTGAGGTCACAGCCTTTCAGAACACAGTAACCTCTGCTACATAATCTCCATGTCAGAGGTCATGACCTTTCAGAACACAGTAACCTCTGCAACACAATCTCCATGTCTGAGGTCACAGCCTTTCAGAACACAGTAACCTCTGCTACATAATCTCCATGTCAGAGGTCATGACCTTTCAGAACACAGTAACCTCTGCTACACAATCTCCATGTCTGAGGTCATGACCTTTCAGAACACAGTAACCTCTGCAACACAATCTCCATGTCTGAGGTCACAGCCTTTCAGAACACAGTAACCTCTGCAACACAATCTCCATGTCTGAGGTCATGACCTTTCAGAACACAGTAACCTCTGCAACATAATCTCCATGTCAGAGGTCATGACCTTTCAGAACACAGTAACCTCTGCCACACAATCTCCATGTCAGAGGTCACAGCCTTTCAGAACACAGTAACCTCTGCCACACAATCTCCATGTCAGAGGTCACAGCCTTTCAGATCACAGTAACCTCTGCTACACAATCTCCATGTCAGAGGTCACAGCCTTTCAGAACACAGTAACCTCTGCCACACAATCTCCATATCAGAGGTCACAGCCTTTCAGATCACAGTAACCTCTGCCACACAATCTCCATATCAGAGGTCACAGCCTTTCAGATTACAGTAACCTCTGCCACACAATCTCCATATCAGAGGTCACAGCCTTTCAGAACACAGTAACCTCTGCCATAAAATCTCCATGTCAGAGGTCACATGTCTTTCAGAACACAGTAACCTCGGCCATTATGAAGGAAAAAAAGGACATAGGAATCCATGAATTAGACTTGAACAAGATTAAAATATTTTAGGTTTAGCTATTAAATTTATACCACAAAATTTTATTTTTATAAGTAAAGACTAGGGAATTTTTCTATTGCTTAGATTTTCATTACATTTTAATTGTATGGAACATTTTTTACACTGACACCACCATCTTGAAGTTGTTGAAATACTGTGTGTGGGATGATAAAGCCAACAAACATTGACCCCAGTACTGGTGCACTCAAGCATGATCTGCACTATGGTCACATATTTTTCAAGAATGCAGTTTGATGCGTCAACGGAAGACTATTGTATATTCGTTTTCTTATATTTTTATTTTAATAAAACAAGGCTTTCTCAGGTTTGTTATTAAGAGTTACTTAATCTTGTTGATGTTTATTCGCAAGAAAAAAACACACACACACACATATATTACTTAAGGATGAAATGTATGTTACTTTGCCTGATGATCATAAAATGTTTGCATAATTTTATTTTATTATCTACACGAGTAAATCCAAACTGAGAAAAATCCTTACACATTGAGAATGTGTAAATTGTATAAATTAAATATTTATATGTAAGTAGAATATTTATTGTCTTTCACATTGTTTATTTCCTCTTCTAGATAAATTTTGCCAGTTTGTATTGTTGCAATATTGTTTACCTTCTGTTGTGAACATGTCTTGTTTACACGTTAACCAACCAAGGTTTCTTAACAGAAACTATCTTGCATTCCTGGTGTTTTTCTTTATGTTGTTGAAGTTGATGATTACTCCATGATTTCAGAGTCATGTCAAATGAAATAAATATTTTGTAATGTTACTGTTTGAAATTTGTATACTATATTTCCCATTCAGCCGTTAATTGTAAATGTAAGCCACTAACAGTGTTGTTGTGCCGGCTCCCGTGGCATAATGTAGACTGCTTGTAACTCTTCTGACTGCTTAGCCTCTCACAGAATGGGTAAGAGTCTTTACTTGGGTCAAGGCATTTAATGTGGGAACGTCTTCCAGCTGACCTGCAGTACGTCATGGTTCTATCTAGACATTTGGCTGGGGTCTACTGCCATCAGAACAGGTAGATGTTGTTATAATGACCATAAATGGTCACTGCGATATATTTCTAAAACAAAATAAGTGTCATGGTCACCAGCTTGTATCTCGTCAGTCCCAGACTGTGTATTTTGCGGACATTGTCTGGTGAAAATATGTGGAGGTCTTCCATCTGACTTATGGTACTGTGGTAAGACAGTCTTTTACCACAAGGAGCTTGACATCACCATAGTAACCTTCATTTAGTTATTGTAACATATAAATAAAATCAGCAATGTTAAAGATTGTATACGACAGTTTCGACCAGATAGTTTATCCTCAACAACCATATAAATTACAGTTACTTGAAAAGATGCCGAAAGATGCTGTTTATTGGTGCCCTAAATCCCTGTTAAGGGTAAAGCGTAACGCCCCACTTTCCAATACAAAAAGGTATTTCCTATCTGAGCCATGCTGCACAGTCAGCTTTTTTAACACTAGGAAGATCATGTGAGCACTTTCTCTGGTTATCCCTGTAATCAGGTCTGACGGTGAAATCTAATTTTAGCTGCAATCAATAGACAACCTAAACTGGCATACGTGTATTCAGTAATTATGCACAAATTGTCTAGAGAAGAAGTAACATGTTGTTACTTATATTAAAAAGAGGCAAACTGTCAGGTACCACCTTGAAGTTACTGTGGCTACAAATTGTTGAATGAAAGAAAACTTTAATGGAAGATAAAATATACAATATGGACCATTACAAGTTAAATGTTATTAGTATTTAATAAGCAAATAAATCTTAATAAAAATAATATTTTGTATAGCAATGAATAGGCATAGTTTGCTACAAAATTTGTTTAAGATAGATAAAGGTACCCAAATATCCAAGTAACTTTTTAGACCATAGCGGAAATCTTTGTAAACAACTGCTTTTTCATCTTTCCCCATCTCTTGTCCAGTTACAGGTTTGGACATTTTTCTTTTAGCAGATTTCTAGGCTTTCTCACAAACTATATCATACAGTCTCAAAAGATTACTTCAGGAACAAATCAGTGGAGTATCCATATCTAATTCTACAAAAAAAGATAATGTAGAAACATTTTCTCATGCAACCTTTCTTTTAAAAGCGCATAATCACCAATTACATGTCTATTGTGATATTAATGACATCGATAGCGGGTACTTAATATGTGCGAAAATAAATCCCTATATATCCTATAGGTGGTACGAAGTCTCCAAGAATGGCACGGCATTGTAGTGGTACGAGATCGAAGTGGTACGAGGTCTCCGACATCCGCAGACCATCACTATTAATCAGAAAAAAGTTATATGCATAATAGAAGGGAATAGAAATGGTGTGAAGATATGTAATGTTGTCTGACATATACATTTTGATATGGGCTAAGGTCATTTTTTGACTAATTAACAACAAAATTGATCTTAGAACAAAAACATTGGGTAAATTGGTATGTAACTTTCTTTTCTTTCATAAATATTTTACTGATAACTATTTGGTAAGTATCATTACCATGTTAATGAGTTTAATTCAAACTAAAGTTATCTTAAATATGTGATTATACATAAAATAATCATAAAGAATATCTTTTTGTGTTAGTGAGAAAAAAAGTCAACCATTGCAATGTGTTTTTTTTATTAATTTATTTGGGTTTTACGGCACACCGACACTTAACAGGTCATATGGCGCTGAATACAAAAAAGTTAAATGCAAATAGAGAATAATCAGGTCAAAACTAAACTATGTGAGTAAAACATAGAAAAATACAAAAATCTCTCAGGTTAAAATAATGTGAACTATATTTAAAAATTGGTTAATATATAAAACGTTTTAAAAACGTGTTACGGTTGCTAAATAAACAGTTTAAAAATTTATAACTTATTAAGAATACTAATCTCGTTCAAGAAGCAATTTATTTATTTGTTTATTTGTTTGGGTTTTACGGCACACCGACACTTAACAGGTCATACGGCGCGAATACAAAGTTTAATGTGAATGGAGCATAATAAGGTTACAACTAAACTATGTTAGTAAAATATAGAAAAATATAAAAAAAAATATCAGGTTAAAAAAAAGTAAATTATAATTGAAAACTGGTCAATATATTAAACGGTTTAAATGTATAACGGTTGGTAAATAAACATGTTAAAAATTTATAACTTATTAAGTATACTAATCTCGTTCAAGAAGCAAACAAGTTAAGAATCCGACACTAAATAATTCGTACATGTTATTGACATTAAAAATACATCGACCGTATGTGGTCTGTGTCGATACACTGTAATAAAATATGGTTGACTGTCAGTGGTTCCTGGCAAGGAACGCATACAGGTTGAACTTCTCTTTTTAAGAGATATGAATGAGTTAATCAAGTTTGTCCAATGCAACAGCGGGTAAGAGCTACGTCTTTCCGTCGACTTTCTCTGCAAGCAGAGACATTGGCGCCGACGTTAGGCTTAATTACGTGTAGTTTGTTACAAACAATACTGTCCCAACTTGTTTGCCAATTGGTTAAAATATATCGATTAATAAGGGATTTAAAATCAGTGTGTGGGATGCAAAGATCTGTTTCAGTGAGGGCTGAGGCAGATTTTGCACCCCTGTCTGCATCTTTGTTTCCTCGGATGCCTACATGACTAGGAATCCAACAGAAGGAGATTTCGTTTGTGTCATATAAACTTTGACAAGAACAGTGCGAACATGTGGATTTGAATAATTCAGTGACTTTATGCACTGCAATACAGATAATGAGTCTGAAAATATAACATATTTTCCACCGGAATATTCAGAAATGAAACCAAGGCTTAAATTTATAGCCTGGATTTCAGCGGTGAACATAGACGAGTTGTTAGGAAGTCTTTGTTTAATGCAGTGGCTATTATTTACGGAGGCACAGCCAACGTAAGTGTCCGTCTTTGAACAATCAGTATATATATGAAGGTGATTAGAATACTTGTCACGGAGTTCGAGAAGTTGAGATCGTAAAATCAAAGGATCTGTGTTCGACTTTTTATTTCTAAATTCACACCAGGAGAACGGAGTTGCCATGGTGGATGTTCAATTGTGGGGTTTTCAGAAATGCTTTCGAGTTTTATACCTGATATGTTTATGCAACTTCTAAGCCTTAAACCAAGAGTTCTGATGGCTTTAGGTGATCGATCATAAAGCTCTTCATGTTTTAGGTTGAAAACAGAATTAAACGTTGGGTTATCAGAGGTAGACATAAATTATATACTGCAAAGAAAGTTTCTCGCGACGCAAGTATAATGATGGTTCGCTGGCTTCAACGTAAAGGCTCTGCACTGGTGAGGTCCTGAACGCTCCTAGAGGTAGACGAAGTTCCTGGTTGTGAACGATGTCCAGCATCTGGAGATAGGACTTCCTGGCAGAACCATAGACTATGCTTCCGTAATCTTATTTAGACCGAATTAGGGAACGGTACAGAAGTAACAATGTTTTCCTATCGACTCTAAGCTTTATACTAGTGCAATCTACCTAACTAAAGTCTTTTGAAAACATATAATTAAGTGAAGCTTACTAGCATTTAAAAAGTTAGTCAAAACTATATAACAAAAAGTTATATTGTAAAATGTATCTTATTAACACTCGGGTAGTACTGAGATATATCAAAGCAAGACAATTAATGTCATGAAAGTCATGTGCTAAAGCATTCATATATAAAAACAAATTTATTGACAGTTTTACGGTAAAATATTCAAGAACAAGTTATTTTGAATGTTGCATACTGGAACAAGAAACAAGAAGTCATTCACATGCATAGTAAACTTACAATAGTTGAAAAAGTTCTGCATTGTCTTGTCCTGAGTGTATGAACAGTTTCTATGCAATAAATTAAACACCTTCACTCAAAACGTCATCTTTACATATTCCCAAAGTGTTTGAAACATAATATATAAAGAATCAAAATGGTTTAAATTATCAATTGTGTTGTTTGTGAAGCTTGTTCTTAACAAAGCAGCAAATTGATGTGTAGTTCTTACTGATGTTTATTTGTTTTATGTCTCTTTTTCAAATAGATCAGTAACCGTAGACTTGTACACATATATACATCTTGTTTTAAAACAGTTCTGATGTAAAATCCCATGAATCAGGATTCGATGATTTCTTTCGTATTTTTTACATTTCGTATTTTTTACATTTCACTTTTGACCTATGACGTCATGGCATTGTATGACATCATTAAATTGATCTTATTATATATCAGCGCTTGGGCTATTTTATTTCAAACTACTCTCTTGGAATTTTTACGATGCCGAGGCTTTTTCTACTGTACATATAGTTATAGTTTATTTTATTACTAGAAATTATTATGTATATAAGTTCATTGCATCTGTCTTAACTCCCGATGCAGGTGCTTACTGTTAGTTGTTTCACTTTTACGAGATATTTTATTTACACTGGTTGATAGAAAAACCTATAGGAAGTGAGAGGTTGGAGCGCTCCATAAACCAGGTTTAAGCACCCCAATCTTCCCTTTTGCCGACTGACAGTTCCAAGGCAGTAACTGATGTTTTTGTGTTATGTCTCGTCTCTGTGTTTTGTCACATTTATATTTACCCTGTTTAAATATCTGAAAATGTTGATAGGACCTTTCCTTATTTACCTATTCATCACAAATTTGTTCTTACTTTTTACTTGGCTTGCATGTGAAATACCTTTGTTCTGTGCCTTTTCATGGTTTGGTGTATTTTACAATGCTCATAGGCTTTTGTCATATTTTCTTATTATGATTGAAATAATACCGATCTCTCTTCTAAACACTTTGTGGGCACTATTTTCCAATGACGTAACTACTTTCGTCATTACTTACCAAACAAAAGGTCAGCGCTTGGACATTAATAAAAAAAAGTGAATGTTTTCTTTACGTTGCTTTCATTTGAAAAACTCATCAGGAAGTGCGAGGTTAGAGCTCTGTAAAACCGGTTTAAGCACCCCAGTCGGTCCATATTGCCGACTGGCCGTTCCAAGGCGGTAATTGTGGGGTTTGCTCTTTTCTTTAAATGACTCATCACAGATTTATTCTTACTTACATTTGGTTTGCATGTGAAAAACCTTTGTCCTGTGCCCGTGCATGTAATCTATGTTGTCATTTAATTCATCCTATAAGGATTGTTACGTGTATTTTCTTTGATGGACACTGGACTTAGGGTAAACTGATCGAGAGTCGGACAGGGTATGACTTACACAGCATGTTCTGTCCATTACTGTATCAACGACGGAGTTTCCGATAGACTTTGACCTGGCTCATTTATTTAGCAACATTAAACAATCACAGGAAGCCGAGTACAAGCATATATATTGTGTAAAAGGAGTCTCCAAAAAATGCGTATCCGTAGATCTTGACTCGGACAGATTTGATAATGAGACGGACGCCTGTGATTTTAAGTCGGACGGTTATATAATAGCAGCATGAAAACACTGATGCAGAAAGGCATAAGCCATCCTGCATTTTATGGAAATGTTTTATACAAGTTTAAGAAAATTAAGGGTTTCAATAACTTTTCTGACCTCTTTACAAAACTTATCAGAAAATGTATTGCAGACGGTTACAACCCGGGAATTTTACGTTGTACTGCATTGCTTGCAATTGACCCTTTTACAGTCAAGAACTTGCATTGCTTTTAAATTACACGATGACCGGACAGGTCGTTGAGACTACATGAAAACAGTGACTTAAAGCCATAATTAGACAGTTACTGTTGGAATTCTTGTCTCTTCATCTCTCCAGTCGTGCCCTATATAGGTGAGACAACTTGAGCAGTCTCCATACCCTTTACGTGAGATTGCACAGTAGGTATAACATCGGGATTTTTGTACCTTTCTAACATGTAATATGCCAACTGCGGATAAATCCTCGGCTTTTCATGAACTGTTTTTTTATTTGGCTTGTTGGCTCTTGACGGTACTACGTTTTATTTTGTTGGTAGGTTGTTTTCTGAATTTCGTTGTTTTCTTTCGTATTTTTTACATTTCACTTTTGACACTTTTAGAACATGATGTCATGGCATTATATGCCATATTTAAATTGATCTTGTTATATATCAGCGCTTGGGCTGTTTTATTTATTTGTTCTTATAATATATCAGCGCTAGGGCTGTTTTATTTGTTCTTATAATATCTTATAATATATCAGCACATGGGCTGTTTTATTTCAAACTGATCTCTCGTTTGGGATTTTTGTTTTTACGTTGCCGAGGATTTTATCTACTGTACATACTGTACATATGTTTATAGTTTATTTTGTTGCTAGTTGTAATGTATGTATATAAGTTCATTGTATTTGTTTTAACTCCCGATGCAGGTGCTTACTGTTAGTTGTTTCACTTTGACGGGATGTTGTTATTTACACTGTTTGTTTGCTTGAAAAACCTTCAGGAAGTGCGAGGTTGGAGCGCTCCACAAACCAGGTTTAAGCACCCCAGATGGCTCTTTTGCCGACTGACCGTTTCAAGGCGGTAACTGATGTTTTTTTCTTTATGTGTGTTATGTCTCGTCTCTGTGTTTGTTTGTTTTTCACATTTGCATTTACCTTGTTTGCCTTTGTCTGCTGTTGGATAAAATTTAAATATCTGTTGGAGTTTTGATAGGACATTTTCTTATTTACATATTCATGTGTAAATAGATCGATTGTTAGAAGAAAAATGATTTTTATCTATATTTTATGTATTCATGGATTGCAACTCTTGGTCGATTTATTCTATTTTCATTGTCAAAGTTGCTTCCCTTCAGTCAAGATACTGTATGCGTAAAGAAAACCTAATGCGAATGATAAATTTTCTACTCAAAGTAAAATATGCATTTTAGGATTGACTACATCCAGAAGACAAAGTCTCCCCAAACAGCAAAAAATTAGAGAGGAAATAGACACCACAAACAATTAAATTAACGAACATAAGAACCCGAGGGGTTTCCGCCTGGACCGGTAAGAGGCAAAACAATTTGCCACTTGGGGGTTAAAACCAGGTTCTAGGGTGCACCAACCTCACTCTAGCTATAACACCAGTTTTAAATTATTTGTGTGTGTGTTGGGAGAGGGGGGAGGGGGTGTTGGGCGTGAGGAAGGAGGAATTACATCTGCTGACAGTTAAGGATATTTTCAACTCGAGAATCGCTTTTAATAATCAATTCATCTACTCTGTGAGGTACACTAAGTAAACGTACCATTGAAATTGTGTTTATTTGCTTTGGGTTAAAACGCCATATCAACCTTTTGTCAATCATTAAAAAGAATTGTCAGTCTTATGCTTCTTGCATGTTGATTGTTATGTTTTATTTCAATTTCAATAAATACTTGATCAGTTTCTTTCGATCAGGTCTCAATTGAAATATGTCTTAAGAATGTTTTCCATTCACAGAGCATATTAAGAAAAAATATGAAAGTACTCCTTTTACATCATGTACTTAAAGTTATCTTTAAACTCTGTGATTTTCAAATTAGGTCCTGGGCTTGCGGCTTAGTTTCGTTGATTTTGTTGGGTTTAAAATAAAGCCCGTTTTCAACAGTACTTCAGTATGTATAGAAGAGCCGTTTAACTAACCGCTGTTCCTGGAAATTGCACGAACTAAATTGCACCATCCATCGTAAGCTACTGCTTTGGCTGAAATTAATTATTGAACAATGTACATTTTAATTAATATATGTTGATAAACACGCTACTAATACCAACCAAGAAAACTGTAATTGATATATTATGCATTATGGTGTGTATTCACCGAAACGTAAAGTTATTAAGCGAATATTACTTATAACACAGGAACTAACGGTATGTGGCATAGGTTTACATGTTCAACTACTAAATCATGTTTCATGATTATATGTACTAACGCATTTTCCATTATCTACGTTCGTTTTCTCAAAGCATTATTATTTCGTTATTATTTAGTTTGTTTTTGCAACATTTTGATTTCTTTGTTTCTCCCTTTTTCGACCTTTCTTAATTCCTTTTGCACTAGTTTCTGCTGCTTTTCTTCTTCTTTCGCTACTTTTTCTTTGAAGATTTCGTCTGCTGATATTACAAAGGACGGTTTCTTATCTACCCGCTTTTTCTTGATGTTTTCTGTTTTTACGGGCAATGGAAATTCAGATCCAGAACTTCCGCGGCGAGGCGACTTTTTTCATACTTCTTGTCTTGTACATATGCCATGTTTCATAAAGCGTGACATTTACTTTGCTACTACTCAGAAATTGCAGCAAGATAATTTTCCATAGTTTCCGGACAAATTGCAGACTCGATTACATCGAGAGCAGTCTTGTCGTCGACACTTTCCATGCTGTCATGGGACAACTCGGTCACAACGCCTTCTGTCGACACATGCAAGGGTAAGTCTAAAATGGTCTCTGCTTCGTCTTTCTGCTCAATTGTAATATTGAACACATCCAAAGCAAATGAAATCGTTGCCAGTAACAGGTGTTGCAATTATTTGTTCGGGACTTGCAGCAAATGATGCAGAAGCAGTATCAGTGTCCGGTGTTGCTACGAAATAGTCGGCATTGGCCGTATCGACCAAATCAGCGGGACCAGGTGCTAATGCGACAGGAACAACTCTTTCCAGGGTAGGTAAGTCATTGTTGATAACTGTTGTTGCCACATTTTCGTTGGTACTTGCTTCATCGCCTTTGTCAGTAGGTGCAAATGCTGCATCGGGGATAGCACTGGGGTTAAAAGGGTGAACCCTGAACCCACTGATGATGTTATCGGCTGTGATTGATTCGGACCCGCAGGAAACTTGAGTGCCGAAGGGGTATGCCAGTGTTCTTTATATAGTTGTCCACATGCATGTTCCACCTGTTTTTTCAAAGACTTGAACACGGCTCTATCCAATGGTTGTGTCCAATTACTGGTGTGACTTGGCAGCTCACATAGCACTATGTTCTGCTCACGGGCAACCCGAATATACTCTGTGTTGTTGTGGGAGCCGTGTCTGTCAAATATTAACAGCTGGGGACGAGCTGGGCCAATATTTGGCAAGAAATGGTCAGTGAACCAAAGGCGTCCGATGCCTTTCTTAGTCCATCCAGATTCACTTACGCTAAACTTGGCGCCATACAATAGTGAAGCTGGGTCTGTACACGAATCGGTGTCGAACCCGTGAAGCTTTTTTGTCGTTTTACCCGGCATGATGAAATATGGAGGGGGAGATGGCTTGACCAGCTGCATTGCCACAAGCAATTACTGTAATCGTTTCCCTGGAAACGCTGGCCTGCCCTTGGACCGTCTTAGCTCCCTTTGTTGCTAAAACCTTGTGTGGTTTATAAGTCATCTGCACCCCCATCTCCTCATTGTTCCAGATGCGCTCCGAGCGACTATGAAGGTCTAAGGTGTCCAATACCCCTTTTAGATCGCTGAAGTAACTGTTCAGTCTACTTCTCGTCATCGCAGCATGTCGGTTAGCGCCAGTGGCTTCTGGGCTTCTCAGGGAGAAATCAGCGTGCCTCGCTTTTAGGCGACGCTACCACATGTCAGATGGCACTCCACGCTTGAAAGCATTACCCTTTTGCTCGGCAAATATGCCGACATACCGGAGGAAAGTCCCCTTCGTTAACCCCACGCTCGTGTTGTCGCAGCTTTCAACACCGCAACCTCATCATTGGTGGACAACTTAGACTTTTTACCCCAAGTGCTCCCGGGTTTGACCCTACCAGTGACCCTGTCGGACAGACTGGACTTAGGCACATTAAACTCTGCAGCGGCTTTTCTTACAGACATTCCTGAAGCTACCGCCGATACAGCACTGGCCATATTACAAAGACTTCCTAACAGCTCGTCTATCTTTACCGCTGAAATCCATGCTATAAATCTAAGCCATGATTTCATTTCAGAACATTCTGGAGAAAAATATGTTATATTTTCAGACTCATTATCTGTATTGCAGAGCATAAATTCACTTAATTTTATAAATCCACATGTTCGCACTGTTCTTGTCAAACTTCAAAGTTTATATGATACCAACGAAATCTCCTTCTGTTGGCTTCCTAGTCATGTAGGCATCCGAGGAAACGAGGATGCAGACAAGAGTGCAAAATCTGCCTCAGCCCTCACTGAGACAGATATTTGCATCCCACACACTGATTTTAAATCACTTATTAACCAATATATTTTAACCAAATGGCAAACAAGTTGGGACAATAATATTTTTAACAAATTACACGTAATTAAACTTAACGTCTAAATTTGTTTGCTTCTTGAACGAGATTAGTATTCTTAATAAGTTATAATTTTTTAAACTGTTTATTTACCAACCGTTATACATTTTTAAACCGTTTAATATATTAACCTATTTTCGATTGTAGTTCACATTTTCTTACCCGATAGATTTTTGTATTTTTCTATATTTTACATAGTTTAGTGTTTAACTGATTATTCTCTATTCACATTAAAATTCTTTGCGGTGTGCCGTAAAACACAAATGAATAAAAAAATAAAAACATATCGGTTTAGTGCACATAACATGTTTATGATCAAAGCGACAGCTTGCCGAATGAAACAAGCGGCATGAACAGTTTGTTAACAAATTGAAAATGAAAGTACAATGATTTTTCGACGATCTGGATTTAAGCAGCCAGTCTGGCTAGTAAATTGGTAATTTTTACTAGCCCGAGAGAAAATCTACCTGTATTTTGCTGTCGGGCTAGCGCTAATTTCGACCACTGAGTCAATATTATTGACAATAATGGGCGACGCTCTGCAGCACGACGCCTATATATGGAATGCTCACTGAAATTTGCACATGGGGAAAGTTTGTTTTGCGGACTTTCCTAACCTGATGTAGTACGGGTCCTAATTCGGTAAACGGCGTTCTATTTTATTTTATTATTTTTTATTATTGATTTCTGTGTGTATGTAACTTTCAAAATAACTTGGAAAATAAACAATGAGATACTGAGAAAGACAAAACAAAACCACGTTCGAGAAAAATACTATCTGAACAATACTTAGTTGCGTCACGTGGTTTTTGTCTTCGGGGCGGCGAGGAGTGGGGGGGGGGGGGTTATTTTTAAAAGTAGGAAGGACAATGGTGGCATTTCCTTGACTTTATACTGAATTTCTGATAGCTCTTTTGTCTCATATCCGTATACAGCATGATGAAAATTAGACGGATTTATTTATTTTTGACCAGAGTTTGATGAAACTTGGTCAGAATATTTGTCTTGGCAATATGTAAGGGAAGTTCGAATAATAACACAAAACACAAGTGTACATGTTTGCAGATTTAACATTAGTAAAGAAGTATTACTATATCAAAGTTAAACACAACAAATTTATTCTAAGTTGTTTGCAAAAACAACGTAAACCTATCGGACAGCAACACTAGAATTGTAGCTTTTTACTGAAACAACCCAAATACACTTGCTCTGACAGATATAAAGTAATTAGCCGCGCCAAGTCATTAACACTGATGTTCTTTTTCACCTTCACTCGGAAAGCATCGAGCTGCGTAGTCAAAAGTGATGTCCGGATGTCTGTTCCGTAAAAGTCAACCATGTGTTTCATGTCCTCATAGCCAGATGTAACCGTGACAGCTTTCACTACAATGTCCTCTAGGCACGTCTGTAACCGGGCTGGTCAAAACGGTCAGTGATGCTAGTGGTAGCAAGGTCCAGCGCCTTGTAGTACAGCTGTCGGTAATATCTTTTACTGTAGCCGAATAATCTGACGGAGTGTTTCCAGTGACGAGATCTCTTAGGTATTTTCGTCTTCGAGGAGGCGAGGGCTCGTTGACAAAGAATATAGGCACATCTGTCGATTTGCTCATTTACACCAGACCAGAATTTGTCACACGCATTCTTAGTTCGGAGTTCACGTAGAGTGTTGACCGTCATGGCTGCCTGCGTCTGACCCTCCGCTGCGGACATGTCTTTATGTTGCAGAGACCTGCTCAGGTTGTCAGTATGGCGGAGAACTTCATAACCAAGACAAGCACCAAACAAAAAAAATCAAATTTCCCCATTTTAGTCTCTACACCATTTACACGTGCGCAGATTTCACTGTCTTTGGTGGTCTCGTAGCACTCTTCCAAAAGGGACTGAAGCACTATATAGATCTGCAAAACACTGTCTCAGCTGGCGGTTTTGGCGGTCCATCTAGTCCGGCACATTGTGCGAAACCCGGGCGTATCGGGAATCAGTTCCTGTTTTATGTCTTGTAGTTTCGCTCAGGTTCGAAACCCGAAGGTGGCAAGTAAATAATGAACAGTGCAGAAAAATAGTAAATTCCTTTATTGCACATTGTTTTAATATTATGTATGCAATTGCGATTTATTTTGGAAGATTAAATTCAAGGATTTGCATTATTTCGATTTTTTTTCCAGACTTATTCATTTTTTCCAATGAAATTTACATCATGGCGAACATGGATACTTCGATTACATCATTTCCCTGCTAAACATTTTTATTGGAAGATGTTGCCAGATGTTAAGTTGAAAATTAAGTTACAACATAATGATTGTCTCTGAAGATGATCTTAAATAGCCTACCCTTACTCTTGTTCGTAAGCCAATATAGGACCTAAGCATTTCTCTCGGTGGTCTCGCTGGCCTGTGAAAACACAGAACTGTCCGCGCAGGTTCGAAACCGCAGACGGCAAGTGAAAAGATCAACATACAGAAACAGTTTTTTTTTCACATTATTTTAATATTATTTCCCACGACTTAACTAACTCGTTCCCTCGAGTTAGTATCTCGTTCCCTCGAGTTAGTATCTCGTTCCCATAACTAAGTATCTCGTTCCCACGACTTAAATAACTCGTTCCCTCAAGTTAGAATCTCGTTCCCTCGACTTAGTATCTCGTTCCCACGACTTAGTATCTCGTGGGAACGAGATAAAAG
The DNA here is from genome assembly GCA_007844125.1 of Sinonovacula constricta. Classification (NCBI taxonomy): domain Eukaryota; kingdom Metazoa; phylum Mollusca; class Bivalvia; order Cardiida; family Solecurtidae; genus Sinonovacula; species Sinonovacula constricta. Next base: position 7,290,264 of record CM017571.1, on the reverse strand, counting down.
AAAGAGTAGTGCATGTCACCTCTGTGCCACCGTAGAATATAGCTACTAGTAAAAATCCATTTGTGCGTGTCGGTGTGTGCTTATTTTTATATTGATCATTTGTGTATTTGCGTGTACATAAGCCGGGTGTTTGTTTGAATACATAGACATCTCCAAAAATGTATACATTGATATACAGTGGTCTTAAAGGCTGTCTATTCGACAGTTTTGACGAAAATATTTTCATTAAACATCATAATGATTCATTATTACCTGAACAGATCTCGCAAATTGCTGTTTATTGATGTTCTACACCTGTCTATATAGTATACCAGAACGTTACAATTGTCATTGCAGACATGTATTTCCTATTTAAGGCAAGCTGCACAATTAGTTTTTTTTAAACTTAGAAAACCACGGTGTAACTTATGTTATATCTCACCCACGTGATCCGCTGTGACGTCGATGTCTATTTTAGCAGGAAACCAAATCGTTCTTATTCATAGATTTGGAAAGACTGAATGTTTTAAGTGTTAATGAACGAGTTTTACTACCCTAAAATTGAGATACCACTAAAATCATGAAAGTTTTGACTAAAGTGTGATGGTTTTTTTCTGAAGAATTTATCCCTAAATAAACCAAACAGAGGTCAGATATTATTACACATATTAGATATATGTAAACTTTCGGATACCACTTTTCCGGCCGCAATAGCTCAGATGGTAGAGCGTCGGCTTACGGATCGGGGGGTCGTGGGTTCGAACCACGGCCGGGTCCTACCAAAGACTTTAAAGTTGGTAGTAGTGGCTTCCCTCCTAGCGCTCGGGGCTACGGGGACAGCATTACGCCTGACTCGTCGGTGTCAGTATAATGGACCGGCCGGGTTCAGTCCCTGGGCACCCCATAAGTGCCCCTGTGCTGTAATGATAGAAATGTCGCTGCGCAGTATCGGCAAAAATGCCGGCTAATCCCCTCCCATCCCTTTAATGATGCAAGGTTACAAATAATGTTTTAGTTGTATCTTGCAATAAGGAAAGTATGCGTTTAATAAGTATATATAATAGCAAAGTATTTTTGCTTTCAATATTTTTTTATTATAATTAATGCATAATTTGTTATTGTGTGATTTTTATGATACTCAATTGCTTCTAAAAATATTATTAGAACTAAATATAGCATTTCGGATTTCGACCTTGTATATCATGTATATCACCTTATAGTTAGAACACACTCATTATTTTCACATTTTGTATAACATACATGATCTTCATTTCTTTGGCTCGTCTTTTGTAGTATGCGATTTTGTGGACGAATGAGAAAAAACTAGCAGTTTTCCTTAAAAAAGTTTCCAAAATAACTGAACTCACTTAAATACTATTTGTGGAGTTATAAACTGTGCTACTTTCGTTTTCTCAATGTATTATGCCACTTTCTGCTATAAATAGTCCGATGGGTTTAATGCAGCGTTTCTAAATATAACAGCCTATAAATAGAAAAATAATCGGTTTACCAAGCAGATATATTTCTATATTTTAAAATTCAGTCTAACGATGAAAGTGAAAAATACTCTTCATATAACTCATTAATGTAGCACTCGAGTAACATATTGTTCAGACTACTAAATGTGAAGCACTGCCCGGTTGTCATCATTAAAATACGGAAATATGGAGGAAGACATCTTAGGTTGCGGCCCCTGGATGAAGTATCCTGCCGTCAGTCAGACTTTAGGCAAGTTTATATAAATTTACATGTAACTGATACGTTGAGAGCCGATACGTACGTGTGGCAAATATCACACAAACAAACATAAAAAATGTAAACCACAGTACGAGTAAAGTATCCTGTCGTCAATCAGACTTTATATATGTACTAGTACCTGACATATTGAGAGCCGATATGTGTGTGGCAAATACCACAATGAAAACAAAGGCAACAAACATGTCAACTTCCCTGGGCGACTGGGGCCAACTTTGCAGAGGGTTGGCCGACCTAAGTAGAGTTGTCTTCAAAGTCACCGTGCGTAAACTTAGTTCTCATTTTGGTTCATCATTGATGTCATTTACATCATTACTGATGTATTAGAGTAGCCTTAGCGTTTTGCTTTTTTCTTGACACACTCTCGTTTCAGAACACAATGATTTTCTTCGCGTGATGTGTTGAGTTCGTTTTGGTATTCGGATATTATAAGTCCCAATCGTACTATAGCATTATGTAGTTTAATGACATCGACGATGAT